>CM055273.1:56830627-58035609 GCA_029237695.1 Conchocele bisecta | reverse complement strand
GTAGAACCTGTCTAAACGGAAACGCATAACATCGTATCATGTTTTTATTATACTGAATGTATTACATTATCACAGCCATTTTGGCTGTGATAATGTAATAAATGCAGTATAATAAAGTTTCAAACTGTTTCACAATCAGTTGTTTCTGATAATAATATATGTGGGTTGGAGTATTAATATGCCTAAATTACAGTTGGGCCCTTCTAAACGGAGACCTCCTCCAGTTATCCAGCCATTTGTCTCTGATATAAAGAATGTCTTCATGATTTTGTGGTGGTTGGTTGGGAGCATGCGATGGGTAATTTAACGATTGGGATTCGTCCTTACCGGAACCCCGACTGGAGACCAGGTTTGGCCCTCATGTACGTCTTTGGCATTCTTGTATGTGAGAGTTGACTCTGATCTGGTTATACCCCTTAAATTAGTAATACGATTATTCCTAATCCTATTACTTTTAGAGGAAGAGGCCACGTGACTTTGATGTTGTATGTGGTGACTTCGATATTGTTTTCGAAATATTCCGTTCTGGTTTTGGGACCCCCAACCCGGATGTAGTAGGTTCAATACAGGATCGCACCAAATGGCCCGGACTTAAATAACCTTAGCTATTGATAGGCCGTTAAACACTAATAAATCAAATAAATTCAAAACACAACCGTATTCCTACATTGCCGTGCAACCATTCTTTATCAGGTAACGCGCTTTATGTTGGCCGAAAATGTACAGATTTATAACAATATTATTATTATTCGTTTATTCACTCATGTCAGGTTGGTGGTAGGTGGGAGCATGCGATGGGTAATTTAACGATCGGGGTTCATCCTTACTGGAATTCCGACTGGAGACTTGGTTTGGCCCTCACATACGTCTTTGGCATTTTGTATGTGACAGTTGAATCTGGTTATACCCCTTATGTGAGTATTGCGATTATTTGTAATCTTATTCTAGGGGAAGGGGCCAAGTGACTGGTGCGGTATGGACCTGGCACCAGGTCAGGTTATTCTAATTTCAGGGCTGAATATATGTTTTCTCGATGTAAATATTCCGTATGTGTAATGTATAAATATAACGACTAGCTGACCATGTAACGGTGACCTTAATTAAAATATCTGAAAACATAAACATTGGTTTGGAAATATATGTTGTATGTGTAATTACGATTTAATACATTTGGGAGGACAACATTCTTAGATGGTTTTCTCAAGAACATGTTCGACTCGGTGGACATCTATATATATGTGTATTCAGGATGATATGTTGCTGGCAGTTTTAAGCAGTACATTTATCAGTAGTCTACACACAGGCCATTTCGTTTCCACCTCCGACCTCGGTCGGAAATAGAGTTATGGCAGATGGTGTATAATGGGTGTAGATTCCGAATATGTTGTTACTCTCAGGATACGAAATCGAAAGCTGAGGGTATACAATTCGAATACTCTGCATCTAGATACATGTTTTAAATACCGTCTTTGTTAAGCACATACTGATAATATTGCACGAGCAGGGTTATCCTATCCATACACGTGTTATGCATGGCGTTCAATACATGAGACAGTAATGTTAATAAATGCATGTTGGCATCAATACAATACATACAGATTATTTGAACTTACTATTCAAATAAAGAATAGTAGGTTAGTGCCGTGAATGGGAAAAAATATCTGGCAAGGCTCAGGAAACGGGATGGGCGAGGCTCTGCCGAGAACATCCCGTTTCCGTGCCGCGCCAGATATTTTTTCCCATTCACGGCACTAACCTACTATTCTATTTATCCCGTCAACACCTACAAATTGCTGTAAAATGCAAAAATTGTATTGACTGGATATCAAAAATGTTTCACGGCACCGTGTTTCACGGCACATACGCACTGTATTGACTGGATATCAAAAATGTTTCACGGCACCGTGTTTCACGGCACATACGCACTGTGTTGACGGTATAAACATGTTTACATGTGGGTCGCCGGCCGCCAAAAGGGAGCACACAGCATTTAATATTGGGGAAATAATTCGTCCAGCACATTCACACCCTACAACTTAAGTATCTAAATGGTGAACAGCGTATGCTCTGATCAGACTTCGCGGCGCAGTATGATCTGTGAGTATACCGGTCGTAAATGTCGTGAGGTCCCTTTTCTCGAACGGCGGCCCATGTGCATGTATAATTCACACACTCCAATATTAAAACATTACACTTCCATATAATGTCCTTTCTGATCATAAATATACTACTAACTAACTTAATATGAACAATAGTGTTTCAATATAAGAGATACAAATTTCGAGAGATTCCTTAATTTTTTCAAATTTTTCGTATTCATTAATTGGTGAAACTTTTGTACATTTGGTCTTTTATAATAATAAGGTTTCAAAACGGTTGTTCTTGCATGTTTTAGTTCTTTACAGCAGAGCAAGTGATGATATTCGTCCCCAAAATCGTGTTTGCACAGTTTACAAAATCGCTGCTGTCTATCTGTTCTAGTCCACCTTTCAGTTTCAACTGGTAACTTCTGATTTTGAGTGCGAAATAATAAAATTGGTTTATATACGCTTTCGCCTAGTTTTAATAAATAGTTTTCAGTACAGATATCCTCTTTAAAAAGTCTGTATGTTTTATCTTCCTGTATTGCAGATCTCCATTTTGTTATATACAAATCATTCAGTTTTTAGCTCGACTATTCGAAGAATAGTTAGAGCTTATGTTGTCACCCCGGCGTCGGCGTCGGCGTCGGCGTCGGCGTCACGCCTTGGTTAAGGTTTTTAGTCAAGCATGTATATGGAATACTACTTGCCCTACACCCACCATACTTGGGCAACTTCATCTCCTAGTGATGTACATCAATAACCATTGATCTATATTTGACCTTGACCTACATTTCCTCTTGAATTACTTAGTTAATTCCCCTTGGTTAAGGTTTTTAGTCAACCTTGGTTAAGGTTTATAGTCAAGCTTGTACATGGAATACTATTGTGCATACAGACACCATACTTGGACAACCTTTTCTCATAGCGATGTACATCAATAACCCCTGATCTATATTTGACCTTGACCTACATTTCCTCTTGAATTACTTAGTTAATTCCCCTTGGTTAAGGTTTTTAGTCAAGCTTGTATATGGAATACTACTGGCCCTACACCCACCATACTTGGACAACTTCATCTCCTAGTGATGTACATCAATAACCCCTGATCTATATTTCACTTTGACCTACATTTCCTCTTGAATTACTTAGTTAATTCCCCTTTGTTAAAGTTTTTAGTCAACCTTGGTTAAGGTTTTTAGTCAAGCTTGTACATGGAATACTATTGTGCATACAGACACCATACTTGGACAACCTTTTCTCATAGGGATGTACATCAATAACCCCTGATCCATATTTGACCTTGACCTACATTTCCTCTTGAATTCCTTAGTCAATTCCCCTTGGTTAAGGTTTTTAGTCAAGCTTGTAGATGGAATACTCCTGGTCCTACACCAATCATACTTGGACAACTTCATCTCCTAGTTATGTACATCAACAACCCCTGACCTATATTTGACCTTGACCTGCATTTAACCTTTAATTACTTAGTTAATTCCCATTGGTTAAGGTTTTTAGTCAACCTTGGTTAAGGTTTTTACTCAAGCTTGCACATGGAATACTATTGTGCATACAAACACCATACTTGGACAACCTTTTCTCATAGTGATGTACATCAATAACCCATGATCTATATTTGACCTCGACCTACATTTCCTCTTGAATTACTTAGTTAATTCTCTTTGGTTAAGGTTTTTTGTCAAGCTTGTAGATGGAATACTCCTGGCTCTACACCAACCATACTTCATCTCCTAGTGATGTACATCAACAACCCCTGACCTATATTTGACCTTCACCTACATTTAACCTTGAATTACTTAGTTAATTCCCCTTGGTTAAGGTTTTTAGTCAACCTTGGTTAAGGTTTTTAGTCAAGCTTGTAGATGGAATAATATTGTGCATACAGACACCATACTTGGATAACTTTTTCTCATAAGGATGTACATCAATAACCCCTGACCTATATTGTACCTTCACCTACATTTAAGCTTGAATTACTTACTTATTTCCCCTTGGTTAAGGTTTGTACTCAAACTTGGTTAATGTTTATAGTCAAGCTTGTATATGGAATAATCCTGGGCCTACAGCAACCATACATGGACAACTTCATCTCCTAGTGATGTACATCAATAATCCCTGACCTATATTTGACATTGACCTACTTTTATCCTTGGATTACTTAGTTATTCCCCGTGGTTAAGGTTTTTAGTCAAGCTTGTATATGGAATACTCCTGGGCCTACAGCAACCATACTTGGAAAATTTCATCTCCTAGTGATGTACATCAATAACCCCTGACATTGACCTACATTTAACCTTGAATTACTCACTTAATTTCCTTGGTTAAGGTTTTTAGTCAACCTTGGTTAAGGTTTGTATGCAGGCCGCAGCCACCTTGTTTGTCAAGCTATGTGTACATCGACAACCCTCGTAGTCGAGCTATGCTGTTCTCCTACAGCTCTTGTTGTTTAATACTACAAATGAGCCATTTTGTATTAGGTACGTTTTGTGAAGTCCAGAAAACAGACATGCCACAGTCAATACAAATCTGCTTTATATATGTAATCCATTGAAAATCAATTTGTCCATAGGTGTGTAAACTAAGTAACATAGACTACATATTACTCGATAATCTCATATTGTCTGGCTGTATTAGTTTTCACCTGATACGAATATCGGGTTACAACGAATTTTAAATTGATCTTTCATTGGTCGAACGGCGTCACATGACGTACCGAATAACGACAGTGTAATTACGTAACGTGAGCAAGTCAGCTCCCCTTTCAACAAAAAAATATTTTATTTCTGAACATCAGCTGGCATAATACGGTGCCTTATAAATAGGATACCAGCATATACCAGCCTATACCAGCTGATACACTTTATCAGGCTCGGCTCGTAAACGGTAGGAATTCCTCGGCGAGCCGCCGAGGAATTCCTACCGTTTACGAGTCGAGCCTGATAAACTTGATATCAACAGACACTAGACCGGTATCCTCTATATAAAGAACAAACATACGGGGATGTCGCGGACGAAGGGCGATTATTGTACAAAAACGCATTTACAAACATATCCCACGCGACGGCTATGTCGACATTTGCTTTGGGCAAGACACTTTCGCCTAGCCACGTTAGTTCGTGTATCCAGGCGCGAAACTAGCCACAAATGTCATCAGCTCAATTTCTCCAATCACCAAAATATATTTTACCAACCGACCTGACCTGTTAACCCGAAATTGGCGTGTTTAATTCAGTCAAGTGTATTAATATTTAAAGGTACATGCCCACGCAACAGGTTACACTGTACTACTACTTTTCATTTTCTGTCATGCCTTATATGAGCCATTTGTCTACCCACTAACGAGTTATTTTTAATTAAGGCGCGTGTTAATTGATGTTAAATCGCATTTTATATGCCGCGACCAGAAAGGGTATTTTCCGACCTCGTGCTATTTTTACCAATACGCGTCACGTGACACGGTCAATCATATCACATCTTTGACATGCGCAGTGAAGTATCGGAAGTTGAGAAGAAAAATCTATGTTCGAGTCCAAATCTAAATCTCCACGTAACTCTTTCCATTTGGTGATCTGGTCACCAATATTAACCACTCTCTCTCTCTCTCTGTACTGCCTGTCCCTCAGACATTTCGCCTTTTTTTTGGCCGACGCCGTTTCATACAATTTCCGTCCTGGACGTTTCGACATGTTGATATTCTTGTTTACATATTGGGAAGCCTACTGGCGCGCGTAGTATACTGCGCATGCGCACCGCAAGCCGTGATGTGAAAGTCGTCGTCCCCGCACATTATCAAAATAGACAGTTACCATCGCGCGTCGCTAACAGTAATTTGATAATTAATAAATCATTATATTTGTATAGCGGGCACTCGTAATTTTTAGAACTGGTGGAATAGTGACATAATTATACACTTATATAAAGAACATTTTGTGCCTACTGCGTGCCCATGTACCTTTAATACATTTATGCCGTTTATGGAAACATAACACTGCATTCGCTGTTCAAACTAAGATTAAATTATACTTTCAAAATATGCGTCTTCCTGGTACACATTCGATAGTATCTAAGTATATTACTACGCCTCAGTCCAATCAGTGTAAAAGTAACAAGTCTCTTTATTTGCGAATTTGTGATATTGAGAAATCAGCCGTCGCGATCAGTTATTACATGCAATATAATGATTGCGGTATGCTGTAGGCCGCAGGGCTCCAGATAAGGAATTAGTAATTGAGCATTGTCACTCCATCATTTCTGAAGCAATTGTGTATTTCAATATTTTAATTGGGTAAAATAAAATTTCACTACTGTTTACACATCGACAGACTGCAGTTATTGAATAGTTTGCTTCGAAATGAAAACATGTCTTGGCAAGATGTGTTTTCATGGAAACTAAGAAAAATATGTCATATTTGTGGTCTGTTTATTGTTTTCTGTAGCATGATAAAGGTACCACAAATTTGTTATTGCTTTTTGATACTCGCTACTTCGTATTTCAATTGGGTCTTTGGCAATTTTAATTGGGTATTTACGCAAATACGCAGCTTATCTGGAGCTCTGGGCCGTACATAAATGAAAACATGAATATTACACTGCATTCAGATCTAAATCTACTCTTTGTCCCACCAGCTGGGGGCCGTTTCACTAAACGTCTTCCGACTAAAATGTTCGTAAGTGCAAAATTATGATAGTCTGTAAATTTCACATTAACACTGCTTTCTTGTAAACAATTATTGGATTTACATTTATTGAGCATAGGCTGCATATGCAGCCTATGCTCAATACATATAAATCCATCTATTGAATTTTCAAGACGATCGTAAATTTGCACTTACGAACAATTTAGTCCGTCGAAGTTTAGTGAAACGGGCCCCTGGATCATAAGCATGTTTGTCCTCCGGCTAAACAGGGGACCATTTATGAGTCTAATCCGGGGCGACGCTAGCTATCGACTGACAAAAGGGACCGTGCAACATTTTCTATAAGTGTATAATTAACCCTTTCAATCCTAATTATCTGGAATGGACTGTGATATGATAATTTTCCGACCAATCCAATCGTCACAAAATGATTTTCGGACTGGTCCATTTATGAAAAGGAGGTGTTTATGTTCTGAAGAATATGAAAATTACTTGCAAACAGTGTAGATCCTGATGAGACGGCTCGTTACAAGCCGGCTCATCTGGATCTGCACTGTTTGCATAAACCGATATAGCGGGCTTTCGGGTTCAAAGGGTTAATCGTTATGCCACAGTTAGATCACGGTTCGTTCGCATGTACGGGGAGATAATCCGCGAGCTTTAGCGAGTGGATTATCGATCGTACATGCGGACGAACGTGTAGTAACTGTGTTATCACATCCTCATGTCCATGCATTGCCCATGTGCTATGTAAATGCAGATCAAAGATGTATAAAATGGACTTTCAAAGTGTAATAACACAGTGTAAATAAATCATGATACACTACAGCATAATACATATGTAAACATACGATATTTTTATCCAGAGCAGCTTTAAATTATGAGTTTGTGGTTATGTAAGAAATGGCATATAGCATTTTGATAAATTAATATGGTTGGCTTGTTTTACTAAACAATCGGTATAAATAACACCATTTCTTATGAAATGTGGCTGTGACCGGAGAACTTGAGCTTGTGGGTTTTGCGATCAGTGGAGATCCAGACCAGGAGCAGTTTCACTAAACTTCGTATGACTGAGATGTTCGTAAGTGCAACATCATGATAGTCTATACATTTCAATTGATAACGTTTTCTTGTAAACAATTATTGGATGTATATTTATTGAGCACAGGCTGCATATGCAGCCTATGCTCAATAAATGTAAATCCATCAATTGAAATTTCAAGATGATCTTAAATTTGCACTAACAAACATTTTAGTCGTACGAAGTTTAGTGAAACGGCCCCCAGCACTGTTCGTCATTCTATGAAGGAAACATCCATCATGTTGCTAAGAAGCAATATAGATCGTTACCCAGCTACATGAGTGTGCTATTTAATCAGGAGCTACACTGGTCACAACATCTATAAGTTCCATGGGTCCGTTTCACTAAACTTCGTAAGACTAAAATGTTCGTAAGTGAAAACTTATGATAGTCTGTAAATTCCACATTAACACTGTCTTCTTGTAAACAATTATTGGATTTACATTTATTGAGCATAGGCTGCATATGCATTAATCCATTAATTGAAATGTCCAGATGTTTACACGAAATTTAGTGAAACGGGCCCCAGTTCTCCAATCACAGACACTATTGAGGCAACCAATGTGAGTTTGAACCTAAGAGGATGTGCGATATATCCGGCAAAATATTTACAAACTTTACACTATCGTCTGAAAAAGTTGACAAAATGTTCTGAGCAAATGCGAAATAGAATTTGATATGAAAGTTTCATTAACTTTTGACGGAATTTACAGAAAATACCACAGTTTCTGGACACATTTGTAATGAAAAATCACACAATGATTAATCTCAAGTATGAGACACGCCATGTGATTTTGTACCTTATGACATCCGCGTAATTTCATGAAATACGTTTTGCAATTTTGTCCGTATATTGGCGTCAAAAGTTTACAACATTTTTGACTTTATTTATGAAAATATTGTAAATTTTGTAAATGTATTTAATGAAAATACGCATATGTCCAAAGGTACAACATCGCATGGCGCGTCTCAAATATGATATAAACACACGTGCCACGATGCCTGGAGCCAATTTAATTATAATGCTTCATTCAATACATGTACAATGTAGTCACAGGTTGTGTAAACAAAATAATAAAAAAATACGGCGGTCATTACAGGTTGTGTACACCACTGCCTGCGTTAGTCTGGCCCTGATGCCAACATTTTTGAACATCTATTGGCAATATAATTTCAGGACTGAATATATATTTTGATTGTAAATATTGAGTTCTGAAGTTGGGATTTACCCCCCTCGGACAGGTGGATACGGGACACGACCCCGTTGACCCGTCTGCGTGTAGACTCCCTGAGGCTTGTACCTCTATGTCAGAAAAGCGGACGTTAAACCCTATTCACTCACTCACTCACTCTATTGGCAATATCAACTCGCAGTCAAGCAGTTTGATTGGCTGTGCGTGTGGATATTAAATCAACACAAGATCTGGCTTATATGTATTGCAAAAGAAGCATTGAAGCGATTGGCCATCTATTGTGTTTTCTATAGCGATATCATTTATAGAGGATCTCAACGAGTTTTCATTTGATACGTGTTTATGAAACGAGTTAAGCCCAATTTATGCACCGAGAAAGAGCACATGATTTCACCCTCTAAAGAGTTAAGCCCAATTTATGCACCGAGAAAGAGCACATGATTTCACCCTCTAAAGAGTTAAGCCCAATTTATGCACCGACAAAGAGCACATGATTTCACCCTCTAAAGAGTTAAGCCCAATTTATGCACCGAGAAAGAGCACATGATTTCACCCTCTAAAGAGTTAAGCCCAATTTATGCACCGAGAAAGAGCCCCATGATTTCACCATCTAAAGAGGGTGAAATCATGTGCTCTTTCTCGGTGCATAAATTGGGCTTAACTCGTTTCATAAACACGTATCAAATGGAAACTCGTTGAGATCCTCTATTAATGATATCGCTATAGAAAACACAATAGATGGCCAATCGCATTAATGCTTCTTTTTGCAATAAATATAAGCCAGATCTTGTGTTGATTTAATATTATTACAGTGGAACCCAGGGTGTCCGGCTTAGAGAGGTTTCACTGTAAATCAGACATCTGACCATTCTGAGTCGTAGTTGTGTGTTCTGCGATCACGACATACATTATAACATGAAATAAATGACAAAGAAACATATCAAAATAAGATAACAGGTGTTTTCTTGGCGTCTGGTTTAGAGAGGTTACACTGTATTATTGAACTCGTTGACTGATTTCATTAGGAAGTAGGCATAATCTCGTTTCTTATTAACACAGTAAATTCATTTAATACAGCTCGTCGGCTGATTTCATAAGACATTGAGCGCAGTCGCGTTTAATATGAAATCAGTAAACTTGGTCAATAAATACTGGGCCAGATCTGGCTTGAAAAGTAATATCATTTTAAATAACTCGTGTTAGTATAAACATATTATATTAAATGACCATTTACATAAAGTTTAAAAGTATATATACATGTATATATATATATATATATATATTAACACGAGTTATTTAAAATGATATATACTTTTAAACTTTATGTAAATGGTCATTGAATATATATAAAGTATATATACATGTATATATATATATATATATATATATATATTGAAACACCCACCATACTTCTATCATATATTTAGTTACCTTTCGTTCCAATCCAATTAGTCTATATGGTTTATATATATATATGTTTCATTGATGGAATGGCGAAAAGTGCAGTTCGGTTCTACACTAATCACAAGCCTGATAAGCCACCTTTCTCCAGTCACTGCCACATTTAACGGTTGGCCATATACGTGGTGTAACAATAACACCGAGCGCTCGTTTCCGCGTGACTATACATTTATTATATAGGGCGGGTATATACGCAAATAAAGCCGTATCGGGTGTCGAGTGGAGTTGTCTTCAATAGACGACACAGACTTAAGAGGATATTTCACGGATATTGCACACTACAATACACGGGCATTACACGGGTATTGTAACTGGTATTCGTGCACAATCGAAGTCATGTGTGGGCAATGTCGGATTAATGTTATAAAGTAGCAATGGAATGAAGAGTCTACATACGTTTTGGCGGCATGATCTTGTATGGTAAGTAACAACCTATTGACGAACAGAAATGAATCATGTTATGCATACGTGATGTATCGTACGCTGTATTAATGTCATTTGTTGTGCTTGGGCGAAATCATGCGATTATTAACCATTTCGCGCATGAATAGGCAATTTTGGATTTCCCATGTATTGTTTGGAATATTCCTTTATATTAATAAAACAAATGATTTGTTTTAGAATTTAATAACACTGACAAACGCTGCAGATCCTGATGAGTCGGCTCGTTACGAGCCGGCTCATCTGGATCTACAGTGTTTATAAAAGTTGACTTTATGGTCTGTAGGGGTGGAAGTGTTGATGTTGGATCCACTCAAATAAATAATAATTTCTCCCGGTATCCGCCGAAAAGAGAATTTCACATTGATTGATCCATGCGCCCCTCCATGAGTTTGTGCGTTCGTCCGTCCCTTTGTGCGAGCATCCATGTGTGTGTGCGTCCGTACGTCTGCACGTTTTCCGCTTTCTATGTAATGGGTTGCTCTTGTGTTGCCATTGACTATTTACTCCGAACTACATTGACTTCAAACTTGGTATGCTTGTTTATCAGAATCAGTATCAAAGATATGTGGCCTCCATGCCCAATGTCAACATCAACTTATTACTGTGACTGGAGAAATGGGGCTTATCGGTTATCCAATCCGCTCAGCATGATTAGGCCATACCCTGTCTGCCACGCAGTCAGTACATCACCTGCACTGCTGACAAACAGTGCATATCCTTGTCAGACTGCAGGAATGCACTAGAAGATTTACCTTGGACTGACCAGTAGCCGATTTCACCAAAATTGCTAAGCATACTTATCTAGCTAAGTATACGTTGAAGGAGTAATCATTTATTTTTCCCGAAATGCATTATTTCATATAGAACTAACGACTGCATATATTTGATGATTAAAAGTATGCAGAATTATTATACTGAATTTATTACATTATCACAGCCAAATTGGCTGTGATAATGTAATAAATTCAGTATAATAAAAATTAATAAATTTATATATTTGATGATTAAACGTATCCAGACTGAATTATTATACTGAATTTATTAAATTATCACAACCAAAATGGCTGTGATAATCTAATACATTCAGTATTATAAAAATTAATAAATGTATCCTTAAATTGAAAATTTCTCCCTCAAAGTGTACTTAGCAGGATACTTAGCAATTTCGGTGAAATAGGATACAGAAATGCCATAAACCCCATTTCTCCAGTCACAGACACGGACTGTAGCGTTGAATGCTAAAATTGCGTTAACAGTTTAAGAATATTACAACTCAGCATAAATGCATGTCACAATGACAGAAGATCCTATATCATCATCTACAGTTTCATTCCACATCTGGACCATATATCCAATGATATGGTATAATTACCTGTGCAAATTGAATTACCGACGTTTGCCGATTTCGTGTTACACAAACGCCTGCCTTAATATTGCCCAGAGTGTCAACGTTTCTGAACATATATTGACAGTCCCGACAGCTGTAGCACAGCTCAGACTCAGACAATCAATCTGCTTGATTTCAAGCACCATGTTCAAATAATTCCAGCACAAAAATATTTACACAATTCCCTAACATTTGATTGGTCCGTAGCAAGTCTCTGTCCAAAATGTATATCCCAGTAAACTCCCACGCCGAACTACTTTCCGTAACCGTGAGGCGCAGTTAAAATAATTCTTAAGAAAACGGAAAATAAACACATTTTCTTGATGAATTTATTGCAAATGCTGGAATTATAAGGAATGAATGGCCTTTTTGTTGAATTTATCGGGGATATAAACTTGGAAAAGTCGCGGGAATACTGGTCGAGGCCTTAAAAAATTACAATTTTCGAAAAAAAAAAAAAAAAAACATTTTTTTTTCTTTCGAAAATTGTAATTTGTTATCGCTTCGTCCAGTATTCCCGCGACTTTTTCAAGTTTATACCCCGATAAATTCCACAAAAAGGCCATTCATTCCTATATTAATTTGACAACTATTGGCAAGATTAGCACAGGTGGTGGTGTAACATGAGACGAGACACGTATACACTACATATGTCTCGATTGCTTTTAGATCACTGACTGATAAGACATCAATTGAACAACACAATAATACATTACAAGTACAATTGCCAACCTCCTGGCTATATTTTACGTACACGAACCAGGCGCGGATCCAGGATTTCGGGTTAGGGGGGTGGGCGTAACTATTTTGCAATACTTGACTATATTATCTCGTCGATAATATAGTCAAGTATTGCAAAATAGTCGACCGAGCGGAGCGGAGCTGAAAAATGCATGGAATACATGGCACTTGGCATGAAACGTGCCTTGTAACTTGTAAAAAATCTTTACTCGGCGAATTTTAGGGGGAGGCGTGCGCCGGGTCCCCCCCCCCCCTGAATCCGCCCATGCGAACTATGACAGACAGAACCGTGCACATAACATGTACAAGGGGCATACCAACATTTAAGCATTGGTTGGCATTCAGGACAAACTGTGTCAAATTACAGGACTTCGCCTTGCTTCGGTTGTCATCGGTACTGCTTCATTATTTATAAAGGCTCCAGCCGAAGCGAATAACAAACTCGTAATATAACAAATTCATAGTCCGTCCGTAACACATACACTTAACGAACCCATTGGCCCGGCCTTAAATGACCTTAGCTGTTTATATACCCTTAAGCACCAATAAATCAAATCAAATGACAGAGTTCCAGATAAGGTGCGTATTGGCGTATTTCACGCACTTATTTTAGCTGAATACGCATTGATTATCAACTGTGAGAGTACAAAATACTCACAGCAATGTGAAACACGCATTGATTTTAAAATTGAGTAGTGGAAATACTGTATTACGGTTAGAAATTTACTTACAGAGTTGGAGCTCTGTCAACATACGCTTATAGAGAATAGTAGGTTAGTGCCGTGAATGGGAAAAAATATCCGGCATGGCTCAATAATTTCTTTATTTCTCATCAGAAGTATATGTTGTGACCACTCATTTGAACCGTCTCGCCGAGACGGTTCAAATGAGTGGTCACAACATATACTTTGGTTCAGAAATAAGGAAAATAGAGAATAGTAGGTTAGTGCCGTGAATGGGAAAAAATATCTGGCAAGGCTCAGGAAACGGGATGGGCGAGGCTCTGTCGAGCACATCCCGTTTCCGTGCCGCGCCAGATATTTTTTCCCATTCACGGCACTAACCTACTATTCTATTTATCCCGTCAACACCTACAAATGGCTGTAAAATGCAAAACTAGTATTGACTGGATATCAAAAATGTTTCACGGCACCGTGTTTCACGGCACATAGTCACTTTGTTGACGGGATAAAATACTATTTTAGTTTTGCGTTAAAGTTTTGGTTTGTCTGTCCAGGCGGTTGCCGGGGGTATCCGTGAGTCCCTTCTCACTTGCTCTCTTGTTATAGCGGTGGTGCTGTTTTGTTGTGAATCAATATGGTTAAAATACATGTTTTGTCATTGCTGAATTATTAATCGTGTTCTTGTCGTTCTGATGAAATTATGGCATCGATAATGATGGCCAACACGCAACATTGCGTTTTGGATGCAAACCGGCTCTTTCGCACCCGAACCAGTTCGTCCCAGAAATGTAGCCACTGGTCAGATTTAGTATATTGCTGTATGAGGTGGCGAACTTTTATCGGGCTCGACCCGGAAACTAAAATAAAACTGAAGTAGGCTAATGGCCATCGACAGAACAATTAGACGTTAATCCTCTAATCTCTGGTTCTGGTGTGGCGAGGACCTGGCATCGGATCAAGATTGTTCTGATTTCAGGGCTGAATATAGTTTTCCCCCCATCTGTACATGTACTTGGAAATGTGCATGTACTTGTACAGGTAATATATGGGATTTAGTACTAAAGTTAAACCCATTGACCCGGCCTTAAATGACCTTAGCTGTTGATAGACCGTTAACCTCCAACAAACAAACAAACAAAATAATCCTCTAATCATACGGAGCTAATCTACAAAGGGACCAATATCTGTAATTGTTCCAAATATGATAAGGTGTCTTTGACCAGCCATGTGTGTATACATGTATATTGACTCCAATATCAATGTGTGCATTTGCTCATGCGCTCGGCCAGGTGTGATTTGTGCGTCATTATCCCACCAGTTGTAAAAATTACGTGTGCGCGCTATACAGATATAATAATTTAGTAATATTTGTTTTACTGATAGTGACGCGCGATGTATCAGGCTATTTTCATATGCAAATGAGGCGTGATATTTTTTAATTATTGATACAAATTAAATGCGTCACCTGAAAAAAATAGTATTTTCGACAGATTATAAAGTATGATCATTTCACATCAAAAAATAAATACATAGAATAAATAGTAATGTCCCTTAACATTTTAAGGAAACACGGTTATCGCCCATGATATCAGTGTGCAAATTTACGTCTGATATAAAATGTATAATAATGCCAAACAATACGTGGGGAAATGGTGCATTAATATTTATTTTGCCAGGAAATGTCTCAGATGATGTGTCTGATATAAACAAAATTGTGCCTGCTGATTGGGAATGTACCTTTAATCATCCTGACGGATCTTGATCAAGTTAGACATGCATGTGTATCGTGGGAAGAGGAAACCAATCGATTTCCAACGGTTTTCAATGAGCTATCTTCCATTGGCGGCCATTTGTATTGCTTTCGAATTCTGTTTCCATGTTCAATGGATAACCCGTGCCTGTTCTTCTTGAAGCAGGTTTGTTGTTTTCCATTTATATAGATGTTCCTACACGAGTGATGATTTAATATGGTATTTATTAAACGAGTTTACTGATTTCATAAGAAACGAGGCTATGCCTCGTTTCTTATGAAATCAGTAAACGAGTTTAATAAATATCGTATTAAATTAACACAGATGTTAGATTATATTTATTGCAGAAGCACATCATCATACGTTGAAGCTGTAGTGATTACTTAAAGCCCCTATACGGCTCAAGTTGCCGAATTTGGCCTCCTATTGGGTTTTCCCACACACAAACCCAACAGGTTTCTATTTACACACACTTTGAAACTGTTTGCATTCATTTTGGTACAAAAATGAGTTTGTAGTCGATGAAAATACCAATATTTGTTGATAAACAAACAGCAGGTGCGTGTTCAAAGTCCGATCGATTTTCCGATAGACGCTCGGGTCAACTGCTCAACTCCCTGATTCGCGGCCGATGAATTCCGATAGCCGGAGTTTATCGACTCGCTTCCGAGCCGAAGCCGTTGGGTTACGGAAATGAATTTGTCAATATTGACATTTTGCACTGAGTGGTACACAAAACAAGTTTTTGTTGTCTTCACATTGCGATTAAGATGTAAATCTCAAGACTTGAGATGTATCTATTAGGCAGTATATGTTAGTTTTGTGTACTAAATCAGTTGCCAAACATGTTTTTGTGTTTGAAAACATCAGAAAATTGTAATACTGAGCCGTTCAGGGCCTTTAACATATTTTCTGTAGATGGCCCATTTGTATATGTACTGCACTAGTGTAGTATGTATTTTAATACACTGTGTTATTCAACTGTGAAAGCCCGTGTTATGCAATAAATTATTGTTTAGACATGTTTTCACAAACAAATGCTACATGTATACATTCACTTCACAATCATACAATTCGGTGTAACAATACATCACTTAACGTTTGCTAGTACATATACATTTAACTACCAATTATATAAGGTTATTTGTCTGGACGACTTATATAAATAATTGGATAGAAGAATGTTAATGAGAAAGACATGGGGGCATTTGACTGGGTGGTACATGTATTCCATTTACGCTGGTGTATTGAACTTTGTTTAAGCGCGCCGTCCGGCCGTATATCTGGTTAAATTGGTATGACCTATATTACGTGTATACATTTGTATTTACAAACTCGCTCGCTATCATTGATATAATGCGGGTGCATACCAACAGTGGAGTGGGTGGAAGGTGGTTGCAAGCGATGGGTAATTTAACGATCGGGGTTCATCCTTACCGGAATTCCGACTGGAGACCTGGTTTGGCCCTCACATACGTCTTTGGCATTTTGTATGTGACAGTTGAATCTGGTTATACCCCTTATGTGAGTATTACGATTTTTCGTAATCCTAATGTAGGGGAAGGGGGCAAGTGACTTTGGTGTGGTATGGACCTGCCACCAGGTCAGGTTATTCTAATTTCAGGGCTGAATATATTGTTTCTCGATGTAAATATTCCGTTCTGATTTTGGAATTTTCCCCCCAATGCAGCCTGGCCTTACATGACCTTAGCTGTTGATAGGCCGTTAAACACCAATAAGCAAACAAACAAACAAACAAACAAAACAACCAACAGAGGATTGTTTGTGCAGCACTCGAACCCTGGGATATGGACAATGTGCTAGAAATCGTCACGTGGTCGTTGAATCATGTGATCTTCATGTAAATGTTTGACCCTAAATGATATACTTTTGTGTTGTGGGGCCGTTAATCACCATTCCGTTCATGTAAATATCACGCCGTAAACAAATACATACACATTACTCACAATTGGTTCGGTAATAAGGTTGAAAAGTGAAAAGGTTTAACGTTCCAGCAACAGGTAGAGTAATATATCTCACTGTGAAATCAAAGCATTTACATTTATTTACCAATTGTACCAGGTCAGGTTATTCTAATTTCAGGGCTGAATATATAGTGATTTGAATGTAAATATTCCGTTCTGATTTTGTGATTGCCGGGATATTCAATGTTTCATCTAATGAAACACCCGTCATGCGTTTATTATAGGAATGAATGGCCTTTTTGTGGAATTTATCGGGGTATAAACTTGGAAAAGTTGCGGGAATACTGGACGAAGGCCGGAAGGCCTCGTCCAGTATTCCCGCGACTTTTCCATGTTTATATCCCCGATAAATTCCACAAAAAGGCCATTCATTCCTTATAATTCCAGCATTTGAAATAAGTTCATCAAGAAAATGTGTTTATTTTCCGCTTTCTTAAGAATTATTTTAACTGCGCCTCACGGTTACGGAAAGTATAGTTCGGCATGGAGTTTACTGGGATATAAATTTTGGACGGAGACTTGCTACGGACCAATCAAATGTTAGGGAATTGTGTAAATATTTTTGTGCTGGAATTATCAAGCAATATACCGTTATCAGTCAACATGAGAGTGCTATTTGATTAAGAGCTATAATTCTACCACTTTTTCATGGCGTTGTGTACATGCCTTTGTTTACATAACAATCAGTTATAAATAATAAAGGGAATTATTTCGGGATTCCCCACGTCTGTTCACAACTCACGACAAATCGTATATTTGTTATCAATACAATGTGTCAGATCTTTCTGTACCGCAATTGGTAAGGACATGAACACTCTCTGTCACTGAATATATCTTCCCAAGTTCGAATCCCACAACTAACGTATATAAATAGTATGTCTACTTCTTTTTAAATAATTGTTGTTTTTTTTATAGTTTTCGTCGCATGTGTCCGTTCTTCTGTTCGTTCGTTCGTCTGTCTATAGTTCCGTCCGTATGTCCGCCATGCTTCTTGTAAGAAGCAACACTTAGCAAATCGTAATTGCCGGAGACTAGCTAGTTGGTATGTGGCTTCCGTATGGGCTATGAAGTAATATTAAACTGATATGTAAAATTGTACATGTAGCTAAATGAATTTCCAGATTCTGTTGCTTAAAGGTACATGCCCACTCAGAGGGCACAAACTGTTCTTTATAGGAATTAAATAAGTGTATATTTGTGTCACTATTCCACCAGTTCTAATAATTACGAATGACCGCTATACATATATATTAGTAATAGTTATTTTACTGATAGTGACGCGCGGTGGTATCAGGCCTTTTTCATATGCAAATGAGGCACGATATTTTTTAATTATTTATACAAATTAAATGCATTACCTGAAAAAATAGTATTTTCGACAGATTATAAAGTATGAGCATTGCACATCAAAATATAAATACAGAGAATAATTAGTAATGTCCGCTAACATTTTAAATAAACACGGTTATCACCCCTGATATCAGTGTGGATATTTACCTCTGATATAAAATGTATAATAATGCCAATCATTACGTGGGGAAATGGTGAATTAATGTTTATTATACCCCCTGCAACGAGTTGTGGGGGGTATACTGGAGTCAGGTTGTCCGTCCGTTCGTCCGTGCGTCCGTCCGTGCGTCCGTGCGTCCGTCCGTGCGTCCGTAAACTTAACATCAGAGAAATATTGTTATAACTTCTATTTCCTTCATCTAAAATGCTTGATATTTCACACATGCATTCCTGTAAGGCTCTACTACCATGCTGTGCCAAATCCACGACCGTCCAACCCCCGCAGATACCAAGGTCAAGGTCAAATACTTAGTCCGTAAACTTAACATCAGAGAAATATTGTTATAACTTATATTGCCTTCATCTAAAATGCTTAATATTTCACACATGCATTACTGTAAGGCTCTACTACCATGCTGTGCCAAATCCACGACCGTCCAACCCCCGCAGATCCCAAGGTCAAGGTCAAATACTTAGTCTCTTTACAAAACTTAACATCCGAGAAATATTGTTATAACTTCTATTTCCTTCATCTGAAATGCTTAATATTTCACACGTGCATTCCTATAAGGCTCTACTACCATGCTGTGTCAAATCCACGACCGTCCAACCCCCGCAGATCCCAAGGTCAATGTCAAATATTTAATCTCTTTACAAAACTTAACATCAGAGAAATATTGTTATAACTTCTATTTCCTTCATCTAAAATGCTTAATATTTCACACATGCATTCCTGTAAGGCTCTACTACCATGCTGTGCCAAATCCACGACCGTCCAACCCCCGCATATCCCAAGGTCAAGGTCAAATACTTAGTATCTTTACAAAACTTAACATCAGAGAAATATTGTTATAACTTCTATTTCCTTCATCTAAACTGCCCCGTGCAGGCACCGGGGCGGGATCAACTGGTCCTGAGAATAGTGCTGCAGTAGCCATTGCTTGTCGTAAAAGGCGACTAAACTGGCTTAACGATTGGGTTCATACTTTCCGGAACCCACTATACCGGATTTGGCCCTCATGTACATTTTTGGCTTTCTTGTATGTGAGAGTTGAGTCGGGCTATGCCCCATATATAAAAGTAAGATTAGCGCTAATCCTATTACTTTTAGGGGATGGGATAAATGATGCTGGTGTGGCGAGGGCCTGGCACCAGATCAGGTTGTTCTAATTTCAGGACTGAATATATATTTTGATTGTAAATATTGAGTTCTGAAGTTGGGATTTACCCCCCTCGGACAGGTGGATACGGGACACGACCCCGTTGACCCGTCTGCGTGTAGACTCCCTGAGGCTTGTACCTCTATGTCAGAAAAGCGGACGTTAAAACCCTATTCACTCACTCACTCCTGCATCTAAAATGCTTCATATTTCACACATGCATACCTGTAAGGCTCTACTACCATGCTGTGCCAAATCCACGACCATCCAACCCCCGCTGATACCAAGGTCAAGGTCAAATACTTAGTCTCTTTACAAAACTTAACATCAGAGAAATATTGTTCTAACTTCTATTTCCTTCATCTAAAATGCTTAATATTTCACACATGCATTCCTGTAAGGCTCTACTACCATGCTGTGCCAAATCCACGACCGTCCAACCCCCGCTGATCCCAAGGTCAAGGTCAAATACTTAGTCTCTTTACAAAACTTAACATCAGAGAAATATTGTTCTAACTTCTATTTCCTTCATCTAAAATTCTTAATATTTCACACATGCATTCATGTAACGCTCTAATACCATGCTGTGCCAAATCCATGACCGTCCAACCCCGGCTGATCCCAATGTCAAGGTCAAATACTTAGTCTCTTTACAAAACTTAACATCAGAGAAATAAGTTATAACTTCTCTTTCCTTCATTGAAAATTCTTATTATTTCACTTGTGCATTCCTCTAAGGTTGTACTATCATGCTGTGACAAATCTACGACTGTCCAACCCCCGCTGATCCCAAGGTCAAGGTCACATATTTAGTCTCTTTACAAAACTTAACATCAGAGAAATATGTTATAACTTCTATTTCTTTCATTGAAAATTCTTAATATTTCATATGCTGTGACAAATCCCCGCTGATCTCGAGGTCAACGTCACATACATACCGTATAACCTCCAATTAATGCCCCCCTCCTAATAAACGCCCCACCCCCCAAAATAAAAAACAATAAACAATTTACCAATGACCGCCAATTTCAAACACAAATAATCCTTAAATCCTTATGTGTGTTTGAAATTGGCGGTCCTTGGTAAAAAAAAAAAAAAAAAAAAATTTTTTTTTGGCTGGCTAATAAACGCCCCCCCCCCCACCTTTGTAAAATGTAACGCCTCCGGGGGCGTTAATTCGACGTTATACGGTAGTCTCTTTACAAAGCTTAACATCAGAGAAATCGGTTATAACTTCTATTTCCTTGCTCGGATCTGCTTCACATTTCACACACTCATTGCTTCAATGGACCTCTACCAGCCTGTGACAAATTCACGTTCATGCCGCTCGCGCTAATCCAAGAGTCAAGGTCACAAGCCCACACACTTGGAAATTTTTACATATTTTAGGGATACCTGGGTCCACGCGGGGGGTATTCCGTAAGCCTCGCTTACTGACCAATCTAGTTTTGCCAGGAAATGTCTCTGATGATGTCTCTGATAACAAGAACATGTTGTGCCTACTGAGTGGGCATGTACCTTTGGTATTACTTGTATGCACTCGTCAGCACTGTATTATAACAATAACAAACGCCATGTGACCTATGACGAATGCTAATTTTTTAAAATAGCCTGTGTTTACAATAATATTTACAATAACAATTAAACGCCCCACCCCCAAAATAAAAAACAATAAACAATACAATGACCGCCAATTTCAAACACAAATAATCCTTAAATCCTTATGTGTGTTTGAAATTGGCGGTCCTTGGTAAAACGCCTAATAAACGCCCCCCCCCCCACCTTTGTAAAATGTAACGCCTCCGGGGGCGTTAATTCGACGTTATACGGTAGTCTCTTTACAAAGCTTAACATCAGAGAAATCGGTTATAACTTCTATTTCCTTGCTCGGATCTGCTTCACATTTCGACCTGGAATGAAATAAAGAAATAAGGTATATATGTGTATATGATATGAGTCAATAGGACGAGTGTATAGTGTTTAATACATTAAACTTGGGTTGTATACTATTTCTCATAATGTTTCTTGATTGTCTGTACCAAAGTGTATTTTAATTTCAGAATTAATAATCCATTTCATGCTAGACACAAAGCACGACACTTACATTGTGCATGTGATGTACGTGTACAATATGACTTTTAATCGGCCACTGTGACCGTCCCGCCAAAGGCGTGAGGGTCAGAGTGAGCGATACCAAGTCACATGACTGACAACGAATGCTATGAACTAGATTAAAAACATTAATTATTTAGGGCATTTTTTTGATTGTATCAATTAAATATTTCTTTGCTAGATGTGCAATATTTATCCCAATCTCATGCCAGACAAAGACTAGTTTGATATGTACGAACTGTGAATAGTAATTGTTCACTGCAACCGTCCCGATAGGATGGTCACAATGGGCAGCCACTAGCGGCACGCTACACGCGAAAACGTATATGCATATGCAGTGGGATTAAGGGCTTTGTTTATGGCATGAGATTAGTCAAATGCTTACACATGGTATACGATGAGTGTATTTATCTGGTGTATCTTGTACAGATATGCGTCGGTCTTCGTAATACTTGATAATCATGGTTTATTTTACCCGTTTCATGCCAGATACAGTAAATAACAACCTTTCCCGTCTCTCCAACAAGTATGAGCTGAAATCGCTCACTGAGACTGACCCGGTGGGACGGTGTACAGTGTGCGATCACAGTATGTAAGGTGGTATGGTGGTCCCCAGATCGGATAAGTGGGTTTCCTTCCACATTAATGACAGCCCTTACGCCTTCATCTGTGCTAACAAAAGCATTTGTATAAGTGCTCTCGCGCTTGTTTGTAATCGTTGTAAAATAATTATAAAGTTTAACTTTTTCATAAATAAAGTCAAAAGTTGACAAAATGTTCAGCGTACGTCCGGAAAATAATTCCGCATGTACTCTGAAAATGTTGTCCACTTTTGACGCCATTTACCGAAAATATTGTAAATGTTTTAAACGTATTTCATGAAATTACGCAAATGTCCGAAGGTACAAACTCACATGGCGCGTCTCATATAATGTTTATTGATGATCCCTGCTCCAAATTGGAGCGAGGACCACAATTCATCGGAGAATACCGAAGGGAATTATTAACTGGCATATGGTTTTGTTAAACGATTCCAGTGCTCCCGTTCAATGCAGTGGACGTCACGCGCACATGCTGTTAAATGTGATACTACAACAAATGATCCCAAAACATACGTGTATATAAAAAAATAGTGTTAACCAATAATGACTAAGTTAAAAATACATGAAAGTAATGCATGTCTGAGGTTGGGATTGAACACTAGACCCTTGGTATGTAGCTACGTGAAATTACGTACTTATTACGCAACCTCAAATAAATGTGCGCCACTGGTGTATTTTGTTGCTTCACAACTGCTTACCTAGCGGATCCAGCATTTGGGGAACGGGGGGGGGAGGGTGTCTAGTTGCGAAGGTAACTCTTGCAATCTACTCCCGTACCGTCCGTAGCTAGGACAGTACGGGAGTAATTGCAAGAGTTACCGTTCACAACTAGGTGGTTGTCTTATTGACTCCAACTGGTGGTAAACTGTAATCTATGTAAACTTCGTGACTGAACGGAACCCCCCCCCCCACCCTCCCCCTCCAGTTCCACCCCTGTGACCTCATATATATGAACCGTACACAGGTTATTTTAACCGGTATTGTGACAAATGGAAGTGAATAGACGAGATTTACGGACCTGAGGAAAGTCATATGACTTTTCGAAGGTCCGTAAATCTCGTGTACACCGACTCAAAAGACAATAATTATTTTATTATATGACCTATATTATAGCAATGAGAACGTATATGATACAACAACGCACGGATTGCCTCCTCATGCTTTGATTGCGTGATTGCATATGCTGATACACATGAATATCAGTCTCGGAGTTGTCTCGTTGCGCGAGAAGAATCCCAGAGTGTTATTCGAAATGTGATCACATTTTGAGTATCATTCTCAGACTCGTATCGCGCAACGAGACGAGTCCGAGACTGATATTCAGGTGAATATAGTTATATGTCCACAATCATGTGACTCGATATTGGACATTTCATTGGTTGGAATTATCGATATCGGCCATGTAATAATAGTTATTATCCCGTCAACACAGTGCGTATGTGCCGTGAAACACGGTGCCGTGAAACATTTTTGATATCCTGTCAATACGACCTAATCTCTGCGTATGAATATATGCGGTGGCTGGTGTTATTTATTTTGCATTTTAAAGCCGTTTGAATGTATTTACGGGATAAATAGAATAATAGGTTAGTTCCGTGAATGGAAAAGAGCCTCGCCCATCCCGTTTCCTAAGCCTTGCCAGATATGTTTTCCCATTCACGGCACTAACCTACTATTCTCTATCTATTTTCCTTATTTCTGAACCAAAATATATGTTGTGACCAGTCATTTGAACCGTCTCGGCGAGACGGTTCAAATGAGTGGTCACAACATATACTTCTGATGAGAAATAAAGAAATTCTTGAGCCTTGCCGGATATTTTTTCCCATTCACGGCACTAACCTACTATACTCTATATATGTACTCACATCGGTGGGCACTGAACCTGAGCGACAATCACACGTACGATTTGTGGAGAATTACAAACACAGATTATTTCCTTTGCGCAAACTAATATGACGTTTTGATAAATACCCATTAGTATTGTGTTATGGAAGGCCTTTACATTAAAACGGTCTCAGTCATGCATTAACTTCCATTTCGTGTAGTCTGACACCATTGTGCCCAAATGTTGTCATTGTACATTGCTATTATTGCCGCATGGTTTCCGCTTTCATCTGCGTTAACCCGCGTTGTCCGTGATGGCGCACATGAAACACATGAAATCTGCCAGTGATGGAAAATTGTTATCATAATAATTCCAGCACAAAAATATTTACACAATTCCCTAACATTTGATTGGTCCGTAGCAAGTCTCTGTCCAAAATTTATATCCCAGTAAACTCCCATATGCCGAACTACTTTCCGTAACCATGAAGCGCAGTTAAAATAATTCTTAAGAAAACTGAAAATAAACACATTTTCTTGATGAATTTGTTTCAAATGCTGGAATTATAAGGAATGAATGGCCTTTTTGTGGAATTTATCGGGGATATAAACTTGGAAAAGTCGCGGGAATACTGGACGAGGCCTTCCGGCCTTCGTCCAGTATTCCCGCGACTTTTCCAAGTTTATACCCCGATAAATTCCACACAAAGGCCATTCATTCCTATAATGAATTTCCCATGGTGGCTTCAGGGACATTGCATGCTCCGCGAAACATATACCGTATGTTGACAATCAACTGGCGCATACTCGAACACATGTTCCACTGTGTAATAGGGATGGGCTGACAATAATTGTGTATACATGTATTGTGAGAACCAACAGTGTGAATCCTATCAGATCGGGCATAACCACGATCCGGAGGTTGTGGGTTCAAACCTCGCCTTAGGCATCAAAAACACTTTCATTGTATTTCCACACCACTGGTCTGTCGGATGCGACTTTAAAGTGTGGTCCCGTCTCTATATGACCTTAGCTGTTGCTGGGACGTTAAACCCCATTCCATTTTCACTGTGTAGCCAGTCAATGTGGCCTAGTGGATAAGGCACCCGCCTCGCAACTGGGAGATCGAAGGTTTGAGCTTTCGCTTGCGCTGATGTGGCCGGTTGGTGAGCCGCCAGCGAGTTAAATGTCATGGTATAGAAATTGCCTACCTCAGGTAGGCAATTTCTACCACCCGGGTGTCTGGCTTTCAGTATGGAAATTGGGAATTACATTGTACTGAATGTTCGATAGAGCGTCTCATATTAAGTCAAATATTACTGACCCTTTAAATAGGGGTTACACAATAATAAACAGACTTTCTTTTTTACAAATTTGACCATTTACACGTATACAACTTCGTGGTAAATCAACACAAATATTCCAGACATTACGAACATTATTGGACAATCATACCTCGACTTCGAGACAATTACCGCACTGGAAACCGTCGGGATTACAAGCTTACACCGGTGCAATTGTATCTGAGCATGTACGACAAAACGGGGCTTATTGTGTTATGTCACCAGTGTAGTCTCTGATCAGTTGCCACCTTATGTAACGTACGTAACATTGAGTTCAAGTTCAACGATATAGCAATCAAGGGTGGTTCTTCTTCAATGGAGATCAGTGCAGGCCCAGATCAGACTGCGCGTATCCGCGCAGTCTGATCTGGGACTACACTCATCGCAGACTTATCAATCCCATTTTTTGCCGTCGCTGGTTAAAATGTCGCTTGGTCCTCATCACGTTCAATATGCAATCAGCTCGGTGAATTATACGACATAATATCCGTGGCTAGGGAATTCAACGAGGACGCCAGCAGGTTATGAATCACTGGCCGGATGTAACTTTGCCGTAGCTTATATATGTTTATTCCACTATAAATATAGTACGATTATTACTAATCCTATTACTTTTGGGGAGTGGGGCTAAGAGATTTTGGTGTGTTGAGTACCTGGCGCCATATCAGGTTGTTATTCTAATTTCAGGGCTGAATATTCAGTTCTGATTCTTGGATTCCCCTCATCCGAACAAGTGAAATATGGGATTCGACTCCGTTAACCCGGCCTAAAATGACATAATCTGTTGACAGGCCGTTGAACACCATTAAATTAATATCCATTTTTATGATACACATCGATTCAAATACCATTAATTTCCCTGTGAATTATTTGTCTTATTTATTGCGGATGATCGTTTAACTAGTTAAACGCCAATCACATACTACATGTAGTATCGTAATTCGAAAAGTTTTAACGCGTTTGGGGCGAGGCTACTTTTAAAAGAACACGAGCATGCGTTACAATTCACGTATTGATTTGTTTTTAATGAACTAACTAACAAGATTCATGATCACGTGGTTACAACAACAACAACAATAGGTGAAAGTGTTGAAAGCTCACCCACCTCAAAGTAAGTATTATTTGATATTTTCCTTAATATGTAACGGATTTTGATGAACTATGGCGCAGCAAACGCGTCTTCATGAGCTGCATTCCCGGGAATTCGGCATATACTTATGTCATTTTTGCGAAGAATCGATTTCCGTGTCGGTAGACACGGAACTCGATTCTTCGCAAACACGACAGAAGTTCGGGCCAACGTACAGAGACCATCAAATGCAGCTTAACAAGACGCGTTTGATGCGCCATATTTCATAAAAATAAAGAGTACATACTTTGAATCGGAGGCGCTTCTGGAAGTTTCAGCATTTGTTGTTGATGTAACCACGTGATCATACACCTTGACTAACTACGCTAGCAGATAAAAAATTACAATTTTCGAAATGAAAAATAAAAGGATTTTTTTCTTTTCGAAAATTGTAATTTTTTAGGGACTCTCTAGACAACACCAACATCCACAAAGCAGTACATGTATTTCAAATTTTGTTAGACGATTTTACATGTATTTCTGTGTCAAACATATATGTTGATACGTTGAGTTTCATTATTTTGAGTTTCGTACCAGTTTTCGAACATCCCTCGAATGCTGAAATAGCAATCGTTTAATGGGTTTGTTGAAGTGATTGGACGAGTGTTGATTTATATGACACGCCGTCATCACACCCATTTGCGTGTTTGTTTTGCATCAACGCCAGATGTTTGGTCATTATGTAGAGCGCATCACGCCAGTGGATGAATTCCTAGATATGTTTCATGCGTATACATTTACACGATGCTGTCGCCAGATAACGTACTAGACGGCCCGCCAAACCCAAGAAAAGGCCTCCAATAAAGTTTTGATGCCATTTTTTTGTTACAAATGGGTACCCATGCTGATCGATTTCTATGATATGTAAGCTGTTGGATAGGGGTGGGTACCCCCGCAGATTTGACCTTTAGAGGTCATTTTGGAGGTCATTTAAAGGTCATGTTCACCCAACATTTCTCATTGGCATGCGTGTATAAATGCACGTATATATTTTATAACAACATTGATAGCCGTCTGCTGATGAACTATTTTGGTAGCTATATAAATAGGGATTCTGAAAATACCGAATTATTGAGAGAAAAAACTGGTCTGAAATTCAAAATGGCCGCCAATTTGTCTAATAAACAAGAAAATATCATGTTGTACGTCATATCTGTGTTGATATTTAAGCCATTGTAATAGCTATAATGATAATAAGTATATGTTTCGATATAGAAATTGTTTACAAACATTGTTACCATTTGACACAGTTCTTAAATCCAATATGGCCGCCAAAACAGTATGTTGTATTCAATTCGTTCTCATTTAGAATATTGCTGACTTTGAAGTGATTTCCCGTTAACATGTCATTTTCATGAAATGTGAGAATAATAGTATCCGCCATTTTGTATTATTGATTAAACTAACGAAACATATTTTAAAATTGGGACAATTGGAGCTACATTTCCTGGAACGCCACATTTTTGAAAAGTATAAAATGAAATATCTCTGTAACCAGACGAACAAACACTAACAATAAGAAATATTTGTTATAGTTTTCGGTAGTTGTCGGTACAAAGTTCTCATTGAAATGCGTATATTTTGGTCTAGGCCATCAAATTCAAGATCCGTATTTTAATATATGCTCTCTCCACCCTCCCGAATCATAAACCTTTGATATATTTTGTAACGTGTGTAATGATTGAGTGTTGTATACAACGGCCTATCAACAGCTAATGTCGTTTAAAGCCGGATCAACGGGGTCCATCCCGTATTTAACATATATACATGTATATATACTGTTGGTAAATACCGAAATCAGAACTAACTATTTCCATCAAGAAAATGTATACTCAGCCGTAAAATTAGAATGACCATACCTGATTCCGGTCCATACCACACCATAGTCACTTCGTTCCATCTCAAAAAGTAATAATATTATCACTAATTGTATTGCCTTTTAATGAGGTATGACACTACTTTCCAGTGTATACTAATTGTAAGATGACAGCACCAATCACATGCATAATTGGCACACACGGATACTCAAGGGCCAGCATCTCTGATCCTTAAGATATATCTGGATATATAATATAAATTATGAACGAGACGAAGGCGACTACATATATAATATTCCAAGCGGGACAAACACTCACCGACATTTCTGACGATTTAGTTTGGCTTAAGTTAGAAATAAGCTTTGTTGAATGTGTAGAATTGAATAACGCAAATAATGATATAGTTATGTATCAAAATCAGCAATGAAGCCTCTTATATTTTAGTGTTGACTAATTAAGCAGCAGAATTGATCTTCTTCAATACGACTGCTTCAGATTCTCCAGATATCTGCAGATAACAATACCACTATGACAATTGTTTTTATTGTTTTAATTGTTAGTTTTATATACGATTGCGTTTTGTTTTTGGCGGGACTGTACACCGCTTTACCAATTATCATGGTTCTCTGTGTCTCATTTGTTGTGTTTTTGTTTTGCAGTCTTTATTATGAAAGTACGTGCAGCTCTTTATGTTCTGCAAATAAACCAACTGTACGTGTAGTTGTAGTTTACCAGCCACTGTAAAATACAACAAATTAACTATTGCAAACAAATTCCCTGATATATAGAATTGTGTATGTGTTACTTGGAGATATATACATATTGTTTCACCTCATAGAAGTGAACGTAAGACATCTTTAAAATGCAAGAATGGTATGTGTTTGGGTATAGTGTGGTTTCTTGGACAGAATAGCACAGGATTATGATGAATGATGAATGCCACATCATAATATTCAACGTCGCATCGGGACATAAATGTATGTAGCTCTCATCAAACTATGGTGATTCAGTTGTGGGGATTAATTGAAATAACATAGTGTTAGGATCCTTTTAGCAGTGTGTATTACTAGTAAAAGTGTTTAAACTCTATAGAGATAACTTGTTGCCGCTATGTCAGAGCTATGCAGTAACCAGTATTGTCTGGAGTTTCATTCACCTGATTAATTTAGGTCGCAATTTGAGAGGAAAATAGTGAAGTAAAAAACCTAATTTCCTTATCGGATAGAACTTTGCATAAACAATTGTCATTCTACTAGGCAATGCCATTCTGCCAGGGATGGTCATATAATTATCACACATGGTGAACATTTTCGTGTTCTCTTCAATGTGGCTGCGACGGCTTCCGCATATCATTCAGTGTTCCTGTTAGGGCTCTAGTCGAACGAAGCACTAAGCTGTAAGGTACATGTACTCGTAAGCTGTAATATATATTTTTTTATCTTCTATTTAAGGGTAGGAATTGCCTCGAAGACCTTCCAAACCCGGGCATTTGAGCCCAAAAAGTACAGGTCAATGACCGTTGGCCCGTTTGTTTCCGAATTTACTAATATCTGCCATACAGTCGAAATGCTAGTATTCGAGTTCAGGTACGGCGTTTATCTTGTAATATATTAAGGCTAACCCGTGGTTAGTAAGATATCAATTTAAATTATTTGGATCACACCGAATGATACAACTGACAACGTATTACGCTCACAAATCATTGAATTGCATGCTCAAAACGAGAAACAAGCCATATCTACACGCGAAAACGACTCTCAATCAGCACGTAACATTGACGGTGATGCTGTTAATCGATATATGTTTCAATGAGTCGTTATCTTCAATATCACAATGCAGTAATTTGTAAGTAATTCATCATGATCTTTGTTTTGATATTGAAAACATAATTATGTTCTTTGTTGGGTGTAATTGTGTAAGATATAATTGTAAGATTCTCTGCTAAATGAACATGAATAATCATAAATTAATGTTTGTTGGACAGTACAGTTATTGTAATGAATGAGAATTAACCGACATGCGAATAGTATAAGCCATGGCGAGAGTACATTGTTGAACAAATTCACATGGTAATGTATTTACCACTTATGGAATTAGAGGTGCGGCCTACGTGCAATTAGAATTAAATGGTGTGCCCGTATTCCCGTATTCCAAAGTTGTCCAATCCAGAGGAGTGTGGTAACCATGTGGTTATCTAATACTGCCCCGATCATTATGATGGTGAACATTGGTAAGTGAATAACTGAATTGGTGTTAGCAAATGATTCAACGATATTTACACAATTCTGGTCTGACAACCATATGCAAGATATATACAAATTTCTCTAACGATAACTGTGAACATTACTCACTGTGTTTGCTTCATTGAAAATCAAATGTAACATGGGGTATTAGCTCATGGGAAGATTTACTGATCAAACACAATGACATATATTGTCTCATAGTAGTACACACAACTTGAATAAAACGTATTTCACTTTACATGTACATGTACATGTACATCCCAGGAAATATCACAATGAAACATTTAACCATTTGAACACTGGGTTTGTGCTTAACGGCGGCCATCTTTGATTTTAAATTAGTAAACGGCATGTCATTGTATACTAGTAGATGACATATCATACCATACATAAATTGTAGCGAGATTACATTTCACATTTTATTGCATATTTTGCAGTTTGGCGGCCATCTTGAATATTTATTTCTACATCACCTGGTTGATTTACTAAATATATAGTATAGCCAATTTATAACAGGTCATGCTGATTTTACTTGCATGAGTTATTTATGCCTTCAAATAGCGAAATGCAGAAAAACTGAGCTTTTTGTCTTGATTTGACCTATGAATGACCTTGGAACTGTCCCAAACAGTCCAACTTGAGTGTAGACCCATATCTAAACATACAGTTGTGAAAGGTATAACCCACGCTGAGAATTCATTTGTAAAAAATGTTGAAAGGATAATCCCCGATTATTGAGTGGAATCGTGACAATTTACAAGTTATTCATTTGAAAAGTTCACATATGTAATTAGTGGCGGCCATCTTGGAATTTAAGTTAGCAAATGATCTAATATGTTATTTTATGAAATGTTACATTATGATACAAATTGATTTTGTGAAGACATTCAGTCACAAACACATGCACAGAGCTAGTTTATGTTGCATATGCACAAAAAGGTCGGTTTTCCCATGTAGTGTCCCTATTTTGGCGGCCATTTTGATTTTTTATTCTTTATTTTTCATTTTTTATTACTAACAATAATAGTGCTACCAGCATTTAACTTGTTGCCATCTTCAACATTGATTTTGTGAGTGATGGTTACCTATATATGGCGAACATGAAGACACCTATGATTGTGTTTGACTTGACCCCTAAATGACCTCGGAATGACCTTCAAAGGTCAAATTTGAGGGGGTACCCACCCCTATCCGATAGCTCCACCCCTATCCGATTGCTTACCCATCATATATATAAACTAGCATGGGTATCCATTTGTAACAAAAAATGCCATCAAAAGTTTTGTCTCTATACTGTCTGTTTCACGAAACCTGGCCAAATTTTACGGATATATCCAGAATATAAAAATAATATTTTGTTCGACAAAAGTAAATTAAATGATAGCAAAATTTAAGATGAGTCTTCTTTTTGTTTAGTGAAATTCGGTTAACTATTGGAGTTTAACATGGGGGAAAAGCTGGAGGAGCCGAAAAACGAAAAAAAAAGTAAATTGACTGAAAACTGACTACTGTCTGTTCCACGTTATTCTGCCGACGAACCTTTGCATAAATCTAAAAACTATTTAAAATTAAGTACTTTTTCATCAATAACAAAAAAGTCACCCTCCCCAAAAAAATTAATTTGATGAACTTCCATCAAATATTTATTTAATTGCGCAAAAACGATTTTCCTATGGGAATTTAACATGGGGAGTCAATTTCCAAATGTTTTCTTCTTTATTTTATCCTGAAGGACCAAAAAAACGAAATAAAATGGAAATTGACTCAGAAACCTGGCGAGATAGCTTGAAAACGATGTAGTTAAGAAAACAACGCGAGAGCAGAGAGACAGAATCTGCCTGGAGTAGGGATGGGCAACTATACATAAAACTTCGGGCCAATGGTAGAATCGTACAAATAAAACCCAGTGAATATGGTGACTGGCTGCCGAGATAAACTAATATAAACGCTTGTTTTGCCTTTTGGCTGCACTCATGACATGGCAGTAGCTTTTTTGTGCACTATAACTTTGAATCTAACACTTGCAACACATGAATATGTGCCTTAATTATACTGTCCGTGCAACTAAGGCTATTGTCATGTCTTGTGGGCAGTGATGTGCTTGAGTACTTGTGTTACACACTCTCAGTGAGTAGTACATACCGATATATAGAAATATTAAATATGTAACAGCAGTATACATAACATATGATATCAAAATTGACGGTGTAGAGTGGCACGATGAAAATGGTTACTGCTATTGTATTGGTCGTAAGACGTTTTTCCTCAAAGTTCGGCCACTGGTCAATACAAAGTTAGTCAGGCCAATCGTGAACATGATAACTATTACTATCGAGTGAACCGTAATTATAGTAGGACCGAACATGTGAAAAGGAGCCTACAAATGTGAAAATACTGGTTGCGGCTCAGTCTCGCATGTTCTATCACACTACACACGCGATACTCAGAGAAAGCATTGAATAGAGGATCACAGTTTATGTGTGGTGGTATAGTTGGTCGGCTGATAGAACCAAACGTTGTAAAACTACCGGTTGATAAGTTAATTAAAATAGCCGCAATCACCATACGCGAGGTTTATATATAGTAGTCCATACTGCTATACTGGTTACACATGCAATAAATTTTACTCTCCATAGTTCTCCCAGCCGAGCAGTCTCGATTGCAACACATGTCCATGATGTTACTTATCAGCTGTGGATATTATACATGCATTACCATGATGATTCGCTAATATTATCAAAATACATTATTATTGATTATTTGCCGGTGATGGCCACACTGAGTTGTCCTCTCCATAAACCAATGTGGTTCTGGAACAGGTGTATGTATGTGCAGTGTATATTGTCAGTCAATCTGTTGAGGCCACACTGAGTTGTCCCCTCCATAAACCAATATGGTTCTGGAACAGGTGTATGTATGTGCAGTGTATATTGTCAGTCAATCTGTTGAGGCCACATGGAGTTGTCTCCCGTATACCAGTGTAATTCTAGATAATTTGTATGTAATTAAAGCAAATATACTTCCGCAACACACCTAACTAAAGTGATCAATACATTATTGCCATTTCTCAATATCATCAGGATCTGCACTTTATGCGAGTGGTTTTTCGTGTTTGTATGGCGGAAACTCCCTCTTTTTATAAATAGACTGGTCAGGAAGCTTTTTTTCTTGCGAAAATGGGATTGGCTGCAACGGTAACATGTTTCAGTTCATTCCATTCATTTGGGGTGTGAAAGGGTTAATGTTTAAATGGGAAAATATATATTTTCATCAAATTTTCAATTAGTTTCATTTTTTATTTTTTGTGGTAAATATGATTATCCATGATAATTTTTTCTTGTCCTTTTATTTCCATCGCAACTCCCAAAATTCAGATTTAATGATTTTTGTTTTACAATAGCTGGTATCATTGTCTTTCCTTTCAAAATATGAATATTATTGTGACCTCATTTGTTGTTTTATTTACCTAATTTGCATAGTTAGTACACTAGTGTGTTATGATCAAAAATATTAACCGTCTCTATACACTCCCAATGTTCATAATATGAAAACAGAATATATAGGTTTGACCACGGCGAGTGACCAATACAACATACACATGTATACACATCTCGTATCCACTTACAGCAGATATGTCAACAAATAGTACGATTATAAACAATATTTATAATATACAAATCAATGTTTATTTGAAAATGAATTCTCACACGATTTCGCTATCTCTTTCGAGTGTGAGGGTGGGACTTACGCTGGGTGTTGACATATTACACTCTTCGCAACCCATTCCATGGTATCTTTCTCAGTCTAAATGAGGCTGAGATTGATACAATCTGGCGTGGGAACTGCACGTTGGTATGCTAACATATATGTTGGTGTGTATACATGTATATTTTGTAAACTAGTAATGCATAATAGTGATAAACATAGCATGCCAGCAAATTACGGGTATTTAGCTGCATTTACTTGAAAGCACAATATGCAATAATGTGTAATATACATCTTCACATCTAACATGGACTTACACATACCCGTTGAATGTTTAGCTCCAAAACTATTGTATGTGGATTGTGCATCATGAAATTTGTAAATCGGAATATTATGTTGTTTTTTGTTGTTTTTTGACGAATATCCACACGCAACATATATACAGTGTTTTCTATACCGGAGCTCCAGATAAAGTGCGTAATTTGAGTGGATTTTCGTTGTTCTGTTGTGGGTGGCGAGCTGGAAGCGCCTCAGAATCGTCTCAGTGATGTGATTCGGGGGCGCTCCCGACTATTCAGAAAAAAGTTATAATCTCTAACGGAAAATAATTGAAATATGAAAAAAAACAACATATGCAATTCATCAACGTTTACAATATTACTATGTACAATGTATACACTATTATGGCTATTGTACAGGTCGTGAACATTATCAAGAGTTGTGCCATATGTGTTATAACATGTAAACTAGCATTGTTTCTACATAATTGTTTAACATAGTATGTCGGTTTTGTTTTTGTTTTGGAAGGAAACTCGCATGTTATGAACGACGAGAGTAGCTCCAGATTAGCCGGCGTACTCGCGCTGGTTGGTCGGGCTCTGCGCTAATCGAACACAACCTAAAATTAATAGCAAAATATAATTATTCATGTATCTACATAATAATGTGAATGCAAATGTAATCTTTATGACGGCAAATAAAATAGGGTTTCCTTTCACAACGGCAGGGCCACGTATAATTCATAGTTGATGATTCGGTGACTCTTGTTCAAAATTTTCCACTGATGCAACTCTCACATTCCCCTCTTATCTGTCTCCTTCTGTTCACGGCTGTTGAATCGTTGATGAACTATATGTCAGTGAGTAGTGTGATTGATTAAATACACGTTAATATTGATAGAATAATATGGACTTAAAAATAGGAAGCTTCAATGTAAAGGGTATGGGTCAAAAGTCAAGCGACTACAACTTTTCGAATGGATAAAAGAAAATGATTATGACATATGCTTCATCCAAGAGGCACACTTCACTACACATGACAAAACACAGTGGGAAAGTGAATGGGGTGGAGACGCTTTTTTTAGTGGGGAATTCAGTAATAAGGAAGGTATATGTATTCTAATAAAACCAGGTTTGGACCATGAAACTGTATATTATGAAAACATTGTAACTGGTAGAATTCAAACTCTTAAAATCAGCATATCCGACAAAGAATACACATTAATTAACATATATGGGCCAAATGAAAATAGTTTTCAATTTTATCAAAATTTCGAGACATATTTAGAATCTGTAAAACAGGATACGCTAATAATAGGAGGGGACTTCAATATTATTTTAGATCCCGACCTTGATAAGAAAAATGGTAGACATGATGCTAACAAAAAAACAAGAGAAAAAATAGTGTCGATTATGAACAAATTTAATCTACATGATATCTGGAGAATCCTTAACCCTAATACTAAAAAATTCACATGGCACTCTAATACTAAACCACCAATATTCTGTCGATTGGACTTTATTCTAATATCGGAGAATATAATAAATAGAATAACAAAAAGCAAAATCACTACAGGAATTAAATCAGACCATTCGATTATATATATAAAATTACTAACGCATTGTAATGAACGGGGACCTGGCTACTTTAAAATAAATAATAGTCTGCTATTAAAACCGGATTACCAACAACTAATTAGAGATAATATAACAGCTATTGCCGATATTAACAATGACGCAAATCCTAACACATTGTGGGAAATTATAAAAGGAACGATAAGAAATGAAACAATAAAATTTGCATCGAAAGAAAATAAAATAAATTTAAAGTTAGAAAGAAAACTCATAGAAGAAATAGATCAACTGGAAACAGAATACGCAAACAATATATCGGACACCACTTTATTAGAATTACAATCTAAAAAACAAAGTCTAGAGGACATCCATGAAAAGAAAGTAAGAGGAAGTATCATACGATCAAAAGCAGAATATATAGAGGGTAATGAAAAAAATACAAAATATTTTGCAAATTTAGAAAGGAAACGAGCAGAGAACAAATCTATAGTCCGATTAAATGTAAATGGAAAAAATGTCACGAAAAATGAAGATATATTACACGAGCAAAACGAATACTATAAAAAGCTATATAGCAAAAAAGATGTTCAGAATAGTAATCACAATTTTTTTACAAACAACGATCAGAATAAATTATCTGAAGAAAACAAACAGCTATGCGAAGGTAATCTTTCCGAATATGAATGTAGCACTGCTCTAAAAGAAATGAATAATAATAAAAGCCCAGGCTCCGATGGACTAACAGTAGAATTTTTTAAAATATTCTGGAATGATATAAAAAAAGTATTATATAGAATCTTTCAACTATTCATTAACAAACGGGTCGCTAAGCGAAATGCAAAAACAAGGAATAATAACATTACTACCGAAAAAGGGCGACTTATCAATATTAACAAATTGGAGACCCATATCATTGCTTAATGTAGATTATAAAATAGCATCTAAGACGATTGCAAATAGAATTAAAAAAGTTCTACCATCAATAATAGATTATTCACAAACTGGATTTCTTAAGGGAAGATATATTGGAGAAAACATTAGAACTCTTTACGAAGCAATTGATCATCTTAACGAAAATGATGCCCCAGGTCTCTTTTTTTTCGCAGACTTCGAAAAGCATTTGATACTGTTGAACATACATACCTTTTGAAAACATTGGACTATTTTAATTTTGGTAATGATATACTTAATTGGATCAAACTATTTTACTCTGATGCAAAAAGTTGTGTAACAAATAACGGATACTTATCAGAATTCTTTTCAATACAAAGAGGTGTGCGTCAGGGCTGTCCGTTATCACCGTATCTTTTTATTATGGCCATTGAAATATTATCACAATCTATCATAAATGAAGCAGATATAACCGGAGTCAAAATGTATGATGTAGAACTAAAGAACACAATGTTTGCTGACGATGCAACCTTTATGACAGACGGCTCTCAAAAATCCTTCGAAAAGTTAATATACATAATAGACGAATTCAGTATGATTTCTGGTCTAAAACTTAACATTAAAAAGTCAACAGTAATGAGAATAGGTGCTCTTAAACATACAGAAACCACATTTTGCCCTAACAAACAATTTACTTGGACCTCACACAGCGCGAAAACATTAGGCATCACATTCCTAAATGATAATATTAATACCCATGACCATAATTTTTTTACAAAAATCTTAGAATTTGAACAGTGCCTAGACAAATGGAAACACAGAAAGCTCAGCTTACTCGGAAAAATCAGGGTAATAAAAACATTTGCTGCCCCAAAATTAATATACCCATTGACAGTTTTACATGATCCACCAGAACATATGATAAAACGTGTAAGAACCAAGTTATTTCAATTTTTATGGGATAACAAGCCTGATAAAGTAAAAAGAAATACAATTATTCAAGCTTACGAAAAAGGGGGACTAAAAATGTTAGACATCGATAGTTTTATTACTTCAATAAGAGCTTCATGGGTAAAAAGAATATGCGATACTACTAACATAGGGAAATGGAAAGCAATTTACGAAAAAATACTTGAAAAATATGGCGGGACTTTTATTTTCGAATGTAACTTGAAACCGGAAGACATACAAAACATAGTGAAAAATAAATTCCTGAACAATGTTTTGAAATCTTGGGCAAGTATAAACTATTCTTCTCAAACAGATACAGTATCAAAAGAAATAATTTGGAACAACTCTAATATAAAACATCAAAATAAAACTTTGTTTCATAGACACTGGTTTGATAAGGGTATCAAGTACATCGAACAATTATACGATTATAGAACAAAAACTTTTCTGACATTCGGTGATATTGTAGAGTTATTCAGCATAAGAAATGATGATTTTATGAAATATCAATGTATATTAAATAGTATAAATCCAATATGGAAAGAAACAATAAAAACAGAACAAATAAACATAATACAACTGTCTGAAACACTGAAATCAAGGGTACAAAAAAGCAAATACGTTAATAAATTACTTTATACAATACAAACAGAAAAAAAAATCACTGAAGAAAAAAAATCTGAAAAAAAATGGATAGCTGAATTTCCGGAAGCCAACTTAAACTGGAAACATATTTACATGTCAACCTTTAATTGTACTATAGATTCCACATTGCGGAATTTTCAATATAAATACCTTATGCGAATGAATGGAACAAATAAATTACTCTTTCGATGTAACCTAATTAATAGTAGTTTATGCGATTTTTGCTCTATGTATGTAGAAACTATAAAACATTTGTTTTGGGAATGTACTCATGTACAACATATGTGGTCACAGTTACGTACCTATTTGAATGAAAAAGGTTTTACTTACGCTGTAAATTTCCAAAGTATTTCTTTAGGAATAGATGAAAGTACACACAAGGCACAACAATTTAATTTTATACTCATATTAGCCAAATACTTTATTGTTAAATGTAAATATGAAAACCGGGAAATTGCTTTCGAACCGTTTATAAACTACTTAAAATATAGGATAAATTTAGAAGAGTTAATAGCTACTAAAAAAGACAAACTTGAGCAACACAACATTAAATGGGATGTTTTTCAAACATAGGTATGTTTTTTTGGGCATAGTAGTGAAGGTTCAATCACACTAACCACACAAAAGTAAACGAATATATATATAAAAAAAAAAAACTCAATTCAAGCGGATGTGAACAAAAGGGGACATATTTTATACTTTTCGATACTCTTCCTTCTTCCTGATTGTACTTTACCATCTATGCTTTTCTATATTCTTTTTGTCTTCTCTTTCTCTAAAAACTTATTTTCAAGTACAATGAGTGCATGTGCAATCATTTCATAGCGACTTTAGTCACAGTGTGTTAGTTAATAATACATGTGTTGTATTGTATGTACATGTTGTATTTAAAAATAATAAAAAATATTAAATAAAAAAAAAAAAAAAAAAAAAGAAAACAAAAGTTAGATTTTGAAAATCGGTCTACAAATAAAAATAATATTTTTGGAAAGAAATCTACTTTTGTCTTATTGATAAAAAAGTACTTACGTTTAAATGTTTTTTAGATTTAAAGTGTTTAACAGCCAAAAGTTCGTCGGCAGCAAAACGTGGAACAGACATTAGATACTGAGATACCTTGAAAATGATCTAACTTATAAAACAAATTTTAAATTTTGAAAATCGGTCCACTATTTCTGAAATAAAAAAAAATCCCCATGTACCTCTTCTACCGGTATTTAACATGACACTTGTGTTTTTTTTCTCAATAAAATTGGAGCAAATTGCACGATCTAAAGAGAAGGCTCATTCAGAAATGTTGATAATATTTAATGTTATAAGAAAATAATATTGTTTTTGCGTTGCTTATATTGGCGTAAAACTTGGGCGGGTTTGGTGAAACAGACTGTAGTCATAAGTATAGCACGGCCGTAAGCATATACACAAACGCCTGTGATAATCTTGCCCATATGTTAACGTTTCTGAACATCTATTGGCAGTCTCGACTCGCAATCAAGCAAGTTGATTGGCTGAGCCTGAGCTGTTGCACAGCTCAGTCTCAGCCAATCAACCTGCTTGATTTCAAGCAAAATATTAAAGTAATTTGAAATAATAAACATGGAAAATATTTGCCAAATTAGCGCCGGCGGTGGTGTATTGAGAATGGATACAATTATGTGAAAATGTATGCTTTACGGGCATATACTTGCATTGTAATAGTACACGTACATTTATATAGCCTTGAAGCACACATACTGTTAATGTAATTAGTTTACACGTTATCGAAATGTGTAGATACTTCAATTTACATATGCGACAAGCCATGTGATTTTGTACCCAAGAAGATGTGCGATTTTTTCATGAGAAATAATCACAAAATATTTTATATAGAATAGAATTCCTACACGTTTGCATTATTGCGGAAATATAATACAATACCCGGCTACTGTCTTTTGATATCCAGTTTATCAGGCTCGGCTCGGAAACGGTAGGAATTCCTCGGCAAGCCTCGGAATTCCTACGCGTTTCTTAGCCTTGCCTGATTAACTTGACACTAGCCTGGTATTCTCTGTGTATAACGCGCGGGCATCCATGTAGGCGACATCGATTTTGTCAATCGCTGATCGGTGCCGATAACTCGGCTATATAACAATACGCAATGATCGGGGCTGAAACAAGCCGATACCAGATTGACTGCGCTGACATCGGTTAACTGTGAGCATAGACATGTAGATGAGAAAAGGAACGTTACAACGATTACGTCCAGTGTTGCCATAGAAACATGCATCACCTGATGGTGTTCAGCGGCTACGGAGCCACTTTTACAAACTAATCCGATGTGCATGACACAGGATTACCTAAGTTATTTTGGAGTGAATAGATTTGCCTGGGACGAAATACCACACAATTCGCCCCAGCACCACTTCGGTACCATTCCGTTATTTCGTATGTATAAATCATACATACGACGTGTATTATTTTTTATTACACTCTGTTAATACATGGCACAATCCAATTTTATGCAGTAAATACTTTACTTATACATCCATCGGATGTAGCTATTAGTCATATATCATATTAGATGTGTTGTGCCAAACTGCAAAAAAACGATCGTCAAAAGTAATTCTTTTCGTGAACAAAGGTTACCAACTGCCAGTGGAATCAATATAAATGTGAAATTGTTATTAAATATTCATAATTGTATTATAAATCGAGAAAATCCATACTGAACCAGAGTAACTTTCAACCATTTTCAAAATTAACCTTTTTTGTGGTGCTGCATCTCTCATGTATCACGGACTGACGGAGGGTGTGCGTACCTTAAAGAGGAATCCATCCTTGACCATTCATAACTTAAAGGTACATGCCCACTCAGTAGGCAGAAACTGTTCTTTATAGGAATTACATAAGTGTATAATTGTGTCACTATTCCACCAGTTCTACAGATTACAAATGGCCGCTATACAGATATCGTTTAGTAATATTTATTTTACTGATAGTGACGCGCGTTGGTATCAGGCTATTTTCGTATGCAAATGAGGCATGGTATTTTTATTATTATTTATACCAATTAAATGCGTCACCTGAAAATATAATATTTTCGACAGATTATAAAGTATGATAATTGCACATAAAAACATAAATACAGAGTATAAATAGTAATGTCCGATAACATTTTAAGGAAACACGGTTATCGCCCCTAATATTAGGGTGGAACGTTGCGTCTGATATAACATGTATAATAATGCCAACCAATACGTGGGGTAATGGTGAATGAATGTTTATTTTGCCAGAGATTGTCTCGGATGATGTCTCTGATATAAAGAACAGTTTGTGCCTACTGAGTGGGCATGTACCTTTAACCCTTTCAGCACTACATACCTCTATAGTGGAGTTTGCAAACAGTGTATATCCTGATGAGACGGCTCGTGACGAGCCGTCTCATCAGGATCTGCACTGTTTGCAAGTAATTTTCATATTTGTTAAAGTAGGAAATCCCCTTCTTAGAAATCCACTAGTCTTGGCATAATTGTGTAACGATTGTATAATGTGCATGTGATGATTTGAGTTGCACCTTGTCTGGTATCCTACGACGAACAACGTAGGAGTTTTGAATCATACTTTATTGGCACGCAACATATGGTATAGTGGAGGTAGCCTACATATCAGGTCCCTGGTTGGCAACCGTGCCCAGACTACCAAACAGCGCCCCGAGGCGACCCGGCATGGGTCCAACCTTACAACCAGCCAAACTGACAACCAGCCAAACTGAGTGTTATGTATATCGCTAAGCGAGCAATCGGTACACTGCCTAGCTAGCTCTAACAGACGACCGTATATATTCAATGCATCGTATTTACCAGCGCAAACTGAATTGAACTGGCCTGTGCCAATGTCAGCTGTCTAAATATTAGTATGCACTCGGTAATACTTGCTTCTGAAGAACAGTCCATTCCGTTACACTTGGATTGGATCTTAATATATCACAGTCCATTTCAGTTACATGTATTTAGGGTTGAACGGATTAACGGTGAATCATACTGTGATATCACACCTGGGGTCACGTGATCCGGTGCAGTACGGGTGCATGACACATGATCAGGACAATGTCTTTCCGAGTGATGGGCTGTGGCTCAGGGGTAGAATATAGGACTACAATACTTCAAAGGTTGTGAGTTACTTTCAAGCCTAGAACTGAACACTTTTCTCTACCGCTGCCTAACCGCTTCTCGCTTACACGTAACCAGGTGACCGCCAACACTGGCCGATATGCTCGAGTGACGAACGATGTGCTGTACTATGTTAAGACTGGTTTTGCGCTACTACGTTATGCTACGGAGCCCCGCAGGGGAAATTGATTTTTTTTTAAATTCGTTCCCCCGAATTAACAATTCGTTCCCTCGAATTAACAATTCGTTCCCAAGAAATGACACTTCATTCCCTCAATTTAACAGTTCGTTCCCTCGAATTAACAATTCTTTCCCACGAATTAACAATTCGTTCCCACGAATTAACAATTCGTTCCCACGAATTAACAATTCGTTCCCGTGGGAATTAATTGTTATTTCGTGGGAACGGATTGTTAAATTAAGGGAAGGAATCGTTAATTTGTGGGAATGAATTGTTAATTCGTGGGAACGAATTGTTAAATTGAGGGAACGAATTGTTATTTCGTGGGAACGAATTAATAAAAACAAGAATTCTACGTGTCTATGTTACCTGCGGGGCTCCGTATTATGCTCCATACTGCGAAGGCGGAGAACTTCCAAGTACGTGCGACAGAGACGTATAATTATGTGGCTGTGACTGGAGAAATGGGACTTAGTTGCGAACAGTGCAGACCCTGATCAGACTGTGCGGATGCACAGGCTGATCTGGATCTACACTGGTCGCCAAACCCATAAGCCCAATTTCTCCACTCACAGCCATATATAAGGAGATGATTATTGACTCGAGGACATTTATAGTTCTGTGGCGACTGCAGTCAACAATGCGAGACAATGGCAGCAACGTAGGAGACATATTGATATAGTGCCCGGTTTAATTCGCGCTTGTTCTGGATGTAAGCCCCTGGATTTATCAAACATCTATTTATCTGTTTATATGTACGTATGCACAGCGAAGATTTGTTGAAGGGTCACAAACGAAACAAATGGAAACGAGTGGAAAACGCAGTGAAAACTACAACGATATTCATAGAAAGGATTATCGTCTAGTATGTGTCTATTTGAGAAATAATCTGGAAAGCAATTAAGAAATTTAGCTATTTTTATAAGAAATGCTTTATGGTTATAATGACTAGTGAGCTTATACATATGCATTTTGTATTTGTACCCATCGTTGTATTATGTAATCTATTGTATACCTCGTGTGTCACGTATGTGGCTTAGAGTGAATAAAATGTATGTTATTATTAAAATGTATGTAAGTGAAAACGATAGACAATGTATATAGTAAATACATGGTTAGTGCCGTCGAATATAAATATATATTTGGTTGAGCATTAGACAGCTTTATTGGGGCGAGCTTTAGTTCAACTGGATATTTTTTCAATTTTATAGTAAATGTGACTACAGAGATAGGATATACCGCACAGACGTGCAGTGCTCCAGATAAGGATGAGATACTGGCGTATGTTACGCACTTATTTTAACTGAATATGCATTGATTATCAACAGTGGGAGTACAAAATACTCACAGCAATGTGAAAATACGCATTGTTTTTCAAATTGAGTAGTGGAAATACTGTAATAAAGTTGAAAATTTACTTAGTTGAGTCCAGTATTGTAGCATAACTAAGTGAATACGCATGGATTTTCAAATTGAGTAGTGAAAATACTATAAATTTGAAAATTCACTTATTTGAGCTGCAAAAAGCAAACAGTGTTTGCTTTTTGCAGCTCAAATAAGTGAATGTTTAAACAAATTATCATTAATTTTGTTCCCTATTTAGTAATGAAGAAAATCAATAATCCATGTGTAAAAGTAAAATACGCAAGGATTTTGAAATCAGGGGATACAGTACAAAGCTTATCTGGAGCTCTGAATGATACACACAAATAACGGAATGGTTAAATTTGTTTTATGTTGTTTACCATTTGTTCCCTATTTAATAATAAAGAAAACCAATAATCAATTTGTGAAAATAAAATACGCATTTAATTTGAAATCAGAGGGTACTATACTTTAAACACAAAGCTTATCTGGAGCGTCATACGTGTGCATGTATGTACACATGAGATGTTCAGCTAATTATAAAAGGGATATATCAATAATGCATGAATATCTATATAATACTGTGTATTAGATAACAGTTGATTTCGATATGAAATAACATAATACAATAGTGTAATAAATATCGGAATCGGGGGCCCGTTTCACTAAACTTCGTACGACTAAAATGTTCATAAGTGCAAATTTAGGATCGTCTGGAAATATAAATTGATGGATTTACATTTATTGAGCATAGGCTGCATATGCAGCCTATGCTCAATAAATGTAAATCCAATAATTGTTTACAAGAAATCATTGATAATGTGAAATTTACAGACTATCATAATTTTGCACTTATGAACATTTTAGTCGTAGGAAGTTTAGTGAAACGGCCCCCAGGCGCACACAGAACATGTGCTATGTTTGACGAGTACAGCTTCAGTTCTGCCTATGAATATACGCAAACAGTTGTGTTCAATGATAATTATTACAATAGTTGACTCGAATTCATAAGAAACGAGGCATAAATCGTTAAAGGTATGATCTAGTATGTGTAATAAATGTGTTAACTCAGTTCATAAAAAAAAAAGACATAGCCGCGTTTCTGATGAAATCGTTAAACTCGTTTAATAACTACAACTATTATATTAAATCACTCGTTTAAGATCCTCTATATAAAGGCATAATTCTCCCGAGTAATGGATAAATTACATTAATGTTTCCTCGTCTGAGTTTTGCCTAAGAATGTTTTTATATAACACATAATCCATCATGTGTGGACAACTCGACCCAATCTATTAATCCTCTTCCCACCTGTAGCCTATTTCACCAACATTGCAAAGTATACTTATGTTGCTAAGTAGACTTTGAGGGAGAAATTTTCAATTTAATGATAGATTTATTATTTTTTATTATACTGAATGTATTACATTATCACAGCCATTTTGGCTGTGATAATGTAATAAATTCAGTATAATAATACTACATACTTTTAATCATCAAATATATACAGTCGTTTGTTCTACATGAAATAATGCCGTTCGGGAAAAATAAACGATTACTCCCTCAAAGTATACTTTGCTATATAAGTATGCTTAGCAATGTTGGTGAAATCGGCTACTGGATTTTAGACGGAAAGGAATATTTCCAGATCAAAGTTTTCAAATAAGTCTATACCACACAGTGATGTAAAACTGTCTAATAATAAATTAAAAAAATATATATATTTCTTAATTCATTAATATAAATATAAATAGCTACCCTGTCTAATATGGTGGAACCTCTCTCAACCGAACACAGATACAAGTGAGTTGTGCTTACTTTTGATATATTTCCTTTACATTTATCTCCGATGATAATGTATGTTCATGATCGCAAAGCACCCACGAGTGTCTTGAAGTAGTTATATGCATGTTTCACAGTGGAACCTTTCACAGTGGAACCCCAGGGTGTCCGGTTTAGAGAGGTTCCACTGTATATCTTCTAGTACGAGTATATTGCGGACCGTTGCCTGAGCCCCCAAGATGTTCATTATCGGATGCATAGGTATGAAAGGCTTTCCAGTCAATGTTCACCCTTTATATAGTAAACTAAAGGGAAGTCAAATGCCCGCCATCGGAATACACACATTTTCTATCATTGTTAAGTCCAAAATGGACACGTAATCCATGACCTTAGGGTCGAATTAAGAAAAGGAAATTAATTTTGCACATATGTGAGCATTTGAAACACACTCGTGCTGCCATGAACATGTCTGATGGCTTTTGTGATGCTTACTATTTAGCACATGCACATGATCAATGATCATGTAACTGTCAAATGCCTCAGCAGACGCGACACCGCTTCCGTTGCGGACTTCTTGTCTTAGAATCAGCTCACATACAAAACGAGGCAAGCTGCATCCGGGTGGAAGAATAACCTATATCTACACTATACAGCGAACGGATCATCCGTTGAACGTTTAGAGAATATTTTGAACACAGCTCAGGGCGCATGCAATATAATCCGGATCTGCACTGATCGAAAATAAATCGGGTTTGCCGAATAATTTTTTTCTCGGATAATATTTACGATTATAAACATAAACAATTTTCTTCAATTCCATCGCTTTGACCATTTTCGACAATACACCGCTTATTTCGCAAATTATTTTCTCCTAAACCGATAAACGATGGAAAACTGACCACGTGACCATTGCATCCAGCATAGCCCCAGATAATAGCCCCAAATGGTATCCGCGCAGTCTGATAAGGGCCTATGCTGTTCGCCATACAATAACTGAAGTAGTTTTAAGCATCGTCGACAATACGATTAGCCAGTATATGTGGACGACCCGAGGCACTATTGCCCTGAGGCCGAAGGCCGAGGGCAATAGTGCCTTGGGTCGTCCACATTTTCATCTAAAATTCAACGTCAGTATAACGTCAGTACTTGACGTTGTTTCAACGTCAGGCCACGACGTTGTTTCAACGTCAGATTCTGACTTCTAAAGTATTAATTTCCAACCTAATTTCAACGTCAGAATATGACGTTGTTTTGGCGTCAAAACACGACGTTCGAGAGACGTTTGATTCATGACGTCATTTCAATGTCGGATTCCGACGTCTAGAAAACTTTCATTTTCAACCAAATTCCAACGTCCACCAAACATCAGAATATGACGTTGCTTCGACGTCAGATTTTGACGTCTAGAAGCATTTCATTTTCAACCAAATTCCAACGTCCACCAACATCAGAATATGACGTTGTTTCAACATTAGGCCAATGTCAGAAGATAACCAAAATCCAATGTCAGGCCGACGTCATAAAATAACGTGTAGGAAATCTAGCATGCATACGGGAAAAGTGGGCACGTCCTGCTGTATATGCATGCCAAAGATCATGCGGTTCAGAAGTAAATGCGTTATGTTTACGGACGGACGGACATGGTGAACACTATATGCCCCACAACAACTATCGTTGCGGTGCCATATAACAAGTGGACAACTAAATATACATGAACAGCCGTATAACCAGATAATGGGTGTATTAAGTATACGTTTCTCACAATCTCTCAACTCATAATTCCAGCACAAAAATATTTACACAATTCCCTAACATTTGATTGGTCCGTAGCAAGTCTCTGTCCAAAATTTATATCCCAGTAAACTCCCATGCCGAACTACTTTCCGTAACCGTGAGGCGCAGTTAAAATAATTCTTAAGAAAACGGAAAATAAACACATTGTCTTGATGAATTTATTTCAAATACTGGAATTATAAGGAATTCTGTAAATATGTTTGTGCTGGAATTAAAATGCCGTAAGGTCCTTTGTCTCAGCCGATGGCTCTAGTATTGCCGATATTTGAAATTTTGTTTTATTTCAAAATACTTGAATCTTCTTGTGTTTGAACAATCAAGCAGCTTGATTGGCTGAGCCTGAGCTGTGGTACAGCTCAAGATCAGTCAATCAAACTGCTTGATTGAGAGTTTAGATTGCCAATAGTTCAGAAACGTTGACAGCTGGGCAAGGCCGTCGTGCATTGATCGAATTTACACCGGTAACATATTGTGATACTATTACTTCTGGAACAATATGAACATACACCTGTTAAATACTTGACATATCGTGCATATAGCAAGCGATATAGTTCGTTATCAGGCTACATGAGTGGGCTATTGGTCACAAATCCTGTAAGCCCCAAAATCTCCAGTCACAGCCACAATTAAGGACACAGATGTTGTCTATGTGTCAGGCTGTGCTTGCTAGAAGCTTGCCGTGCGTTTCAATGACTGTTCTGAAGGATGGTAGGGTGGATTCTTAAAGGAGATATAACAAGCTTCCGTTTACGCGATACGCTTATTTATCCCGTCAACACAGTGCGTATGTGCTGTGAAACACGGTGCCGTGTGTCATTGTTGATATCCAGTCAATACCATTTTTGCATTTTACAGCCATTGATAGGTGTTGACGGAATAAATAGAATAGTAGGTTAGTGCCGTGAATGGAAAAAAATATCTGGCTCGGCACGGAAACGGGATGTGCTCGGCAGAGCCTCGCCCATCCCGTTTCATGAGCCTTGCCATATATGTTTTCCCATTCACGGCACTAACCTACTATTCTCTATGTATTCATCATTTATATATCAAATATAACAAATTGTACAGTAATCCGACCAGTATGTGCCGTTCTTTTACGGATTTTATATTCCGGACAGCCAGTTTTTCCAGCCGTCACTGCATGACTAACTTCCCCTTATTTCGCTTACCACAGTTATTTCCCTTTGCTGTCACATGTGTATATGACGTATCAGTAGAACAGACTACTTAGAACTCCAGTTTATTAGACCGCCGATATAAATATATGGGACTGTACTGTACTGTAAAAATATAAGAATGACATAGTTACAAACTACATACTGAAATGCGACAGTGGGTGACAAAATGGACATACTGTGCAATTTTCAACAGCTGTAGGATACCAGTCTGTATATACATTTATTTATATTTACATCGTCAGGTTACAATCTATGTTTTCCCCGATAGTACGTATATATAATGCTAAATCAGACGGACAACAGAGTAGACACTTATCAGAGCTGTCGGGTGCATATATGGATCTGGTGCTATGCTGGTAAAACTGTCATAACGTCATTCTTGTAGGCCATCGTCCACTTACAATGAAACAATACTGTACATGTTGTCAATTAAGGAAAGCCCGGGGGTTGACAGCAGTGGGAAAATTAGTCGCTCTAATTGCCACGGGGTGTGGGGTGTTGTTTGAAGATTGTGTCAACATCTGCTGTACACTGCGACTGAGAAGGTGCAATAGTGGAGCGCCGTGGCGTAATGGTTAGTGTGTCTGACTACTGATCGTGGGTTCGAGCCTGACTAGCGGCGTGCGTTGTGTCCTTGAGCAAGAAACTTTATCCACACTGCTCCAGTTCACCCAGCTGTAAATTGGTACCGATAATTCGTAGTTGCTCTGTAAATACGAATTACCGGCTTCTCTCAAAGAATCTCTACCTCCGTTCTTTCTCCCATTTTTGGGAGACGGCATGCAAGGTCCTAGAGCCAGTGCCGCCGTTAAATATAAGCAAAAAAAAGAAGAAGGTGCAATAAGCCAAACACAACACGGGGCTTATAGGGCGTTTGCGACCAGTGTATATCCAGTTCAGCCTGTACATTCGCACAGTCAGAACAGGATCTGCATTTTTCGGCATTCCTTCAATAAAACACACTAACATGCAATCTAGATCGTATTTAGACTACAGGAGTGTTATATTTTATTAGGACCTACACTAGTCGCAAATCACACAAACACCATTTCTCCAGTCACAGCCACATATAGGACCAAGTTTCGACGTAACCCCCATTTGACAAAACAACGATTTTCTTCTGGAAAACATCTTTAGTTTTTAACATCAAGTCCAAACATTTTCTATTTATTTGAAACAAGTCAGTAGGAAAATAGATTAAAAATAGTAAAGAATTTACTGTACATGTGAAAGTTGAATATATACTTTTAATTATTTTTATCTGTCAACGAACAAAATATGTGATTTAGTTATATTTTAGTATTCGAAAACAGTATTTACGGAAAAATAAGCGAGTGGACATTCAAGTTACACAATTTTAGTCCCGTCATATAACATTCATCATTGTATAAACAAACACATCATTCTACCATGTCTGTCAAATTGGACTCAACCAATCAGCTTGGCCTCGCGGATTCAATATACACCTGCCGCATTATTGTTAACATCCGTTTGAGCGTAGCTTCACACGTCTGTCACTGACTGACTAGGACAGATAAACAAAACGGATTTAACCAATCAGCATAGAATAGGTGTGGCTTCATTGAATTCAGAATACACCTGTCCCAAGATCCACTTCGCTATTTGCCTGCGGTCAAATCATCGGATAAGTTGTTTGCTATTAATGACCTCCGGCGGCATCCGTTTGAACATAGCTACACACGCGTGTCACTGATTATTTCAACTCGAAATTGGCAAAGCACAAGTATGCTGAAGTAACATTCTGCAAAGCATTTCATAATCAATTTACGAAATGTCGGAGATTAGCATTTTGTAAAAAGAAAATAGAAATATAACATTTAATTTCACGTTTTTTTCTGATTCTGGCTCTGCTGTCTGTTTGACCGTGAATTACAACCGACTTCCACACAGATAGTCGTCGCCGATGATGGCAACCAACGTATAAATAATCCAAGTATAACTAGGCGAAGGAAAAAAATAACGATTAACGTATATATTAAACGACACAAACGAAGAAATTATGCAACAAATACATGATGTCCGTAAATCCAAACGATATTATATAAGAAACCTTCATCCACCAAGCAGGTAAGCTGTTCTATTGCTACGGCATAGCGATTATTTTTACAGTGCCACCTCGCGCCAGTAGGTCGCAGTAACAGGAGAGATAAGCGATGACCAATTCATTGCCAATTCATTGCATGGCTCTGTATAGGTGTCGGATAAGATGCGATATGAGAAATCTCAATATCGCGAAAAATACTAACGAACCGGCAATGCCTATGTGCCGTGAAACACGGTGCCGTGAAACATATTTGATATCCTGTCAATACGACCTATTGTCTGTTCCACGAAATGCTGCCCAAGATTTATTTCTATAAAAACACTCCAAACTGCTGATTTTTTTATATAAAACAATGTAAAACTATTTTTTAGAAATGAGCCTACTTTTTATTTCAAGAAAATCCGTCTAATAACAAAGTTATTTCGAATAAACAGTCATGGATGGCCTTTTGCATTATAAATTAATTTCGCCGATTTTTAGTTGTTGACAATAAAACAAGAAACTGCTATACAATAATCACTTCCGGTCAACAACAACAACAACTATTTTTGCGAACTGAACACAAATTCTTAATAAATTTGTTTATTAACATCATTTTCTGGCATATAATTTAAACAATTTGCATTACAATATATCAATTAATCATTTAATCTTCATATATTTAGCGAATATCATTCATCTATAAGGTTCCAAGTCTATCTGATACTATTGCTAATATGTCCTAATGTATTGTAAATTGTGAATGCTAACGAACTTGATTCGATTAAACTCGTGACCTTCACCAACCAATCAGCATTTAGTAAACCAAGTTGTCCGCTGGAAATTCGTCCGGCAAAGAAACTGGCTCACAGGAAGTGACTATATACTTCCGCCGGAAATGACGTATGTATGGTGTTCCCAAGTCATACCATTAGAGAATGTAGATTTACACCGGTGTCGATGTGCGAGGATATGTGCAATTCATTTTGCGTGGTAGGAACAGCGTGCCAACCTCAGCTTGGCGTTGTCAATAGATACGAAAGCTGTAGCAGATGATGATGACATCATGTTGTATTTGGGCCAAATTCTCGGCATTTTCTTCTGTAATTCTTGTACGAACACCGGGAAATGGAGGCTCGATTCCTTTATTTTTCAACCTGGCAAGATTTGCTCATAAATACAAGGTTAGTGTCTTGTTTTTAATGATGAAATCCAGCAAGCAGTTCGATGCTAGAAAAATGTTGAAAATCTGATCGCACGCGACATTTTAACATTGCAACCCTGCATTCAATTCTTGATTTATGGCTATTACTTCATTATAGGACCGAAATTCAAAAAATAAAAAGATGGCTCATTGCTAAATTTTGCTGAAAAATGATTTTATGCCAAAACATAAGAGTTTTAGGGTGTTTAAATAGGTGTAAAAGTTGGGCAGGTTAACGTGAAACAGACAGTAATCACATACGCGTCATTCGTGTTGGTGACTACTTTTGCCAGTATACTTCTTGAGTTGACTGAATAATCTGATGGAAATGGAACTGTTTACAGTGTGAGGGTTAAATTTGGCAAATAAAAACGTTATCGCAGGAAAATAAAATTAAGTGTATGCCATTTTCTGGATGCCAAATCAATTTCCATTACGACCCTCAATTTCCATTTGCGTTAAACTTTGCTCTCTACCCATTCCGTGCGTCATTCAGATATGGCTGACGTCATAATTATAAGTACGTCAATAAGTATACTACGTCATTAAAATAAAAATGGCTGCTCCCAGTGAATCCAGTGAGGTAAGGAAATAAACGAAACAAAATGGTGTTTGTGTTGTTGATTTTTAGCCAGGTTTTTTGAGAAAAAAATCCAGGCTATTGGATTGGCGAAAGCCGGGCGGGCGGGAAGGCGGGCAGCGGGCGAGCGGCGTCCACAATCAATGTTAAGTTTTCGTGTTTGAGTCCATTTCTTTGTTACTGTACCACCTAGGACCACCAAACTTTCACAGCTTCATAATCAAGGTGTGCCCACCACATATCACTATCCAACATGTTACTTTTTGTTTATCTTGACCCATTTTTTCCGCGTAGTCGACTTAGCCATTTTCAATGTTAAGTTTTCGCGTTTACAATGTTATGTTTTCGTGTTTAAGTCCATTTCTTTGGTACTGTACCACCTAGGACCACCAAACTTTCACAGCTTCATAATCAAGGGGTGTCCACCACATATCACTATCCAACATGTTACTTTTTTTTTTAACTTGACCCATCTTTTCCGCGTAGTCGACTTAGCCATTTTCAATGTTAAGTTTTCGCGTTTACAATGTTAAGTTTTCGTGTTTAAGTCCATTTCTTTGGTACTGTACCACCTAGGACCACCAAACTTTCACAGCTTCATAACCAAGGGGTGCCTACCACATACAACTATCCAACATGTGACCATTTTTTTACCTTCACCTATTATTTCTACGTAATTGACTTAGCCATTTTCAGCGTTAACTTTTTAACGTACGTCTGGTTAAAGTTTTTTCGTTATACTATATCTCTGCAACTGCTTCGCCCATTACCTTGAAACTTCACATGGGTGTTTATCATCATCCATATTTTATTCTAACCCCCAACCGTGCGGCCCCTGTGCACAATGTCAAGGTCAAATTACTTTGAATTTTGTTGTTAAAGTTTTTTAGTGTACTATATCTCTGCAACTGCTTCACCCATTATCTTAATACTTCACATGGGTGTTTATCATCATTGTCGCACCCGCTTGCGGAAAGCGCATTTTATGCATTTTGGCATACGTCCGTCCTTCCGTCCGTGTCCGGTTAAAGTTTTTTTGCTAAAGTTTTTCCATCTACTATATCTATTTGTTTAGTGTTCATGCCTCGCCCCAAGGCGCGACATGCAGGCCACGGCCATCTAGTCTACAAAAAGTGGGTATAATTATGTTATCCAAGTGTCTATGCTTGGAAAAAACCTGGCCTTCGTGGCTTTGCCTCGTTTCTTGTTATTTTGGACAGATCGCAATCGTTGCAGAATCTGACCCAAATGAAAATGGAGGGGTCTGGTGAGTTTTGAGAGCGTATTTCGTTGTAAAGAAGCTGTAATTTCACATTGTCGGTGACAAAATATAAAGTATCAACAGAACATTCATCTGTTGAACCTGCCTGAAGTACACGTTTTAATGGTTAATTCGGGATGCATGGTCGCCATTCCAAATAGGATTAAATCGTAAACTCGCCATCTTTTTTTTCTTCAATTCTCTGATTCACGAACGATGAAAAGAACACAAACACAATCTTTGTAACATTTTAAGATTATTCTGGAAATATTTCGATGAGTAAAGTTCCTAAAGTCTAAACAATTATTTATCAATTTACTGTCATGAGACATGACTGTTGATTAACGGATTTCACAACCATACTTTAACGAACTATGTTCTGAGCGCCAAGGAGTGTTTGATGTAATTCGGTACTAACTTATCTCGCTTTTGAAGGTTAAATTAAGTTTACTTAAATGCTGTTTTAGAATGTTGACGAGATAAATAGAACAGTAGGTTAGTGCCGTGAATGGGAAAAAATATCTGGCTCGGCACGGAAACAAGATGTGCTCGGCAAGCCTCGCCCATCCAGTTTCCTAAGCCTCGCCAGATATGTTTTTCCCATTCACGGCACTAACCTACTATTCTCTATATTAGGGTCGCCGTTGTTGTTTTTAGCGCATTTTATAGAAAATAAGTGATAGTTTGTAATGTGACCTTTAAGAATGCATACATTCACTAAACTTCGTACGACTAAAATATTAGTAATTGCAAAATTATGATAGTCTTTAAATTTCATACATGTATTAACAATCTTTACTTGTAAACAATTATAGGATTTACATTTATTGAGCATATACTGCATATGCAGCCTATGCTCGATAAATGTAAATCCATCAATTGAAATTTCCTGACGATCATAAATTTGCACTTACGAAATTTTTAGTCGTACGAAGTTTAGTGAAACGGGCCCCTGCTGCCTGGCACCAACTGAAGACAATATGTTTCAGCGCATAAATCGGCCGGCCGACCGAACGGCAAAGGTCATGCGCAATACCTGCAATGACAGTCACATACAGACACGTTTTCAGATTCAGTAACTATTAAAATGGCGAGGGGCAGACTCAGACGGGCGTTTGCATCGTTTCGTGGTGCTCTTGTTATTTCGCTGATTTTCTTCTGGTTTGCAAACATAATTAGGGAAATGATAACAGTTTTTTCTCCCTGACACGTGATATTCACATGTGGTTGTCTTGCTGATCGCTCCAATACCTGTTATTGCATCGATCCGTGGATACACGTGTACAATACATCGATTGATCTATCCATCATCACCATTTATTTCGTCGGAATGCAGTCTAAACTCGTATCGATCCTCGCCAAGGTAATTAGTGTCGCCGTATTTAGTCGCATACAAATCAATATCTTCAGCATTACCAGTAGCCTATTTCATCAAAATTGCAATGTATACTTTACTAGCAAAGTATACTTTGAGGGAGTAATCATTTATTTTTCCTGAAAGGCATTATTTCATATAGAACTAACAAATGCATATATTTCATGATTAAAAGTATGCAGATTTATTATACTGAATTTATTACATTATCACAGCCAAAATGGCTGTGATAATGTAATAAATTCAGTATAATAAAAATTAATAAATTTCTCCCTCAAAGTATACTTTGCTACTAAAGTATACTTTGCAATGTTGATGAAATAGGCTACTGGTATCGTTCTGTGACCAACCATGACATACTGTGCAATACTGCGACATAAATCGTCTGATCAGGGCCTATACTGTTCGCTGTTAGGCCTGGGAAAAGTGGCTGATGTGTGTCTACCATCATCTGTAAAACGTCTTAGTTGCTGCTGGGTCGTGAAACCCATGCACTTTCACTTATTGATCAATTCTACATGCCCACTCGGTTGGCATAATATGTTCCTTTAAAATAGGAATTAAATAAGTGTATACTTGTGTCACTATTCCACAAGTTCTAAAGATTACGAGTGACCGCTATACAGGTATAATCATTTAGTATTATTTATTTTACTGATAGTGACGCGCGTTGGTATCAGGCTATTTTCATATGCAAATGAGGCATGACATTTTTTAATTCTTGAAACTAATTAAATGGGTAACCTGAACAAATATTATTTTCGACAAATTATAAAGTATGATAATTGCACATCATCAAATAAATACAGAGTATAAATAGTGATGTCCGTTAACATTTTAAGGAAACGCGGTTATCGCCCCTGATATCAGAGTGGAAAGTTACGTCTGATATCAAAGGTATAATACTGCCAATCAATACGTGGGGTAATGGGGAATGAATGTTTATTTTGCCAGACACTGTCTCATATGATGTCTCTGATATTATAGGAATGAATGGCCTTTTAGTGGAATTTATCGGGGATATAAACTTGGAAAAGTCGCGGGAATACTGGACGAAGGCCGGAAGGCCTCGTCCAGTATTCCCGCGACTTTTCCAAGTTTATATCCCCGATAAATTCCACAAAAAGGCCATTCATTCCTTATAATTCCAGCATTTGAAATAAATTCATCAAGAAAATGTGTTTATTTTCCGTTTTATTAAGAATTATTTTAACTGCGCCTCACGGTTACGGAAAGTAGTTCGGCGTGGGAGTTTACTGGGATATACATTTTGGACAGACTTGCTACGGGCCAATTAAATGTTAGAGAATTTTGTAAATATTTTTGTGCTGGAATTATAAACTGATAAATAACATTTTGTGCCTACTGAGTGGGCATGTACCTTTAATGGGTTCCATATATTAACTTGTTTGCTAAAGATAAGTCTACACATAATTGTAAATTACGCAAATATGTCCCTGTATTACCCGAATTGCATTGGAGCCGCTCTAAACCGGACATCTATGGAACATCCACCGTACTACTGCACGTCTATGTCACACGTTGCAATGCAATAAATAGAGAATATTCATATTTTTGCAACGAATATGACATATATGTTCATCTCGTGGTGTGAAATGTCCATATTTCACGAGTGCCTAACGGCATTATGTATTTAATGGGTGGGTATATAATAAAAGGTTATTTTCAGAGCGAGTATTTTTTTGCTGTTGTGTTCTTATTTCCGTCCGATAGAAATAGACTGGGCGTCAAACGTCGACATTGATTTGGAAGTTAGAACATAAAAATACATTATAATAACTATACCTGTTAGATTAACCCTTAGACCGCTACACACAACAATTGTCGTCTGCTGTGCTTTTATATTTTGCCTTATTTCTCAATGGAAATTATTCTAAAGTGCTGTCAAAGCATGTTTTTGTTGATAGAAATGTAAAATAGAAAATAAACAGCAGACGACAAAAACATTAAGATAGCTGTGTATGTCAATGCCTACAGTTTTAATCTGATTTATAGTATGATACATGTGTCTACATGCTTTAACCCTTTGAACCCGAAAGCCCGCTATATCGGTTTATGCAAACAGTGCAGATCCAGATGAGCCGGCTCGTAACGAGCCGTCTCGTCAGGATCTGCACTGTTTAAAAGTATTTTTTTTCATATTTTTGAGAACAACAAATACCCCCTTTTTATAAATGGACTAGTCTGAAAATCATTTTGCGATAATTGGATTGGTTGCAAAACGAGCATATCGCAGCCCATTCAGTTACTTAGGGGTGAAAGGGTTAATACTATATTAGGTTATTGTCGTGTTAGCAGTTATTGGTCGCGTGGAACCATCATAATCCTTTAGTTTGATGTATCATATTTTCAATCAACCATTTTGATGAGAAACATGGCCGAACATGTACAGCGGGACCTCTCTAAACCGGACACCAATGAAACATCTGTGATCTTGGTCTTGGTCATTTATCTCAGGTGATAATGTCTGTTCATAATCGCATAGCATACAGCTATGGCTCAGGCTGATCAGATGCCTGATTTACAGTGAAACCTCTATAAACCGGACACCCTGGGGACCTCCTGGGGACCTCCCAGGGTGTCCGGTTTAGAGAGGTTTCACTGTACATGTGCGACGTTTGCGATCAGCAAGTATCGCCTTACGACATATACGACCAGGAAGTATTGCATCGTGACGTATGCTATCAGCTTAGTCTCTGATCAGCATGTGCATCTGTGCAGTCTGATTAGGGCCTACGCTGTTCAATATTCATTATTTGACGCAGCTCTAGTGTTGTTGTTGTTATCAAAGATGTTTTATCATTATCCGACAATGGAATAAAGAACGCGTTTTTCAGAACCGCCTGTGTTAATCTTGCCAAGATTATCAACAGTTGTGAACATATATTGGCAATGCCAAATCAATCAGTTTGATTGTCTGAGCCTGAGCTGTAGCACAGCTCAGGCACAGTCAATCAAGCTGCTTGATTTCACGCACAATATTCATGTATTTTGAAATACTGAAACTTACATATTGGAAATATTAACGCAGGCGGTAATGTACAATGTGATTTCTTAACAAATGTTGTAAGGTCCATTTTGCCACCCGGTGACCCATTTCAGTTTGACCAGGGACCATACATTCAATCATTAGGTGTGACGTATTATTTGTACACGTGTTATAAGCTGCAATGTGTGTTTCTCTTTCAGTTCCCCTTTCGTAGTGGAAATCCATCGACATGCGTCGTCAACTTCGATCGGATCTTAATTCCACGCGACACAGCGGCAGCCCAACAATGCACCAGTACTCCGCGACAATCTTCTGACAGACGGGGCATGACGGAAATTCTGAAGTAAACAAAAACAACAGTAAACAGACGGCCGGCAAAATGCGGTTTTCTCCCAAGAAAGCGGTTACTTGGTTCTTTATGGCTTTTTGTTTCTTTTTTGTGACATTTAACTTCTACAACCGTCACGTGTGGGTTGTGACGGACAGGCAGCGACCATGGGGGAAATCATTCCACAATGCAGATGAACATGGCCGGAGTCACCATCCGCACACCTCCGTTCAATCGCCGCAGAGACATGTTTTTGACAGCTTTCAGAACACTACGGAAGAAAACGTGACATTCCGAGAAAGGCCGATCGCTGGTACAGCGCCACCGTTCGCACTGTGGCCGGACGAGAAGAGTTACGACCAGGACCGTATTCTGAACCAGCTGAAATACACTCCAAATAAAGAGTTAATGAAGAGTGATGGTAGCCCAGCTCTGAAGAAGATTTATTTGTATCACGGTGCAGGCGGATGGGCTATAAAACAAGGTCGTGGGACGTTCATTGATCAGAAATGTGCCGTCACGACGTGCGAGATTACATCTAATCGCGGTGACACGAAGGACGCCGACGCCGTTTTATTCAAGCATTCGCCGCAGCGGCCGTGGACGGAGCGTCCGTCGAACCAGATCTGGATATTGTTTATGTTAGAGTCGCCATATCATACGCCCGGTTTAAGTGCCTTTCCCAATGTTATGAATTGGACCGCTACATATCGTCACGACTCGGATATCGTTGCGCCTTACGAACGATTCACGCCGTACGACCCAAACGTGCTCACCCTGCCCCAGAACAGGAGCTACGCGGCGGGGAAAACGAAGCAAGTTGCGTGGTTTGTTTCAAATTGCGGTGCGCGCAATGGACGACGGGACTATGCAAATGAGTTGGCTAAATACATTCAGGTGGACATCTATGGTGCATGTGGCACATTAAAATGCCCTCGGAGTAGTTCGGATAAGTGCTTTGAAATGCTCAACAAGGATTATAAGTTCTATCTATCATTCGAGAATTCCAATTGTCGGGATTATATCACAGAGAAGTTCTTCGTGAATGGATTACAGTAAGTATAAAAGTAAAAAATAAGTATTGTTTATCATAACGTCACCCCTATTGAAAGGGCCAGCCAGTTTTGACTTATCATACACTATAGTCTTGAACTTCAGGGGCCCGTTTCACTAAACTTCGTACGATTAAAATGTTCGTTTAACCATGTTTTCTTGTAAACGATTACTGGATTTACATGTATTGAGCATAGGCTGCATATGCAGCCTATGCTCAATAAATGTAAATCCATCAATTGAAATTTCCAGTAAATAAACGTAAATACAATAATTAAACAAACTATCCTAAATTTGCACTTACGAACATTTCGTCGTATGAAATTTAGTGAAACGGTCCCCAGCACTTCCCAGTTCCTATCATATATGCCAGACATCAGGGGGCCGTTTCACTAAACTTCGTACAACTAAAATGTTCGTAAGTGCAAAATGATGATAGTTTGTTTAATTATTGTATTTACGTTTATTGAGCATATGCAGCCTATGCTCAATAAATGTAAATCCATCAATTGAAATTTCCAGACGATCCTAAATTTGCACTTACGAATCGTACGAATTTTAGTGAAACGAGCCTCAGGCAGGTAGGCTATCGGTACCAGTTATTGAACTAGCTGGCGGCTATCAGCCCAGGCGGAGTCCCGAACCATTGACCTCGCAGTTGCCATGCGGATCCCGTTTGCACTAGGCCACGCCAACTGTTATAGTAGAACCTCTCTGACATGGACACACATAGAACCGATGGCTTTGACGAGTTTCTGTGCTATGTGTATAGGTTATTTTATTTGTATGTGGATATATGCACGAGTTCCGCAACGTGAGATATTGTGCGAATTTAGGAGCGCAATATTATTGCGCGGTGGAATGTGTGGCATATATCCACATAAAAATCAACTAACATTTGTTGTGCTCCCCGAAAAACATTTTGTTAAAGTTTTACATTAAAGTTTTTAAAATTGCTATATCTCTGGGACTTCTTCTTGGGATATCAACTTGAAACTTCATATACACATTGATCACCATCCATATATTCATTATATATCATACCCATGCTGCCCAGGAGCCCAAGGTCAAATGACTTAAGAGTTTTGTTTGTTAAAGCTTACTTTAATGTTTGTTTTCAAATTGCTATATCTCTGTGACAGCTTGCGATATCTATTACTAATCAGTCCATTTCAAATTTGATTGATAATTAATTTTTGATGCATTTTCATAATTTGATGCCTTTGTATCGACTTGAAACTTAATATACGAATTGATCACCATTCATATTTCCATTGAATACACTACCCATGCTGCCCAGGAGCCCAAGGGCAAATGACTTAGATTTTTGTTTAAAGCTTACGTTAAAGTTTTTCAAATTGCTATGTATCTGTGACTGTTTGTGATATCAACTTGAAACTTCATATACCCATTGATCACCAACCATATTGTCATTGTATTCCCTACCGATGCTGCCCAGGAATCCAAGGTCAAGGTTCAATAACTTTAAACTTTTTGTTTTACGTTCAAGTTTTTCAAATTGCTATATCTCTGTGACCGCTTGCGATATCAACTTGAAACTTCATATACACATTGATCACAATCCATAGTTTCATTGTATACCCTACCCATGTTGCCAGGAGACCATGGTCAAGGTCAAATGACTTAGAATTTCGTTTGTTAAAGCTTACGTGAAAGTGTTTTCAAATTGCTAAATCTCTGTGACCGCTTGCGATATCTATTACTAATCAGTCCATTTCAAATCTGATTGATAATGAATGTTTGATGCATTTTCATAATTTGATGCCTTTGTATATTAACATCCGTTTGTGGTTTATTCAAGTCTTTAAATATATGTTTAGACAAGCGATGACACATTTCATTTATGCTTCTTTGTAGTGTCACGATTAGCGGTAGCTATGCAACATGGGGCGTAAGAAAGAGATACATTGTTAGCGGTTATCGTTGCCACGGATTGTTTTAACCTGGATAAGCGCGGTGGCAAAGGCAACTGCGCCGGTTTATTTGTTTTGCTCGTCCTATATTCACCCGAGGCGCAGCCGATATGCGGCGGTGGGGGGTCGGAATACAGCAATATGCGGGCAATATTCGGACAATATGCGGGCAATATTCGGACAATATGCGGGCAATATTCGAGCAATATGCGGGCAATATTCAGGCAATATGACACCATGTTGACTGTGTCGAATCACAATAACGTATTTTTCATACTGCAAATTGTGTATTTCTCCAGAATTTTGTTGTATACGTGTATTGGGGGGTGAACCGTATTGGTGTACAAAACGTCGTAGAAATATGGCGCCACATGGCAAGGCGTCATTATATTTAAAATATTATTACGCGTATAATCAGCATATTGCCGGAAAAAACATCGATGTTCCAGACAGAATATAGTATATTAATTGGGTATGCGTGATAACGCCGTTTTATGTACGTTGCTGTGCCTGGAGAAATGGGGATTATGGGTTTTGCGACCAGTGTAGATCCAGATCAGCCTGTGCATCCGCACAGTCTGATCAGGATCTGCACTGTTCGCTATTACATCAACGAAACACCCGTCATGCTTCTAACACGCAATACAGACCGTTATGCGGCTACAGGGGTGTACTATTTGATCACGAGCTACACTGGTCATTCATTTTATAAGCCACATTTCTCCACACAGCACCAAATGACAATGTTTTATTTCCAGACATGACGTCATTCCAATTGTGATGGGCGGGGCACCGGAAGATTACAAGCGAGCAGCGCCACCACACTCGTATATTCACGTGGACGAGTTCGAAACACCGCAAGATCTTGCGGAATACCTTCATAAACTCGACAAAAATGACGATTTATACAATGAGTACTTCCGGTGGAAAGGAACCGGAAGTAACATCAACACGTTCTTTTGGTGCCGCATCTGTGGGATGCTACACGATACATCACGTGCCTCCCATAGCTACCGTGACCTGGAACGCTGGTGGAGGGGCCCCGGCGTGTGCATTGGTAAAGACAGGTGGATCCATCAGAATAGGTCAAAGATAATCATTGATCAGTATCTTCAAGATTAAAAGGGTTATGAAAATTAACAATCATAAATATGAAAATTACTTGTAAAATGTGTAGATCTTGATGAGACGGTTCGTTACGAGCCGGCGCATCTGGATCTACACGGTTTGCAAACACCGCTTAATTAAGAGGTCTGGGGCCCGTTTCACTAATCTTCTTACATACAAATATTCGTACGATGATTTTTATTAATTTGCTTCTCGCATTAATGTGATTAACTATCATGTTTCGCCTATATACGCACGTGATTACATGTGAACACAGCCACTAACGATTTTCCAACATCAGCTGTCGGTGTAAATCAAGGTGCATGATCACGTGGTTACAACAACAACAACGTCGCCCACTCCAAAGTAAGTATTATTTGATATTTTCTTTAATATTCAACGGATTTTGATGAAATATGGCGCAGCAAACGCGTTTTCATGGGCTGCATTTGGTGGTACATGGAGTTATGTCGTTTTTGCGAAGAATCGATTTCCGTGTCGGAAACACGGAAAGCGATTATTCGCAAAAACGACAGATGTTTGGGCGAAAATACAGAGACCACCAATTGCAACTTAACAAGACGCGTCTGATGCGCCATATTTCATCAAAATCCGTTTCGTTATAAGGACACTATAAAATAATACGTACTTTAAATCAGATGGAATCTGGAAATGTCAGTACTTGTTGTTGTTGTTAGTACCACGTGATCATACACCTTGTAAATGTTATTATAAACTTACAGTTTGCTCTTACGAAATTCTTAATCTTACTTAGTTTAGTGAAACTGACCGCGGTAGTGATTGATAACTGCCCTGCACATCGTGAATCTAGTTTATGAGTTCGTATATTGATCTCGGAATCAATCAAATGCAGTGTTATACACTTATCAATCTTTCCTGCCGGGAGTTAGGGACGGCGACAATTTCCGGTGAATTAGGCAGCGAAACAAAAATGCCTTATGAAGTGAATTAGACAGAAAACCTTTTCAGGCGGTGTAAATATTAGATGACCAAAAATCTGTTCGTACTGTACTGCCGTTTATATAAGAAAAAAAGATCATCGTGAAATAGACACTACTTGTAACGTAACGCTGGAGAAAAAAATATATTTTTTTTTGAAGTGGCGATTTTTTTTAGAAAATTGTCATTTTTTATCGCCAATTGTTTATTTTTATCGCCAATTGCGAAAGTGGCGATCGCCAGCGGAATCCCTGCATGTAGGAATTAGACGATCTACTTTTGATAACGGTGGTTTGCTCATCATCCTCCCGGATAAGGAATACATTGATAGGTACATGTACATTGGTTGGTAGCAATTTCCGCTTTGTAAAAGTGCATGTATATGTACGTTGAAACCTCTCTAAACGGGACACCCTGAGAGTTCTTATGGTGTCCGGTTTAGAGAGGTTCCACTGTAATTAAGCACTCCATCGGTGGAACCTGTAGCCTATTTCATCAACATTGCAAAGTATACTTTAGTAGCAAAGTATACTTTGAGGGAGAAATTTTCAAATTTATGATAAATTTATTATTTTTTATTATGCTGAATTTATTACATTATCACAGCCAATTTGGCTGTGATAATGTAATAAATTCACTATAATAATTCTGCATACTTTTAATCATGAAATATATGCATTTGTTAGTTCTATATGAAATAATGCATTTCAGGAAAAATAAATGATTACTCCCTCAAAGTATACTTTGCTACTAAAGTATACTTTGCAATGTTGATGAAATAGGCTACTGGGAGGTCCCCACTGTGTCCGCTTTAAGGAGGCTTCACTGTAATGTAGGTACCTTCAAGTCATATGTGCGTGATTTACAATCATGAATAGATATTATCGTTAGAGATAAATTACGGTCAATCAAGTGGGTGGTTGGTCAGGCGAACGCGACTGCGTAAATTAACGGCAGGGGTTCCTCCTTATAGGAATTACGATTTGTCTGGTTTGGCCCTCAGCAGGGGGCCGTTTCACTAAACTTCGTACGACTAAAATGTTCGTAAGTGCAAAGTTATGAATTTATAAATTTCACATTAAAATTGTTTTCTTGTAAATAATTATTGGATTTACATTTATTGAGTATAGGCTGCATATACAGCCTATGCTCAATAAATGTAAATCCATAAATAGAAATTTACAGACGATCTTAAATTTGCACTTACGAACATTTTAGTCGCAAGAAGTTTAGTGAAACGGCGCCCAGGTCCGGTTTTATCTTTGGCTTGTTTTTTACATGGGGGTTGAATTGGGTTATTGCCCATTATAAAAGCAGTAAGATTATTATTGATCCTACTGCTTTTGGGAGGTGGCCAAGTGATTCTGGTGTGGCGAGCACCTGGCATCAGAACAGTATTATTCTGATTTCAGGGCTGAATATATAGTTTTCTTATTGTAAATATTCACATCTAATTTTGGGATTCCCCACCCAAATCATTTGTTTTAGCAAACGTTAGTTATAGCTGTGATTGGAGAAATGGGGCTTTTAGGATTTGGTCAAATAGCACACTCCGGTAGCCTGATAACGATCTATACATGCTGGGTGTTTCATTGATAGAATGGCGAACAGTTCAGATCCTGATTAGACTGTGTGGATGCACATGATGCTCTGGATCAACACTGGCGCAAAACCCATAAACCCCATGTCTGCAGTCAGAGCCATAGTTATCTTTGCTCCACCACCATGGTGGATGGGTATTTAGCGTTACCCTCGTCCGCTCGTCCGCTCGTCCGTCCGTCCGTCCGTTCGTCATCAACCCTGTAACTTGTAAAATGTTTCAACCGTACAATGTATTTTTTTCGAAAATTGTAATTTTTTATCGCCAACTATTTCACCAACATTGCAAAGTATACTTATCTAGCAAATTTCAATTTAAGGATAATTTTTTTAATGTTTATTATACTGAATTTATTACATTATCACAGCCATTTTGGCTGTGATAATGTAATACATTCAGTATAATAATTCTGCATACTTTTAATCATGAAATATATGCAGTCGGTGGTTCTATGAAATAATGCATTTCGGGAAAAATAAATGATTACTCCCTCAAAGTATACTTTGCTAGATAAGTATACTTTGCAATTTTGATGAAATTGGCTACTGACACTTGGTGTGTCGATTCCTTATGATGAATAGATGCGCAACGTTTATTTCGATGTTTGATTCGACCTCCGGGTCATGGATTATCTCCACCTTTTCGACTTAGAATTTTCCAATTTTGGCTTGTAACTCGTAACACGTTTAAACCCTAATATTTACACATCTGAAAAACATCGTATGTAGCTTCCTTATGATGAGCAGATGCGCCAAGTTTATGTGAATGTTTGATTCTACCCCCGAGTCATGGATTATCTCCCCCTTTTCGACGTGAAAATCAACAAGTTTGCTGATTTGACACTGGATTATCTTCCCCTTTTGGAGTTAGATTTTTGCAGTTTTGCCTTATTTACTATCAAAGCGATATGTGTTATTGTACACGTTGTTTTGTATATATATTGTATTTGGTTTCAGGACCCTCGGTTATAATGCACACATCAATATCTTCCCCGCCCGGTGGGTAGCGGTGAAACTCTCGTGAATTAGACACGTAACACCCCCATTCTAACATCCACCCATTGCAGCAGGTTGAATGCGGGATCGAACCCGTCGGCCCGGCTTTAAAAGCTGTTGATAGGCTGTTAAACACCATTAAACAAACAAACAAACTGAAGACAGTGATAGGTTCTTAAAACACGAACATTATTTGGTTCACATTCTCGAAATAAGGAAGTTTGATTGGTTGAGGCGGAGCTATAGCCACAGATCATAATAACTTAGTTAATTGTTTAGTCACGTAAAGATATAATACATTGTTGAGTGGGTGGTTGGTCGGGCGAACTCGGCGGATTAAATTAACGGTAGGGGTTCCTCCTTATAGGAATCACTATTTCCCTCGTTTTGGCCCTCAGGTACTTTTTTTATCTTTGACTCTTTTAATACCTGGGAGTTGAATTGGGTTATTGCCCATTATAAAAGCAGTAAGATTATCACTGATCCTACTGTTTTTTAGCCAGGTTTTTGGAAAAAAAATCCAGGCTATTGGATTGGCGAAAGCCGGGCGGGCGGGCGGCGGGCGGCGGGCGGCGGGCGGGCGGGCGGCGTCCACAATCAATGTTAAGTTTTCGTGTTTGAGTCCATTTCTTTGTTACTGTACCACCTAGGACCACCAAACTTTCACAGCTTCATAATCAAGGGGTGCCCACCACATATCACTATCCAACATGTTACTTTTTTTTTAACTTCACCCATTTTTTCCGCGTAGTCGACTTAGCCGTTTTCAATGTTAAGTTTTCGCGTTTGCAATGTTAAGTTTTCGTGTTTAAGTCCATTTCTTTTGTACTGTACCACCTAGGACCACCAAACTTTCACAGCTTCATAACCAAGGGGTACCCACCACATATCACTATCCAACATGTTACTCTTTTTTTTAACCTCACCCATTTTTTCCGCGAAGTCGACTTAGCCATTTTCAATGTTAAGTTTTCGCGTTTACAATGTTAAGTTTTCGTATTTAAGTCCATTTCTTTGGTACTGTACCACCTAGGACCACCAAACTTTCACAGCTTCATAACCAAGGGGTGCCTACCACATACAACTATCCAACATGTGACCATTTTTTTACCTTAACCTATTATTTCTACGTAATTGACTTAGCCATTTTCAACGTTAACTTTTTAACGTACGTCTGTTAGAGTTGTTTGGTTAAAACTTTTTCGTTATACTATATCTCTGCAACTGCTTCGCCCATTACCTTGAAACTTCACATGGGTGTTTATCATCATCCATATTTTCATTCTAACACCCAACCGTGCGGCCCCTGTGCCCAATGTCAAGGTCAAATTACTTTTAATCTTTTTGTTAAAGTTTTTTCGTGTACTATATCTCTGCAACTGCATTCACCCAATACCTTGATACTTCACATGGTGTTTATCATCATTGTCGCACCTTCTTGCGGAAAGCGCGATCCTGTGCCCAATGTCAATAGGTCAAATTACTTTGAATTGTTTTGTTAAAGTTTTTTCGTGTACTATATCTCTTGCAACTGCTTCACCCAATACCTTGATACTTCACATGGGTGTTTATCATCATTGTCGCACCTGCTTGCGGAAAGCGCGATCCTGTGCCCAATGTCAAGGTCAATTACTTTGATTTTTTTTGTTAAAGTTTGTTCGTGTACTATATCTCTGCAACTGCTTCACCCAATACCTTGATACTTCACATGGGTGTTTTATCATCATTTTGTCGCACCTTCTTGCGGAAAGCGCGATCCTTGTGCCCAATGTCAAGGTCAAATTACTTTTGAATTTTTTTGTTAAAGTTTTTCGTGTAACTATATCTCTGCAACTGCTTCACCCAATACCTTGATACTTCACATGACTTGGGTGCTTATCATCATTGTCGCCACCTGCTTGCGGAAAGCGCGATCCTGTGCCCAATGTCAAGGTCAAATTACTTTGAATTTTTTTGTTTATGTTTTTTCGTGTACTATATCTCTGCAACTGCTTCACCCAATACCTTGATACTTCACATGGGTGTTTATCATCATTGTTGCACCTGCTTGCGGAAAGCGCGATCCTGTGCCCAATGTCAAGGTCAAATTACTTTGAATTTTTTTGTTAAAGTTTTTTCGTGTACTATATCTCTGCAACTGCTTCACCCAATACCTTGATACTTCACATGGGTGTTTATCATCATTGTCGCACCTGCTTGCGGAAAGCGCGATCCTGTGCCCTATGTCAAGTTCAAATTACTTTGATTTTTTTTGTTAAAGTTTGTTCGTGTACTATATCTCTGCAACTGCTTCACCCAATACCTTGATACTTCACATGGGTGTTTATCATCATTGTCGCACCTGCTTGCGGAAAGCTCGATCCTGTGCCCAATGTCAAGGTCAAATTACTTTGAATTTTTTTGTTAAAGTTTTTTTCGTGTACTATATCTCTGCAACTGCTTCACCCAATACCTTGATACTTCACATGGGTGTTTATCATCATTGTCACACCTGCTTGCGGAAAGCGCGATATCGTCAGCATTTTGGCATACGTCCGTCCGTTCGTCCGTGTGTCCGGTTAAAGTTTTTTGGTTAAAGTTTTTCCATCTACTATATCTATTTTTTTAGTGTCCATGCCTCGCCCCAAGGCGCGACATGCAGGCCACGGCCATCTAGTCTACAAAAAGTGGGTATAATTATGTTATCCAAGTGTCTATGCTTGGAAAAAACCTGGCCTTCGTGGCTTTGCCTCGTTTCTTGTTATTGTAAATATTCAGTTCTGATGTTGGGACCCCCGCCCCCATTTGTACAGGTAATATATTGGATTTAGTACTAAACCTATTGACCCGGCCGTTAAACCACAACAAACAAAACATAAATTGTTGATGACACTTCGGCGTCCGCTGACAGAAGGACTTACGACGTTTGTAACCAGTGTAGACCCAAAATGTTGCAAAGTGTAGCGAAATATCCTTCCATTGGAATTCGACTGTGCACATGACGATCAGGTTCTACATTCGTCGCAAATGTTGAAAGTCCCATTTTGTCCACATGTCGCCCAGAATAAGCACCTCAATCAGCAACAGTATGTGATACTATAATGTGATGTATGGAAGCGTCCTTGTGCCAATTCTAACATATATTTATCTCCTAATTAGGAGATACTAATTCCTATTTAGAAGATATTATCTCCTAATTAGGACTTAGTATATCCTAATTCGGATATACGAAGTCCTAATTAGGAGATAGTAAATACCTACTTACTATCTCCTAATTAGGATTTGCTAATTAGGACTTACTATATCCTAATTAGGACTAATTAGGACTTAGTATCTCCTAATTAGGAGATAAAACATTTTTTAGCATTGACACAGATAATAAGTCCTAATTATGAGATACTAAGACCTAATTAGTTATTTTTAAGTAATTAGGAGGTAGTAAATCCTAATTAGGAGATAAACATATGTTAGCATTGGCACAAGGACGCTTCCATAGTGATGCGTTCATGTATTGTATTGTATTCGAATTCCATATATTATATTTAGGAAATTAGATATATTTCATTCCTTATAATAAAGAATATTCATGTTTATTATAAGGTTCGACAATGTTCAGCCGTGGGTAAACGTCTGCCGTGGTACGAGGGGACTGTTTGAATCCCAAGGCCGTAGGCCGCGGGTTCAAACAGTTCCCGAGTTATTGTCGCTATTGTTACATTTCCGTCGGAAATAGCATGCAATTTGAGCATATATGCAGTACTTTTGGAACTTTGATAATCTGCTACATTTAAACACCTGGGCCCGGTTGCTCAAAACATCAGTTAGCTTAACGGACTGTTAAATCCTTAACTGAATGGTTAAAATCTCTGTACAGAGATTTTGCTCAAAACATCAGTTAGCTTAACGGACTGTTAAATCCTTAACTGAATGGTTAAAATCTCTGTTAAAACAGAGATTTTAACCATTCAGTTAAGGATTTAACAGTCCGTTAAGCTAACGGATATTTTGAGCAACCGGGCCCTGAGTGTACACATACATATTCCGGGGCCGAAGTATACGTCGTGTGATGCGGCCGCATCAACTGTTGTGATGACGCAATGGCGCGTTCTAGTAACGTCATGAGACACGTGCATTACATAGGTGTTGGCTTGGCCCCGGACTGTGTATTGTATGCAACCATAGTCAAACAGCAAGCGCTGTACGTTTGAACATGGCTGTGAGCGGTGTCGAACAAACGGCAGTCATGTAACAATATGAGTTTATATGGCATGTTAAAGGTGCATGCCCACTCAGTAGGCATACCATATTCTTTATAGGAATTGTGTCACTATTCCAACAATTCTAACATTCTCATTTAGCAATAGTTATTTTACTGACTGACGCGCGCTGGTATCAGGCTATGTTCATATACAAATGAGGCATGCTATTTTGTAATTATTTATACTAATTAAATGCGTCACCTGAGAAAATAATATTTTCGACATATTATAAAGTATGAACATTGCACATCAAAAAGTAAATACAGAGATTAAATAGTAATGTCCGTAAACATGTTAAGGAAACACGGTTATCGCCCCTGAAATTTACGTCAGATATAAAATGTGTAATACTGTCAATCAATACGTAGGGTAATGATGAATGATTGTTTGTTTTGCCAGAAAAAGTCTCAGATAATGTCTCTGATATAAAGAAAATGTTGTGCCTACTGAGTGGGCATGTACATGCCCACTCAGTAGGCACAAACAGTTCAATACGTGGGGTAATTGTGAATGAATGTTTATTTTGCCAGATATAAAGAACAATGTGTGCCTACTGAGTGGGCATGCACCTTTAAAGGCCTGATTGGTTAAGCGTACACTAAGTTACACTCACGATAGACTTACATGTAACCGGTATGTTGCTATGCAGTTATAGAGAATAGTAGGTTAGTGCCGTGAATGGGGAAAAATATCTGGCAAGGCTTAGGAAACGGGATGGGCGAGGTTCTGCCGAGCACAACCCGTTTCCGTGCCGCGCCAGATATTTTTTTCCATTCACTGCACTAACCTACTATTCTATTTATCCCGTCAACACCTACAAATGGCTGTAAAATGCAAAAATTGTATTGACTGGATATCAAAAATGTTTCACGGCACCGTGTTTCACGGCACATACGCACTGTGTTGACGGGATAATATATCAACATGTAAGTGGCTGTGACCAGAGAAATGGGGCTTATGAGATGTGTGACCTGTGTATCTCCTGATTGAATAGCTGATAACAGATCTATATTTCTTGTTAGAACCTGACGGGTGTTTCATTGATGGAATGGCGAACAGAACAGTACAGATCCTGATCGACGGATGTACAGGCTGATCTGGATATACACTGTTCGTAAAACCCATAACCACCATGTCTACAGTCACAGCAACAATTAATTGTTTCACCATTTCTGCAAAAAAACACGAATCCACTTTTCCGACGTTTCGGCACAAGGCATTTATCAAGGAATTAGTTTCTACTGAACGCTAAGTTGCAGTAGAAACTAATTCCGTGATAAAGGAACTTGTGCCGAAACCTCGGAAAGGTGGGTTCCTGTTTGTTTGCAGAATTGTTGAACATATTGTATTATTGCGGAAAGATTTTGATTTGTTTTTAGATTTAGCGGCTTTACATTGTATATATCATTTCTCCAGGCACAGCCACATATACAGGATGTACATATTTCATAGTACCTGGTTATACATTGGTATTTTGAGTCTCATTTCAACATCTGTAGCCTATTTCACCAACATTGCAAAGTATACTTATCTAGCAAAGTATACTTTGAGGGAGACATTTTCAATTCAAGGATAAATTTATTAATTTTTATTATACGGAATTTATTACATTATCAAAAATGATAATTCAGTATAATAATTTTCAATTTTAGGATAAATTAATTATTTTTGTTATACTGAATTTATTACATTATCACAGCCATTTTGGCTGTGATAATGTAATACAGTCAGTATAATAATTCTGCATACTTTTAATCATCAAGTATAGACAGTCGTTAGTTCTATATGACATAATGCATTTCAGGAAAAATAAATTATTACTCCCTCAAAGTATACTTTGCTAGATAAGTATGCTTTGCAATTTTGGTGAAATCGGCTACAGCTGTTGTGACCCAATTTCCAGTTTTCCACACAAACTTACAATAATTGATCTGCTATTATACAATCTCACATGGAAATCTACCATTTATATTCTTGTATTTACATGTATTTACATTCCGTTCTCATTGTTATTAAATTGGGCCTCGGCTGAGAAAAGGGGTTTTATGTCATTTGAATCCAGCGGAAGTCCCGATCCTCTTATACGATTCGCTTATCAGTAGCCTATTTCACCAACATTGCAAAGTATACTTATCTAGCAAAGTATACTTTGAGGGAGAAATTTTCAATTTAAGGATACATTTATTAATTTTTATTATACTGAATTTATTATATTATCACAGCCAAAATGGCTGTGATAATGTAATAAATGCAGTATAATAATTCTGCATATTTTTAATCATCACATATATGCAGTCGTTAGTTCTGTATGAAATAATGCATTTCCGGAAAAATAAATGATTACTCCCTGAAAGTATACTTTGCTAGAAAATTATACTTTGCAATGTTGGTGAAATCGGCTACTGGTGTAGTATATGTGCATGGCACCAGTAGCCGACTTCAACAAAATTGCAAAGCATACTTATCTACAGCCGCCTTCACTGAATTCCAGCCAATCAGCGCTCAGGTGTCATCTGTTGTCAGGAGTAACGACAAAGATTGGAGATATTTGACGGACATCATCTTCTATTTTCACCAAATTCAAGAAATTTACTGATGACATTGATATTCAAACACCGACTAATCGAAGCAGGATGCCTATATTTTTTCAGAATGGTAAGATTTGTTCATATAAAGACGATGTTAGTGCCGTTTGTTTATGATGAAATCCAGGAAGCTGTTCGACAATAGGAAAATGTCGAAAACTGCTCAGCGCGTGACATTTTTAACATGGGAGATTCCCTTTATCATTTAGGGCTATTACTTCATTCTAGGACCGAATTTCGAAAAGCAAAATGATGGCTTATCGCTAAATTTTATTGCAAAAATGATTTTATGTAAAAAAGAAAGAGGAGTTTTTGGGTGTGGGCCGGTTAACGTGAAACAGACAGTAGCTAAGTATACTTTGAGGGAGTAATCATTTATTTTTTTCTATTTGCATTATTTCATATAGAACTAACGACTGCCTATATTTGATAATTAAAAGTATGCATACTTATTATACGGAATTCATTACATTATCTCAGCCACAATGGGATACGGGACTTTAATACTTAAGGTTATGAGTTCAAAACCTACACTCGGGCTTGCAAACTACTTTCATACATGTAGCATTTCCATCCCACTGGTCTGTCGGATGAGACTAAAAATGTGGTCCCGTCCCTATATGACCTTAGCTGGGACGTTAAACCCCATTCATTTCGTTTCATTACTAGAGCTACTTAACCCTTTCAACGCCACAGGCATGTACAGTGGTATTGGCAAAAAGTGTAGATCCAGATGAGCCGGCTCGTGACGAGCCGTCTCATCAGGATCTGCACTTTTTGCAAGTAATTTCCATATTTTTGAGAACAAAAACACCCCTTTTTCATAAATGGACTAGTGTGAAAATCATTTTCTGACGGTTGGATTGGTTGCAAAGTTAGCATATCAAAATCCATTCCAGTTACATGGGAATGAAGGGGTTAAGTAGTAAAAAAAACTATTTGTCGAGTGGCAGGCCACATGTACGCGTATATTAGTATACATATACAAAATATACACACTAATATAGACAGTTGAGGCTGCATGTGCAGCAAATGTTGAATATTGCATTGTAGAGCGCCTGACGGTTCACCCACTCAATGTGTAACCGGGGGTTACACTAGGGGTGGGTGAACAGCAGGGGGCTCTATACCACATGTACATGCACACTGTGTAGTTTGTGCCAGTAAATCCAGGGGCCCATTTCACTAAACCTCGTAGAACTAAAATGTTCGTAAGTACAAAAAAGAATGTTTTCTTGTAAACAATTATTGGATTTACATTTAGTGGGCATAGGCTGCATATGCAGCGTATGCTCAATACATGTAAATCCATCAATTGAAATTTCCAGACGATCCTAAATTTTCACTTGCGAACATTTTAGTCGTACGAAGTTTAGTGAAACGGTCCCCTGGGTGATTTGAAATCGACTGCGACTGCGATGATTTGAAATCGATTGCAGTGCAGATATAAGGTTGTATTTTGTTGTTGTTGTTGTTGTTGTTTCTGCAAACTTGTTATTGTATGGACAGTCGGCGCACAATAACTTATTTTGACGTTGGCGACCAGTATACCCCAGATTAATATACACACTTAAAGCTGTGGTCCCACATGCCAGGTTATAATATAGGGGGATAGTTTGTAATTCTGTAGATATGACATTTTCTGGCAAAATAAACATTAATTCACCATTCCCCCAAGTATTGTGTGGCATTATTATACATTTTATATCAGACGTAAATTTCCACACTTATATCAGGGGCGATAACCGTTTTTCTTTAAATTGTTAACGGACATTACTATTTATTCTGTGTATTTATTTGTTGATGTGCAATGATCATACTTTATATTATTTCGAAAGTATTATTTGTTCAGGTGACGCATTTAATTAGTATAACTAATTAAAAAATGTAATGCCTCATTTGTATTTGAAAACAGCCGGATATAACCGCGAGTCACTATCAGTAAAATGTTATCGTCTGATGTTTATTTATTTTCTTCGATAATTCTCATCAAATACATGCTTTGACAGCATTTTAGAATCATTTCCAATGGAAATGATTCTAAAGTGCTGTCAAAACATGTTTTTATTGACAAAGAATGAAAAAGCAACATCCGACCACACTTTTCAGGCTCAGCTGTCTAAGGGTTATATATAGAGGAAATCATCCATTTGGGATATACAATAGCGGCTGTTACAGAGAGGGTGTTGTTGTAGACGGGTGGCCGTTTGCGGAGGTTCGACTGTAGTTCAGATATTTGAAAAATTAATATATATAGGGATTCCGCTGGGGAAAATAAAAAAATCGCCACTTCCAAAAACATTATCGCCAATTGTTTATTTTTATCGCCAATTGCGAAAGTGGCGATCGCCAGCGGAATCCCTGTATATATATTGTTACAATATTCGCCAGTATCTCCTATCGTGTTCTCTTTACATTTATTGATGCATTGCCTACCCATTGTGAGGGAGGTGGTAATATCATAATCTCGGCTTCGTAATCCTATTACTTTTAGCGAAGGGGAAAATTGGCTTAGGTGTGGTATGGACCCCCCCCCCCCCCCCACCCACCCGCAATGTAGCAGGTTAAATGCGGGATCGAACCCGTTGGCCCGGCCTTAAATGACCGTATATTTTGATAGGCAGCTAAACACCAATAAATCAATCAAGAAATCAATCATTCGGCGGAAATCATTTGACAAACAAAACAAAACATTCTACCATCATATCACTCTCGGAAATAGATGCGGATTGTTCTATTTACTGTGTCAAAATCCCGGGCATGTATTAGTGTATTAGTGTATTACTCCTCAACAACCCACTTGCAGGCAATATTAAGTATTCTGATTTGTATGCTGGCAATGAACCGACTGATGAACAGTATCTACATTGTACGGAGCCCCGCATGGGACGTATACTTCTTTTGTTTTACTAGTTCGTTCCCACGAAATAACAATTCGTTCCCACGAATTAACAATTCGTTCCCTCAATTTAACAATTCATTCCCTCGATTTAACAATTCGTTTCCACGAAATAACAATTCGTTCCCACAGGAACGAATTGTTAATTCGTGGGAACGAATTGTTATATGTTGGAACGAATTGTTAATTCGTGAGAACCAATTGTTAAATTGAGGGAACGCATTGTTATTTGTGGGAACTTCGTAACATTGGTCGCTAGTGCCGCTAAGTTGAGTTTGTGCGCCGACATCCCATAAACGTTAGTACATGTATATAATATAATTAAGCCTGACCTTGGCTGAAATTACATCCCTTGTCGTATTTCGCCGCCGATATTGATTTCGAAATTCATCCATAGTTTCCATAAATGAAGTAGAAAGTTGACATAAATTGCGGATCTCATGTGGAAATAATGTCCGCATAATCTCCGAAATGTATGTCAAAATTCAACGTCATTTACGGAAAATATGAATGATTTTCGAAATCAATATCGGCGAAATATTGCGATGCGGTAAGGGAGATAATTCCAGAGTTTGATTCATATATGAATTACTGTTATTTTTATAACTTACACGTCTGTACTGTCAACGCCATGGACCAGATTTAGCCTTGTAGATCCAGACGGTACGGGTAATTACGATCCGGCTCAACTGGATCTACAGTGTTTACTAAAATTGGGATTATGTAATTTATGGTCTGTACATAGAGATGACCTTGAAATTACATTACATACCATACACGTACGCTTTTGTTTGAAAATTCAAATGATTTTCTCCACATTTTCATTTTTCTCCACAAAATATGGCTGTGACTGGAGGAACGGGGCCTATTTCATGTGTGGCTAATCGTTCATGATCAGCTGACGCACTGCAGTCGGGTACGGATATAGGCTGTTTGTTAAGAGCATTGAATATCTTTTACTGACTCACATGCGAACAGTGCAGGCGCTGATCAGACTGCGCAGATGCGCAGTCTGATCTGAGCCTACACGGGTCGTAAATATCATAAGCCCATATCTCCAATCAGAATCAAATGTGCCGCTGCCGTTACAAGCACCACGTGTGGGTGACAGGTGAGATTATGCGATTGGTAATTTAATGATCGGGGTTCATCCTTACTGGAATCCCGACCTGGTTTGGCCCTCACGTACGTCTTTTGGCATTTTGTATGTGACAGTTGAATCTGGTTATACCCTTGTGTGAGCATTACGATTATCCGTAATCCTATTTTAGGGGAAAGGGCCAAGTGACTTTGGTGTGGTATGGACCTGGCACCAAGTCAGGTTATTCTAATTTCAGGACTATTGACTATTGATCTACTTAGTTATATATGAAATAATGCATTTCAGGAAAAATAAATGATTACTCCCTCAATGTATACTTTGCTACAAAAGTATACTTTGCAATGTTGGTAAGTATTATTTTATATTTTCCTTAATATGCAACGGATTTTTTTGAAATATGGCGCAGCAAACGCGTCTTCAAGAGCTGCATTTGGTGGTCCATGGAGTTCGGCACAGACTTATGTCGTTTTTGCGAAGAATCGATTTCCGTGTCGGTAGACACGGAAATCGATTCATCACAAAAACGCCAGAAGTTTGGGCGAAAATGCAAATACCACCAAATGCAGCTTAACAAGACGCGTTTGATGCGCCATATTTCATCAAAATCCGTTACACAATAAGGACAATATAAAATAATACATACTTTGAATCGGATGGATTCTGTATGTTTCAGTACTTGTTGTTGTTGTTAGTACCACGTGATCATGAACCTTGTTTTCTGCGTACTATACGTTTGTGTATGTACGTATACCTTGAATAGTTATTTTTGAGAAAATGGACCGTAACACTTGTACGAACGATTTCAACATGGGCCGAAATGTAGAAGGGCGATTACCGGGTGTGGCACGTGGAACAATCCAAATTGCCGCCAAACCCGTGCTAGATAGATCGGAAATGATCTAATGAACTAAGAAAGCAAAGGTAACTTTTGAAAATCTATCCATAAATACTACATGTATTTTACAAATCTATATTTTGGCCCCTTGTTAAAATCCGTTGTTCGTAATACATCAATACATGGCGGAATTTGATGAAATAAAAGTATTTGTGAATGGTAACATTTTTAATATTTAGATAATTGTGTTTACGTTTTAATAATACATGTACAGTGAAACCTCTCTAAACCGGAGTCGGTGGTAGGTGGGAGCACGCGATGGGTAATTTAACGATCGGGGTTCATCCTTACCGGAATCCCGACTGGAAACCTGGTTTGGCCCTCACATACGTCTTTGGCATTTTGTATGTGACAGTTGAATCTGGTTATACCCCTTATGTGAGTATTACGATATTCGTAATCCTATTTTAGGGGAAGGGGCCAAGTGACTTGGTGTGGTATGGACCTGGCCGCAGGTCAGTTTATTCTAATTTCAGGGCTGAATATATGTTTCTCGATGTAAATATTCCGTTCGGATTTAGGGATCCCCCCCCCCCCCCCCCCCCCCACCCCCCCCCCCCCCCCCCCCAATGCAGTAGGTTAAAATGGGATCGAACCCGTTTGCCCGGCCTTACATGACCTTAGCTGTTGATAGGCCGTTAAACACTAATAAACAAACAAACAAACAAACTCTCTAAACCAGACACTCTGGGAGGTCACCAGGGTGTCCGGTTTAGAGAGGTTTCCCTGTAGATCAGGCATATGATCATTCTATTCGATCATGAACATGCATTGTCACCCGAAATAAATGGCCAGGAAACCCTTAACAATAAGATAACAGCTTCTTTTGTTGGTGTCCGGTTTAGAGAGGTTCCACAGTATTGAGATTTCATGCGTTTAATTGCTAGCCGATCGGCGGTTGACGTGAAAGATGAGACAGCAAGTTAATATAGTCTGAGTCGTTATCCAATTGTCAATGTGGGTGACAGATGGGAGCCTGTGATTGGTGATTTAACGATCGGGGTTCATCCTTACCGGATTTCCGACAGGAGACCAGAGGCCCGTTTCACTAAAATGTTCGTAAGTGCAAACTGATAGTCTGTAAAGTTAACATTAAGAATGATTTCTTGTCAACAATTATTGGATTTACATTTATTGAGCATCGGCTGCATATGCAGCCTATGCTCAATAAATGTAAATTCATCAGTTGAAATTTCCCGACGATCCTAAGTTTGCACTTACGAACATTTCAGTTGTACGAAGTTTAGTGAAACGGCCCTCTGGTTTGGCCCTCACATACGTCTTTGGCATTTTGTATGTGACGGTTGAATCTGGTTATATCCCTTATGTGAGTATTACGATTATTCGTAATCCTATCTTAGGGGAAGGGGGGCCAAGTGACTTGGTGTGGTATGGACCTGGCACCAGGTAGGGTTATTCTAATTTCAGGGAATGGGTGGTGGTCGGGCGAACGAGAAGGCGTAAATTAACGGTAGGGGTTCCTCCTCATAGGAATCACGATTTGCCTGGTTTGGCCCTCAGGTACGTTTTTATCTTTGGCTCTTTTGTTACCTGGGAGTTGAATTGGGTTATTGCCCATTATAAAAGTAGTAAGATTATTACTGATCCTACTGCGTTTGGGAGGGGCCAAATGATTCTGGTGTGGCGAGGACCTGGCATCAGATCAGGATTATTCTGATTTCAGGGCTGAATATATAGTTTTGTTATTGTAAATATTCAGTTCTGATTTTGGGATCCCCCCCCCCCCATTTGTATATGTACTTGAACATGTACATGTACTTGTACAGGTAATATATGGGATTTAGTACTAAACCCATTGACCCGGCCTTAAATGACCTTAGCTGTTGATAGGCGTTAAACCCCAACAAAAAAAACAACTAATTTTAGGGTTGAATATATTTTTTCTCCATGTAAAAATTCCGTTCCCCCCACTGTAGGAGGTTAAAACGGAACGAACCTGTTTGCCCGGCCTTACATGACCTTAGTTGTTGCTATGTCGTTAAACACCAATAAACAAACAAACAACCCGATCCTCAAGATTATTTGGCCTAAAAACAAGTGTGTTGTTTACTGTATATATTGTCTACAATTCTACCTATTGTGTGTACATGCTGTCTATTTCTCCACTCTTTATGCTACAATTATAACATTTGTTCTGAATAAATATATTTTGGTTTACTAAATACAGTGTTCTGCTTTCGAACCATGTTCATCAAACAAACATATGAAACGAACCATATGATGTTAGCTGTGCGATTTTTCATGACAAATATTTATGGAACCTGTGATATTTTCTGTAAATGACATCGAAAGTTGACGAAATGTTCAGAGCAAATGCGGAATTCTATTTCGCATTTGTTCTGAACAATTCGTCAACTTGGACGTCAATATTTTGGTTTATGCCTCTGAGTAACACGTTTGATCAATTCCGCATATCCGCTTGATGACATCGGGGCCCGCCGTTTCACTAAACGTCGTACGATAAAAATGTTCTTACGAAGATTTCTATGAATTTGCTTCCCACATTAACGTGTTTCTCTAATGCTACCAGTTTGTACCTAATTTTTCACTTACGAACTGGAGTGGTGGGTGGTAGGTGGGAGCATGTGATGGGTAATTTAACGATCGGGGTTCATCCTTACCGGAATCCCGACTGGAGACTGGTTTGGCCCTCACATACGTCTTTGGCATTTTTTGTGTGACAGTTGAATCTGGTTATACCCCTTGTAAGAGTAATCCTACCGGTATTACTTTTAAATAGGGGAAGGGGCCAAGTGACTTTGGTGCGGTATGGACCTGGTACCAGGTCAGGTTATTCTAATTTCAGGGCTGAATATGTTGTATCTCGATGTAAATATTCCGTTCTGATTTTGGGATTCCCCCCACCCCATGCAGCAGGTTAAAACGGGATCGAACCTGTTTGCCCGGCCTTACATGACCTTGGCCGTTAAACACAAATAAACAAACAAACAAACGAACTGGAGTAGGTTAACTGCTATCTGTGAACTGATTAATGCGCGAATGTGCGAGATAAACGGGATGTATAACTGTCGCAATCGATATGCATGTACATCGCAGGGCCGTAACTACACAAAGGCACTCATTTATTTTTTAGGATCTTATCTTCAAATATTGGCCTATAGTCTAGATAGGCTATATTATTGACACAAAGTGTAGCTTTAAATAGATACTGTTTTTACAGTTTACACATGAATTATATCGGTATACACATACTTACCTATGGTATTAATGTACGGGGTTTTGCCATATGAATTGATATCATAGCAACTTAGTTTGTTTGAAGAATTTACCCCTGCAAAGTTTTGAAGCACTACGATGACTAGACAACAACCAATGGTGGGTGGTAGGTGGGACCATGCGATGGGTAATTTAACGATCGGGGTTCATCCTTACCGGAATTCCGACTGGAGACCTGGTTTGGCTCTCACATACGTCTTTGGCATTTTGTATGTGACAGTTGAATCTGGTTATACCCCTTATGTGAGTATTGTGATTATTCGTAATCCTATTCTAGGGGAAGGGGCCAAGTGACTTGGTGTGGTATGGACCTGACACCAGGTCAGGTTATTCTAATTTCAGGGCTGAATATAATTAATGTATGTTTCTCGATGTAAATATTCCGTTCTGATTTTGGGATTTTCTCCCCAATGCAGCAGGTTAAAACGGGATTGAACCCGTTTGCCCGGCCTTACATGACCTTAGCTGTTGATAGGCCGTTAAACACCAATAAACAAACAACAACCAATGTCTCACGATATTTGTTCTGAGTTATGTACCGAAAGTTTTGTCTGTTGTTTTTCTCCGGGCCCTCGGGTTTTCCACCCAATTAAAAAGAGGCCGCGGCCACCGGGCTGACTCAGGGTGTGTCGAGGGGTGTGTCAATACCCTATCAGCCTGTGTGGCTGTTGAACCAAACATGTGACAATTGTAAATGTCACAGGGCGAGAAAGATGCGCATCCGCCCGGAATCGAACTGGGGACCTCTGGATTACCGCACCATCGCTCTAACCGACTGAGCGAGCCGGGCACGAATACACACCTTCTCTCCATAATGAGTTTCGTACCACGACATACTCCGGCCGGGGCTCGAAGTCGGGACCTCTGGTTTTCTGTACCATCACCCTAACCGACAGAGCTAAAAAAAATTCCCCATGTTAAATCCCCATAGACATCTTCCCGGAGTGAAGATGTCTATGGGGATTTAACATGGGGGAATTTTTTTTGAATTTTAGAAATACTGGACCGATTTTTAAAATTTAACTTTTGTTTTCTTAGTTAGATCATATCCAAGCTATCTAGCCAGGTTTCGGAGTCAATTTCCAAAATGTTTCGTTTTTTGACTCCTCCCACACTTCCTTACCACTTTTTCCCCCATGTTAAATTCCCATAGACAAATAAATTTTACATGGGGAAATTCTATCCGGGCATGAATACACACCTTCTCCTCATAGTGTGAGCTACGTACCGTGACATTCTCCGCCGCCAAATTGAAATTCGTCCCCGAATTCTATATCTAATTCGTCTCTGAATTCCATACTGTTGGTACATTTCTGCCAGTATTTATCAGTCACGGTCCCTCGTTGGGCGCCAAATGGCACATGGCGAGATAGATGCGCACCGGCCCGGAATCGAACTGGCCATCGCTCTAACCAACTGAGCTAGCCGGGCACGAATACGCACCTTCTCCAAATAGCGAGTTATGTATCGTGACATACTGCGACCGGAGCTCGAACTATAACGTAACGTTGGTTGTGATTACCATCGGAATTGTACCTTCTGTGGAACCTCTCTAAGACGAACAATGGATTAGTTCTGCAATCATACGCAGTGGATTTATTCCAAATTAACCTAATTCTCAGATTCCCGGCTTAGCACCCGTCCGTGCCCAGACTATCAAAAGGCGCACCAAGGCGACCTTACAACCAACCTAACCTGGGTGTATGCCTCTAAGCGAGCAATTTGTACACTCCTTAGTCATCCCCAACAGACGGCCTTATATATGATACGGATGATATTTAATGTAATTGCATCAGAATTACCAGACTGAACTGGTCCCCGTTAATGTGGCTTGTCTACATATTAGTATGCACCAAGTAATACGTGATTTAAAATCTGAGGAACATCTGAGCTAACCGGGCACGAATACACACCTTCATCCCATAGTTACGTACCGTGACATACTCCCCCGCTAAATTGTAAATAGTCCCCGAATTGTATACAATGTAATAATTCCAGCAAAAAATATTTACACAATTCCCTAAAATTTGATTGGTCCGTAGCAAGTCTCTGTCGAACTACTTTCCGTAACCGTGAGGCGCAGTTAAAATAATTCTTAAGAAAACGGAAAATAAACACATTTTCTTGATGAATTTATTTCAAATGCTGGAATTATAAGGAATGAATGGCATTTTTGTGGAATTTATCGGGGATATAAACTTGGAAAAGTCGCGGGAATACTGGACGAGGCCTTAAAAAATTACAATTTTCGAAAAAAAAAAAAAAGTTTATATAGGAAAAATCAATGGTAGTGGCCCACCTTTATGATTACAAACCACGATAATGTTAATTAGTCCTTTTTGTTGAATTTATCGGGGATATAAACTTGGAAAAGTCGCGGGAATACTGGACGAGGCCTTCCGGCCTTCGTCCAGTATTCCCGCGACTTTTCCAAGTTTATACCCCGATAAATTCCACAAAAAGGCCATTCATTCCTATATTTAATTCGTCTCTGAATTCTATATGCTTGGTACATTTTGGGCAGTATTTTACGGTCATGGATTAAATGAATTCATTGCATGAGCAAAAATATTTACTTTGGATGATTGAAAGTTTCCTCTTAAACTTGCATACGGCAATACTGTATTCAAAACTGGGGACCGTCACCATTTTAATATAGTAAACATTTGACGGTTTCGTACATACTAGTATGTTAAAATTAACAATTTAAATCTACAAAACACCTATTGTCTGGCGCTAAAGAAATTGGATTGTAGATACATTATTTAACGAGGGTGACACAGTTGGTCAAGGCCAGTCTACCATGTGGCCCTCGCTACATAATTACATTGACAACCATGTGCACATACTCTTATATATATATATACAAATACAGTCGAACCTCCCCGAACGGCCACGTCTCTACAACAGCCACCTCTCTGTAACAGCCGCTATTTTATATCCCAAATGGATGATTTCCTCTATATCTAACCCTTACACTGCTGAGCATGAACATTGTCGTTTGATGTTGATTTTGCATTCTTTCTCAATAAAAACATGTTTTGACAGCATTTTAGAATCATTTCCATTGGAAATGATTCTAAAATGCTGTCAAAACATGTTTTTATTGAGAATTATTGAAGAAAATAAATAAACATCAGACGATAAAATTGTATTCTGCATTAACCTCCCTACAACAGCCACCTCTCTATAACAGCCAGTTTTGCCTCTTCCCATGGGTGGCTGTTGTAGAGAGGTTGCACTGTACATGTAATTATTTGACGTAAATAATAACTACGAATTAAGGATTGACTATATAGAATATGACATTTTGTTTCAAATGTAGTCGAATCATACATGTAACTGAATATCTATATAAAGTAATTCTGACCCTGTTCTTCTTAGAGTGTATTATACAGAGCATTGAGTTGCCATCTCCGCCAAGTTAGTTTGTACATGCTATCGGACAGTTTCACCACTTGGGGCGTTTGAAACGTACAGCCAATAATATGGCAGCCAAGCTAATATAATTTGGTGCGCTTGACAACACAGAACAGGTCTCAACCTGTGAAATATATACCTACGGGCATGGCACCTGTTGGCTGATGTACCTGGGTGTGTACTCCAATGTTTGATATTTGCAATCATATATCGCCACACATCAAAATACGTCCCAGATATATAGAACGACAAGGTCTTATACATATTAGTTCAGCAGACTACACAACAGGCTATATATCTGAGCTTTTCTACAATCACTCACAAAATATACAATCGACAGTTATTCAATGTGTAAAATGTCAAACTGATGTACTGTCTATTATTAGTAGTATATCTGATACAGGTAAAAGCCGTATTTACCCGCATAGCAGGCAAGTAGACAGTAGTGACAATACACTCAGATACCTTCTTACAAGTCACTGGAATCGATACAGTATATATGGTAATACAGGTATATATCTACAGTACGGTACATTGTTCTTACTGTTACACAGTCTTTACTGAATTCTCAAACATTTTAACAAAGGGTCAACAGACCCTTCAGATATCAGATTTGTGTTTATAAATTTGATGAAAACAATGCATAGCACGCTGTAGTCTGATGTATCCCCGTCATGTTGCACCAAATTGTATTCATGTGTTTGTCATATTATTAGTGGTATATGCCAAACGCAATAAGAGGTCAAACTGACCGTTGGCTTGTACACACTAAGATGGCCGACATGCCAACTCCATGCACTGTGTGGGATATCGTAAGAAGAAAATGTTCATGTTTATGTTATGCATATGTCCCATCATATTTACTATAGGAATGAATGGCCTTTTTGTGGAATTTATCGGGGTATAAACTTGGAAAAGTCGCGGGAATACTGGACGAAGGCCGGATGGCCTCGTCCAGTATTCCCGCGACTTTTCCAAGTTTATATCCCCGATAAATTCAACAAAAAGGCCATTCATTCCTTATAATTCCAGCATTTGAAATAAATTCATCAAGAAAATGTGTTTATTTTCCGTTTTCTTAATAATTATTTTAACTAAGCCTCACAGTTACGGAAAGTAGTTCGGCGTGGGAGTTTACTGGGATATAAATTTGGGACAGAGACTTGCTATGAGCCAATCAATTGTTAGGGAATTGTGTAAATATTTTTGTGCTGGAATTATTTATTGATCAGGGGCCCTTAACTAGCATTAACTACGAGGGGCGTAAACTACGATCGAATTCCATAATTGTCGAGCAGAGTGCGAGAAAGAACCGCCGGATAGTTTTGTCCTCGATTTTTGGAACTACAAGGCTTCCCAGCAGATGCTGACCCGAGATCATGAATTGAATAATCGGTATTTGTTTTTTAACAAGTTTGATATGTAACGGTGAGTCAATTCCATTAATATCCTTCTATGCTGTATTGTTACATGGTTTCCGTTGTTTGCACATATGTGCACAACAAATAGCGCGTGCTGTTTGCATATGGCTTTAGGCAATGCTTATTCCGGGGCCGCGCGTAATGGAAGTGCCTTCATGACGTCACTACGCGGAAGTGCCTTCATGACGTCACTGCTTCATGACGTTCATGACGCGGCCCTGGAATATGCATACCGAAAATTATCTACGTGAATGGGACGATTTATAAAAGTACTGACAATACTGAATATAATGCTCAAATTACATCAGTTTTTTGTTGGAAATGTAACAATAACGTTTGATCATGTCCAGCCGTGTGCAAACGTTTGATGTGGCCCTCAGGAACTGTTTGAACCCGCGGCCTGCGGCATTGGGGTTCAAACAGTTCCCTCGGGCCACAGCAAACGTTTGCACACGGCTGGACATGATCAAACCTTACAATATCCTTCTATGTCGTTATTGCTTTATTGTATATGTGCCGATCCGAGACAGTCATCCAACCAAGTGTTCTGAACATTTGATGGGAAGGGTGAGAAGGTCAGCTTGTAGCATTACACGGGCTGCTCCTTTTTGAAGCTTCAAACGACATGTCATATTATTTACGCTGGTACAGCCCCAGGTGATGGACCCATAGTCGAATAACGGTAAACATTGCTTGTGCACCTCCGTTGGCACATATTGTGATAACTGTTGCAAAATAGAATCCTGGATGAAATAGTTGCACATATGTAATCTATATGTTGCGTCCACGGTACGTTTTGATCAATCTCAATCCCTAAGAGCTTTTGGCAAGCTACAGACTCAACAATAGATTCACACAAAAATTTACTCTCATGTCAGATACAGCTGCAAGTTATTGTCTGGTGCTAATTATCATACTTGCAGACTTGTTTGCGTTAATAACCATTTTGTTTTGGTCACACCAATTCGCAATAGAAGTTAGAACTGCTTGTAGATTAGTATGGATGATAACTGGATCGCTACCTGTAGCATATTTCACGAACGTCCGTTAGTCGGCTAAACTCAGTTAGTTGGCTAAGCTTCAGGCCGTTAGTCGACTAACGGAAAAAAACGCGTTTCACGAACACGTTAGCCGACTAACCAAATTCGGCTTTGCTTAGCCTCCTCGTTAGTCGGCTAAACGTTTGGTTAGCCGACTAAGCGAAATAGAAGACGACGTCAAATAATCGGTTACATAGGGGAAAACAATTTACATCAGTTGCATAGTGAGCATACACATTATTATCGATTTTATTTTGGGTTTGTGGGGGGAAGGAGCGCGGTTAATTCTGTTTTAATACACTTTATCACAGTTGGCGGGTAAATAGTTGCCCGCCAACTAAGGGAGATGAAGGGAGGTGAATCCCGAAAAAAAAAAATAATTATTGTGGCAAGCATTAATTAAAAGATAAATGATTTTCTTGCCGAGGAAGCCTGATAAAGTTCGAATATGAGAGTTTTATTTGTTATACAAATAAATGCACATTTTAGCATTATTGACACACATATAATCAAGATTAATCAAAACCAGCAATCTCCACAACCCTCCCAGTGACAATCGTTGATTTACTCCTAAAACTAATTTGTTATTCTCTGACAATCCCTGCAGGTAAACACATCCGCGTGTTTATTAAAATTACACACGTGCGAAATGAATTCATATTTGGTGGCCAGTAAACAAAACAAACACCGATTGACTGACTGGCACACGAACACGCAGCCATGTTTTCCGTTTTACGACTCGACAAAAGTAATAACATGTATATCTCAATATTTGTGAGTTATCGTATTTATCGCATCGCCGTATTTCGTTGATATTGCTACATATCGACAATATCGAGAGAAATCAAAGTACTGAAAGTACTGAACATAGGGTACTACAAGATTGAACTAGATTGATTGATTGATTGATTAATTGATTGTTGGTGTTGCAGTTTCATTAACCCTTAAAGGTACATGCCCACTCAGTAGGTACAACATGTTCTTTACATCAGAGACATCATCTGAGACATTTCCTGGCAAAATAAACATTCATGCGCTATTATCCCACGTACTGCATTATTATACATTTTATATCAGACGTAAATTTACACACTGATATCAGGGGCGATAACCGTGTTTGTTTAAAATGTTAACGGACATTACTATTTAGTCTCTGTATTTATTTTATGATGTGCAATGATCATACTTTAAAATCTGTAGACAATAGTATTTGTTCAGGTGACACATTTCTTTAGTATAAATAATTAAAAAATAGCATGCCTCATTTGCATATGAAAATAGCCTGATACCACCGAGCGTCACTATCAGTTATACACTTATTTAATTCCTATAAATGACATTTTGGGCTTACTGAGTGGGCATGTACCTTTGAAGCGCTGGAAACGACAATTGTCGTCTGCTGTTTTAAATATTTTTATATTTTCTCCTCAAAAACATACTGAGACAATTCTACTGCGCTGCCAAAACAGGTTTTTAAAGAGATTAAAATATACAAAATGAGCAGACGGTAATTTTATTTGTCAGCGTTTTAATGGTTAAGGGGTAAACTATTGATATGGCACAACTTGAAGTACAGTATGCACTGCTACAGTATGTACCAAAACATTCAACAACATTACAGATTATGCATAGCAATATCAGAAAGATACGGTAGCACATATACAAGACATCATCAATTCAAGTATACAGATTCCAGATATCTATGATCATTATAGATATATTGAAAACTGATTGAAGAGCAATAGTTACAATAATTCCGCCACGGAAGCGGTGTCGCGCCTGAAGATGAATTATCGGTACATCGCCAAGTTTACTTCTGTTTTGTGAATGAAATAGTTGGCCCCGGATCGAGTATATTAAAACATGCAAATGACGTCATTGGGGAAACCGCTGACAACATTTTCAATGTATGGAAGCCCAAACTTGTTAGATTTTTTGTTGTCGTATTTCAGTACTTGCATTAATATGGGTATTAATATACGCTGGATGTGTTATACAGTCAGTAATTTGTTCCCTGACTGTAAGTTATCACCTTAAATACTGACTTATTGACCCCCTTCCCTGAACGTAGAATTGACACTCATGTTGGCGTGTATTGGCCACCATAGACAAATGTCAATCAGGCCGAATTCGGGAATGTCACTAAAATCCGCTGTAAATCATCGATAGAGAGAGAGAATGAGGATTAAACATCAGTTAGACCTACACGTGCTAGCTTTGTTTCGCACAGGTGTCGGTGAGTTTAAAAATAGGCTGTCGGAAGGTCAAACTTGATGTAGTGTGTGTGTTAAACGCGTCGCTTGTTTCGGAGAGTATTCGGAGGGGAGTTAACTCTTACTAAATTTAGCGATGACCGCAAATGGGGGCAAATCACGCGCAACAAAATAATCCGATGTATTTTTGTACGTAGAACATCCGTTGTTGATATTGTGTTAATGACCTGACTCAGTTTATGTCAAATTCTTATGGAGGTTTAAATCTGTTAACTGATGATATTCACTCTTTCCTAGATACCGAAGAAGTAGATGTGTATTTCAAACTGTATTTACTTTTGTATGCTGATGATACTGTTATTTTCGCGGAATCAAAAGAGGAATTACAGATAGCTCTGGATGCAATGCAAAATTACTGCAATATGTGGCAACTTCAAGTCAACACAGCAAAAACAAAAGTGGTTATTTTTTCCAGAGGTAAACTTAGGAATAAACCCTTATTTTATCTCAATGGTTCTAATCTTGACGTAGTTGATGACTTTAGTTATTTAGGTATTAAATTTAATTTTAATGGTAAGTTTGCAAAGACTAAAAAGCATTTGGTAGATCAGGCACGAAAAGCAATGTTCCATGTAATTAAGAAATGTCGGAAATTATGTTTGCCAGTTGATTTGCAGCTTCACCTTTTTGACACAATGATTGTCCCAATTTTACTGTATGGGTCCGAGGTATGGGGCTGTGAGTCACTAGATGTAATAAACCATTTTCAACTTAAATTCTATAAAATGCTACTAGATGTCAAACAAACTACATTTACTGACATGGTATACGGTGAAGTTGGGACAGTTCCGATTGCTGTAAAAGTTAAAAGCAGAGTTCTCAATTTTTGGAGCAGACTAATCACCGGCAAGCAGGACAAAATATGTTGTATTATGTATAAATTACTGTATTCAATGCATACACAAAATGTTTACCATTCGCCCTGGATAAGGTTTGTCCACGATACATTGGATAGTCTCGGTATGTCTGACCACTGGTTGTTGCAAAAAGTTGATCATCCTTTAGTTTTTAAGCATAAGGTTAAAGCTGTTTTGAATGATCAATATATGCAGCAGTGGAATACTAATATTTGTAATTCAGCTAAATGTTTAAATTACAGAATATATAAATACACTTTTGTGTTTGAAAAATACTTGAAGATTCTTCCTCCGTCATTAGCTTCTATTATGAGTAAATTCAGATGCTTAAGTCATAAAATGCCTATTGAACAAGGTAGATTTTTTGGAATAATTAGAGACAATAGATTATGTAATATATGTAACAGACAGGAATTAGGTGATGAATTTCACTATCTTTTTAATTGCCCATATTTTTCCCAAGAAAGGAAGAGGTATATTTCCAAAGAATGTTATACATCACCTAACACCTACAAATTTGATGCAATTATGAATTCGACAGAAAAACAAACACTTGTCAAATTAGCATTGTTTATGAAAGTAATCATATCAAAATTTAAGTGATTATTCTCAGCTTTCAATAATTTTAAGGTTATTTCATCTTCCTTAACTTCATATACATGTATCATGTTTGTATGTATAATTTGCGTGTGTTTTATATCATGCCATGTTTGTTTGTTGTGTTATGTTTTCTTCTTAACTCAGATGCCCATATGGGCCATGAGTAATAAAAACTTGAAACTTGCAGTGCAAGTAGTTTTTCATAATATTATTTTCAATTAGCGGTTGCGTATGACAGCTAAACGTTGAGTAACACAATGCATTTTGTTGTTATGGTTATTCCAAGATATCACTACGGACGTGCCCATCGAGGTGGGTCTGGGGCGTGGCTAACTGTCCGACGCGATTCCAATACATAGGCTACCCTATGTAAAAAATGTGACCTGAAGTCCTGCACGTGCAGTTATCCGACGTGCTGGAAATCATTAATACACGTGTACACTCGAAACACAACACGCCCATCTGCATTACACTGGCGAGACACTCCGATATATGAGCCGCGTCGCGAGAAAACCTGTCTTCGGGAGTCTGGCGACGTCACAAGATATGACGTCGTTAACTTAGCTGACGTAATTTCCGCTGAGATTTGCACTCTGACTTCGAAGTTCAGTTGCTTGTTTCAGAACAATAGGCTACGATACTCGCTCACTGCAAGGCGATTTGACTATCCAAACGACAAAATGCTACTGTAACACTCCAGAAAAACAAATACAAGACGGTGTAACAAGCTGATATTGCGGTAACAAATGTCGGCAAAAATGTTAGAGCGGGGTCGGGTCTGACCGGCCGTCGGCACTAACCGGCCCCGCATCAGTAAACACGTTTAAACCTGAGTTGATACCTTATATTGCGCATGTGCCGAAAGTTCATTTCCCCGTGAGTTTTAAATTTGCGACAAACAGTGCAGAGAGTATTGTCAATACGAATTGAATCGTAAACACTATCAGTAAACCGAGACTTTCATCAATATGATGCAATATGCACATGTACGTAACACATTGTTGTATACATGAATGCAGATTAATCTGAGTGTGCCTACATATTGGATTACCGATATTGTAAGTTGAGGCTTGTTACATTCAAATGAAGGTTTAGTTAGCGTGGCATAGACAGCAAACATACAGGTTGCAGAGTACAGCCGACATGAAAAATACCTATTCGGCTGTATTCGGCCGACAAACCCAACCCATATTTTCTTTTAATTTCAATAAGCGTGATGTTGATAGGCCGTTAAACACCAATAAACAAAACAAACATAAAACAGCGATGTTGCCGGTCAATAGCGTGACGTTATTGACAACGACGATTAACGTCATGTAGACACAATGACGTCAAACAAACTTTAACGAATCAAATACATCGCACGACGTCACATGGGGCTAATAATGCAATGTACTAGGATATAAAAACAATACATTCCCGGTTGAATATAACTATTTGCAAAAACTATTTTTTTAAATGTTTCCTGACGCTTTTTACGCTTTCTGACGTCTTTATAGTTTATTGTACATTGTACGCTTTTTAGTGCGACCGTCATTTTCTAACGGAAGCGGGAGGGATTTCCCCGAGGATTCCCCGACCTTGACCTTCGAATGAAGTTAACCGACTAAGTTTAGTCGACTAACCATAGTCGGCTAACAAAATCGTTCGTGAAATGAAAACATGTCAAAAAGTTTAGCCGACTATGGTTAGTCGACTAAACTTAGTTTAGTCGGCTAACAGTTTTAGCCGACTAACGGACGTTCATGAAATAGGCTACTGTAGATGTATTATAGGAATTAATGACCTATTTGTTGAATTTATCGGAGTATAAACTTGGAAAAGTCGCGGGAATACTGGACGAAGGCCGGAAGGCCTCGTCCAGTATTCCCGCGACTTTTCCAAGTTTATATCCCCGATAAATTCCACAAAAAGGCCATTCATTCCTTATAATTCCAGCATTTTAAATAAGTTCATCAAGAAAATGTGTTTATTTTCCGTTTTCTTAAGAATTATTTTAACTGCGCCTCACGGTTGCGGAAAGTAGTTCGGTGTGGGAGTTTACTGGGATATAAATCTTGGACAGAGACTTGCTAAATTAATCCTTGTGGAACACCAGCTATGACATTAGCGAAATCGGAAGATCGACATACCACCGTTTTTAATATATTGCTTACAGTTAGTTAAATACGATGAACACTAGTTAAGTGATGCTATTTTGAATGTATAGATTTTCAGGTTTGGCAGTAATACAGTGTGATCTATCAGGTCAAAATCTTTTTTAAGGACACATTCTATATCTGATCATCGTTTGATTCCAGGATAATTGCTTCGTAAATGTGATGGAATATATGTATAAGTATATTCCATCACATTTACGAAGCAATTATCTGAAAATCAAACGATGATCAGGTATAGAATGGGTCCTTAAGAAAGCTTTTGACCTTGTAGATCACACTGTATTACTGCAAACATTGAAACTCTATAAATTCAAAATAGCATCACTTAACTGGTTGTCATCGTATTTAACTGACCGTAAGCAAAACGGTGGTATCTCTTCCGATTTCGCTAATGTCATAGCTGGTGTTCCTGAAGGATTAATTATTGGACCAACGTACTATATTTCTTTTATTTATAAATGATTTGCCTTTATTAATTAACAACTGATATGTTTGCCAATGACACAACAATTCATACATCAGGTAGCGATTCAGTTATCATCCATACTAATCTACAAGCAGATCTAAGACTTTGTGCTATTGAGAATTGGTGTGACCAAAACAAAATGGTTATTAACACAAACAAGACTACAAGTATGATAATTAGCACCAGACAAAACTTGCAGCTGTATCCGACCTGAGATTAACTTTTTCTGAATCTGCTATTGAGTCTGTAGCTTGTTTTGTCCTACATACTTTAAGAAAATTGCTAATTGTTTCAGCACAATTTTGAAGGTCACAAATGTCATATCATTGGAGGTGTGATTGCATCACACATATTCAGGTGAATGAACTGCCCAAATAGTAAAGCAATCCTTCACATAATATTGAAGATACTACATGTTGGAGAAACTCTTACAAACTTTTCGGTGATTCAAGTGTCCCAGTATTGAAGCAATCCTTTATCGTAATATTGACGATATTACATGTTGGAATTTCGACGTAAATTTACACGGACGGATGGATGGACGGAAGGACGCACGGAACCTCAAGAGCAACATAGTACGGGGCGCCATGCAGGACATGTTAATTATGTGTACAAAATTGAGTTTTGTAACACTAAAAATCACAAAATTCAATTCTGTATCACAAAATTCAATTCTGTGTCACAAAATTCAATTCTGTCAATTCTGTGTCACAAAATTCAATTCTGTGTCACAAAATTCAATTCTGCATACGTTTCGTGTACAAAATTCATTTTTGTTATAAAGGATTCAATTTTGTAAGACAAAATTGAGTTTTGTGAAGAAAATTCAGTTTTGTGGGACATAATTCATTTTTGTCCACAAAAATTAGTTTGCGTAGGATAGTCTATGTCATCTCTACGTTGATTGGTTGAGATCGGTCTTAGTCCATTTTACTAGATGGTGGAGTACACTTGCAGTTTTAAATATTTCAAAGGGAAAATATAACCCAATATATCAATAGTATACTTCTTTATGGACAGTTATTTTGGTTATATTATGATTACAAATGAGTGGTCACACCATATAAGCATATATACTTTGAAGGAGAAATAAGAAAAATATTCAGAATTTTCCCTCAATTATGTAAACAGGGTCAAACATAAATCAGCCGGGACATAGATAGACCTGAGAGCATGCCCATATATAGAGAATACCAGGCTAGTGTATTTGGATATCAAGTTTATCAGGCAAGGCTAGGAAACGCGTAGGAATTCCGAGGCTTGCCGAGGAATTCCTACCGTTTCCGAGCCGAACCTGATAAACTTGATATTAAAATACACTAGCCTGGTATTCTATTTATCAGGTAACGTTTTATGCTCGAAAATGACATTAGATGACGTCGTATTCTAACAGTAGATCTAACCTTGTGAAACAAATGGTATTGGATCTGTGTCTACTAGTTGCGAAGTTACGTGTTCGCAAATATGTGTCTACATGCATTGTTTACAGTATACACCATCTTAGTATCCATGGTATCTACACAAATACTACAAATGGTTTCCTCAAATGGCCCAATACACACATTCTGTTTATAAACACGGACAGCAGTCAGAACACAGGCCACAGCGCGTGTATTATTGATTTAACTGGGGCAGATGTACCTTGCGATACACAATAAATGACGTCAGTACTCGCGGGAGATCTACATGTACATAAATTATGTGTACAATTATAACGCAAATGAGTTTAAATACGAATGGGTTTGTCAACGTTTGACTGTTTGGAGATAGTTGAAGCAAAATGGCAGAATGAGAAATGAATCATCGGCAGAATGAGAAATGAATCATCGACATTGAATGTGTAGATCGGCGACCGTGACCCATTTCTCCAGTGGAGTTTCTGACCAATGGTAGTCCTTCTTACATGCGTGTGCAGAATTGACAGAATTGAATTTTGTGGCACAGAATTGAATTTTGTGCCACAGAAGAATTGAATTTTGTGACACAGAATTGAATTTTGTGGCACAAAAGTGAATTTTGTGACACAGAATTGAATTTTGTGGCACAAAAATGAATTTTGTTGACAAAATTGAGCCATGTCCCACTTGGCGCCCCGTACATAGGGGGCATAATAATTATTATATGTTAGAATGTCCTACATATATGCACAGAAGTGGATATTTATGCTGGAATCATGCCACCACTAAATGCAAAATCATCAGTAATATCTATTTGACCGAGAACAGGGTTTCCTTCAGGAACAGTGAGATTACATTAAGAGTATACATCATATGCACTGGTGTGTGGCAATGATATTCCACCCGAGAGTCAGAATATGTCGTCAGAAATTAGGCTTTGCCATGTTTCTGACGACATATTCTGAATACGAGGGTGGACTATCCTTCTCCCATACCAGTGCATATGATGGATACTTTTCTCGCCTCTGTATAGAACATCTTTCAAAATATTTATCTGACATGTCACTGGATTAGATAGCTAATAACAGAGCTCAGTAGTGGGTATATATTGTATTTGTTGTGTGGTTTGCCAGGTATAAGTGATACACTGTGCGAAATTATGTGTATCTGGCTATTTATAATGGTGGTTCATGTTGTTAAAAACATAGGCACAAACCGTAAAATATGTCAGTTTTCTGGACAGGTTTGTACCTGTGTTTTTAACAACATGAACCACCATTATAAATAGCCTCACACACATAATTTCGCACAGTGTATCACTTTTACCTGGCAAACCACACAACAAATACAATATATACCCACTACTGTACCCTGTTATTATCTATCACATCAAGTGACATGTAAGCAGTTACCTGAGTGTATTGTGTCAGGTGTCTACTCACCTACTATGCGAGTAAATATGGCTTTACCTATGGATTGGATAACGTGTACACTAACACTATGTTGTGCATCAGATTGAAATGTTTACACATCAACATTTATTCTGAGAAATGCTCAGGTATCTCGTTTTTTGTATAGTTTGCTGGCATAATATTTATGGTATGCCGTAGTCATATATGTCTATGATATATTGCACCAAATTTGTTTTGGTTTACTGTCATATTATTTGTTGTATGTGTCAAACGAACGAAGTGGTGAAACTGTACGATGGCTTGTACATACAAAGAAGGCGTAGATGGCAGCTCAATGTACCACATGGTATACAGTAACAAGACAATATTTACATACGTTATATTCATATATCACTTCACATCATATGAAGCAATTATCATTGAAGCCAAGTGTATCTATCTATGACCTACTACCTTAAAGGTACATGTCCACTCAGTAGGCACAAAATGTTCTTTATAGGAATTAAATAAGTGTATAATTGTGTCACTATTCAACGTTACAAGTTCTAAAAAATTACGAGTGCACGCTATTCATATGCAAATGAGGGATGATATTTTTTAATTATTTATACTAATTAAATGCGCCACCTGAAAAAAATAATATTTTCGACATATTATTAAGTATGATCATTGCACATCAAAAAATAAAATACAGAGAATAAATAGTAATAGATTTTCGAAATCTAGATTGGGTTGAATGTAGCAGTTTGTACTTGTTTATACACTCCTTTAAGTGTTTGTTAACATGCTTTTCAAATAGTCATGGTCGTGAACATAACCTATGAAAAATAACACAGAAGTGTAATGTGTCTTATTTTCATGTTAATTTCAACTAAAAATAGTTTCTTCCATTCATATTCGATCAGATGTTTTGCTATCCTTATCCGGATCCAGATCCTGTAATGCTAGACGATATTATTCAAACAAAAACGGATATGGAAATGTGTATTCATTTTTTCTCGCCCGTCAGGTGACCTGAGACAAGGATATCCGTAGTCACGCGTGGGCTGACTGGTGATGACATTGAACATTAGTTTAATCATAATTTGTAAACGATCCATTGAACTGGTATTAGCATCCAATTCGTGGATTAAAACAAAGTTTTGACGTTTTATTTGACATGGCGAGCACGTTGGACATATCAAAAGTCGCATACATTCAGCGAATATAAAGTTGGGTATTATTCTGGGTCAGACAAATATTTTGAGATTCGCAAATATGTTCTATATAGGGGCGAGAACAAGTATCCATCATATGCACTGGTGTGAGAGAAGGATATTCCACCTTCGTGATCAGAATATGTCGCCAGAAACTCGGCAAAGCCTCTGACGACATATTCTGACATTCGGGTGGAATATCCTTGGCCCACACTAGTGCATTTGATGGATACTCTTAATATAATTTCACTGTTCCTGGGGGAAACCCTGTTCTCCGTCACGTAGATATTACTGATGAGTTTGCATTTATGGGTGGCATGATTCCAGCATAAATATCAACTTCTGTGCATATATGTAGGACATTCTAAGATTTATTAATTATTATGTGGGCATATTGCGTCGCTCTTGAGGTTCCGTCCGTCCGTCCGTGTGCATTTACGCCAAAATGTTTATAAGAGTTATTCCAACATTAGCTATAATATGCGTAGCGGTAATCGGCTATTACCGCTACAATGCTCTATTCATTATTCACGTTAGCAAAATATACTTCCCCATAAACATCGATAAAAGTGACAAAAATAATCTACACATATATGTATATGTATATAAATAAACAATTTCGCAAAATCAGCCCAAAAATATGTTTATTTGTTGATATATTTGACTTTATTCGCAAAATTATTGTCTGGACGTTGCAGCCGTTTCAATCCGCCGCCATCTTTAGTCACGTGATCTCTCATGATTACTCTAGTTTCCATATATGGTAGCGGCGGCCATATTTGGAATGCTGACATACCGCGCGAAACAATGGCCGCCACAACATGTGTTCATTGTGACAAGCAATTTAAAACCAATGGCAAAGGTTTTAGAAGAAAAAGCTTGAATTCAAAATTAAGTGTCATAGACCACCAAACAATAAAGGAAGTTATTGAAGCCGAATTTGACGTATTACTGACACCCTAACAGAAGCAAACGCGCTTACTATTTACTATTTCCGGTGGGTTCGTAGTAAAAGTTGTAGGATGACGTCATGTGTATGTCGCTATAGCCCCGCCCACTAAACACGTGATTAGGTCCAGATTTGAATGTTTCACATGCGGGGATATCCGAATGAATCGGGAAATGGAAACAATATGGAGAACACACAGAAAATATGATGGTCGTTTTTATAACCCGCGTTTAAAAGCACAACATCGCCATACCATGCTGTTTTGATATGCGCAGGTCAGAAAATAATGATTTATTGTACTTGTAGAGATAATTTCAGGACCGTTTGTATACTAGTTCGATCATAATCGTGTTCCAAAATGCCGCATCTCGAATCGCGTCGCAAACCAAGAAAGTTGCTAACGTATTTATAGAGCACCGCTTTCATACTGTAGCGAGAGCGGAAGTATGACTATTCATTCTATTCCAACATGTAATATCGTCAATATTACGATAAAGCATTGCAAAGCAATACTTGGACACTTGAATCACCTGAACATTTGTCACACACCCGCGCCACCATTAACACGACCTTCACATTTGTCACACACCCGCGCCACCATTAACACGACCTTCACATTTGTCACACACCCGCGCCACCATTAACACGACCTTCACATTTGTCACCTTCCAACTATCACTGAAACACTTAGCCATTTTGTTACGTCGAAAAGTTTGTACGAGTTTTGAGTTTCGCCAACATGTAATATCTTCAATATTACATGAAGGATTGCTTTAATATTTGGACAGTTCATTCACCTGAATATGTGTGATGCAATCACATCACCAATGACATGATATTTGTGACCTTCAAAATGATGCTGAAACAATTAGTCATTTTCTTAAGTCAAAAAGTGTGTAGGACTGTCTCAAATGACTTTGAAATTTGTGTAAATTAAACACCGCAATATCTTGCTTACACGAATCCCAACATTGACAACTGTTATGAAAGTCGAAAATAAAACTTTTATATATATATAATATATATTGCATGTATCCCATTGATATAACATTCAGGCCACAAAAAGTACTTGATTCTCAGACACGTGGATTGTGGAATGTGACACGAGAGGGCAGATTTTTTTAAAAAAACACACGTGTCTTTTTGTTTCAGATGTTTGTCTCTGATTTTTTCAAGTCGCCAGATACATATACTTGTATGTTCTATAAAGTTACTATAACATCTTTACACGTGAAACATCACCAGACTTTCGTCAAACATGATTGGAGTTAACATATTGTTGCATGTGCGTGTTTTTTATTGATCATGCGGTTAATTTAAAGTAAAATTTTATTTCTCCATGATGATAAAATGCTCGACGTGCAGGGATTTTTCTGACGCAGCGATATCTGAAAACCAAAGAACATTTGTCATGGCCTTCTACATATATGAGCAGCGTCGCGAGAAAACCTGTATTCGTGAGTCTGACGACGTCACAAGATATTAACTTAGCTGACGTAATTTCAGCCGAGATTTCCAATTATCGACGTTTTTATCAGACCGCCATGTTAGGTTTCTTCCGTGGTGTTAAAGTTATCTAACGAACAGAACAACAACGCACCTCGGTGTTTTTATGATTGTAATGCATTTTTACCAATATGAGCATTATACATTCATTTAAATTGTAGTTCAACCTTAATTAGTTCAGTGTAAGATACATTCCCAAATATATCTATAATCGGGCATGAACTGTTATCCACCACCATTTACAGGTGAAAACTCTGTGTAAGCTACATTTTTTATTTACATACAGATGGTCGGCAGCATATTTGTAGACCGTTGTAGCCTGGGCCCGGTTTCCCGCACAACTATATGTTTCAGATCTGGTTAACTCGACGCGAATTTTCAGTCTATTGCTCAATTCTTTCTTTCTAATTTAATGTATAAAATTAAAATTTAGCGCAACATTTACCGATTTTAAGAAAAGAATATTTCCTGCAAAAAAAAAACAAAGCCATGGATGTTACGACTAGTATAACAACACATCAGTCTCATCTGTGCATATGCGCCGTCTGATCAGAACATACGATGTCCGCCATTCAGTCAGTGGGGAATTCTTTCTCGATTACCGACAGGACATGGGTCGCCGATCGTACATTTATTGCAGATACTGTAAGGTCCGTTTTTTTCAGCAGGTGGTCCAAGTACAGCTGTAAGCTGTAAGCGGGAAGATGTCGAGAACATTAGACGTTTCTGTTATCTGAATATGAAAAGCATCAATCAGAATGCACGCTAACATGTATGGCATGTTAATATAAGAACTAGATACGGTGGGGTGATATTTCAAGGCAACATATGTCGGGGACACTAGTATCACGGACCATTAGTGACAATCTGCCAAGTCAAGACAAATGCAATATAAATACAAACAAGAGCTGTATGAGAACAGCATAGCTCGACTACGAGGGTTATCGATGTACACATAGCTTGACAAACAAGGTGGCCGCGGTTGACTAAAAACCTTTTCCAAGTATGGTTGATGTAGGCCCAGGATGATTTCCATATACAAGCTTGACTAAAAACCTTAACCAAGTTTGAGTACAAACCTTAGCAAATGGGAATTAACTAAGTAATTCAAGGTTAAATGTAGGTAAAGGTCAAATATAGGCCAGGGGTTGTTGATGTACATCACTAGGAGATGAAGTTGTCCAAGTATGGTTGGTGTAGGGCCAGGAGTATTCCATCTACAAGCTTGACTAAAAACCTTAACCAAGGTTGACTAAAAAACTTAACCAATGGGAATTAACTAAGTAATTCAGGAGGAAATGTAGGTCAAGGTCAAATATAGATCAGGGGTTATTGATGTACATCCCTATGAGAAAATGTTGTCCAAGTATGGTGTCTGTATGCACAATAGTATTCCATGTACAAGCTTGACTAAAAACCTTAACAAAGGTTGACTAAAAACCTTAACCAAGGGGAATTAACTAAGTAATTCAAGGTTAAATGTAGGTCAAGGTCAAATATAGGTCAGGGGTTGTTGATGTACATCACTAGGAAATGAAGTTGTCCAAGTATGGTGGGTGTAGGGCCAGGAGTATTACATATACAAGCTGGACTAAAAACCTTAACCAAGGCGTGACGGTGACGCCGACGCCGACGCCGACGCCGACGCCGACGCCGACGCCGACGCCGACGCCGACGCCGACGCCGGGGTGACTACATAAGCTCTCACTATTCTTCGAATAGTCGAGCTAAAAATCGAGAACTAGATACAATAATTGTGGGATTATATTTCAAGGCCACATGTTGGGGACATTAGAGTAATGAACTTCTAGTATTGTTCGGCGATTATCAAGGATCTCTTGACTTGGGGTCTTGTTATTATTGTATATCTTCCACCCTCTCATTGCTTCGTACTTTGGGACCCTCGCATTTTGAGTTGAGTCTCCAAAAGACAAACTGCTACCGTAACTCCAAAAACACACACAAGTCGGTGGTAGGACAAGCTGATCACAAGCTGTGGTAACAAATGTCTCATATATTTTACCATAGCGATTTTGTCCATGTGGGAGACTTCCACGCGCTACCCTTGAAGGTGGTATCCCACTAGGCGAGTGAGAGACTGCGATGGAGTAGAAACTACATGTAAGTGATGCAGGCTTTTGCTCTCACGCTATTCGAGTGACTGTGAACTGTACATAGTTAGTAACACATGGAAGTAAAGGTGCCTGTCATCAGACATGAACACTGCCTTTCAGAGTAAACAGTTTTTTATACCCACTTTTCTTTTTAAAACTAAATGGGTATATTGTTTTCGTCACGGGTGCCCGTCCGTCTGTCTGTCCGTCACGTTTCTTGTAAGTAAAATGTTTTAACCGTAATAGGTAGGGACTTGAAACTTGGTGTGTGCCTTCCTTATGGTGTGTAGATGCGCAGTGAATTTCGATTTTTGAATCGACCCCCGGTCATGAATTATCTCCCCCTTTTCAACTTCGCATTTGGGAAACGTGGGTATATTGCAATGGCGCGCCATCTACTGTGCTCTAGTTTTAATGTAATGTAATGTTGAATGTATTGTTCTCCCCGTATGTATGTGTATTTCCATTTGTATATTTTTAACTAAACGGTCGTATATGTTGAACTAAACGGTCAACCAATCAGTTAATCAATATACTTCCGTGGTTTTCTACAATTATAAATTGTTAAAACGCTCAGTAAACACGTCAAAAAGAAGAAATCAGCATAGTTACCTAATTCGCGTACACGCGCACGCTCATGCTTGCTGGTACATGAACTTGCCGGTTTGACTGTTTCGCTTTGCACATTCATGTGTTATAAAAAGACTCAAGCTCATCCGTCTTTACATTCATTATTCAATGTCAAACGTGCTTCTAGTTCGATTATGTCAACTTGCAAACTGTTGTTACAAATGTTGGCGTATACTCTATGTTTAACGGTATGTATACTGTAACGTCATATAACGTCGCTTGACGTCGCTTTTACGTGCATAGTGGTGTTGTATAAACTATAATATCTTAATGAATATTACAGATATCATGATCAAATAAAAAGCGTTCAATTCATCATACAAATACCATTGTCATAGTAACAAAATGTCATATTGACCAAAATTTTTCCGAATACATGTTTTCGCGCGACGCGGCTCATAATTATATCGTATATATACATACCAATAGCCCGTGAGCCAGATACCGAAACCCTCCCCCCCCCCCCCCCCCCTGTGGGATTTGTGCAGACATATTTTTCCTAAAACTACATTCAATTGCGAGTGTTATGCCGTATGTCTGCGCTCTGTAACCCGCTGGATGAACATATGGCGCCATTTTGAAGTAGGTCACCCTCGGACTTTTTCCCATCTTCATAAATCACATTTTTAACTAAAAATTGACCAAATTATATCATTTTAATTACATAAAGTAGTATTTTTGCACTTTTTCAGAGATGTTGGACAATATGGAATCTAATAAGGTACACTTAAACAAAATCTGATAATCCAGAAGTCAAATTTTACGTGTTTGATTACCCCACCCACCCAATTTCAATGGTAAAATATACATGTTAATAACTTTATGCAAACGTGGTATTTTTTCATATTATCAATGTTAATGTAAGCTAGGAGTGTCTATTAAACATATCCAATGCAAATACGCCCAATTTTTTTGTGTCTACTGCAAAATATACAAAGTGAAAAACAACACATTTTTACCATTCCCCACCCACTAATTTTACAATGGTTATTTCACCGGTATTCAATATTATGCAACGTCAGATCCTTAAAACCGGTTGCTATGGACAGACAACTAGTTACATATGTATTAGTATTGTCTATGCAGACTGCAGATACTATTTGTCGAATGTTCGTCCGTCTGTACGCACGCTTCTTAGCTTCTTAAATATTAATTGACTGCATCGATTGGGAATAATGTACACATATTAATATAGTTCGAGGCATGTGATCATTATCGTCAACAGGAGTTAATATACGATAATAGTTATCCATTTGTACATAGATTTCTTCTCCTTTTTTTACAATATTCAGTAATGGTGTTAATATCGTGCATCAAATATGCCTGACGGAGGAAGAAAATCCTGAAAGCTAAAAACAATTTTTTAAGATAAAATAATAAAACCATGTTTTGTTTTCACTTCGCTATCCGACATAAGATGAAACCATACATATAATGGATGAAGTTGGATCAATTTGTTAATTATGCAATTTCAAAATGGCCGCCACATTGATAATTTATATATAGTATACAGCAATATATCGCTCGATATGATTGTGGAGATGGACATAATGGTCTATATCATTTGTAACTTCCTTATTATTATATTGAGGTGGCGGAGCAGCCTTATAATCTGGTGGAACATCCTTATGTCGTGCTGATACATCCTTATACATGTAGTGTGATGCAACTGCCTTATATTGTGATGGAACATCATTATAGTGTGGTGGAACCACATTATGTTGTGGTGAAACTGCCGTATAATGTGATGAAAATGCATTATAGTGTGACGAAACTGCCTTATATTGTGGTGGAACTGCCTTATTTTGTGAGGAAACATATGTATATGTGATGGAGCATCATTATATCGTGGTGGAACATCCTTTGAGAGTGGTGGAACATTCTTATATTGTAATGGAACTGCCGTATACTGCGTGATAACTGCCTTATAGTGTGGCTGAACATCCCTATATTATGGTGAAACTGCCTTATAATGTGGTAGAACGGTCTTATATTGTAATTAATTTGCCTTATATTGTCACTAAACATCATTATACTGTGGTGGAACGTCCTTATAGTGTGGTGGAACATCATTATATGGTGGTGAAGCCGCCTTATAATGTGGTGGCACTGCCATATAGCGTGACGACTCTGTCTTATATTGTGGTGGAACTGCCTTATATTGTGACAAAATATCTTTATATGGTGGTGATGTATCCTTATATCGTGATGCAACATCATTATACAGTGGTGGAACTGTCTTATATTGTAATTAATTTGCCTTATAGTGTGGTGGAAGTGCCTTATATTGTTATGAAACACCATTATAATGTGGTGAAACATCCTTATAGTGTGGTGGAACATCATTATCTTGTGGTGAAACCGCCTTATAATGGTGGTGGCACTGCCGTATATTGTGACGAAAATGTATTATAGTGTGGTGAAACTGTCTTATAGTGTGAGGAAACATAATATTCTGTGGTGGAGCATCCTTATATTGTGATGGAACAGCCTTATATTGTGACGGAACATCCTTATAGTGTGACGGAACATCCTTATATTGCGATGGAACTGTATTATAATGTGTTGGAACTGCATTATAGTGTGGTGGTACATCCTTATATTGTGGTGAACTGTCTTACAGTGCAAGTAATGTTCCTGATATTGTGATGGAACATCTTTATAATGTGGTGAAACTGCCTTATAATGTGTTTTATCTGCCTTATATTGTGATGAAACTGCTTTATATTGTGGTGGCACTGCCTTATAGTTTGAATAAACATATTTATATCGTGGTAGAACTGCACTATAGTGTGATTAAACAGTATTATGTTGTGATGGAGCATCCGTATATTGTGGTGGAACACCCTCATATCGTGATGGAACAAGCTTATGTTGTGATGGAAAAGGCTTGTAGTGTGATGTAACATCCGTATAGTGTAATGGAACATCCTTATATTGTACCGGAACTGTCTTATAATGTGGTGGAACATCACTACACTGTGGTGGAACGTTACATTGTGGCAGAACATCTTTATATCTGATTGATATAAAAGTGTGATGCTCCATGCAAGTCTTAATTTAGTTAGATCAAACATGACGCAAGAGACCCTAACATTTTATCACATGTTTGTACTGCTACAACGTCGATACTCTATGGAGATACATCTATCTTAACTTAACCATCATGATATCAATATAGCCCTCTCTTCAAATAGTAGTAGCTGCATCATTTATTTGGCCAGTGTGAATTATTTTATTGCATACATCCAAATAATGTAGCACGAGTGTAACATCAAATTAAATGAAGTACAATATATGCCTCCTCACTTCATATACTGTACATTTAATTTAATATAACAATGTTGTTACTATTTATACACATAGCTGTGGTTTTGTTAACTAATCAATGTTGAATGATACAAATGCTAATAATCAACATAATTAACTGATAATAGACAGATGTCCCGGATTACGTAATACCTTGATTTCATTTGCAACCATGAATCATCAATCTGTTCACTTACAAGTAACAGGGTCGTACTATTACCATATATTTCAGAGTATTAATAAGATTAAAAATGGTTCTGTAAGTATTAATTAGACAACTGGTGCAGACAGTGAAAATTCCTACTACTATGCGAACCTAATTTGATTTGAAATTGTCACTACACATGCCTGATGATCATATACATGATTCACATGTATACTGTATTTAAATGTTATTAATACTACCTAATGGTGACTATTGTGATTGTCACTGATTGTGTCAATCAATCAACCAATATAATAGATTCTTTCAATCATCACAACCAGTCAGCAAATGTTTTAAACATGTTTTTGTGCATTTTTATACAATTTGAATTGCTGAGAAAAACATGATTTTTTATTGTGATTTATGAAAATAAACATATTAGGCGGCCATTTTGAATGTATAACAACATTATTGTATCATGGAACATGACTGTGAATGCTAAGCAAACTATATTTAGGTCAATTTGTATTATAATATATGACCATTGCGTGTTTTATAGCATCTTCGAAATTCCAGACAGTAGTAAATATGTAGTTTATGGCGGCCATTTTGAAATATTTTGAGAGTTATGATATTTAAAGGGATTACATGTTCCTTTCACAGGTATATATAAGTAATGCAATGAAAAATAAGTGCATTTTAACATCATTACAGTTTTGTAATAGTTCTCAATAATAGTTATATTGAAAATAATGTTGAAAAATGCCAATTTTGGCGGCCATTTTGGAAATTATTGGTATAGTATGATGTAATGATGTATAATGTCCATTGTATACCATTCAGTAACCAATTTGGCAAAACATCGTAGCTATTTACAGGGTTTGTACTTGCCTAAATATCAATTAACAGTCATAATATAAACGGCTCAAAATGGCATGGCGGCCATCTTGGAAAATGGCCGCCATTTGTTCATCCAGCGGCTTTTTGAGCGCAGACATTCAGGATTAATAGACAATAGGCTACTGAATCTGAAAATCATAGTCACCAAAAATCCCACAGGGGGGGAGGGGGGGTTATTGGTGGCTCAAGGTCTACAAGTTTCAGGTCTGTAGCTATTGCGGTTTAAAAGTTTTACGAGTTACAAGACAAAATAAGTCGAAAATGGGGAGATAATCTATGACCCCGGGGTCGAATAAAAAATCAAAATAAACTTTGTGGATCGACTCATCATAACGAAGCTACATACCAAGTTTCAGGTGTGTAGCTAGTACGGTTTAAACGTTTTACGACTTACAAGGTTGGTGACGGGCGGGACGGATGGACGAACGGGACGGGACGGGACGGGACGGATAAGGGTAAAACTAAATGCCCCCTCGACTATCGTGGTGGGGCATAATAATAAGTGCACTAGGGTGATGGACAATATGCAATAAATATAATGCCGTTTCTCTAATTTTAACTTTTTTGAAATCTACGTTTGCATAAGCCATGCTCGTATATAGTCATGAAATTGATAAAAATGGCGACCATTTTGAAAAGGTCAGCTATCTCGAAACTGAAAAGATGTTTAGGCCCCAGTTATATTGTCTTAAATCATGGCAATCAATTCTTTCCTGCGAGCTTCATGATGTTTGTCTAGAATGCCAATTATATTTCAATCACAAAATCCCCCGCTTCCCAGTAGCGTAACGTCATCTCACATGTTTTAACGTCAAATTGACGGTGCTGTCCATTGAAATGTGCCATTGGGTTGTATCATTAAAAACGATATTGTCCGAAAAGTAGTCAAGATATCAAATCGAAATGTTCAACATAGCTTCCTGAATTATTGATGTACACTACTACATTGTTATTTTCCAATTTGGGTGTGGGCCGATTTTTGGCCTTGTCCTTTGTATAAATTAAAAAAAAAATTGTTGACACACAATCTCTAGTTAGAGTTCAATATGCCATGGGGGCATATCCATGTGTTACAAACATAATTTCTAGTTATGTTGTGTATACATATAGGTTCCAAATAAATCAATTTATTTATTATTAAGTCCAGATTTCGAATTTGCACCATTAGTGGAGAATCAATGTGTGGGTTCGAATCCCAATGAAACCTACACATTTTATTTCCGAAAAGTGTCTCATTTTCCAAACACAACATTGCCGATTGTATCTTTAACGGTGTGATCGAATAGCACTGAAACAAATATGATTGCGACATTTGTCATTCGAAAATGAGCTTTACTTGAAGTTGAACTGGTTTACTCGGTTCACCCAAGTTAACTCGGAAAGTTTCAACAAAACCGTGTAGACACAGGTGAGCCATATCATCATAATCTGCTCTGTTTGTAAGTTTTTAGATTATAGGAATGAATGACCTATTTGTTGAATTTATCGGAGTATAAACTTGGAAAAGTCGCTGGAATACTGGACGAAGGCCGGAAGGCCTCGTCCAGTATTCCCGCGACTTTTCCAAGTTTATATCCCCGATAAATTCAACAAAAATGCCATTCATTCCTTATAATTCCAGCATTTGATATAAATTAATCAAGAAAATGTGTTTATTTTCCATTTTCTTAAGAATTATTTTAACTGCGCCTCACGGTTACGGAAAGTAGTTCGGCATATGGGAGTTTACTGGGATATAAATTTTGGACAGAGACTTGCTACGGACCAATCAAATGTTAGGGAATTGTGTAAATATTTTTGTACTGGAATTATTTTATAATAAATACTCGTAATTTTCTTTCCGTGTGTGGGGGGAGGGGGGCATGACCCCTGCCTCCTCGTTTTTGGCTTCCTGGTTACGGCCTTGACATGTATGATAAATATTCCGAGACGAGTGCCCATACTTGAGATAAGCCATGCATTTTTGTTTCATGAAAAGATATTTACAGAAACTATACTATTTTCTCAAAATGACGTCAATGGATGTACATAGAAATGCGGAGGTTTGTGCAGTTACGGCAAGGGTTTGAAGTTAGAGTATTCATCTCTCTGGTTAGGGAAAATATCTTAAATATTTTTCATGAGATATCGCACATCCTCTTAGGTACTTAATCACATGGTTTGCCTCATGTACTCGCAGTGTCACACAATCAATGGTGATTCGTGGATATCAACGTCGCCAGATGAACTGCATATAGCGAAAGAGTATGCCCTGTGTATTCTGACTAGCGGTTACACGGGCCATCACGCCGTGATGACCATTTGCTCTACCAGGGTTCATATGTGTGGCTGTGACTGGAGAAATGGGGGTTACTGGTTTTGCAAACAGTGTAGATCCAGATCAGACTGTGCATCCGCACAGTCTGATCAGGATCTGCACCGTTCGCCATTCGATCGATGAAACACACATCATGTTTCTAACACGCAGCATAGGCCATTACCACGCTACACTAGTGTGCTATTTGATCAGGAGATACACTGTTCACAAATCCAATACGCCCCATTTTTTCAGTCACAGCCACATATGAGACAAGCCATATGATTTTGTACCTTAAAAGATCTGCGAATTTATGATATCATCCGTAAATGACGTCCGACGTCGGAGCAAGTGTGGAATATAATAAAATTCCGCATTTGTGTTGAAAGATGAAAATTTCGTCAATTTTTTATGTCATTTATGGAAAATATCACATTCGTTGAAAATACATATTTTCATCACAAATGGCACACATTCTAACGTAGAAAATCACATGGCTTGCCTCATTACCATCTTTGGAAATAAAACACCAATACGGAATGGAGGAGGAATCACTATTTATTTCCGTTTCAACAAAGTCGCACTGATCAGACCTCGAACGATCAATGCATATTGAATGCAGAGTTAATGGCAAAACTTGTCGTTGTATGGAGTTCCATTAGATAGCAACAAAAACATATACGGCGCCTCGGTTGTGATAAATAAACATAAATGATTTTGATGAGTTTTGTGAGTGCAACGATCGTTGTGATTTAATTGCCCCTTCACACGTGATATGTGTTTTCAAACGAGACGCGCCATGTGATTTTGCACCTTAGATGTGCGATATCTTTTGAACCAGTTACACAATTTACGATATATCTTCTGTAAATGATGTCGAAAGTTGGCGAAATGTTCAAAGCAAATGCGGAATAGAAAATTTCGTCAACTTTCGACGTCAGTTTCTGTGAATATATTTCGCTGCGTGATATGGTTAAAAAATGATCGAAGCATGCAGCACAAGCAAGCGGTGTACCGGGCGAAGATTTGCTGAAGGTTCCCAAATGAAACATACACAAACTAATGGAAAACGAAGTAAAAACTATCGTTTTGTACAACAGAATGCATAGGAATATAGTTTTTTTTTTGTACGCGATATTTTCGTTTAACCCTTTGAACCCGAAATCCCGCTATAGCGGTTTATGCAAAAAGTGCAGATCCAGATGAGCCGGCTCGTAACGAGCCGTCTCATCAGGATCTGCACTTTTTGCAAGTAATTTTCATATTTCTTAGAATAAAAACACTCCCTTTTCATAAATGGACGAATCTGAAAAACATTTTGTGACCATTGGATTGGTCGGAACATTAGCATATCACAGTCCACTCCAGTTCCTTAGGGTTGAAAGGGTTAAATACCCGGCTCCCAACTATTTAAACGCATGTCGTTTCGTTCAACGCATGATAATTCCAGCACAAAAATATTTACACAATTCCCGAACATTTGATTCGCCCGTAGCAAGTCTCTGTCCAAAATTTATATCCCAGTAAACTCCCACACCGAACTACTTTCCGTAACCGTGAGGCGCAGTTAAAATAATTCTTAAGAAAACGGAAAATAAACACATTTTCTTGATGAATTTATTTCAAATGCTGGAATTATAAGGAATGAATGGCCTTTTTGTGGAATTTATCGGGGATATAAACTTGGAAAAGTCGCGGGAATACTGGACGAGGCCTTCCGGCCTTCGTCCAGTATTCCTGCGACTTTTCCAAGTTTATACCCCGATAAATTCCACAAAAAGGCCATTCATTCCTATATCGTGTCGTTTACTTCAACGCATGTCGTGTCGTTTACACATCGGCTATATAAACAATGCAAAAACAATTTCCACAAGTTAAATCCCCATAGACATTCACAGAGTGAATATGTCTGTGGGTTTTAATATGGGAAAACAAAATTTAATTTCAGAAATTGTGGACCGATTTTCAAAATGTAACTTGTTTTCTTAGTTACATGTATATCATTTCCAAGCTATCTAGCTAGGTTTCAGAAACAAATTTCCAGTTTTGTTTGTGTTTCGACTCCTCCTCCAGGTTCTCCACCTATTTTTCCCCATGTGAAATTTCCATAGAGAACACAGTTTTCGTAATAAAATCAATATATGACCAACTTTCATGAAATAAAAAGAAGGCTCATTCTAAAATTTTAATGTCGAAAATATAACGTTTTTGCATTGTTTATATGGTCGTAAAATTTGGGCAGGTTTCGAGAAACAGACAGTAGTATGGTTTGATTTCAACCGTGATGTGTGAAGTTAGCATTACAATCGTAGATGTGCTGAACAAGCGTCAACACAGATAATCGAAAAGGTATTACTCCGCCTATTGCAACCAGTATAGTTACACAAGTGAATTCACATCCTAACTAACTAAATCGGATGCAATAGACAAACCTTATTTTTAAAGCAGTAGTATACAATAAATATAGGTTATTGGATTTGTATGTGGATATATGCACGAGTTCCGCAGCGTGTGATATTGCGCGCAATATCGTTGTGCGGCGGAACTCTTGGCATATATCCACATATAAATCAAATAACCGTTTTATGATACACGTACATCATTTGCAATGTATATGCGCTTCAAAATTAAATTATACAAAACATAAATAAAACTAGAAATGTGGCCTATCGGCACACGAATGCCCCCGCTGGCAGCCAAAGAAAACGAGGCATATTTGAAAACACAGGGCCAGAGAAGCATGGATCTGTTGTCACAGCATTATAGCAGACCTTCAGAGCAATGGGTTTGTGAAATATCAAGCAGATCACCGTAAGGAAACAGACATTATAAGACACTTACCCGAGTTTCTAACACACCAAGTATGTGAAATTGACACTGGGCTTAGTGGGGGTGGGACGATAGTGGATTTGTCACATGGTGGTAGAGGACCATTATAGCAATGCGTGTGTGAAATATCAACCAGATCCATGCAATGAAACAGACAATATAAGTAATTTACCCGAGCGTTAAGGTTGCAAAACACCAAGTATGTGTAGACCATGGGCTTAGAAGGGGCGGGACAATCATGGATGTTTCACAGGGCAATAGAGGACCATTAGAGCAATGCATGTGAGAAATATCAAGCAGATTCGTGCAAGGAAACAGAAATTATAAGACATTTACCTGACCGTTAAGGTTTTAAATGCACCAAGTATGTGACCTTGACCCTGGGCTTAGTGGGGGTGGGATGATCGTGGATTTGTCACAGGGTGGTAGAGGACCATTGGAGCAATGCGTGTGTGAAATGTGAAGCAGATCCGAGCCAGGAAACAGAAATTATAAGCCATTTACCCGAACGTTAAGGTTTCGAACGCACCAAGTCTGTGACCTTGACCCTGGGCTGGGCGGGGGCGGGACGAATGTGGATTTGTCACAGGGCGGTATAAGACCATTGGAGCAATGCGTGTGTGAAATGTGAAGCAGATCCGAACAAGGTAACATAAATTATAAGCCATTTACCCGAACGTTAAGGTTTCGAACGCACCAAGTCTGTGACCTTGACCCTGGGCTTGGCGGGGGCGGGACGAATGAATGTGGATTTGTCACAGGGCGGTAGAGGACCACTGGAGCAATGCGTGTGTGAAATGTGATTCAAATCCGAACAAGGAAACAGAAAGTATAAGCCATTTACCCGAGCGTTAAGGTTTCAAACACACAAAGTATGTGACCTTGACCCTGGAATTGGCGGGGGCGGGACGAATGTGGATTTGTCATAGGGCAGTAGAGAACCATTGGAGCAATGCGTGTGTGAAATGTGAAGCAGATCCGAGCAAGGACACAGAAATTATAAGCCATTTACCCGAGCGTTAAGGTTTCGAACGCACCAAGTCTGTGACCTTGACCCTGGGCTTGGCGGGGGCGGGACGTATGTGTATTTGTCACAGGGCGGTAGAGGACCATTGGAGCAATGTGTGTGTGAAATGTGAAGCAGATCCAAGCAAGGATACATAAATTATAAGCCATTTACCCGAGTGTTAAGGTTTCGGGACGTTACGGACGCCGGTAACACTATATGCCCCCCGCACCATTCGGTGGCGGGTGCATAATAACAAATTAGTGGTGATTTAGAAGGAACTATTTTGCGATGTGAAGCGTAGTTCCGGCACTGACCAATATGAACTCACGACGAGACGTCAATATGGAAAAATATTGACGTATTGCGTTCCAATGCTTTTCAATGGGAAACGAAAGTACGTATATAATAAATAGAATACTTACCAGCGGATGAGGACATATCTAGAATATAATTCATTCCACAGCCAGGTCACGTAATTCGACCGACCGAATTCGGTGTCATTGATGCCACGTGAAATATATTCCGTATCCAGCAAAGTCATATGCAGTGGAACCTCTCTAAACCGGACACCCTGGGAGTCCCCAGGGTGTCCGGTTTAGAGAGGCTACATTGTAATTAAGCTCTCCGTCAACAATTTGTATAATTTTCAATCGTGAACAGCCACGGCGATGAAATTAATTGCAGTGAAACCCTTCTAAATTAAGCAATAAAGTAGTAAGATTATTACTGATCATACTGCTTTTGGGAGGGGGCCAAGTGATTCTGGTGTGGCGAGCATCTGGCATCAGATCAGGATTATTCTGATTTCAGGGCTGAATATATAGTTTTTTTATTGTAAAAATTCAGTTCTGATTTTTGGATCCCCCCCCCCCCCCCCCCCCACCCCCCGCATTAAATCAATACACGAAACAAGTACACCACCGTGGCCTCGATAAGGCGAAATAGATAAGGCGAAATACAATGTACTTGTACTTGTGCAGGTAATAAATGGGATTTAGTACTAAACCCATTGACCCGGCCTTAAATGACCTTAGCTGTTGATAGGCCGTTAAACCCCAACAAACAAACAAACAAACAAACAAACAAACAAACAAACAAACAAACAAATTCAGCACATTGCTGTCACCAGAGCGTCCGGTTTAGAGAGGTTCTACTGTACTGCAAACTCGGCAAACAATACATGCCAAGGCGCTGCGAATATAAGCGAATGTGTGATCTTCGCAGAAATATGAAGCTTATTTCCTGATTTACATCCTGACAAGCGGTAATGGTCATACTTCCGCGGCGATCGTACATACTGATAGCTATATCTGTCCCCAGCGGCCATGTCCACACACTGGTCAGTCGTTACAGATAACAAGATGGGGACAGCATTCTCTGACCTCAGTGATCTAGTCATGGTATACTGCATGTGCCATAATACATATCCCCACGACGCGGATGGCATGTGGGGTTGGGGTTGGGGGTGGGGGTGGGGGTGGGGGGGGGGCAACGACCGAATCCCGGTGATTTAGACTACCCTACCCTACTCTCGATTTTAACCCTTTGAACCCGACAACCCGCTATAGCGGTGTTTGCAAGCAGTGCAGATCCAGATGAGCCGGCTCGTGACGAGCCGTCTCATCAGGATCTGCACTTTTTGCAAGTATTTTTCATATTTTTGACAACGAGAACACACATTTTTCATAAATGGACTAGTCTGAAAATCAGTATGTGATGATTGGATTGGTCGCAAAATGAACATATCAAAATCCATTCCAGTTACTTAGGGGTGAAAGGGTTAAGTCCAGTATTACGCTCCATTATCATTCAAAGCAACGACGAAAAATCACACACAGTGGAACGTCTCTAAACCGGACACCCTGGGAGGTCGGTCCAGGGTGTCCGGCTTAGAGAGCTACCACTGTAAACAACCACTTCATACACCTGTTTTGTCATTTGCAATCATGAACAGGCACAACAATGAAACACATTACAGTGAAACCCATCTAAAGTAAACACAATGGGTTCCAAAAAGTGTCCGATTTAGAGAGGGTCTACTGTAATTGCGCCATATATGGTGTTAATATGGTGTCAGCAACTGTCGACGATTTGACAAACCCGATTTGGAGCATTTGTGGCTACTGTAGCCCTGTAGCCTATTTCACCAATTAACATTACAAAGTATACTTTAGTAGCAAAGTATACTTTGAGGGAGAAATTTTCAATTTTATGATAAATTTATGAATTTTTATTATACTGAATTTATTACATTATCACAGCCAATTTGGCTATGATAATGTAATAAATTTAGTATAATAATTCTGCATACTTTTAATCATGAAATATATGCATTTGTTAGTTCTATATGAAATAATGCATTTCAGGGAAAATAAATGATTACTCCCTCAAAGTATACTTTGCTAGTAAAGTATACTTTGCAATGTTGATGAAATAGGCTACTGATATATGTGTTTGTGACTGGAGAAATGGGGCTTATGGGATTTGCGACAAGTGTAGATCCAGATTGTTAACGATTATGTTACTTGTTAGAAGTATGACGGGCGTTTCATTGATGGAATGGTGAACAGTGCAGACCCTGATCAGACTGTGCGGATGCACATGCTGATCTGGATCTACACTGGTCGTAAAAAACCATAAGCCCCATTTATTCAGTCACAGCCACATATGATGAGCATGCGCATACTGTAATCGTGATTCCAATTTTAAAGCTGGGGTCCCATCTGGGAGGCATAAAATATTATTTTTAGGAATTAAATAAGTGTATAATTATGTAACTATTCCACCAGTTTTAAACATTACGAGTGCCTTTGACTTGACTTCATGCTTACGTTTAACGACCACACTGACTCTATGGACTTGCACGCCGTCTTTCATTGTATTTACGAGTGGCCGCTATACAGATATAATCATTTAGTAATATTTATTTTACTGATAGTGACTCGCGGTGGTATCAGTCTATTTTGATATGCAAATGAGGCAGGACATTTTTTAATTAGATATACAAATTAAATGCGCCACCTGAAAGATTATAAAATAAGATCATTGCACATGAAACCATAAATAGTAATTTCCGATAAACATTTTATATAAACACGGTTATCGCCCCTGATATCGGTGTGGAAATTCAAACGTGATAATGCCAATTAATACGTCGGGTAATTGAATGCATGTTTATTTTGCCTGAACAATGTCATATCTAAACTAGAAAATGTGTTCATAGAACACGGATGCCCCACATATAGCTTTGATAATAAATGAGGCCAAATTCCAAGTCAAAATTATTTTTTACCTGAGCGTGAAAGTTTTTGAAGCACCAAGTATGTGACCTTGACCCTGGGCTTGGCGGGGGCAGGGCGAACGTGGATTTGGCACAGGGTGGTAGAGGACCATTAGAGCAATGCGTATATGAAATATGAAGCCGATTCGTGAAAGAAAACAGAAATTATAAGATATTTACCTGAGCGTTAAAGTTTTTGAAGCACTAAGTATGTGACCTTGACCCTGGGCTTGGCGGGGGCAGGACGAACGTGGATTTGGCACAGGGCAGTAGAGGACCATTAGAGCAATGCGTATATGAAGTATGAAGCTGATCCGTGAAAGGGAACAGAAATTATAAGATATTTACCCGAGCGTTAAAGTTTTTGAAGCACCAAGTATGTGACCTTGACCCTGGGCTTGGCGGGGGCAGGACCAACGTGGATTTGGCACAGGGTGGTAGAGAACCATTAGAGCAGTGCGTATATGAAATATGAAGCTGATACGTGAAAGAAAACCGAAATTATAAGATATTTACCTGAGCGTTAAAGTTTTTGAAGCACTAAGTATGTGACCTTGACCCTGGGCTTGGAGGGGGCAGAACGAACGTGGATTTGGCACAGCGTTAAAGTTTTGTGACGGACGGACGGCCGGACGGCCGGCCGGCCGGACGGACGGACGGACGGGACGGGACGGGACGGACATCGTGGTGGTGCATAAAAATGGACGAACAAACATGCCTGCCTATATTTATAACAGCTTTAATCTTATTTTCTAATAAGTGGAAAAAAAACATTACTATCAGTATATGCAAATACACGAAATAAGAACGGAATATTTACATCGTGATAATTCCAGCACAAAAATATTTACACAATTCCCTAACATTTGATTGGCCCGTAGCAAGTCTCTGTCCAAAATTTATATCCCAGTAAACTTCCACGCCGAACTACTTTCTGTAACCGTCAGGCGCAGTTAAAATAATTCTTAAGAAAACGGAAAATAAACACATTTTATTGATGAATTTAATTCAAATGCTGGAATTATAAGGAATGAATGGCCTTTTTGTTGAATTTATCGGGGATATAAACTTGGAAAAGTCGCGGGAATACTGGACGAGGCCTTAAAAAATTACAATTTTCAAAAAAAAAATTTAAAAAAAAACACAATCTTATATATTTTTATTTCGAAAATTGTAATTTTGTATCGCTTCGTCCAGTATTCCCGCGACTTTTCCAAGTTTATACCCCGATAAATTCCACAAAAAGGCCATTCATTCCTATATTCAATTTAGATAGTTTCGACAGTAATATGGTTTACAAGTTTAACAAATCGCTTCAAGCCTAAATTACCGTCACACCATTACGTGTACAAGCGGAAGCAATGGTCAGTTACTAAATTCATAACGTATCGGTTTCCAACTGGTCAATCATAAATGCGTGCATGTTAATAAGGTAAAGGGTTACAGAAGTGTAAGAATTGCAAGTGTTGAGTCGAAATTAGACAAGTTGATAAAAAAAAATCAGGATCGCGATGGATACTCTTGTAATAAATTAAATTTAAACAATAGCTTAATTCAATTTGGAAATACGTGTCGTTTTTGATAAATGCAAAAAGACAGTAGCCGGTAATGAAATTTGTCTCCGACATTATATTTATTAATGCCGTAAAAGCAAAAGATATAAGCTGAATCTCCGTTTCGAACTCATGGATGGGTAGTTGGATGAGGATTACAACGGCGCTTGTATCTGTATTGTAACGTAGTCAATGCGTCATAATGCTCGGCAGACGATACCGGAAAGCGGTTACGCTGAGGATAAGCGTGCTGGCGTTATTTCTGTTCGCGGTAGCGTTAAATTTCTACGCAAACGTATGGTCAGTGAAATCGAGTGCCGGCGGATCAGAGGTGGAGCATGTATACAGTAGCAGCTCCAAATGGCCGTATGTGTGGACCAGAGACATAGCCATTCGCCGAAATGGCAATAAGTCACTTACTAGGAAGCCGGCCCGTGCTGTACATGCATCAACTGACGATGAAACGGTATTGTTTCATTTACAAAACTCGACAGTGAAGCTCGTCCTTGAAAAACCTTCGTTCGACACGACACTGTCGTCTGCACCGACCAGGCCGACGGCACCAGTTGTGTGGCCGGAGTTGGACAATTTCGACGACGATCGAATCGTGACACAGCTGAAATATAAACCCACCTGGGTCACAGACAGGGAAACGAAAAGTGAACCTATTCCGTTGAAGAAGATCCTCCTATACACGGGCTATGACGACTGGGACGTGAAACCGGGGCGACACACGTTTATACAGCAGAAATGTCCGGTCAGCACGTGCAGCCTCACAGACGACAAATCCCGCCAGCTCAGTCACGCCGACGCCATCATATTCCGCCAAGGCGTGGCCAACCCGCGCTATCGACGCCCCCCAAACCAAATATGGATTATATTCCTACTCGAATCTGCCATCTGGAAAATGCCGAAAGACAAAATGCCGATTTTCAATTGGACAGCAACCTACCGTCGTGATTCTGACATTGTCACGCCATACGAGAAGTTCGTACTTCACAACGAGACTATATTCTCTAAACCACAAAACCGGAATTACGCAACTGGGAAACGGAAGCAGGTGGCGTGGTTCGTTAGCAACTGCCAAACTGTAAACAAACGACTGGAGTACGCACAGGAACTAGGAAAGCATATACAGGTGGACATCTACGGACGGTGTGGTCGGCAGAAATGTTCACAGAAGGCGTGCTTCGACTTACTGGATACGGACTACAAGTTTTACTTGTCATTCGAGAACTCCAACTGCCGCGATTACATCTCGGAGAAATTCTTCACCAATGGACTTCAGTAAGTAGTACAATCTTCCCATTATTCCCAAATATTTACAGAAAATATGATATTTTCTGTAAATCGCGCGAAAGTTGAAGCCATTTTCATAGCAAATGCGAAATTCTCGTATGCAGCATGTGTTCTGAATATTTCGTCAACTGTCGACGTCATTTATGGAAATTATCGTAAAAATGTTGTAGTTTATACCTCAGTCACAAATACACCGGTCGCCGTGCGGTGTGGGTAATCGTACGGCGTCCCCGACATCGGGGAAGAAACGTACGGTTCGAGCAAAAATCTGTGCCACATTAGATACGGGGTGCGTATGGTGTCCCTACGGGCTGACAACATTTTTCGGGCGGTCAAATCGTGCGGCCATCATAAGGCGTCACGTTACGATGTCCGCACGATGTACGGTTTACCCTACGATTCTCGTTCGGCGTCCTGTTAAGTCGTGCGGGCGCCGTGCGGGCGCCGTGCGGGCGCCGTAGTAAAAAAGAAAATTCACAAATTCCAAATATCTCACGATGTCCGTACGGTGCCTCACAATGGCGCAATGTCATCTCAAGGCCGCCGCGAGGTAACCGCCAGGTGCCTCTACGATACCTGCGGTGAGTTCCCGATTTTCAAAATCATACGGTCTTCAAAACATTATAACTCGGGAGTCCGCGTTAAGCCATTCACCCCTAAGTAACAGGAATGTATTTGATGTTATTTTTTTGCAACCAATCCAACCGTCACAAAATGGTTTTCAGACTAGTCCATTTATGAAAAGGAGGTGTTTTTTTTCTTCTAAAAAAATATGAAAATTACTTGCAAAAAAAGTGCAGATACTGATGAGACGGCTCGTTACGAGCCGGCTCATCTGAATCTGCACTGTTTGCATAAACCGCTATAGCAGGCTTTCGGGTTCAAATAGTTAAAACTTGCCAATGAATCGTACGATGCCCACAAATCGGCGGAAAAGTCACCGATGTCCGGAGGATGTCGCCAATTCCCGTAGGACGTCGCCGATTCCCGACATCTTCAAAAACACACATCGTACGGGCGCCTTATCCGCTTACGATGCATTTTTGACCGAGGCATTACATGAGATATACTGTCTGTTTCACGAAAGCTGCCCAAATGTTACGGCTATATATAAACAATTCAAAAACAATATTTGTTCGATAATATTAAATTAAAGGAAAATTTAAGAACGTGCCTTCTTTTTATTTCGTGAAATTTGATCAAATATTGATTTTATTGCGAAAAAACAATTTCCCCATGTTAAATCCCCATAGACATCTTCACAGTTAAATTATTTCAAAGCTATCATGCCAGGTTTCGGAGTCAATTTCCAAAATGTGTGTTTTCTGACTCCTCCCACAGCTCCTCCACCTCATTTTCCTCCATGTTAATTTCCCAATTCAGGCATGGGAGTGGAACACTATCCCCAATCCCGAAAATTTATTTGTTTCAATTGTAGATGCTCTGTGCTTCATTCTGAGGTATATTTAGCATTCCCCTGAAAAAAATATTCTATAATTAGGAAATTTCAATTTAAAATAATACTTGCAACAAGAAGTCAGTACATGTATAACAGGGATTCCGCTGGGGAAAATAAAAGAATCGCCACTTAAAAAAACAGATTTACAAGATTCACAAAAGTGGTCCCTGGGACCTCAAATCCGGATTTCAGGAAATTTCCCATGCCTGCCCATAGACAAATCAATTTTTCGTAATAAAATCAATATTTGACCAAATTTCACGAAATAAAAAGATGGCTCATTCTGAAATTTTGATAATATTTAATATTATCGAAAATATATTGTTTTTGCCTGTACAATTTGGGCAGGTTTCGTGAAAGAGACAGTAGGTACAAAGTCACATGTCTTGTACTTGGTCAATGTAGCTTCTGGTTGGGACACAAGAAGTTCAGCGGTCCAGGGGCCCGTTTCACTAACGAACTAAGCAAGTACTTTTGTCATAAGTTATAACTTATGTCCGGAGTACGTGCTTAGTCCGTTTCACAAAACATCTTAGCAAGAACGACAATCGAAATTTACTATGAAAAACTAAGACAGGTAGCTAGCAGTCTTAAGTTATAACTTAAATATTTAAGTCGGAACTTATGAAATAAACAAAGATGGATGCTCCCATGTGAGCCGAGGTGGAGAAACCAATTCACTGACAGCAGGTAAATGTTCGCTTCATACGTACTATTTTAGCAATTATCTGCCATATAAACCATATATGCTTACATATAGATAGCCACACTTGTGCTAGTTACCCGTGTATTGCTATTTGTGATGTAGGTCATGTCGTTACCAGTATTCGTTATGCCCAGTTATCGACAACATTTACAACCACTGTAGATCCAGATGAGCCGGCTCGTAACAAACCATCTGTATGCTGTACATGTATGTCTGTTTGTCGGTTGGTGTCAGTCAGTTGGTCAGTATCAGTTGGTCGGTGTCAGTTGGTCGGTGTCTGTCGGTCTGTCAGTCGGTTGGTCGGTCGGTGTCGGTCAGTGTCGGTCAGTGTTGGTCGATCAGTCAGTGTCGGTCGATCAGTCGGTGTCGGTCGGTCGGTCGGTCGGGTCGGTCGGTCGGTTGGTTGGTTTCGGATGGTCGGTGTCAGTTGGTCGGTGTTGGTCGGTCGGTGTCAGTCTGTCGGTCAGTGTCGGTCGGTGTAGGTTTGTCAGTGTCGGTCAGTCGGTCGGTCGGTGTCGGTATGTCGGTATGTCGGTGTCGGTGTCGTGGTCGGCAGCGCACGGTCGGTGTTAGTCGGTCGGTCGGTGTCGGTCGGTGTCAGTCGGTGTCAGTCGGTGTCAGTCGGTGTTGGTCGGTGTCAGTCGTTCGTTGTCGGTCGGTCGGTCGGTCCGGGTCGGTCGGTGTCGGTCGTTGTCGGTCGATTGGTGTCGGTCGGTCGGTGTAGATGTGTCGGTCAGTGTAGGTGTGTCGGTCGGTCGGTCGGTGTCGGTCGGTGTCGGTCGGTCAGTGTCGGTTGGTTGGTTGGTCGGTCGGTCGGTCGGTCGGTCGGTCGGTCGGTCGGTCGGTCGGTTGGTCGGTTGGTGTCGATCGGTGTAGGTTTGTTGGTGTCAATCGGTGTCGGTCGGTGTTGGTCGGTGTCTTATCAGTATCAATCGGTGTCGGTCAGTATCAATCGGTGTCGGTCAGTGTCTCTCAGTGTCTCTCAGTGTGAATCGGTGTCGGTCGAATCGGTGTCGGTCAGTGTCAATCGGTGTCGGTCGGTGTCGGTCAGTGTCTATCAGTGTGAATCGGTGTCGGTCGGTGTCGGTCGGTGTCGGTCGGTGTCGGTCGGTGTTGGTTGGTGTCTATCAGTGTCAATCGGTGTCGGTCAGTGTCAATCGGTGTCGGTTGGTGTCGGTGTGAGATGGTCGGTCGGTGTTTGTCGGTCTCTTGGTGTCGGTGTCGGTTGGTGTCGGTCGTGTAGGACGGTGTTGGTTGGCCCTGCCCTGCCCTGCCCTGCCCTGCCCTGCCCTGCCCTGCCCTGCCCTGCCCTGCCCTGCCCTGCCCGCCCGCCTGCCCTGCCCTCCCTGCCCTGCCCTGCCCTGCCCTGCCCTGCCCTGCCCTGCCCTGCCCTGCCCTGCCCTGCCCTTCCCTGCCCTGCCCTGCCCTGCCCTGCCCTGCCCTGCCCTCGTCCGGCCCTGCCTTGCCCTGCCCTGCCCTGCCCTGCCCTGCCCTGCCCTGCCCTGTCCGGCCCTGCCCTCGTCCGGCCCTGCCCTCGTCCGGCCCTCGTCCGGCCCTCGTACGGCACATGTTTGGGATCTTAGGTGGTTGGAGGTGTCGCCTAAGACAAAGAAAAAGTGAAGCCTTTTGTGTCTTAAGTGGTTATTCTTTTCTTTAAAAACGATGAATATACCACCTAATGGTGTGTCATGTATGAACGTCCGTCCGTACATCCGTCTGATTGACTATCCGACTATTGTTTGTTCTTTCTTTACAGAACATACAAACGATGGCAGCTGCATTTGCTATAATCCAGGCGCGTAATTTACGACGGGAACGAGTCTAGGACCGAACCAATCCCCTAGACTTCATGGATAACGGGGACCAAATATCTAAATTCAGGCTGTCTCGTGATTTTTTTCTACAAGTATGCGACATTGCACATGCTGACATTATACGGTCAAACCTGAGATCACAGTCTGTCAGTGTCATTGCAAGTGTTGACTGCATTGCGATTTTACGCAACAGGTAGTTTCCTGGCGGTTACTGGAGATATATACAACATTAGCAAATCAAGTGGTTCTAGAAAGTGGAGTAGAACTTTTGCGGACAGTGTTAGCCTGTGTTTCGTTTCTGATAATGAGATACCTTGTTTTCAGACTAGATGGAGAAACAGTCCTGACGCATTTAACAAAAATTTCAGACCCGTCCGCTGAATGCACGTGCGCATTAATCCAGTCCTATACTGGTCAACATGTTCAGGGGCAATCCTATATGTGTGACACTGACTCACACAGTGCATGCATTTCTACATGTAATCAACAAATTACCCGTGTCCAGTTCAAATAAATATAATATGTCATTCAGTAGTTGTATCAGATACATTCATATCTGACCGGGCATACCATTAATAATCGACAGTACATGTGTTCTGCTGACTCTGAAACGTGATTTCTGAGTTTATGAGGTAATCTAAGTAAAATTTAAAAAATGGTCGAACTACCATTTTATTGGAATGTAAAAATAAAAACATTGTTAAATGCTTCTTTTGTTGCTGTTTCATGTCATATGCCAATTTATATTACAGTATAAGGTTCACTAGTTGGCAATAAATATATCCACATGTATTCAATGGCGTCGGAATATTGAGATAAAATTTATACTCTACATGAGATTATTTTTAAAAATTAATATTATTCAACATTAGGCTTGCAAATCCGTTATTTTAGATGTCAAAACACATAAAGGGGAAGTAAAGTCATCATAAAAATATAAGCCCCGAGCGGGATTCGAACCCGCGCGGCACATACCGAAGCTGTAAACAATAACTAAGTTGTAACTTATGACGGACTTGTTATGACCGTCTTAAGTTTGTGTTGTGAAACCAAATAAGCAATGACTTAAGTCGGTCATAACTTTTGTCATAAGTTATAACTTAAGTTCGAACTTATGAACAAACTAAGATTTGTTAGTGAAACGGGCCACAGGTCCTGTGCCCGTGTACATTTTTTATTGCATAACATGGGCACTCACAGTGTAATAACACAGTGTAATAATAATAGACTAGTGTAATAAAGATGCAAATTAGCTCATTGCATAAAACAGGTGTGTTGACCAGGGGCCCGTTTCACTAACAAATCTTAGTTTGTTCATAAGTTCGAACTTAAGTTATCACGAAAAAAATCACGAGACAGCCTGCATTTCGATATTTGGTCCTCGTTATCCATGAAGTCTAGGGGATTGGTTCGGTCCTAAAGACTCGTTCCCATGGTAAATTGCGCGCCTGGATTATAGCAACTGCAGCTGCCATCGTTTGTATGTTCTGTAAAGAAAGAACAAACAACAGTCGGATAGTCAATCAGACTGATGGACGGACGGACGTTCATACATGACACACCATTAGGTTGTATATTCATCGTTTTTAAAGAAAAGAATGACCACTTAAGACACAATAGGCTTCGGTTACGGAATATGTTGCATTGTTTTCGTTTGTCATAGGCGACACCTCCAACCACCTAAGATCCCAAACATATGCCCGGACGAGGGCAGGGCAGGGCAGGGTCAGGGCGGGCGGGGCAGGGCAGCGGGAGGGCAGGGCATGGCAGGGCAGGGCAGGGCACAGGGCAGGGCAGGGCAGGGCAGGGCAGGGAGGGGCGGGCAGGGGGGCCAGGGCAGACCTACACCTTCCTACACCGACCGACACAAACCGACACCGATCGACCAACTGACACCGATCGACCAACTGACACCGACCGACACCGACCGACACCGAACGACACCGACCGACACCGACCGACACCGACCGACACCGACCGACACCGACCGACCGACCGACCGACCGACCGACCGACCGACCGACCGACCGACCGACCGCGACCGACACATACACCGACCGACCGACTCCAACTGACCGACACCGACCGACACCGACCGACACCGACCGACACCGACCGACCCGGACCGACCGACCGACACCCGACATACCGACACCAACCGACCGACACTGACCGACCCGGACCGACCGACCGACCGACCGACACAGACCGACACCAACTGACACCGACCAACACCGACTGACACCGACTCACATCGACCGACCGACACCGACAGACTGACTGACACCGACCATGCGAAACCAACTGATCGACACCGACATACCGACATAACGACACCGACCGAGCGACACTGACAAACATACACCGACGGACACCGACTGACCGACAGCAACCGACAGACTGACACCGACCGACCAACACCGACCGACTGACACCGACCGTGCGAAACCAACAGACCGACACTGACCGACCGACCGACCGACACCGACTGATCGACCGATACCGACTGATCGACCAACACTGACCGACACCAACCGACACCGACCGACTGACAGACCGACAGACACCGACCGACACTGACCAACTGACACCGACCAACTGACTGACACCAACCGACAAACAGACATACATGAACAGCATACAGACGGTTCGTTACGAGCCGGCTCATCTGGATCTACAGTGGTTGTAAATGTTGTCGATAACTGGGCATAGCGAATACTGGTAACGACATAGCAATACACGGGTAACTAGCACAGGTGTGGCTATCTATATGTAAACATATATGGTTTATATGGCAGATACTTGCTAAAATAGTACGTATGAAGTGAACATTTACCTGCTGTCAGTGAATTGTTTTCTCCACCTCGGCTCACATGGGGGCATCCATCTTTGTTTATTTCATAAGTTCCGACTTAAATATTTAAGTTATAACTTAAGACTGCTAGCTACCTGTCTTAGTTTTCCATCGTAAATTTCGATTGTCGTTCTTGCTAAGATGTTTTGTGAAACGGACTAAGCACGTACTCCGGACTTAAGTTATAACTTATGACAAAAGTACTTGCTTAGTTCGTTAGTGAAACGGGCCCCAGTACAGCTACTTATGCAATGAAGAGCTTATGTAATCAATATAATATAACATTTGTGATGATTTAATATGATCTTTATTAATCTTGTCGACATATTTCATAAGAAACTCGGCGTAGCCTCGTTTCTTATGAAATCAGTAAATTCGTTTAACAAATACCGTATTAAGATCCTCTATATATAAAACTGTCTAAGAACGTACTCCGTTCTGATGCTCAAAGTTCGGCAGTTTGATTGGCTGAGCTGTGCTCAGGCTCGGCCAATTGAACTGCGTGATTGCGAGTACAAATTTGAAGAAAAAAAAGTGAAAGGGTTTAACGTTCCACCAACAGCTAAGGTCATATAGAGACGGGTACAAATTTGGAGGTGCGCATCAAGATTTGTAAGCATGGTCCTTGTATGCGAATACACTTAAATCTGCAGTCTGCTGAAGACATATACTGTTAAATGACGAACGGTGCAGAACCTGATCAGACTGCGCTGATGCGCAAGCTGGTATTGGTCCAAACTGGTGACACATGTCACCTGTGACTGACTGGAGAAATGGTGCTTCACAAACGAGTATGTGTTTGGCTAATCTAGCTAGCGAGCACAATTCTGATAAGAGCCGAGCTATTACGTTTTTGTGTCTAAGATTTATGCTATATGGGTTATTTCGGTATACCTGGTTTGGGTGCATCCCACCCCCACCCCCCCGTACCGAATTACACGAACTAGACTAGAAGTACATGTTTCTTTGTGGGTATTTTGACAGTATAATGATGTGTGTAATGATTGAGCATTTATTTAGTAGTTGCATAAAACTATGTAAATTACCCAAAACCAACGAAATCCACGCAAATCTACCCAAAAATACCATACGACACCAACATACTGACCATCTGTTCAAACACCTGTGGCTGTGACTCGAGAAATGGGGCTTATGGGATTTGCAATCAGTGTGCGCCATCAATGAAGCGTCTGTCATGCTTCTAACAAACAATCTCGATCGCTATCAGGCTACCGTATGGTGCTGTTTGAGCAGGAGGTACATTGCTTACAAATGGTATAAGCCCCATTTCTCCAGTCACGGCTACAAATATGAAAATACAGTGGAACCTCTCTAAACCGGACACCAAGAAAACATCTGTGATCTTATTTTCATGAGTTTCTTGGTCATTTATCTCAGGTGATAATGTATTTCCATGATCGCTTAGCACACAGCTAATGCTCAGGATGATAATATGCCTGATTTACAGTGAAATCTCTCTAAACCGGACACCCTGGGAGGTCCCCAGGGTGTCCGGTTTAGAGAGGTTTCACTGTACACACTTCCCAGTTACAAAATCACATGGCTTGTCTCGCATATTCCAGACACGACGCGATCCCAATCGTGATGGGCGCTCACGTGGATGACTACCGCCGCGTGGCCCCGTACAAGTCCTTCATCCACGTGGACGAGTTCGCCTCCCCACGCGACCTGGCCCTGTATCTGCACGTGCTGGACCAGGACGATGACCTCTATAACGAGTATTTCCAGTGGAAGGGCACGGGCACGTTTATAAACACGTACTTCTGGTGTCGAGTCTGTGCCATGTTACACGACACGACGCGCGGGGCAAAGTCGTACCACGATCTCGTTGATTGGTGGCAGGGCCCTGGTGTGTGCATTGGGAAAGCGCCCTGGGGTGACGTCACAGACAAGAATCGATACATAACACAATATTATAACACAGTCTAGGTTGCGAGTCGACGGCCCCGGTGTGTGCATGGTCAAATCGCCTTGGAGTCACATCACAATATAGTTACATGTATATAACATAATATTATAACAATGGGCAGGTTACTAATGCCTGCACGGGGACCTGGGGCCTTTCACTAAACTTCCTACGACTAAAATGTTCGTAATGCAAAATTATGATAGTGTGTAAATTGCACATTAACACTGTTTTCTTGTAAACAATGAATGGATTTAAATGTATTGAGAATAGGCTGCATATGCAGCCTATTCTCAATAAATGTAAATTCATCAATTGAAATTTCCAGACGATACTAAATTGCACTTACGAACATTTTAGTGGTAGGACGTTTAGTCAAACGGGCACCTGGTGTGTGTATGGTACAAGTGAGCTGTAGTGTCATAACGGTACAAAACCGATACGGAAAAGAATCACTATGTTACACAATATTTTAAAGTTATGTTAACAATTCCATCATATCGTCAGAGCCCCGGAATGTGCGTTACCAACTCGCCATGGAGTGGCATCACGGAAAAGATACCATACATAACACTAGTACAACGCTATCAAGATATCAAGGCTTTATATATAGTGCACAGTGACACATAGCATCAAAACGCATATCCACATGTGGCAACTTACACCAGGTTGTGTGCATAGCGAAAATGCATGTGAGTGTTTGTTTGTTTGTTTGTTTGTTTGTTTGTTTGTTTGTTGGGGTTTAACGGCCTATCAACAGCTAAGGTCATTTAAGGCCGGGTCAATGGGTTTAGTACTAAATCCCATGTATTACCTGTACAAGTCATGTACAAGTACCTGTACAAATTGGCGGGGGGGATCCCAAAATCAGAACTGAATGTTTACAATAACAAAACTATATATTCAGCCCTGAAATCAGACTAATCCTGATCTGGTGCCAGGTCCTCGCCACACCAGAATCACTTGGCCCCTGCCAAAAGCAGTAGATCAGTAATAATCTTACTACTTATATAATGGGCAATAACCCAATTCAACTCCCAGGTAACTAAAGAGCCAAAGATAAAAACGTACCTGAGGGCCAAACCAGGAAAATGTGATTCCTGAACCCATACAGTTAATTTACGCCGTCTCATTCGCCCGACCACCAAACACATCTTGGTATTTCATTAGAATTGTCTCCAAGGAGACAAATGCCAAGATCCACCCACTGCATGTGAGTGACATCACAGAGTAGGTATATACAGGTCTCTGTTACCAATGCCTTCATGGTGTAGGGCATCGTTGTGTGCATTAACAAATCGGCTTGGAGTGACATCACAAATATGAATCGATACATAACACAATATAGAAACACTGTCCAGTTACCAATGCCTTCATATACATTTACAGCACAGCGACACACAGTATCAAAACACACGTGACCAAAATTCACCCGGATGTGTGCCTCGCAAATCACCCACGACATCACGGAAAAGAATCAATTCATAATACAATATTGTAACACTGCTTGATTACCATCGTCTCCATAGTGCAGGGCCCCGATGTGTGCATAGACATATGTGTCTTGGTATTAGAGTACGGGTATTAGAGTTGAGATCGGAAAATAAATGGTCAGAATATCATTAGTAATAACATACCAAAACTCCACATGAATCCAACTGGCGCTTAATCCAGCAATCAAGATGGCGTAAACGACAAAACCCATAACATGACATTACTGACAAGACTAGATGCAAAGCACAATTTATGCCGTCAACACAGTGCGTATGTGCTGTGAAACACGGTGCCATGAAACATTTTCGATATCCTGTCAATACGACCTAATCACTGCGTATAAATATGTGCGGTGGCTGGGGTTATTTTTATTGCATTTTGAAGCTATTTGTAGATGTTGACGGGATAAATAGAATAGTAGGTTAGTGCCATGAATGGGAAAAAATATCTGGCGTGGCACGGAAACGAGATGTGCTCGGCAGAGCCTCGCTCATCCCGTTTCCTAAGCCTTGCCAGATATTTTTCACATTCACGGCACTAACCTACTATTCTCTAGATTATAAAACAGTCTAAGCCACCAATGCCTTCACAGCACAGGATGCCTGTGTCAGCATGGTGAAATCGTCATCTATAGTCTGTTTCACGAAAGCCGCATGTACTCTGAAAATTGTGTCAACTTTTGACGCCATTTTTAGAAATTATTGTAAATTTTGTAAACGTATTTCACGAAATTACGCATGTCCGAAGGTACAAACTCACATGGCATGTCTCATATGTTTCCTAGTGTATTGCCTAATAAACACAACATAAAAAGATGCTAGCCTCGTTTATACATTTATACGATAACAGACTTTATATTGGCCGAATACGTACCGATTGGTATAAACATAATGTTGTATCGAGCATTGACCTGACATGAATATCTGGGTTACAGCAAATTACAAACTGACATTTCATTGTTAGTGTAATAACACAATGCAAACAAGTCCACGTTCTTCACAATTTCTAAAACTATTTTTTATTATATACCTACCCATGAAATACATAGTTATATGATGTAAATAAAAGTCATATGATCTCCTCATGAAATAAACATACGACTACTTCCGCTATCTATGTTCATAATGCGCACCTGCAGTGCCGGACTGCAAACAGGGTGCAAATACAAATTCATTACCGTATACAGTCTAAAAAACTGCTAATTTCCATGGGGCGGTATATAATAAATAGAATATTCATATTTTTGCAACGAATAGGACATATGTTCATCGAGTGGTGTGGAATGTCCATATTTCACAAGTGCCGTTATTATGAATATCCTCAAAATATTTGACCATCGGGTAGCATTTTGCATAAATGCTACCTGGTATATAGAATACCAGCTTAGTGTCTATTGATATCAAGTTTATAAAGCTCTGTTCGGAAACAGTGGGAATTCCGTCTCGATTGCTAGTGTTGTCTGATAAACTTGATATTACAAGACACTACGCTGCTATTCTCTATACATCCCAGTAACATTGATACAGTTGTTGTTTGTATATTGAGTTTGTTTGTTTGTTGGGGTTTAATTTACGCCGTCACGTTCGCCCGACCAACCACCCGCTGTTCGTATATCGAGATCGGATGATGGCATTCACAGACTTAAAATACATAACATTATATCAATCAGTTTATTACAATTGTACAACATATTATTGTGTAATCAATGAGAGCATGCATGCAACCATTAGCTAAGACACTCACTACTTAAAGTACATGCCCACTCAGTAGGCACAAAATGTTCTTTATAGGAATTAAATAAGTGTATAATTGTGTCACTATTCCACCAGTACTAAAAATTACAAGTGCCCGCTATACAGATATAATCATTTAGTAATATTTATTTTACCGATAGTGACTAAGCGGCGGTATCAGGCTATTTTCATATGCAAATGAGGCATGATATTTTTTAATTATTTATACTAATTAAATGCGTCACCTGAAAAAATAATATTTTCGATACATTATAAGTATGACCATTGCACATCAAAACATAAATGCAGAGAATAAATAGTAATGTCCGTTAACATTTTAAGGAAACATGGTTATCGCCCCTGATATCAGTGTGGAAATTTTTGTCTGATATAAAAGGTATAATAATTCCAATCAATACGTTTACCGGGTATGGAAGGTATTCGAGCCAACTCCCACCCCTAAATATAATCCTAACCGAATCGAATCAATCAATCAATATGTGGGGTAATGATGAAGGAATGTTTATTTTGCCACAAAATGTCATATCTACAGAATATACAAAACTATATTGATGATCTAGTAACATAAGGTCGTAAGTGCTATGCTAAAGCATAGCACTTACGACCTTATGTTACTAGACCATCGATATGTCTCCCTATATTATAACTTCGCAGTTTGTGCCTACAGAGTGGGCATGTACCTTTAACAATGGTTTGAATGATAGATGAAGTTTTCTGTTTGTTCAATAACAAGTTCATTATGTGGCGGTGACTTGAGAAATGGCGATTATATAGGAATGAATGGCCTTTTTGTGGAATTTATCGGGGTATAAACTTGGAAAAGTCGCGGGAATACTGGACGAAGGCCGGAGGGCCTCGTCCAGTATTCCCGCGACTTTTCCAAGTTTATATCCCCGATAAATTTCCACAAAAAAGGCCTAGAGTTCGTTATTCCTTATAATTCCACAAAAAGGCCATTCATTCCTTATAATTCCAGCATTTGGAATACAGTCATCAAGAAAATGTGTTTATTTTCCGTCTTCTTAAGAATTATTTTAACTGCGCCTCACGGTTACGGAAAGTAGTTCGGCGTGGGAGTTTACTGGGATATAAATTCTGGACAGAGACTTGCTACGGGCCAATCAAATGTTAAGGAATTGTGTAAATATTTTTGTGCTGGAATTATTGGGTTTTGCGTCCAGTGTAGATCCAAATCAGCCTGTGCACTGTTCTCCATTTTATCAATTAAACAACCGGATCCTGATCAGACTGCGTGGATGTGCAGGCTGATCTGGTTCTGCACTAGTCACAAATGCCATAAGCCTAATTTCTCCAATCACAGTCCCATATAAGACACGCCATGAGATTTTGTACCTTCAGAAATCTGAATGATTTCATAAAATATGTTTACAAACTTTACAATATTTTCCGTAAATGGCGTTGACAAAATTTTCAGAGTACATGCGGAATGATATTGCGCATGTTCTCTGAAAATGTTGTCAACTTTTGAATTTATTTATGAAAAATATTGTAAATTTTGTAAACGTATTTAATGAAATTATGCAGATGCCTGAATGTACAAAATCACATGTTGTGTCTCATAATATTCTCCAGAGCTCCAGATAAGGTGCGTATTTGCTTAAATACCCAATTAAAATTTCCAAAAACCCAATTGAAATCAGAAGTAGTGAGTATCAAAAAGCAATGAAAAATGTGTGGTATCTTTATCATTCTACAGAAAACAACACACATACCACAAATATAGCATATTTTTATTATTTTTCCATGAAAACACATCTTAGTATTTCATTATAATGAAATACCAAGTCATGTTTTCATTTAGAACGAAACTATTCAATAATTGCAGTCTGCTAATGTGTAGACAGTAGTGTGATTTTATTTTACCCAATTAAAATTTTGAAATACCCAATTGCTTCAGTAATGATGGAGTGACAATATTCAATTACTAATTCCTTATCTGGAGCCCTGTATTCTCACATCAATAGATTAGAATCTAATTGTTTTAATAGCAGTAATAATGATAATTCAGCAACTGAATGGCGAACAGAGTAGACCCTTATCAGACTGACTACTCAGATGCGAGGGCTGATCTGGGGCTACATGTATCACAAATGTGGCTGCGACTGGAAAAATAGGGCTTATGTGATTTCTGACCAGTGTAGCTCCTGATCAAAAAGCACATTCCTGTAGCCTGATAACAATTTATATTCCTTGTTAGATGCTTGCCGGGTGTTTCATTGATGGAATGGTGAACAGTGCAGATCCTGATCAGACTGTGCGGATGCACAGGCTGATCTGGATCTACACTGGTCGCAAAACCCACAAGTCCCATTTCTCCAGTCACAGCCACAAACACAGTAAGGTCCCTTTTTTCAGGTGGTGACCCCTATTTAGAATGAAATGACGTGTAACACCACACCAACGCAGATGAGTATCACGTATGGTTAATCAACAATTGGAACACAAATAAATCTGAAAATCATACAAAATATAACATGTTAATTATTGTACTGCTTTCTCCTTTCATTTTATTGATATCAACTGACGTTTGGATTGAAATCTGAATAATTTTATGAAATATGTTTACAAACTTTACAATATTTTTTGTAAAAAAGAAAATGAATAAAAAAGAATTAAATTGCGCATAAACTCCGAAACTTGTCAACTTTTGAATTTATTTATGAAAAATATTGTAAATTTTGTAAACGTATTTACCGTAATGAAATTACGCAGATGCCCGAATGTACAAAATCACATGGCGTGTCTCGTATATTCTCACATCGTTAGATTTCTTGATATCAACTGATGTATGGATTATTCACTGTATAATCTCCGCATAAATTATTACAATCTTCACAACGAAAGCATCAAAGGCCCTGGATGAAATGTGAGCAAAACAGATGGTAACTAGACATTATGTTTGTAAAACATGAATATGCCCCCGTGGCATACAGGGTCCCGTTTCACTAAACTTCGTACGACTAAAATGTTTGTAAGTGCAAAATTATCATAGTCTGTGAATTTCACATTAACAATGTTTTCTTGTAAATAATTATTGGATTTACATTTATTGAGCATAGGCTGCATATGCAGCCTATGCTCAATAAATGTAAATCCATAAATTGAATTTTCCAGACGATCCTAAATTTGCACACTTACAAACATTTTAGTCATACAAAGTTTAGTTCGGGCCCCAGGACTCGAACTGGAGAAACTCTTACAAACGTTTTGACGTAAATGTACACGGACAGGCGTATGGATGAATGGAACCTCAAGAGCAATGCAATATGCTATTGCATAAGGGGCATAAACAACATTTAACGGTAGATTTTTGTATCGGTTTTCGGCTATGGATGACCTAAAACAGAAATTAAAATTAAATAAATAATTTTATTATTGAAAAAATAAATAACATGGCTGGTTGTGGTAGATATATATCATTCATATTTCCCGTGGATAAGCCCACGATTAGTATTTATGTGGAAAATCCGTTTCGTCTGGAAACTACATCATCGACGACATCTGCGATTGCATTCAGTTCTCCATTGTTACATTATTTCTCCTTATCATGGACGTCCGTCATGTGTTAAGATATTAGAGAGCTTATGGTAATTATATACAAGTGTGCAATGCTGTAAATATCTTGTAATAAAGCTTTTGAAAAGGATTTTAGGCAGGTTTGTTATTATAGGAATGAATGGCATTTTTGTGGAATTTATCGGGGTATAAACTTGAAAAAGTCGAGGGAATACTGGACGAAGGCCGGGCCTCGTCCAGTATTCCCGCGACTTTTCCCAGTTTGTACATTTTGTATAAACTTGGAAAAGTCGCGGGAATACTGGACGAAGGCCGGAAGACCTCGTCCAGTATTCCCGCGACTTTTCCAAGTTTATATCCCCGATAAATTCAATAAAAAGGCCATTAATTCCTTATAATTCCAGCATTTTAAATAAATTCATCAAGAAAATGTGTTTATTTTCCGTTTTCTTAAGAATTATTTTAACTGCGCCTCACGGTTACGGAAAGTAGTTCAGCATGGGAGTTTACTGAGATATAAATTTTGGACAGAGACTTGCTACGGACCAATCAAATGTTAAGGAATTGTGTAAATATTTTTGTACTGGAATTATTGGCATTTAACAGCCTATCAACAGCTAAGGTCAGTTAAGGCCTATCCAACAGGTTTGATCACATATTTAACCTGCTGCATTGGGGGGAAATTCGAAAATCATAACGGAATATTTACATCGAGAAAAAATATATTCAGCCCTGAAATTAGAATAACCGGACATGGTGCCAGGTCCATACCACACCAAAGTCACTTAGTCCCTTTCCTAAAAGTAATAGGATTAGGAATAATCATATTACTATATAAGGGGTATAACCAGTTTCAACTCTCACAAACAAGAATGCCGAAGACGTACCTGAGAGCCAAACCAGGTCGGGATTCGGTTAAGGTTGAATCCCGATTGTTAAATTACCCATCGCATGCTCCCTGCCACACAGGTAGATGAACGCAACATGACAAAGTTACATTTAGCATGCCATTTAATCGGCATGATGTTCACGACATCGGAAGCGGACATGCAAATGCGATAATCAGCCGACAACACATGTTATGAACAGGGAAAAGTTACAACTGTGTTCATGCAATATTCATCGACTGTTTTTTTGTGAAACGCCTTTTCGAAGGTACCAGCTGAGACACAGTTACTTTAATATTCACAACAGTCAGTTAACATGTCTGGCATGATGGTAGCCTTGAGGTTGGATGAGGACCAGGATGTCCAGTTTAGACAGGTTCACTGTCAATTCCCAATTAACCCTTTCACCCGTAAGTAACTCACATGGACTGTTTCATGTTACGTTTGAGACTGTTCCACTAAGCAGAAAAAAGCGTCATTTTGTACAAATTAAAAATGCCCACAAATGGTGCAAATCCAGAAGCCGATTTCATCAAAATTGCAAAGTATACTTATCTAACAAAGTATACTTTGAGGGAGAAATTTTCAATTTTTTATTAATTTTTATTATACTAAATTTATTACATTATCACAGCCATTGGCTGTGATAATGTAATAAATTCAGTATAATAATTATGCATACTTTGAATCATCAAATATAGACAGTCCTTATAGTTCTATATGAAATAATACATTTCTGGAAACATAAATGATTACTCCCTCAAAGTATACTTTGCTAGATAAGTATACTTTGCAATGTTGGTGAAATCGGCTACTGATGAGACGGATCGTTACGAGCCGGCTCACCAGGATCTGCACCATTTGCAAATGTTGGGAAAGAGGTCTCTAGTGATGAAAAGGTTAAATTACTGAAATACATGTATACATATTGGACCAGTTTTAGAGAGGTTTCAGTGTCAAACGGCTACAGATGACGGCGGCCTTGACGATGTCGGATCATGACCAGGATGTTTGGTTTAGACAGGTTCCACTGTCAATTACCCAATTAAATTACTGAAACCGTTAATATGCAATTAACGTTCACACGAGTCAAGTAGCGTATCTTGCGGAGCGACTACAGATGACGGCGGTCTTGAGGTTGGACCAGGATCCTCCCGCCGTGATGAAGGCTACCACGCCCATTGCGAACATGATCATATATGATGGGATCACACAGGCCAGGTACTGTGGCGGGTGTGTCGCCGATCGCTGGTTCAGCAGGCTCTGTAACGACAAATTAGCAAAGTAATGAGATTAATTATGATGATGTGCGAGTTTTGTAATGACAAATTAGCAAAGTAATAGAGGATAATTCGATTTATTATATACATGTACCACTCCATGGAAATTAGCAGTTTTTTAGACTGTATACGGTAATGAATGTGTATTTTCAGCCGGCACTGCAGGTGTGTGCGTTATGAATATAGATAGCGGAAGTAGTCGTATTTTCACCGGAAGTTGTTTATTTCATCGATGAGAACATATGACTTTTATTTACATCGTATAACTATATATTTCATGGGTAGGTATATATAATAAATGTGATTATGCACAGTAGATGATGTGCGAGTTTTCATGAAAAGTATTTATAGAAACATTCTTGGCCTGAGGCCTGCGCTCATATGGACTAACCTGGGGCCCGTTTCACTAAACTTTGTACAACTAAAATGTTCGTTAAGTGCAAATTTAGGATCGTCTGGAAATTTCATTGATGGATTTACATATATTGTACAGTGAATGTAAATTCAATAATTGTTTACAAGAAAGCATTGTTTTTCATTTTTGCTTTAATTCTTAACAAAAAAATGGTTCTGACAGCACATGAGAATCGTCTCCAGTGGAGACGATTCTCATGTGCTGTCAAAACCAGGTTTTTGTCGAGAAATATTGAAAATAAAACATTTCCAGCAGACGACAACATTTAATTCAGCGTAGTAAGTATTAATGTGAAATCATAATTTTGCACTTACAAACATATTAGTGAAATGGGCCCCTGTAATGGATATTGTGTTTGTTGTAAATTGACACAGTCTCAGAAAAATCATCATCACCCACTATACATGATATGAGACATGTCATGTGATTTTCTACCTTAGAAGATGTGCGACTTTTCATGCAAAGTATTTACAGAAACGTAGATATTTGAAAGTTGACGAAAATTTAATAGCAAATGAGGAATTCTATTCTGCATTTGCTCTGAATATTTTGTCAACTTTCAACGTCATTTACGGAAAATATCATACAAATAAATGTTTTAAGATATCGCACATCATCTTCGGTACAAAATCATGTGGCTTGTTCAAATATGTATCGATGTCACAAAATGATGGGCTTGAGCTTATTAACCCTTTCACCCTTAAGTAATTGGAATGGATGTTTTGTGTAAATAATTAAAAAATATCATGCCTCATTTGCATATGAAAATAGCCCGATACCACCGCGAGTCACTATCAGTAAAATAAATATTACTAAGTGATTATATCTGTATAGCGGGCACTCGTAATTTTTAGAACTGGTGGAATAGTGACACAAGTATACACTTATTTAATTCCTACAATGAACAGTTTGTGCCCTACTGAGTGGGAATGTACCTTTAATGGTATCCCGTCTGCAATGGGTTAAATTACACACACCCTCCCATCTTCCCAGGAATATTTTAGGACATTGGTTATTTTAATGTGGCTTAATGACCTTTTAACATCAAGGTCTACAGTAGATGGGTGAATGGTAGAACAACACTAAACAAGAATGACTAATGATTCTACTTAACTGTTTTAAAGACATATATTGACATGCAGTGACAAAACCAGGGCCTGGTTGCTCAAAGCTTCTGTTAGCTTAACAGACTGTTAAATCCTTAGCATTGCTAAGGATTTAACAGTTTGTTAATGTTAAGCTAACAGAGGTTTTGAGCAACCGGGCCCAGGCTTATTAAGTCTAAAATCCATATAGCCCCAGATCAGCCTGTGTATCCGTGTAGTCTAATCTAGGCCTACTTTGTTCAACGATAAGATGAGAAAGTCTCCCTTATCAAGGTGTATGATCACGTGGTACTAACAGTACCGATTCAAAGTATGTATTCTTTTATAGTGTCCTTATTACGTAACGGATTTTGATGAAATATCTTGTTAAGCTGCATTTGGTGGTCTCTGTATTTTCGCCCAAACGTCTATTGTTTTTGCGAAGAATTGATTTCCGTGTTTCCGACGCGAAAATCGATTCTTCGCAAAAACGACTTAAGTCTGTGCCAAACTCCCTAGACCACCAAATGCAGCTCATGAAGACGCGTTTGCTGCGCCATATTTCATCAAAATCCGTTGCATATTAAGGAAAATATCAAATAATACTTACTTTGGAGTGGGCGACATTGTTGTTGTAACCACGTGATCATGCACCTTGCTTATGCCTCTGAGTAAAATATCAGATCAGTAACATGCTGTATGAATATTAGCTGTACTGGACGTCAAAATCTGAATCAACCCTTTTTGTTGTTGCGGGTGACGTGTGTGACAAACAATCAAAGATAGGCGATTTTCCATACAGAAACTGTGCTATTTTCTGTAAATGACATCGGAAGTTGACAAAGGTTTCTGAATATTTTGTAAACTTTTGATGTCATTTATGAAAAATATTGTAAATGTTGCAATATTTTTCATGAGGTATCGCTATCTTCTCAAGTACAAATCACATGGCGTGTCTCATATGTGGCTGTGACTGGAGAAATCGGTCTTACGGACTTTGCAACCAATGTAAATCCAGATCAGCCTGTGCATCCGCACAGTCTGATCAGGATCTGTACTGTTCCTCGTTCCATCAATGAAACACCTGTTATACTTCCAACAAGGAATACAGATCGTTATCCGGTTACAGGAGTGTGCTATTTGATCAGAAGCTACACTGAAGACAGGTCGCATAAGTAGCATTTCTCCAGTGACAGCCACTTATTGGTAGATGGGGAAACCAGGAGGCCGTTTGACAAAACTTTGTACGACTAAAATATTTGTAAGTGCAAAATTATGATAGTCTGTAAATTTCACATTAACAATGTTTTCTTGTAACAATTATTGGATTTACATTTATTGAGCATAGGCTGCATATGCATATCCATTTATTGAAATTTCCAGACGATCCTAAATTTGCACTTACGAACATTTTAGTCGTACAAAGTTTAGTGAAATGGGCCCCAGGCACTCACCAAGCAGGAAACCAGCATGTGTGAGCCGACAACCAAAGCCACAAAGACGTAGCGCTTCTTGTCTAGGGCGTTGAAGAATATCACTCCCCAAAATGTGTGTAATAACACAAAACACAAGGTCAGGGATGCTGGAATAGAGAGCAAAACACAAGTGGAAATAGAGCGCAAAACACAAGGTCAGAGATGCTGGAATAGAGAGCAAAACACAAGTCAAGGATGCTGGAATAGCGCACAACAAGGTCAGAGATGCTGGAATAGAGAGAAAAACAATGGTCTGGAAGCACAAGGTCAGGATCTGGAATAGAGCGCAAACACAAAGGCAAGGATGCTGGAATAGAGCGCAAAACACAAGGTCAGGGATGCTGGAATAGAGAGCAAAACACAATGTCAGAGATGCTGGAATAGAGAGCAAAACACAAGGTCAAAGTTGCTGGAATAAAGAGGCGCAAACACAAGGCATGGATGCTGGATAGATGAGCAAAACACAAGGTCCAGGATGCTGGAATAGAGCGCAAAACACAAGGTCATGGATGCGGAAAATAGAGAGCAAAACACAATGTTAGAGATGCAGGAATAGAGAGCAAAACAACAGGTCAAGGATACCTGGGAATAGGAGGTCAAAACACAAGGTCAGAGATGCTGGAATAGAGAGCAAAACACAAGGTCAGAGATGCTGGAATAGAGAGCAAAACACAAGGTCAAGGATGCTGGAATAGAGCGCAAAACACAAGGTCAGAGATGCTGGAATAGAGAGCAAAACACAATGTCAGGGATGCTGGAATAGAGCACAAAACACAAGGTCAGGGATGCTGGAATAGAGAGCAAAACACAAGGTCAGGATGCCGGAATAGAGGCGCCAAAACACAAGTCAGAGATGCCGGAATAGAGAGCAAAACACAAGGTCAGAGATGCTGGAATAGAGCGCAAAACACAAGGTCAGAGATGCCGGAATAGAGAGCAAAACAAAGAGGTCAGAGATGCTGGAATAGAGCGCAAACACAAGTCAGAGATGCTGGAATAAGCGCAAAACACAAGTCAGAGATGCTGGAATAGAGAGCAAAACACAAGGTCAGAGATGCTGGAATAGAGCGCAAAACACAAGGTCAGAGATGCTGGAATAGAGAGCAAAACACAAGGTCAGAGATGCTGGAATAGAGAGCAAAACACAAGGTCAGAGATGCTGGAATAGAGCGCAAAACACAAGGTCAGAGATGCTGGAATAGAGCGCAAAACACTAAGGTCAGAGATGCTGGAATAGAGAGCAAAACAACAAGTCAGAGATGCTGATAAGGAGCAAAACACAAGGTCAGAGATGCTGGAATAGAGAGCATATAACAAAAGGCGGATAAGAGCGCAAAAACAGGTCAGAGGCTGGAATAGAGCGCAAAACACAAGGTCAGAGATGCTGGAATAGAGTGCAAAACACAAGGTCAGGGATGGTGGAATAGAGAGCAAAACACAAGGTCAGAGATGCTGGAATAGAGCGCAAAACACAAGGTCAGAGATGCTGGAATAGAGCGCAAAACACAAGGTCAGAGATGCTGGAATAGAGCGCAAAACACAAGGTCAGAGATGCTGGAATAGAGAGCAAAATAAACTACAAGGTGAGAGATGCTGGAATAGAGTGCAAAACACAAGGTCATAAATACTAAACACAATGTCAGGAGCCCTCCCCAAACTGTGTGTAATAACACAAAACCCAATGTACGGAATGCTGTAATATAACATAAACTAGAGCCATCACAGGAGTGATCATAATACCCCCATGAGCAGATTTAATATTAGAAAGAGTTTCAAGGTCGGAGTAAAAATTTCATGCCGATTTTTTTACCTTTGACCTAGACCTTGGTCTATGCACACGACACAACTTCTCATCATGGCAAACAAATTATGACAAAAAATTTTAAAATCCATTAATCGGTTTAGAAGATATAGACCGGAAACGATATTTGACATTTGACCTCAAAGTGACCTTGGCCTTAGACATAGACATGTGGGTATTCAACGGGACACATCATCTCCTCATGGCAAGTATTTATGGTACATGATTTGAAAATCCATTCATCGGTTTAGAAGATGTAGAGCGAAAACCAAATTTCACCTTTTACCTCTAAGTGGCCTTGACCTTGGACATAGATATGGGAGTATTAAGCACAACACATCGTCTCATCATGGCAAACATTTGTGGCAAATTATTTGAAAATCCATTAATCAGTTTAGAAGATATAGAGCGGAAACAAAATTTGACCTTTGACGTTTAAGTGATCTTGACCTTAGACGTAGACATGTGGGTATTGAACGCGACACATCATCACATCATGTCCAACATTTGTAGCAAATTATTTCACACTATTTTACAATCTGTAAAGAAATATTAAAGTTATATCCTGACAAAGAAACTTGTACAAACATTTTGACAATGTTGAAGCGGACGACGACAACACGGACGATGCCGGAAAAAGCGGCGACTATAGTCCTGCCTTCTGCTAATGCAGATGCGACACAAATACATTCATTGGTTTAGAAGATATGGAGCATAAATGAAATATGGTCTTTGACCTCTAAATGACCTTGACCTTGGATGTAGACACATGTATTGAACGTGACACATCCTCTCATCATGGCAAACACTTGTGGCAAATTATTTGAACATCATTCATCAGTTAAGCAGATACAGAGTGGAAACACAAAATTTGACCTTTGACCTCTAAGTGACCTCGATGTTGGCCGTAGAAACGTGGGCATTGAACGTGGCACATTATCTCATCAAGGTAAAAATTTGTGGCAAATTATTTTAAAATCCATTTATATGTTTAGAAGAGGAGTGGAAAGCAAATTTCCAACAGAACAACCAACATAAGGTCTGTAGCCTATCTCACCAACATTGCAAAGTATACTTTTCTAGCAAAGTATACTTTGAGGGAGAAATTTTAAATTTTAGGATAAATTTATTATTTTTTATTATACTGAATTTATTACATTATCACAGCCATTTTGGCTGTGATAATGTAATAAATTCAGTATAATAAGTCTGCATACTTTTAATCATCAAATATATGCTGTCGTTAGTTCAGGAAAAAATAGAAATGTGGCCTGTCGGCACACGAATACCCCCACTGGCAGCCAAAGAAAACGAGGCATTTTTTATTATAAGCCATTTAGCCGAGCGTTAAGGTTTCAAACGCATCAAGTCTGTGACCTTGACCCTGGGCATAGTGTGATAATCCATGCATCGGTGTAGAAGATATAGAGCGGAAGGGAATTTCTATAGCTTTGATCTTTGACCTCCTAAGTTAAAAGGATGATATTTTTGTAACAAAAATATTTGTTCGGCATAAAAAGTGTGTATAGTTTCAGATCAATCCACTGAACGGTTTCAGAGGAGTGGTGTACACAAACTATGCAGTATATCTGTCTGCCGCCTGCAATAGGTTTGACCTTTGACCTTCAACTGTGACCTTCACCTTGGACGTAGGTGCGTGGTTATTGATCGCGACACACCTTCTCATCCTGATAAAAACATTTGTACCAAGGCATTTGATAATCCATGCATCGGTGTAGAAGATATAGAGCGGAAGGGAATTTCAATAGGTTTGACCTTTGACCTTCAACTGTGACCTTGACCTTGGACGTAGGTGCGTGGTTATTGATCGCGACACACCTTCTCATCATGAGACCATGTGCATTTGCCATGATTATTCATGTGCAGCATTTGATAATCCATGCATGGGTGTAGAAGATATAGAGCAGAAGGGAATTTCCAACAGACCGACAGACCGACCGACCGACCGACCAACCGACAAGCTGACTCCTATATACCCCCTCAAACTTTGTTTGTGGGGGTATAAAAACCCACATCCCCGATGAGGTCCAATGACATAAACATAACCTATGGTTCAAGGAAGATCACCATGTAATACATGTGTGAATTACAGCGAAATTTCTCTAAACTGGACACCCTGGGAGGTCCCCAGGGTGTCCGGTTTAGAGATGTTCCACTGTAAATCAAGCATTCTGGGACATAATTATGTCTATCGTAATTATGAACATGCATTATTATCTGAGATGCATTATAGGAATGAATGGCCTTTTTGTGGAATTTATCGGGGTATAAACTTGGAAAAGTCGCGGGAATACTGGACGAAGGCCGGAAGGCCTCGTCCAGTATTCCCCGCGACTTTTCCAAGTTGATATCCCCGATAAATTCCACAAAAAGGCCATTCATTCCTTATAATTCCAGCATTTGAAATAAATTCATCAAGAAAATGTGTTTATTTTCCGTTTTCTTAAGAATTATTTTAACTGCGCCTCACGGTTACGGAAAGTAGTTCGGCGTGGGAGTTTACTGGGATATAAATTTTGGACAGAGACTTGCTACGGGCCAATCAAATGTTAGGGAATTGTGTAAATATGTTTGTGCTGGAATTATTACCAAGACACCTCTCAAAATGGGATCACATATAATATTTGCTTGGTGTTCGGTTTAGAGAGGTACCACTGTATCAAGACATACTGTGAAAAGAAACAGAAATATATCTCAAACATAATCAATGTACATGTAATGTTTTGCGAATACACTAAATCTGAGAACTTCGAAAATTTAAGTGACATAAATTTGTCACAGAATGATAGAACATATGCAATATAAATCAGTTATGTAAATGCTACTAGATATTAAAGAAATTTCTTCCTCAATATATATTTAGGGATATGAAAACTAATTTTGTAATTGGTGCACAAACTGATCACGGGCTATACTGATCGCATACATAATCGCTTATGTCCATCAGTAATCCAAGTTTAAATGTGAACTGGGCGCAAAAAAACAACAACATCAAACCTCACAATTTGTAGTAAGTCTTACCGGAAACTACGAAGAAGTATCCGGAGTCGCCATGGATACCAATGGTTCCCGGTCCGGCCATATCTGCCAGCACATTGACTAGAGAGAACGCGCCACAAATCACGCCGAACCCCAAACCCGAGACTGAAATGTACACGGTTCTCAACATTTATAAGGTAACTAAACTAACTGCATACTGACTGAATACACACTTGTACTGATATCTTGTTATCCGCCTGATATTCGTTATAGATGCCCTAATCAAGTATAATCAAGAAAGAACAAAGCTTTATCTGACAGCCAATGCAAGGTTAAGCCAAAAAATCAGCTTTGGCTATCTGACTAATAACAAAACAGGCAGTGGCAATTATTTTTGATGACTTTCATTGGTTGAACGTCACATGAGCATGAGCCTCCAGAATTCAAAATGGCTGATTAAGACTGAATTTAAATTTATAAAGAGCTCCAGCTAAGTTTTGTATCTAAAGAGTATTATACAACCATATTTCAAATTCAATGCATTTTTACTTTTTCAAGTGTATTATTGATTTTCTCCCTCATTAAATATGGAACAAATGATAAAAAATAAAACAAATTTGAAAATTCACTTTATAATATTTTAGCTGCAAAAAGCAAACATTGCTTGCTTTTTGCAGCTCAACTAAGTAAATTTTAAACTTTATCACAGTATTTTCATTAATACTCAATTTGAAAACCAATGTGTATTTTCACATTGCTGTGAGTATTTTGTACTCCCACTTTAGATATTCTGCTAAAATAAGTGCGTAAAATATGCCAATACACCCTTTATCTGGAGCCATGTGTAAAATACAAAACTTTGTATGTTTATCTAGCATATTTCATGCCTGTGTTCCAGGAAAGGAAATCAAATTTCAAAGGCCCAAACACTCAAAAGAGTCACTTTTGAAAACTCTGCTGATGTTGAGTGACATCAGTGTGATGACACAACGTAAACAAATCTGCATCCCTTTAAAAAAAATCAACATTATGCATGTACCAGCGCTCCAGATAAGGGGCATATTGGCATATTTTATGCACTTATTTTAGCTGAATACGTATTGATTATCAACAGTGGGAATGCAATATACTCACAACAATGTTAAAATGCACATTGATTTTCAAATTTAGTACATGTAGTTTAAATACTGTAATAAAGTTGAAAATTTACTTAGTTGAGCTGCAGCTCAACTAAGTAAATTTTCCACTTTATTACTTCACAATTCATGTCCCAAATTGTTGGCGACGACGCCAGAATTGTGACTGCTATGCCTCACTTTCTACTATCGTGGGCGAGACAAAACCCTGGTTTATCTTAAGAAGCGGCTGTATTATATTAATACACATTGGTCAAATTCCTCCTGAACATCTCGCATGTGACATACCATAAGCCATGATATGTTTGTTGGAAATATCCTTTGGTGTCACATGTTGATCCTGTCCCTGTTGGCTGACCTTCTGTAATCCATCGTCCGCTTTTCTACAATTAATAATCACCACTAAATATTTCATATGAATCTGACACGGAATATTCCCTGTAGCACCTTATAGGGGGAAAATAGTGAATACCAGAAAATTTGTACAAGGTAATGTATGAATAGGGCATTCATTTGAATGGGCAGTATAATATAAGCAGGGTTTGCAAACAGTGCATATCCAGATGAGCCGGCTCGTAACAAGCCGACTCATCAAGATCTGCACTTTTTGAAATTAATTTTCATATTTTTGAGAACGAAAAATACCCCCTTTTCATAAATGGACTAGTGTGAAAACCATTTTGTGACAGTTCGATTGGTTGCAACATTAACATATCAAAATCTATTCTAGTTACTTTGGGGTGAAAGGGTTACAACATCAAACAACTGCATGTATCTGCAGATGCAGTTTGTAACCAGTCATATACAGTTTGTACATCTAAGAATAGTCAGTGACATTGTGTTAAAGGTACATGCCCACTGAGTAGGCAACACAATGTTGTTTATATGAATTAAATAAGTGTATAATTGTGTCACTATTCCACAAGTTCTAAAAATTACGAGTGCCCGCTATACAGATATAATCATTTAGTAATATTTATTTTACTGATAGTGACGCGCGGTGGTATCTGGCTATTTTCATATGCAAATGAGGCATGATATTTTTTTAATTATTTATACATGTACTAATTTAATGCGTCACTTGAAAAGATAATATTTTCGACAGATTATAAAGTATGATCATTGCACATCAAAACATAAATACAGAAAATAAATAGTAATGTCCGTTAACATTTTAAGGAAATACGGTTATCGCTCCTGATATCAGTGTGGAAATTTATGTCTGATTTAATAAATAGTAATGTCCGTTAACATTTTAAGGAAATACGGTTATCGCCCCTGATATCAGTGTGGAAATTTATGTCTGATATAAAATGTATAATAATGCCAATCAATACATGAGGTAATTATGAATGAATGATTATTTTGCCAGAAAATGTATCACATGATGTCTCTGATATAAAGAACAGTTTGTGCCTACTGAGTGGGCATGTACCTTTTAAAGGAGAAAGCAATTATTTACATGTACTAGCAGAGTCCACAACCCAGGAAATAGATAATACAGGCCGCATAAGACACAACTTTAAGACTATCCAAATGACCAGTGTAATAACACACACATCAGCTCATATTTCTCAGTACACTTATTGCCTGTTGCTAAGGTAAATAATGCTTTATTGCCAGAAACATGTTGGCCCTGGTGTATAAATGGGTTAGGAGTTGGCAACAAGCATTGTACAATTGTTGCAACCAGAGTATCTTACCATCCCATAAGTGAAAACAATGTTAACCGATTCCTTTCGGAATACACCGTTACGGGTATTAAATTTATTAAATATTTTATTTTTATTTTTGTTATTTCTCAATGAAAGTACGGTATATGTTGTGACCCCTCATTTGAACCGGCTCAACGAGTTGGTTCAAATGGTGGTCACGACATATGATATACATGTACTTCTGAGCACATGTAATTAAATTCAGCTAATAAACTCAGAATTACTACACGTTTCTTAGCCTCTGCTTATAAATCCTGGCATGGAATTATGTATGTACAAAGGAACCTCTCTAAAATAGACACTGAGAGGACATAAGTATGTTAATTCTGACGTTTTTCACTGTAATTTTACCTATACTGCCCTCCCAAGTCAAACTGCAGTATCTGTTAAACTGCAGTATCTGCACTATGATGCTATGCTGACCCTGTGCAATCATCCCAAGTCAAACTGCAGTATCTGTTAAACTGCAGTATCTGCACTATGATGCTATGCTGACCCTGTGCAATCATCCCAAGTCAAACTGCAGTATCTGTTAAACTGCAGTATCTGCACTATGATGCTATGCTGACCCTGTACAATCATCCCCACCTGGGGATGATTCCACAGTGTCAGCATAGCATAGCATAGCATAGCATCATAGTGCAGGTACTGCATTTTAACAGATACTGCAGTTTGACTTGGGAGGGCAGTATAATCATAATGGAGGTTCATATGATTGCAAAGCACATATATAACTTGGGACAAAATGACTTACTAAATGCTTAATGTCAAATTAACAGCAATACTGTAGACAGAAATGACCAGCTGATAAAGCTGAATTTAAGTGAAACCTCTCTAAACTGGACACCCTGGGATGTCCACAGGGTGTCCGGTTTAGAGAGGATTCACTGTACAAAGTGAAAAATGAATGGTTTTAACATCCCAGCAACAGCTAAGGTCATTTAGGGACGGGACCACAGTTTCCAGTTTCATCTGAAAGATCAGTGGGATGGAACTACTATGAAAGCATTTTTGATGCCTAAGGCGAGGTTTGAACCCACAACATCCGGATCGGAAAAGTTAGTCGTTCTAACCCCTAGGCCACAACCCATCACTGATTCACAGTACAGACCTGAGCAACTTGTAGAAGAGGAACCTGAAAAGCTCCTGAAAGAAGACGGAGAATACAAGGCCGAACGCCAACTGTTTACGGAGCGGTACCACAGCATACCACAGTATTGACGATATCAGCAACGATATCAGCCAGAAAAAGGCACTGAAATAAAACAGGATTGATTATTGGATGTGGTAACCACAAGGGAATATACAAATTAACATATCAAAATCCATTCCAGTTACTTAGGGGTGAAACGGTTAACATTGAAATTACAATATCACTTACAGCCCAGTAGCAGATTTCATCAAAATTGTAAAGTATACTTTGAGGGAGTAATCATTTATTTTTCCCGTAATGCATTATTTCATATAGAACTAACGACTGCATATATTTGATGATTAAAAGTATGCAGAATTATTATACTGAATGTATTACATTATCACAGCCAAAATGGCTGTGATAATGTAATAAATTCAGTAATATAAAAATAAATAAATTTATCCTTAAATCCTTAAGTATACTTTGCAAATTTTGGTGAAATAGGCTACTGGAAATAGACTGGTCACAAATTCCATAAGCACCATTTCTCCAAGTGGGACACAGCCACATTAATAGAATCCATGGCAAGGTTCGGAATCCCATTCGAGCAGCGTGATAATGTCTCTGGCGAGGCTCTGAAGCCTGAGAGGATATCACAACGCGACACTGGGAATTCCCATCTCAATCACAACCCCGGAGCTCCAGATAAGCCTTGATTTTGAATGTTGCGGTTTAACTGCCTATCCACAGCTAAGGTTCAACTTTATTACAGTAGTTCCGCTACTCAATTTGAAAATTTGTGTGTATTTTCACATAATCAATGTGTATTCAGCAAAATAAGTGCGTAAAATATAGGAATGAATGGCCTTTTTGTGGAATTTATCGGGGTATAAACTTGGAAAAGTCGCTGGAATACTGGACGAAGGCCGGAAGGCCTCGTCCAGTATTCCCGCGACTTTTCCAAGTTTATATCCCCGATAAATTCCATAAAAAGGCCATTCATTCCTTATAATTCCAGCATTTGAAATAAATTCATCAATAAAATGTGTTTATTTTCCGTTTTATTAAGAATTATTTTAACTGCACCAGACGGTTACGGAAAGTAATTTGGCATGGGAGTTTACTGGGATATAAATTTTGGACAGACACTTGCTACGAGCCAATCAAATGCTAGGAAATTGTGTAAATATTTTTGTGCTGGAATTATTACGCCAATGCATGTACGCACCTTGTCTGGAGCTCTGCAACCCAGGGTTGGCAATTTCCCGGGAAATAAGAGTATTTCCCAGGACGGCGGGAAATACCGGGAAATACTGGGAAATACCGGGAAATATGAATCTTGGTGGTCTTTTTCATTCCAAAATGTCAAGATGAGTCTCTATATTCCCCTATATCTACTATGGTTTATATCTGTGTAAGACTGATAAGCCTACAGGTAAAACATTCTGCAATAAAAAAAGAAATAATAAGTTTATTTAGAGAAAAAAACATCATTATTTTCTAGACAATTTTCTTCCCTATTTACAAGTCTATGTTAAGTATTTGCCAACTGTCTATTTTATTGTATATGAGAACACCCTCCATTACTATAGTAACCTGCCACTAATAAAAGCTGCTTTTGGAATTTTGAGAAAATCCCTGTTGATAACGGATAATCCATGTACAGTGTAAGTGTAATTGTTTTACAACTTGACATGACCATATACAGACCACCTGGGTTCTTATTATACAGTATGACACAAAAGGTGTGAGAGAAGGCTGAATTAACAGCCTGTTGTCATAGTCTGATGGTTTATTAAAGTCTCATCAATGTACATGCAAATAAGTAGGCTTTTGGCTAATTTTAAAGATTTTAGGTACTGTATCTCATACGTACCATCGTGGCCCAGTCTTCATGTTAAATAAATGTCATAATAATAATGTAAATAAGTAATACAAATGCAAAGCATAAAACAACAGTACTTGTCAGTCATATAAGACTTGTAAGAGACTGTGTATGCACATCTTGCATGCTAAGATCATTTATTATCATTTCTTGATACCGAATACATGTATTAGTGTGGAAGAAGGTTGACAATTAACAGCCTGTTGTCTAAACATAGTCTGATCATGATGACGTTATCCTTGTGAATTTTATCTAGCAGACACTCGGATGCTTCCTAAAAAATGAAGAAGTAATTTACAAAAAAATAATACAACCAAAATATAAATGTCATGGTTGCCAAATATTCCACCTGATCAGTACCCCTAGTTGGGAATGAAACAGATCTATAAATTGTAATTAACCCCTATATCTAATTATTAAGTTGTTGATTGTTTAATTAACTATTACTGAGCTTAAAACTTAATTTAAATAACTTTAATTATCAAATAATAACATCAAAATTCATATTTCCCGGTATTTCCCACTTTGGGGAGTATTTCCCGGGACGGGAAATACCGGTATTTCCCGCCGGGAATTCCCGCCCCCGGTATTTCCCGGCCAACCCTGCTGCAACCCTGACATTATATATATCTTTTCCACACAAGGTTCTGCACTGGAACATCACAGCCATTGACTATAATGTCAGGGCTCCAGATAAGGAATTAGTAATTGAGTATTGTCACTCTATCATTTCTGAAGCAATTGGGTATTTCAAAATTTCAATTGGGTAAAATAAAATCATACTACTGTTTACACATTAACAGACAGCAATTATTGAATAGTTTGCTTCCAAATGAAAACATATCTTGGCATTTCATTAGAACTGTCTCCATGGAGACAATTCTAATGAAATACCAAGATGTGTTTTCATGGAAAATAAGAAAAATATGCTATATTTGTGGTCTGTTTATTGTTTTCTGCAGCATGGTAAAGGTACCATAAAATCTTTATTGCCTTTTGATACTCGCTACTTCTGATTTCAATTTGGTTTTTGACAATTTTAATTGGGTATTTACGCAAATACGCAGCTTATCTGGACCGATATTCTCGTTGCCATGGCCTGAGATTAGCATGCGCTCTATTTTTGCATTAACCCTTAGACCGCTATCTTATTTTTTTTGTCGTCTGCTGTTTATTTTCTATTTTCCATTTTTATCATCAAAAACATGCTTTGACAGCACTTTAGACTGATTTACAACATGCTTTGACAGCACTTCAGAATCATTTCCATTGGAAATGATTCTGAAGTGCTTTCAAACCATGTTTTTTATTGAGAAATAAGGCAAGATATAAAAGCAACAGCAGACGACAATTGTTGTGTGTAGCGGTCTAAAACGTCATGGTTAGAAGTGATGAAGTTCAATTATAAGGTTTGACAATGTCCAGCCATGGGTAAACGTTTGCCGTGGCACGAAGGAACTGTTTGAACCCCAAGGCCGTAGGGTTCAATCAGTTCCCGAGTGCCGTGGCACTGATTACATCTGCGAAATTTACCTTGATATGAGGACAATGATTCGAAGTGGATCTCGTGCTATGGTGAAGATGAACAGAGCCAGAGCAGGACCAAAAGCAATAAATGTACAGCCATAAAACTCCATATACGTCATGGCTGCTGGCAGGTGTGTAAATTCTTCCAAAATCTGGAATAAATAAAACACATGGGACACAGTCTGACAAAGCCAGGCTCAATAATCCAGGAACCGTGTAAATCCTGTAACCGATTTCATCAAAATTGCAAAGTATACTTATCTACATGTACCAAAGTATACTTTAAGGGAGTAATCATTAATTTTTCCCGAAATGCATTATGTCATATAGAACTAACGACTGCATATATTTGATGATTAAAAGTATGCAGAATTATTATACTGAATTTATTACATTATCACAGCCAAAATGGCTGTGATATAGAAGATATTCCATTGTACATTATGAATAGCAGGAAATAATACACAAGTGTGCGTCGGCTTCCGCGCCAGCAATGAGTGAGCGTAGCAAACGAGTTGCTTGCACGGACGCCGACGGACACGAATGTATTATTTCCGCTATTCAAACATGTACGATGGAATATCCTATTTATTAAACTTCTACGGCGGATATATATGCACATTTAGTCTATTTTTGAGATTATACTAAATCAATGAATTGTGATGTGCGCATGAATAGTTATGCAATGACGTGTTTTCCCGCGTTTTGACATTACGTTGTGTGACGTCAAATGTGACATCATGTAAACTTTTTGAAATCCACATTACTCAGCTGTTTCTATGAACCAGATATATTTGAGTGCATGTTTGGAATGTGTTAAATCACATTAACATTCTAGATTAGTCGAGACCCTTTCCAAATGTTCAAATAACTTTATTTTGACTGTAATAAAAATTAAACATTTTGCGTGGTAGCTCGTGGTTTCCAAGAAAACAGGCGTGCAATTACGGGTGTTCTCTTCACGGTGTATTATTTGTAAGGAGTTGATTACGGGTTTTCTCTCACAACGAAACCCGTGCAAATAATTTGCAAGAGTGTAATAAAATGTAAAAAATTCAGTATAATAACAAGAGTGCCGAAGGTCACAATATACGCCCGTCGAGGCAAGGCCAGTTAACAAGGGGAGATAACTCACTGACAATTAATAGGGTTCTTGCCGTGATAAACATGTATATTGAATTTGGTCACGTAGTAGATCTTGAGTTATTTCGTGGACAAGGATACAGTGCGAAAAATAAAAATGGCCGCCAAGGGGAGATAAGTCATGCCATGATAAACATGTATACCAAATTTGGTTACAATCCGTCAAGTAGCACTCTAGTTAGTGCATAGACAAGCTGTGTCCGCCCGTACAAGATGAATACATAATACGTCCCGTTTTTTTCAAACGGGCGTATAAAAATAGTTTCAGAATTATTAGTTTGTATTACTTTTATAATACTAATATTTTTTCAGATGGAAAATATCTTAAATATGTCACAATTAGCTGCTAAAGTGCAAATCAGATCTGATTCGCTATTTTGCAGAGGAATCCTATGAGTGGAATCATAACTCTTCCTACGGACAGTACGGGACTATTAAGGTCACGTGACACGATAGTTGCAAACGGTAACTATTGCAATCTATTAGTAGATTGCAATAGTTACCGTTTGCAACTATCGTGTCACGTGACCCGTTTAGTCATGCCGACTTCTAAAATATCAGACATCATCGCAGACAACTCAATGAAATACATATTTTATTTATATAGAAAAAAATGAATGTCAGTGAATAGCTGACAAGAAATGTCACTCAGTAAAATTATGCTGCCGGAAATTGGTTACGACCGGATTCCGGTTAAAGTATAACACGATACTCTTTGTTTAACTTACGTATTCGTGTGAAATGTTATCTATTGTGGATTGCAAGCATATGTCAATTATATGTAATTTTACTCTGGAAATTCATTGTTTACATAATTCAATGTCAAACTACACGCTTTAGTATTCAATTTTTATTTGTGATTCTTCTAATTTTTCACTTCCTGGTTTTACCGATTTATAAAAAGTGTCTGGTCAATTCGTTCTCATGTCAATTCGATCTCTCAAGTCAATTCGTTCTCATTTTGGACAATTCGCTTTCATCATGTGCATTGCATTTTTCTACATGTTCAATTTGTCAGAAATAACACTATTAAATCAATAAAATTCAACAGTAATGAATAGTTATAATAACAATAATATATAAACAAATTGTATGTAATTGGAGTTTAGTTAGACTAGGTAGACATGTGTATATATATATATATAGATGTGTGTGTGTGTCGGTTCGGGGTCATCATTCCGTTATGATTGTCACACGCAGCTAACTTTGTCAACCATTTGAAGTGTCCACTACAGACACACATGTTCGATGCAGTTCTGAAAACACAAGCATGAAGTGTGGACTCGTTATCTTTCGAATAGACTACCCATGTATCTTCATGTATACTCAGATCAGGGATCTAATTGAGCCGCTCATATCGGCAGTTATGTTATACAAGACATGTGTTGCATTATATCATTGAACCCTGGTTGAGAAATGACACCTTGCGTCGTATGCAAATAGCGTAGTCCCTGATCAGCCTGAGCATGCCCATAGACTGAACATGGACTACACTGTTCACATTACGGCCGATAAAGTAGGTATTATAAGTATTGACAAAACGAAACAAATTATCTCAAATACCCTACCCTGTTTGATGTGCCTTCATAATTCACACATAGACGTCTACTCGCTGCTTCCTGTGGACGATGCTGGCCCCTCTGGTGACAAATGCATATATATAGTTCCACTTTCTTTTTTATATCCATATTTATTTTTCCATCGTTTTCTCTCTCTATTTTTCATATCATAATGTTTCAATTACCCTTCCTGTCTGTTACAGTTGAAGGTAGTTTCCATTCTTAATACAAATACATTATAAGGCTAATAATTGTTAGAAACAGTATTATGTATATATATATATACTTGAAAATCCGTAAACATATTTGCCACTTATTACGTATATATACCTGCCGTTTTCACATAAAGTGGTCTCAAACTGACAACAATTCCTTAGTTTCATGAGGCATTTTTCTCCGTTTGCCTTGTTTAAGGAGAGGAACTTTACAAGATAGTTATTTTTCGTTCCAATCCTTTTCACACATACCTAGATAAATATGTTGATGTACAATAGATGTAATAATTAACGTATTCAAAGTCCAGACTGCAACTAACTCGATTTGCCAGAGTCTCGCCATATTGATAGTGTAGTAAATTTCAACATGCCTTTATTGCACATCACAATGATACTGACATTGCCTATCAATTTTCCACATCGATGCATTGAATTAAAACTTATAGTTCGATTCATGTATTATAAGAATGTGATAACCCTACTACTGCATGTATTTTCAAACATATATGTAGCCAATAGTTTGACACTTGTATTAATTGTATGCTAAGCAATGTAAATCCAGCGAAATATATTTGAACGGGTGGATTGAAGATGGCAACTTGTCTAACCTGGCTGCCATCAAATGTTACAAGGCCCAGTCATTGTGTGATACATATATGTACAACTAACGGATGCTCAGTTTCTACATTTTTCATGAGATTTCGCACATCTTCTAGACTTATGTACAAAATCACATGGCTTGTCTCAATTGTGTCGGGCACCTTTTTATGGCCAGGACCTATGTACATGTATACCTTAGTGGCATGCTAATTTAATCTGGAGCTACACAGGCCACGCCTCAGTTAACCACCCATTACATAAAAATAAAAATAGATTTCTCTAAATTATGCACGAAATTATATGTTGTTACGACTCATTTGAACCGTCTTGACGAGACGGTTCAAATGAGTGATCACCATATATAATTTCGAATACCTGTTTTGTCATGATGAGCAATGATGTTGCTTGTTGTACCCAGCATATGAAAATGTTTTTTTTTTAAATTCCGTCCATACCCTGATTTTAACCTCCTTTAAAATGTGCTAATATACTACACGTAGTATGCAATATTTGATAAATGTATAAGACAGCACAACTTGACTAGTTGTTTTCAACAAAAAAAGATTAGGGTTTACTTTAATAATAGTGTATTGCATATGTTAGCGGCATGGATACTACTACTAACAAAGTAATGACTACTATCTGTTCGGTTGCATCCTGATTGTCCCACATTTGAGTGTCCAGTAGTCCTGATTGTCCCACATTTGAGTGTCCAGTAGTCCTGATTGTCCCACATTTGGTTTTTACAGGTAACTGGATTTTGCAGATTTCAGGCTATAGTCTTTTTCAATAAAGTGACATTGTATGCCAGTTATACTTGTATATATGTAAATATAAATAAAATAAATATATTAAAGGTACATGCCCACGCAGTAGGCACAAAATGTTCTTTATAGGAATTAAATAAGTGTATAATTATGTCACTATTGCACCAGTTCTAAAAATTACGAGTGCCCGCTATACAAATATAATAATTTATTAATTATCAATTTACTGTTAGCGACGCGCGGCGGTAACAGTCTATTTTGATAATGTGAGGGGACGACGACTTTCACATCACGGCTTGCGGTGCGCATGCGCAGTATACTACGCGCGCTAGTAGGCTTCCCAATATGTAAACAAGAATATCAACATGTCGAAACGTCCAGGACGGAAATTGTATGAAACGGCGTCGGCCAAAAAAGAAAGGCGAAATAGCTGAGGAACAGGCAATACAGAGAGAGAGAGAGTGGTTAATATTGGCGACCAGATCACCAAATGGAAAGAGTTACGTGGAGATTTAGATTTGGACTCGAACAGAGATTTTTCTTCTCAACTTCCGATACTTCACTGCGCATGTCAAATATGTGATATGATTGGCCGTGTCACGTGACGCGTGTTGGTAAAAATAGCACGAGGTCGGAAAATACCCTTTCTGGTCGTGGCATATAAAATGCGATTTAACACCAATTAACACGCGCCGTAATTAAAAATAACTCGTTAGTGGGTAGACAAATGGCTCATATAAGGCATGCCAGAAAATGAAAAGTAGTAGTACAGTGTAACCTGCTGCGTGGGCATGTACCTTTAATAAAAAATAAAGTGGCGTACAATGTTGTTATAAGTTTTAGTTTAAATTAGTGTTTCAAAGTGTGTATTGTTAAATAATCAAATTATCTACAGTTCTTTGATGATTAGCAAAGCCAATTGACTAATACAACATCAAAGGAAGTTGATTATAAATACGTGTTTATTATCTTTGATCCTTAATAAAGGCAATCATATACGGCGACTGAACGTTTTACACATGCCCAAGCTTCTTTCACCAACTATTCACTCTTCGTGGATGTATCCACTCGTGTTTGCCTTCCTGCCTGGTAAATCGACTGACGTATATGAAACTTTCTTCCGTCAGCTTGACCAGAAGTGCGGTGAATTTGGATTACAACTGCAACCTGTGCATGTGTTCCTTAATCATGAAGTGGCATCGCGGAACGCCGTATTGCGTGTATTCCCAGACACCACAGTGAAAGCCTGCTTCTTTCACTACACCCAGTGCATTTGGCTGAAAGTTCAGGGCTTGGGACTGAGTACAGTGTACAAAAAGAACGACAGTGAACATCAACTGGTGAGAAGGGCATATGTACTTCCGTTGGTTCCAGTAGATGATGTTGAAGGCGTATGGTTTGAAGCTTTTGAAGCTGCTGAAGCAGAAGAGCTCCCAGTTGACGTCACCCCCTTCACTGACTACGTCACCGAGCAGTGGGTTGATAGGGGCGACAAGGCCATATGGAATCACTATACCACACAGGGACTCAGGACAACTAAGTGGCACAATGACATGGATACAAATAGAGTGTTTAGTGTTATAGAGCTTTCTGAGCACGTACTCGGGACGTGTACGCGGGGTCGAGATGGGTGATTGGTCGTGCCTTAGCATGGCTCAGCATCGGCTGATCTCTCTTCCCGACTTCGGAAACTGTATAAAAATCTTCTATTAAAAGTTTCTTATCCAAGGAGATCAACAATACAAAATTAAAGAACTAGTTGTTAACAATCAGGCAATACCATACAAAAAATGCGCAAAGTTCCTAGGTATGTACTTGGACGATAGACTTACCTGGGGACCTCACATATCAGATCTAATTCAACGTTGTAGGAAGGATCTAAATCTAATGAAACTAATCTCAGGTACATCTTATGGTGCAGACAAATCCTCCCTCCTACAACTATATAAAGCATTAATCCTGTCGAAGATGGACTATGGATGCATGCTATACAAAGATGCTGCGGCTGCTCACCTGGATAAGTTAGAATTAATTCAAAGAGCAGCGCTAAGGCTTGCCACGGGTGCCTATAAAACAACAAGAGCCGCAGTAATCGAAGTAAAAACAGCAGTGTTACCACTAGACTTAAGAAGGGAACAAACATTACTCAAATACTGGGTCCGAACCCAACCCCATGGCGCTCACCTACCAATCAACGAACTAATACAACTCAAACCAGCATACAAATACAATATGATTAAACTAAAACGAGACGCAACCAATACAGTCAATAATTATACCAACAAAAAAGCCAATATAAAAACGTGTTATGCAATGAATGCACTAATCTTAACAGAAGAATATGATTTGGGTGGATGCGAGATGCAGCCATTCAAAACGCATATCCCGTATTATCTATTTGAAATTACAGCTCGATCTGATCTCACTGAAATTATAAAAGATAAAAATAAGAATCCAACCCTTAGCCTCAAACACGCAATGGAACATTTAGAACATAATTGGAAAGACAGCCTACACATCTATACGGACGGCAGCAAAAACCCAGAACTCGGTATCACCTCAGCTGCGTTTGTGGTCCCGGAACTAAGTCACGTAGAACAATACAAACTGGCCCCCAATCTAACTGTATTTACTTCGGAACTTATTGCAATTGAAAAAGCCCTCATATTCAACCTAAAATTAAAAAAGTACAATAACACTGTAATCATAACAGACTCACTAAGCTCCATCCAAGCAATCAACACAGGTACGTCTAAAACGAGACCTGACAAGGTCCATACCATTAAAATTCTTATAAGTAAACATATGGAAAAAGGGGAAAATATTAATATAGACTGGGTACCCTCACATGTTGGAATACCTGGAAACGAAGAAGCCGACCGAGCGACAAGCACAGCTCATTTGATAGGAACACAAGATAATACTCTGCCTACACACAGAGAATTATATTCAGTCATTAAACAAAAAATAAAATCAAAATGGCAAAAACGATGGGATAACATTCATAAGCATTACTATGGCGGGCACACATTTCAAGTCATGGTGCCTACCATACCAAATAAATGTAAACAATACAGCAAGGATAGAATGTCAGATAAAATAATAACACGACTCAGACTAGGTAGAAACGGTATAAAGGCAAATCTTCATCCACAGGGCAGCGATATTGATGTAGATTTGAATTGTAGTCAGTGCGACGAAGATGAAATAGAAGAACTGGACCACTATTTCTTCTTCTGCCCAGCGCATGAATTAGCAAGAGAAGATCTAGCCGCTGTCTGCTTAAAAAATAATGTTATATCATCTCCATATAATTTAATATTCCCCCCTAAAGAATGCGAAAATGAAATACACTTAGCTGTACTAAAATACATTAAGGCGACAGGTTACTGGAATAAAATATAAACATGATACCGTTGCTCCACCAAAATTAAAAGCTGTCAAAAATAAATGATATAATGATTTTATTTTAAAATACAACTCATGCAAACAGTTATACGCCGGTATCGTGGATAGAAACACATTAAAAACCCGATGGAGTGGCCGAGCTAAGTCATGTCCGTGACACTGGGCCCCATTGTCTCCATCCCATATCTGAAAATTTTCAGGATTTACCAATCTAATATAATCTTTAAACATGTCAATAGACGTCCGTACACTCGGCCGGGAGGCGTTACTAATTCTAGAGTGAATAGTCGAATGACGAGCAACATCACTCGTGTCGGGGATACATGTTTCTCCGGCAACGAGAGGACTGTTGCATACTATGCTGCTCGTCTGCCTGCTAGATGCTCGCACCTAATAATAATACTAGAATTAATATTTGATCAATGGCGGCAGCCGGGTGCTGCCTGCATCCAATGCTACAACAATTTTCACCTTTAGTCTGCTCACTGGTGCCACTGGTCTCATAACAATAGTGAGTTGACTTGCAACAAGGAAAGTAAAATAATGTCACGATATGCGATGCAATCAAATAAGTACAATATAACTGCACCTATACCATTTCTTCCATAATGGTAGTACCTGGCGGTTATCATTGATCACGAGGCAATCAACCCAAACAACCAACTATTACAATCATTAATCATACAGACCCATCAAACTCAAACAGTTAATATGGTGCCCGGTCGGACGAGTGGTTAGCACAACTGAATCGGGTAGCTCCGAACGCCAATGCCTTTGACTGACGGCTGGCGTCAAACAAATAGCAAACCCTAGATCATTTTAACGATATCCTGCGAGCTGCCGCCCCCTGTGTGGACACTGTATAACTCCCAACGGACCGTATGGGGAGGGGCGGGGCCGCGGGGGGGGGGGGGGGTGGGGGGGGCGGTGTCAGCGTATGGCTGGCCACCACTTGAGAATCCCGTCCGCTTGCGGCTGCGAAGGCCATTCTAGCATAACCATAGCTAAAACTAACATACAAGTAATCCCACCCAATGGGTATGTACTCGATCGGAACTGGCCCAGGAAAGTCTCTTGCGTATGGACTGCCTTATCGAGGATTAGTACTGGGAAATTAACGAGACGATATGTACAGGCTCGTGTGGGCTAACTCATGAATCCAAAATTAACATACAAGTAATCCCACCCGACGAGTGTACGGAATTCTACCCACCACAATCCCGATATGCTATTATGTACTATGTTAGACTAGACTTAGTAGATTATAGTTAGTAGTAGTGGTAAGGGTAATGAGTGGAAAGAGGAAGGGTCAACAATTGGTCTGGTACAGGTGGAACTCGCTTCACTGACGAAGCCTGTTTAGTCGGTGACGGACGGACTCTTCTTGCACGCATTATTGTTGGCCTGCCTTCTAACCACTCAAGCCAGACTACTTCTGGTATTTTAATCAAACTGCAACAATAGGGTGAGTGGTGGGATTTTACATATATGCATAGACGTACTTGTATATATATCCATGTACATATATAGAGCGTGCACCGTCTGATAACAAAATATACTAGACTCGCAGAAATTGACATCGATCCGTGCATGAAATGCCACGGCTTCGTTCGGCCTCTGCGAAGCTCCGGGACGGCTGGTGTCGTGGGGATATCGTTGTCGGGAACCGTAAAGTCGCCCCGAACCCCTGCGATATCAGCCGTTAGAAACAGTAATAATATACAAAAAAAAAAAGCAATTACCCAAGGCACACACATTATTCGAAAATAGCACTGTACTCGAGTGAGCAATGACATTGGTTGAACCTAGCCTCTACCCGAATACGTCACAATCCAAATAACTGCATAGCGGTCTGGTCGATGGGTGGGTAGTAAGTCTGAAACAAGTGCCGCTCTAATATAAACTTGTATTTTAAGTGTAATGTAATTTTAAAATTGGCCCTATAATACATCAATAAAAAACACATAGGAACACATACGTCTAGGTCCACACTGTCGCCGAGGAGTAATCATAATACACATATGTATACATGTCCATGATATGTACATATGCAAAAATGTATAGCTTAACCAGGAGTCCCATCTCCAATACACGAAACAGATAGCGACCATACAATTGATGCTGAATAACCATACATGTTCTTCTCCCAAGATTCGTTGTAGCACCAATGCGTCACCAACGAAGCGACACCGAGAGGACCGCATCCAGGTACACCGATACTTGTATAGTAAGTAGACAAATATCAACGACTCTCACTAGGTCACAAATGGACTGGTCCATCCCAGGCAAGCGTCCAGGGAGTTCAGAATCTGCGGACGTAATACACTCATGTCACCCATAAGTCCACTCAGTCCATCCTATGATAGACCGCGCAAGACACGGAGGCGGCTCATAGCTCCCTTACGTGTGTCTCGTCCCGAATGGCAGGGAGACAGTTTTTTGTAATTTTTACTACATCCAAGCACGCAATAATAGCTTACTTCCGCTCAATACGGACGGTCCCTTACACGCATAGGCATTATACATGTACACAATACTCCGCACAGCAGCGTGTAGTGTAGTAAAGAATATGTATAACATAAACAAATATAAACTCACACACCCATTGTGTCCGGTAAAACCACTAAGGCGACCAAGTCAACATATGAAGTCATAGAAGACAGAAGCTGCTCCCGCTGATTGAAAGCCGGGAGTGCTTGGTGAACCCGGGTGTCACAAATAACCGGTGGATCCACTCCATACAGACACGACGCTAGAAGACAGAAGCACAAGAACGGAGGATTACTGCCTGCATCAATATACCTCAAAGCGCCGAACTGTTTCTGTGCAGTTAGTGGTCGAGCCGGGTATAATGGTCTCATCATATTGTCCATATAGTCAATCAACAGAAGCGGGCCCTATAGGGACCAGCTATTTCGCCCTTAGGGCAGTAGATGAGCCAAGTCAATATGACATTGGACATAACCCTGACAGACACACTTAGATAGGCACGCACCCACAACATATACATACACAATCCAGATAAGGGCATCTGTGATTTTCATGCACACAGCTCACTCAAACACAAACCAGATGCGGTCCTCGCGGTGTAGCCAGACGCCTACGACACCAACAAAGAGAAGATCAGAACCAAATAAAACAAACTTAGTCCCCCCCCCCCCCTCCTCGGGGACAAGGCCTCGCTCGTGTTTACCACCCACTCAGTGGGAGGTGGCCTAGGCCTCTGTGGACCCGACATCGGGTCGTTTCCTCTGTGTTGCATACTGGGCAGTGTCATGCTATATATGCGCCTTGGGATCTGTGGCGGAATGAGCTGCCTGGGTGTTGCCAGTGGCGGCCTTGTGGGTGACTTGGGCATGGCTTGCCTGTCTCCTCGTCGCTGCGGGTGGCGGTTGCGGTGCGGAGCCTCCGGTTGTCACTGGCTGCGGTGTCCCGGTCTGCTGTGGGTGGGTCGATGACTCGGCTCCGGATCGGCCTGCGCTGTTGCTCCTCTGTGGGCGTGGGATTTGCCCATATCACGTGGATCAGTCTCTGCTTGGTCTGTCTTGCCTCTCCAAACCTCTAATAGCATTAGCAGGTAATATAACAATGTAACGGCTGAGTATCCATATATCATGTGCACGCACACTCGGCCCTCTTCACGGTCTGACATATCGGCATTGTGCAATAGGAGAATGAACTAATTAGGTTAAACTCACCGCCTCATCGTCTCCTTCATTTAATGCACATATTTCGACTGTATCGCATATATTAGTAAATTCGGAAACAAATGGGCCAACGGCCATTGGCCTGATCATTTACGGGCACATGCCCGGGTATGGAAGGTCTTCGAGCCATTTCCCACCCTTAAATATAAGAAATCCAAATCCAGTTTCTTATCCACTTCTATTTTTAATTTTAATCCTGTATCTCCAACTTGAAAGTGGAAACAGAGCATACTCCAAATAACCCTAGGGCTATGATATTACCTGTAACAAAATCCTGATTGTCCCACATGTAAAATGACCAGATTTAACAAATGTGGGACAATCAGGACGACACCATCTGTTCCACGTTTTGCTGCCGACGAACTTTTGACTATTATATATAAACACATTAAATTTAAAAAATATTTAGAAGTAATTAGTACTTTTTCATCAATAACAAAAAAAGTCATCCTCCCCAAAAAAAATTGTTTGATGAAATTCCATCAAATATTGATTTTATTGCGAACAAAAACGATTTAAGGATCATAAAACTAAAAAGAAATGGAAATTTACTCCGAAACCTGGTGATATAATTGATAAAAAAGTACTTACTTTTAAATATTGTTTAGATTTAATGTGTTTAACAGCCAAAAGTTCGACGGCAGCAAAATGTGGAACAGACAGTAAATAACATGCACATGGGTTGGGCTACAAGTTGCATCAGCATTCGTTACAGCCCTCCCTAATGATGTTTAAGGTTAAATTAGGGTTAAAAGTCTTTCAAATTAACTTCATGATCATATTTATCTAAAAATTCAATTAATAGTTATTACTTACTTTTATTTTTTATCAAAAATAATATGAACAAGTTACCATTACAAACTATTAGTTATACCTACCATTCATTAGGTTTGAGGCGTCTTTCAGCTGCGCCGAAAACCTATTGTATTCGTTGGTTTTTTGTTTTTTGTTGTTTTTATTTATTTATTTTTTTATTTTTTATTCAGCCGTTCAGTCTACAGCCCAAACCGCTGGTCGAATTTTGCATGCCGATTCGGATCAAGTGTGAGCAGAGACTCAGAGATTTTCAGAAATATCTTAATGCCACTTTCCACGAAACCGGAAGTGACGTCATATTTTCTATAACTTTCTATAGCTTCCTTATTTTCCAACCGATTTCAAAAATTCTTTTTGCATTAGAAAGCTGACAAAATTCTCGGCTTCGCTTACAGTTCTCGGCTATCTGGTCAACTAAGAGAGCTATAGGCATTTGAAGTTGAAACATGTACATACTTTTCAACGATTTTGCCGAATTTTGGCCAAATTTCGGCTGATAACGGGTGGTCTTTACAAACGTTTTCCAATTTGTACAGTAATGTCAGCAACATACTTTCTTGCCAGTGTGATAGGGGAGTGTCAGGTGCATAAAAGATGATAATTTTCAGAGCTCTATCTTGACTACTTCCGGTTCTATTGGATGTCAAAGATGAACGTCTTTTTTTCAAGTTTTCAAAATAGAGCAAACGGATGTGACGTCAGCTTCGTTATTTATCAATAGATTTCAAAATTTCTTGCTGCGGTCGATATTTCAGTCGTTTAGCTAAAACTTTCCCGCTTTGTGCCTGGCCTATGGTGAAAAACAAACGAAAACTTCACTGGCGGAATATTGCACATATTTAATTTCCGTTTTATTAGGTGTATTTACAAATGGCGTAAACTGCAATGTAAGGGCGATAACTATCGAAAAATAATCATCCGCTGACTTACGGGCTCCCTCCATCTACACCAAACCGCTGGTCGGATCGACTTCAAATTTTGCATGCCGATTCAGATCAAGGGTGAGCAGAGACTCAGAGATTTTCAGATATCTTTTAATGCTACTTTCCACGAAAACGGAAGTGACGTCATACTTCCTATAACTTCCTTATTTTCCAACCGATTTCAAGAATTCTTTTTGCATTGGAAAGCTAATAAAATTCTCTATCTCAAACTCACTGAAAGTTTTCGGCTATCTGCTCAAATAAAAGAGCTATGTGCATTTGAAGTTGAAAAATGTACATACTTTTCAACGATTTTGCCGAATTTCGGCTGATAACGGGTGGTCTTTACAAACGTTTTCCAATTTGTACAGTACTGTCAGCAACATACTTTCTTGCCAGAGTGATAGGCGAGTGTCAGTCGCAAGAGCTATATCTTGACTACTTACGGCTCTATTCGATGTCAAAGATGAACGTATTTTTTCAAGTTTTCAAAATAGAGCAAACGGATGTGACGTCAGCTTCGTTATTTATCATTCGATTTCAATTGTTTTTGCTGTAGTCGATATTTCAGTCCTTTAGCTAAAACTTTGGCTGAGGATCGAACCCAGTATCCCTCGCTCCGAGTCCATCGCTTTACCTCTAAGCTAACCGGCCCCACATCGGTGTGATGATGCGAACACAATAATGTTGGACTGTTCATTCTAAAACTTCAGAAATTCTTTTTGCAACCGATAGATTACACCTTGGGCTAAAGCTTAGTTACACATGAAATCAATGTTTGAGGCTCAAACCGTTGATGCAGCTCATGCTGCTCTAGTTATAATCTAAATTTTAATTGAAAGAGTTCAATGTGGATTATTAAGAGCCTTCATTAACCCTTTCCAACATAAGTAACTGGAATGGAATATTCTGTTTAAATTATCAAATGATTCTGTTTATATTAATCAGAAAAGTGGACATTTGAGCCGGCTCATCTGGATATATACTGTTTGCAACATTGGATTATAGGCTTATCAGCAACTCTAACAAATAGCAGTCTGTGTACACCCTGATCTTGATTAAAGCTAATCATGTACAGTTGTTGTCTCACCCATGTTAGTGGAAAGTGAGACATAGTGGTCACACTTTTGGTGTCAAACATTTTTGACGTATGTTCAAATGTTGCACATCTCAGCTGATCTGTTAGTTGGATCATTACCAAACATCATCAATTAAGCTTAAGCTTCCTGACGGTGATGGCCATCAGCCAAGTGTCATCAGGGTGACATTGACCATCATGGGTGAGGCACTCGTTGGCGATCGCATTGTTTTGTTTTACATTTTTGGAGCTGAAATGATAGGAGTGTTTACTACCAATGATGTGTGTATGACTCATGTGATCCCTTACGACGGGTCATGCTAATACAAAAGAGGTTAGTGGAGAAATTCTTCCAATGACCCCTTAAAATATATTATATAATTATCGAATGCTGTAAATCAAATACAAGGTTTCAAAGTGGCAAAAAGACAAAATGTAATGAGAAATTTAGAGCATTATAATTATATGAAATGATTTCATTTTATTTTTACTACATGGATATTCATCAAACGCTCTAATATGGCATACACACAGAGTCTGGGGAGAAATTGTCGGCCAGAAATTAAACGGTGGACGCGCTAGAGAGGTCAGAGCCCGGCGAGCTGATTGTGAATTCCCGATTCAACAGCAAAATTGATAAAGTATTATGTTGTGACTGCACAGTTGATAAATGCGCGGTAACAACATAACATTAATACAATTTAAAAAATCATATAAATTGGAGAGAAAAAATCTTAAAGTACTTAAATCGTATGCTTATCCTAATGCTTTTTTGTACAGTGGAACCTCTCTAAACCGGACACCCTGTCCAGGGTGTCCGGTTTAGGGATGTTCCACAACGTGCATTACTGAAAATTGTATGAAAAAAAGATTTTGAGAGTTAGTCAAATGTCTGTTACTTTCACTATGCGCTGGGAATTCGTGCCAACATTGTCAATTTATTTATTGCAAAATACTTGAATATTGTACTTGATGTCGAGCAGCTTGAATCAAACAATCAAATATTTAAAGGAGATATAACAAGCTTCTGTTTTCGCGATACGCTTATGTATTCATCATTTATATATCAAATAAAACAAATTTTACAGTAATCCGACCAGTATGTGCCGTTCTTTTACGGATGTAATATTCTGGACAACCAGTTTTTCCAGCTTTCACTGCATTACTAACTTCTCCTTATTTTGCTTACCACAGTTATTTCCCTTGGCGGTCACGTGGGTATATGACGTATCAGTAGAACTTCCGAAATGTATGCTTAATACGATTATTACTCGTAATAGTTCAACAATCTACTTAGAACTCCAGTTTATTAGACCGCTGATATAAATATATGGGACTGTAATGTACTGTAAAAATATAAGAATTACCTAGTTACCAAACTACATACTGCAATGCGACAGTGGGTGACAAAATGGACATACTGTGCAATTTTCAACAGCTGTATGATACCAGTCTGTATATACATTTATTGATGTTTACTTCGTCAGGTTACAATCTACGTTTTCCCCGATAGTACTTATATATAATGCTAAATCAGAGCTGTCAGGTGCATAGATGGATCTGGTGCTATGCTGGTCAAACTGTCACAACTGTCACCCACTGTACACTGCGACTGAGAAGGTGCAATAAGCCAAACACAACACGAGGTTTATAGGGCGTTTGCGACCAGTGTAGATCCAGTTCAGCCTGTACATTCGCACAGTCTGAACAGGATCTGCACTTTTCGACATTCCTTCAATAAAACACACTAACATGCAATCTAGATCGTATTTAGATTACAGTATAACCCCATTTCTCCAGTCACAGCCACATATAGGACCAAGCTTCGACGTAACCCCCATTTGACAAAACAACGATTTTCTTCTGGAAAATATCTTTAGTTTTTAACATCGAATCCAACCATTTTCTATTTATTTGAAACAAGTCAGTAGGAAAATAGATTAGAAAATAGTAAAGAATTTACTGTACATGTGAAAATTGAATATATACCTTTAATTATTTGTATCTGTCAACGATCAAAATATGTGAGTTAGTTATATTTTAGTATTCGAAAACAGTATTTACGGGAAAATAGGTGAGTGGACATTCAAGTTACACAATGTTAGTCATTTAATATAACATTCATCCATGTGTAAAAACAAACACATCAATATTGGATTTTCGGAACTGTAGAAAGCACCCTGATGTGCATAGTGTATCTATTCTACCATGGCTGTCAAATTGGACTCAACCAATCAGCTTGGCATAAGTGTGGCCTCGCGGATTCAATATACACCTGTCGCATTATTGTTGACATCCGTTTGAACGTAGCTTCACATGTCTACTGACTGGGACAGATAAACAAAATGGATTCAGCCAATCAGCATATAATAGGTGTAGCTTCATTGAATACAGAATACACCTGTCCCAATATCCACTTCCCTATTTGCCTGCTGTCAAATCATCGGATAAGTTGTTTGCTGTGCCGAACTATTAATGACCTCCGGTGGCATCCGTTTGGACATAGCTACACACGCGTGTCACTGATATTTCAACTCGAAATTGTCAAAGCACAAGTATGCTAAAGTAACATTCAGAATCAATTTACGAAACGTCTGAGATTATGTCAGCATTTTGTAAAAAAAAATTAGAAATATAACATTTAATTTCACATTTTTTTCTGATTGTGGCTCTGTTTGACCGTGAATTACAACCGACTTCCGCACAGATAGTCGTCGCCGACGATTGCAACCAACGTATAAATAATCCAAGTATAACTAGGCAAAGGAAAAACGATTAACGTATATATTAAACGACAAAAACGAAGAAATTATGCAACAAATACATGATGTCCGTAAATCCAAGCGATATTATATAAGAAACCTTCAACCACCAATCAGGTAAGCTGTTCCACTGCTACGTGATAGCGGTTATTTTTTACAGCGCCACCTCTCGCCAGTAGGTCGCAGTAACAGGAGAGATAGCAATGACCAATTAATTCACAGTCAAACAGACAGCAGAGCCAGAATAAGAACAAATGTGAAATTAAATGTTATATTCTAATGTTCTAATTTTTTTTTTGCAAAATGCTAATCTCCGACATTTCGTAAATTGATTCTGCAATGCTTTGCAGAATGTTACTTCAGCATACTTGTGTTTTGACAATTTCGAGTTGAAATAATCTGTGACACGCGTGTGTAGCTATGTTCAAACGGATGCCGCCGGAGGTCATTAATAGCAAACAACTTATCCGATGATTCGACCGCAGGCAAATAGGGAAGTGGGTCTTGAGACAGGTGTATTCTGAATTCAATGAAGCCACACATATCTATGCTGATTAGTTGAATCCATTTTGTTTATCTGTCCTAGTCAGTGACAGACTTGTGAAGCTACGTTCAAACGGATGTCAACAGTTATGCGGCAGGTAGAATAGATACACTATGCACATCAGGGTGCTTTCTACCGGGTGTGGAAGGTGTCCGAGCCAATTCCCACCCTTAATATGAGCCGAATAAATGAATGAATGCTTTCTACAGTTGCGAAAATCCAATCTTGATGTGTTTATTGTTATACATGGATGAATGGGGTTTACGTCAAAGCTTGGTCCTATATGTGGCTGTGACTGGAGAAATGGGGTTTGTGTTATTTGTGACCAGTGTAGGTCCTAATGAAATATAACACTCCTGTAGTCTATTTACGATCTAGATTGCATGTTAGTGTGTTTTATTGAAGGAATGCCGAAAAGTGCAGATCCTGTGCCGATTTACAGGCTGAACTGGATCTACACTGGTCGCAAACGCTCTATAAGCCCCATGTTGTGTTTGGCTTATTGAACCTTCTCAGTCTCAGTGTACAGCGGATGTTGACACACTCTTCAAACAACACCCTACCCCCGTGGCAATTAGAGCGACTAATTTTCCCACTGCTGTCACCCCGGGCTGTCCATACTTTACTCTGTTGCCCGTCTGATTTAGCATTATATATAAGTACTATCGGGGAAAACATAGAGTGTAACCTGAGGATGTAAATATAAATACATGTATATACAGACTGGTATCCTACAGCTTTTGCAAAGTGCACAGTATGTCCATTTTGTCACCGACTGTCGCATTTCATTATGTAGTTTGTAACTAGGTCATTCTTATATTTTTACAGTACTGTATAGTCACATATATTTATATCAGCGCTCTAATACACTGGAGTTCTAAGTAGTCTGTTGAACTAATATGTGTAATAATCGTATTATGCATACATTTCGGAAGTTCTACTGATACGTCATATACCCACGTGACCGCAAAGGGAAATAACCGTGGTAAGCTAAATAAGGGAAAGTTAGTCATGCAGTGACGGCTGGAAAAACTGGCTGTCCGGAATATGAAATCCGTAAAAGAACGGCACATTCTGGTCGGATTACTGTAAAATTTGTTTTATTTGATATATAAATGATGAATACATAAGTGTATCGCGAAAACAGAAGCTTATTATATCTCCTTTAATATAAAAAAAGAAAGTTGAAGGTAACAACTTTAAACATGTAAATTGAAGACTTCGTAGAGACTATAATATCAGATACTCCATCTGTAGAACTCTTGTCATAAGTCCATATTAACAAAAAAATAAATTCATCGATGGAATGGCGAACAGTGCAAATCCTGATAGGACTGTGGTGCTGATCTGGATGTACACTCCTCGCAAATACCCATAAGCCCAATTTATCTAGTCGCAGCCACAAATAACGATAAGAGATTATTCAAATGTCAAGCATGTTTTATCTTGCAAAATGGAAAATAGAACAAATACAGGAGATGACACAAATTAATTCAGAATTGTCAGGGTTTCCCACTTGCAAAAGTGCAGATCCTGATGAGATCTGCACTGTTTGCATATCCCGCTATAGCGGGCTTCCGGGTTCAAATGGTTAAAGGTACATTCCCACTCAGTAGGCACAAAATGTTGTTTACATCAGAGACATCATCTGATACATTCTTGCAATATAAACATTAATTTACCATTACCACACGTGTTGATTGGCATTATTATACATTTTATATTAGACATAAATGTCCACACTGATATCAGGGGCGATAACCGTGTTTCCTTAAAATGTTAACGGACATTACTATTTATTCTCTGTATTTCTTTTTTGATGTGCAATGATCATACTTTATAATATGTCAAAAATATATTTTTTTCAGGTGACGCATTTAATTAGTATAAATAATTAAAAAATACCATGCCTCATTTGCATATGACAATAGCCTAATACCACCGCGAGTCACTATCAGTAAAGTAAATATAACTAAATGATTATATTACGTTGCTAGGCTGGTGTGAATTATCATAAGATACATTTTCCTATGAGTTGATGATATTCAGTTCATGACAAAAGCAACCTTGTAAAATTCTCAACCAGCATAGAGAGGCTGGTGTGAATTTACATAAGGTATCTTTTCTTATGTGTCGGTAAGATTCAGTACATGGGAAAATGTACCTTATGAAATCCTCAACCATCATAGCAAGACTGGGGGGTCAATTATCATAAGGTACATTTTCCTATGAGTTGGCATTATTCAGATCATGGGAAATGTACCTTATGAAATCCTCAACCAGCATAGCTAGGCTTGTGTCAATTGTCATAAGGTACATTTTCCTATGAGTTGGGCATATTCAGTTCATATGAAAATATACCTTGTGAAGTTTCAGACCAGCATAGCTATACTGTTGTCAATTATCATAAGGTGCCTTTTCCTATGAGTTGGCCATATCTGTTCATGAGAAAAGGGACCTTATGGAATTTAAAACCAACATAGCTATGCTGGTGTAAATGATCATAAGGTACATTTTCCTTTGAGTTGACGATACATGTATAGGGATTAAGTACAAATTTAGCACGTTTTGTTGAGCTAATATCAGTATAAAATTATATAGTAACCCTGTTTCACTTTTGTTAAATAGCTGCAGAGGTACAATTGGGATGTATCGGAACAATGCTCTCTTTGTGGCTGTGTAAATATACTGAGACGAAAAATAAGCGCCTGAATTACAGACATACAACAACAACAAATTGTCACTTAAATTACACTTTCGGCAAATTAAGACAGGTACTTTTCCTAATTGAAGCCTTTACTAGAGTAAACTCATGCCGTTTATGGTTCACACAGGTTGTAGAAACCGGACATGTGCTGGTAGCAATATATAAACTTGAAGTTTATTCGGTCCTGAGATGTTTTCTCCTGTTGATTTGGAATTACGGGAGTATACTTTATCCAGACCGAGTTACTTATCTATCTCTTAAATTACTTAATACTGCTGCACACCCTCACGGGTAATTTCGAGCAGTTGCGCACCTGGTGCTTTGTTTCGCATACGACACACGCTCGAACACCCAAGGTCATCGTCACTGGGGACTTATGTTCACCTTGTTTGTAAGGCAAATGTGTTTAAGTTTTTAATCTGTTCTCAATAACTCCTTAACTGCTTCACAAATTTCAATAATATTTGCCCACAATGTCTGTCTATTGAATGGATTAGCTTCGTAATAACGATGCCCTTCTAATATCAAAGCTACAGGTGGGGTCATCCGTGTTTTATGAACACATTTTCTACTTTCATTCTTTAACTCCTGCTCAAAGTCAAGGTCAAATTACTTTGAAATTTGCGTTAATTGTTTTTGTAAAATCTGCGTTAAAGTTTTAAGTACCAAATATCTCCACAATTGATTGACTTGGAACTTCATACACCTCTTTATCATAATCTATATTTTCATTATATATAGCCCACCCATGCGGCCCCCATGCCCAAAGTCAAATCAATGTGCATTAATTGTTTTTGTTAAATCTGCGTTAAAGTTTTTCAGTACCCAATATTTGCACAGCCCTATCATTCTATAGGCCACCCATGCCAAATGTCAAGGCCAAATAATGCCAGCACAAAAATATTTACACAATTCCCTAACATTTGATTGGCCCGTAGCAAGTCTGTCCAAAATTTATATCCCAGTAAACTCCCACGGCAAACTACTTCCGCGTAACCGTGAGACGCAGTTAAAATAATTCTTAAGAAAACGGAAAATAAACAAATTTTCTTGATGAATTTATTTCCAATGCTGGAATTATAAGGAATGAATGGCCTTTTTGTTGAATTTATCGGGGATATACACTTGGAAAAGTCGCGAGAATACTGGACGAGTCCTTAAAAAATTACAATTTTTGAAAAAAAATATTAAAATTTCGAAAGTTGTAATTTTTTATCGCTTCGTCCAGTATTCCCGCGACTTTTCCAAGTTTATACCCCGATAAATTCCACAAAAAGGCCATTCATTCCTATAATGACTTAGAAAATATATGTTGGACGGCCGGGTGTATCCGTGAGCCTCTGCTCACTTGCTCCAGTTTTTAATACGTCTACAATTTGTTTGTAAAAAGTTCAGGAAGTTCACGATGTAACCGTCCGCTAAATTTCGGATTTGATATAGTGCATCCATGGTGTTTCACTTGTTGCCTTAGAAGACACCAGTAACCATCTACATGCTAGCAGGGAAAATAATAGCAAATAAATTTGGAATATTTTTTTTATTTGTCTGTCAATATGTCTGGGAATTTCGTTAGAATTCCAATACATATTCATGATACATGTACTTACAGCGAGAAATAAAAAAAACACAGGTCTCCCAGCATGCAAAGAGTTAATTGTGGCTGGGACTGGAGAAATGGGGTTTACAGGTTTTGCGATCAGTGTAGATCCAGATCAGCCTGTGCATCCGCACAGTCTGATCAGGATCTGCACTGTTCGCCATTCTATCAATGAAACATCTGTCATGTTGCTAACAAGCAATATAGGCAGATCAGTATCAGGCTACAGGAGTGACAGTGTGCTATTTGATCAGGAGCTACACTGGTCACAAATTACAAAGATGATAAGCCCCATTTCTCCAAGACAAAGGCATACAATGTGACTAATTTTCCGTATGTTCCACATCTCCATCAGCAGGTATCTCCAACACAGCCATTGATTGGCAAGTATTATTTTCCATTGTTATTGTACGATTGCCTAGATTTATACGCATCACGGTAGACCAAGGTAAACAACTTTGTTGACAAACAAATGGCATTAATTCACTATCAAGTCAATGGCAATGGGTGGCCACTTTAGTGGTTCAATGTTATTTTTGTTGTTTTTCATTTGCATTTAGTTGTACAGTAGCAGCTTTGCATATGTCTCATCGGTGCTGCCAACACTAATTTACACAAGTACATGTGTAACAATTTGTGTGTACATGTACAATAACATGTTAGTAACCGCATAAATGTATTACATTTCAGATACCGTAGTAAAAATGGCATCAACAGAAGGCACCAACTTCATACATGACCATTGTAGTAAATGCCAGTAGCTGATTTCACCAACATTGCAAAGTATTCTTTTCTAGCAAAGTATACTTTGAGGGAGTAATCATTTATTTTTCCTGAAATGCATTATTTCGTATAGAACTAATGACTGCATATATTTGATGATTAAAAGTAAGCAGAATTATTATACTGAATGTATTACATTGGCTGTGATAATGTAATAAATTCAGTATAATAAAAATTAATAAATTTATCCTTTAAGTGAAAATTTCTCCCTCATACATGTATTACATTTCAGATACCGTATTAAAAATGGCGACAACAGAAGGCACCAACTTCATACATGACCATTGTGGTAAATGCCAGAAGATGAATTGTGTCATCAGAGCAGATGACATCACTACCTGCTCCTTAGTCTACTGTGCAGCAGGCTGCAATATGCGATTCCACAGGTGCAAGGAGTCTGAGCATAAACATGTGTGTCAAAAGGAGAAAATAGCGTGTATAAACCGACTGTACGGTTGTCCGCTTGAAATGCTGAGAGAACAAGTGAGTGACCATCTGCCAAGGTGCCCGGCTAGTGTAGTTCTGTGTCCGCGAGAGTGGAACCGCTGGCCCATGCATTCTCACGACGAAGGTTGGAAGGCTCCGTTACCATTCAAGAATCCTCACGTCAAATGTGGCCAACTTGATGTAGCATTTGCAATGAGAGACCAAAAGGTTTTGATGGATTCTTTCAAAACTCCATTACGGACGCGTAAAATATTGCGCAATCCATTAACACAAAGATACCCTCCTGTGCCAATTCATGCAACATATGTTCCCACCGATATCGACAGTCCCACGTCGGAGATATCTGAGATATCGGATGATGACTGTGGAACTCCATGGGACCGCGACCAATACCCGCCGGGACTACAGTCCGCTGTCTGTAACCAACTGTACAGGTAATTAGCTGTTCGTTGACCGAATACTTGCTCAGAGCTCCAGATATGGTGCGTATTGGCGTATTTTATGCACTTATTTAGCTGAATACGTATTGATTATCAACAGTGGGAGTACAAAATACTCACAGCAATGTGAAATACGCATTGATTTTCAAATTGAGTGGAAATACTGTATTTCAGTTGAAAATGTACTTAGTTAAGCTGCAAAAAGCAAACTATGTTTATGCAGATTGAGAATAGTCTGTAAATTTCAATTGATGGATTTACATTTATTGAGCATAGGCTGCATACTGGTATGCAGCCTATGCTCAATAAATGAAAATCCAATAATTGTTTTCAAGAAAACATTGTTAATGTGAAATAATAATTTTGCACTTACGAACATTTTAGACGTATGAAGTTTAGTGAAGCTGCCCCCAGGCTTGTGTCTTGATATCCAGTGCATTAGGCTCAGATAAGAAGTATTTACTGTCTGTTTCACGAAAGCTGCCCAAATTTTACGGCTATATAAACAATTCAAAAACAAGATTTCTTTTGATAATATTAAATTAAAGGAAAAATTAAGAATGAGCCTTCTTTTTATTTCGTGAAATTTTGTCAAATATTGATTTTATTGCGAAAAAACAATTTCCCCATGTTAAATCCCCATAGACATCTTCACGGAGTGAAGATGTCTATGGGGATTTAACTAGGGGAAATTTTTTTGAATTTTAGAAATACTGGACCGATTTTTAAAATTTAACTTTTGTTTTCTTAGTTAGATCATATCCAAGCTATCTAGTCAGGTTTCGGAGTCAATTTCCATATTTTTTTTTTTTTTTTACTCCTCCCACACTTCCTTACCACTTTTTCCCCCATGTTCAGATAAGAAGTATTTAGGTCTATTACACCAGAGCTCCAGATAAGGTGCGTATTTTACGCACTCATTTTAGCAGAATACGCATTGATTTTTTAAAAGTGGGAGTACAAAATACTCACAGCAATTTGATAATATGCATTGATTTTCAAATTGAGTCGTGAAAATACTGTAATATAATTGAAAATTTACTTAGTTGAGCTGCAAAAACTTGTTTGCAGCTCAAATAAGTGAATTTTTTAATTTGTTTTATTTTTTTTCATTTGTTCCCTATTTTATAAGGACAAAAATCAATAGACGCCCACCCCCCACTTTTTACATTGAAAATGACACATTTTTTGGCCGATTTTCATGAAATTAGTGCCTCTAATAAACGCCCAGTACCGACTTGAAACAAAATCGGAGCTAATTGTCCAATTAGATTTTTTTTCTTTCCATTATTTCGAAAGCAACTTCCTTTAAAATCGGGGAAAAAACATAATTGCTACTTTCAGTTTCAAAAGCGGAAGTGAAATTCGACTGTTTCCGGTGTCACAGTAAATTCCTCATCAGCAGTAGCTATATGTATTGACCTTGTACCCCATGTACTCCATGTAGACTAGTCTACAAACACGCCTACCAGGGAATCTGCCATGATTTCTTGCCATATATGCAAACCCGACAGATCCGAAACGCTGACGAAACGTCCGCATGTGTAAATCTGATCAGCATTAATGATTGACGCTGTCTTGATATACATTACCATTAAATTTAAAATTTCTACCGACTGTACCATAATGACCAGAGTGGGCCGAAACGACTTGGCCCAAATGTTTATAAAATGACAGACAGTACAATCAAGTCTGCCGTTTGAGACTAACGTCCCTAAGTTATGTTTTTGTTCAGATAGCAGAACATTGTATATTTTTTTATCATTTTCCCTTTGCTGAATAACACTTGCCTCTATTAAACGCCCACCCTGGACTTCGGAGCCAGTGGTGATTCTAATAGACGCCCGGGCGTCTATTAGAATCTTTACGGTATTCAATAATTGCTGTCTGTTGATGTGTAAACAGTAAAATTTTGAAATACCCAATTGCTTCAGAAATGATGGAGTAACAATACTCAATTACTAATTCCTTATCTGGAGCCCTGGGAAGGAATTCCAGGCCTCAGAATTCCTATACATTTCCTAGACCCGACTGGTAAACTACATGTATGCTGGTATTTTCTATTTCAGCGCCTCCAAGCAGGCCACAGAGAGTCTAACAAAGGCCCTGGACTATGTCACTGGCAAACAGGGACTGAAACGTCTCTCCGAACTAGCCAGGAAACAGGAGGAGAAAGCTAAAATGTTGGCCGAAAAGAAGGAGAAATTGTTACTAGACACGGCTAACGTTACACACAAACTACAACAGAGTGTTATAGGTAGAAATACCGATGCAGGTAATCAAACAGAAGATGATTTAGATATCTATGTCAAGGAAAAGAAGCTGTTTGAAGTATTAGGTTTGGATTTGACTATGCAGTTTATATCTCCGTATATACCAAAGCCTGTGAAAATGTTCACTTTTCAATGCTCGCAGGAATTCCGACGAGATGAATATCCATGGCATATACGTAACTATCATACGGACATACAGTGTAACCTGAATGGCTGGTTTGAACAACGCTGTCCGTTATCATACCTTGGATGCACGTTTGCCTTTCAGAGGTTCAAACCGAAGAAACCGGAGGGTTGTATAGTTTACAGTTCTGTCCTAAACTCCTTGGGGTTTTCACACGAGAATGAACTAGAAAACACACAACCCAACACACAGGACGATATTCAAACTGAAATTGGACGGTCTCATTTACGTGAAGCGACGCCTGAAATACACACGGCCTTCAAATGTGATTCGGCTGTGAAGGTCATACCAAGATACAAATCAATGTCGCGTGAAAGTTCGCCAGTTACGTCCCTTTCACCTGCCGACCAGACGACCGAGACTAGCCTCTTCACGAGTCTTCCATTCGAGGTGTTACAGAATGTGGCGCGGTTCTTGGACAGTTACAGCATATCGCACCTGTCGATGACTTGTAAGATGCTACAGAGTGTCTGCTGTAGTCTTCTTGACGAACGGGGAGTTGTCTCCCTTGTGTGGGAGAAGACTAGCGGCCAGGTGGCGCCAGGACAGTGTATGTGGAATGTCGTCTATAAGGTATAATAGTTGTAGAACATTTTCAGCATGTACTCCATTCTCTAGTTGCGAACAGTAACTCTTGAAATTGACTCTGGTACCGTTGATGGTATGGAAGTAGATTGCAAGAGTTACTGTTCACAACTATCCATACTCCTGCTTAAAATCGAGACGGTTTGTTGGTCGAGACTGGTCTGTGCTCAGTTTCGGCCAATCAAACTGCCTGATTTTGAGTGGAGAAAATTCATTTTACGATCTTTGTAAGTCATAGCTCTTAGTAACACAATAACATTAGCATTTAAGATGTTTTCTGATGGCAGCTACAGGGCTCCAGATAAGGAATTAGTAATTTTAAAATTTGAATTGGGTAAAATCACACTACTATTTACACATCAACAGACCACAATTATTGAATAATTTGCTTCAATTTGAAAACATGTCTTGGCATTTCATTAGAATTGTCTCCTTGTCGACAATTCCAATGAAATACCAAGATGTGTTTTTATGGAAAATAAGAAAAATATACTATATTTGTGGCCTGTTTATTGTTTTCTGCAGCATGATAAAGGTAGCACAAAATTTGTATTGCTTTTTGATACTCGCTACTTCTGGTTTAAATTGGGTTTTTGGCAATTTTAATTGGGTATTTAAGCAAATACGCAGCTTATCTGGAGCCCTGCAGTTATGCTACAGCGCTGACTGTGACCAGAATAAAAACTGGAGTAGCCCTTGATTAGACGCAGATGTGCAGGATAGTCTGAATATATCTTTTCCGGCACAATTGTTTTTAAATATTTTATTTTTGGTTCTATAGACCATCAATGCGGCCCAATGTGGGGTACATACATACATCAGCGTAAATGATTTCTTGATTCCTCAATGAAAGTATAATATCGATGGTCTAGTAACATAAGGTCGTAACTGCTATGCTTTAGCATAGCAGTTACGACCTTATGTTACTAGACCATCGATATGTTGTGACCGCTCAGTTAAAACATATATGATTAATATATAATATTTATATATAATATTTATGATTTTCCACAGCATTACCTGGGCTAAACCTCAGCATTGACGGCTAATCGGACGTGAAACTGTTCTATTTCCAGAAATGGCATTTCAGTCCCGGGTTCACGCCTATAGAGACCTGGGGCCTCTGTGACAACAGCACGTCCGCCCTGACGGAGCACTTGAAGGTCTGCCCCTACAACCAGCCCGAGGACCGCACAATCCACACGAAACCAGTCCAGGTTTTCTTCGACGCTACAATTGCAAGGCATTAACCCTTTCACCCCTAATTAGTAACTGGAATGGATTGTGATATGTTAATTTTGCAACCAATCCAACCGTCACAAAATGATTTTTAGACTAGTCCATTTATGAAAAGGGGGTGTTTTTGTTCTAAAAAATATGAGAATTACTTGCAAAAAGTGCAGATCCTGATGAGACGACTCGTCACGATCTGGCTCATCTGGATCAACCTTTACTTGCCAATACTACTTACTGTACAGGTATGTAGTGTTGAAAGGGTTAACATGGATTTGAGGGTCAAAATGGGCGATCAAGACTAACTATACGTGTAAAATTCAAATTGACTATGTTGTATGCAGAAAATTGACTCCTGTACTGCAAATTTGACGAGTCAAAATAAAAGTTCAAGGGTCAAAATGCCTGCCAAAAGGCTCGATCACTATTGAAAACCCTGATTAAGTTAAGTTTCTGCTATTTTGCAGAAAACGGGCTTTCACAGTGTGATAACATAGTGTATTATAAAAATGTATGATACACTAGTGTATTCATTCACACACAGTAAATTACTACTGTGCAACCCATACATGTACAGGTATTCCGCTGGGGAAAATAAAAAAATCGCCACTTCAAAAAAAATAAAAACAATTGGGGATAAAAAATTACAATTTTCGAAAAAACAAAAAAAACAAAATAATTGTTTTCATTTTTTTTCCGAAAATTGTAATTTTTTATCGCCAATTGTTTATTTTTATCGCCAATTGCGAAAGTTGCGATCGCCAGCGGAATCCCTGCATGTATGTAAATGAGGCCGAAAACATGTTGGGTGATAAGTACAGCTTAAATGCATGATGACGTGCTTATGCAATAAATGGAATCTAACATTTGTGGTAAATTAATGTGATAATTATTAGGCTTGTTGCATGTAGATACTAACTTTGCAATCATTATGACAATTGTTTTATTATGTACATGTGCTATACCCTATTATGATATTGAATAATATGTTTTGGGAGTGAAATTTACTTACAAATGTAGTGATGGATTGACGTTCTAGTGGTACAGCATTGGATTGTAATACTGCAGATTGTAGGTTCAATCTCCAACCAAGGCAGTAACATATTGTTATTATAGTACAGTGAAACCTCTCTAAACCGGACACCCTGGGACGTCCCCAGGGTGTCCGGTTTAGAGAGGTTTCACTGTGGATCAGGCATTTGATCATTCTGAGCCATAGTTGTGTGCTATGAGATCATGAACAGGCAGGGATTCCACAAAATAAACAATTGTCAATAAAAAATTACGATTTTTGAAAAAAAAAATCTTTTTTTTTTCTTCGAAAATTGTAATTTTTTATCGCCAATTGTTTATTTTTTATTTTATTTTTTTTTTTTTTTTTTTGACGTGGCGATTTTTTTATCACAAATTTGGTGTCCGGTTTAGAGAGGGTCCACTGTATTTAGCATCCCACCAGGCTTTTGGATGGATGAGACTTGGCACAGAGATACTGTATATTTGTAGCCTATTTCACCAACATTGCAAAGTATACTTATCTAGCAAAGTATACTTTGAGGGAGAAATTTTCAATTTTATGATCAATTTATTAATTTTTATTATACTGAATTTATTACATTATCACAGCCATTTTGGCTGTGATAATGTAATAAATTCAGTATAATAATTCTGCATACTTTTAATCATCAAATATATGCGGTGGTCCTATAAGAAATAATGCACGGCGGGGAAAAATAATGATTACTCCCTCAAAGTATACTTTGCTAGATAAGTATACTTTGCAATTTTGATGAAATTGGCTACCGATATGTGGCTGTGACTGGAGAAACAGGTAGTTTTGGGTTATGCAACCAGTGTAGCCCCAGATCAGCCTGTGCTTCCGCGCAGTCTGATCAGGCCCTACACTGTTTGCCATTCAGTCAGTAAATTACCTTGTCTTGGTTCTAATAAACAGAAAGGATCCATATCGGACTGCAGGAATGTGCTAGACGGTCAGGATCTAGACAGACCAGAAAAGCCATAAGCCCCATGAAATAATCCACGGGTGAAGTCCTTGAAACCGGCAGCTGGGAAAGCTTCACTATAATTAATCTCTGAAAATATTTTCTGTTCATGATTGCAACGCAGAACAGCTGGTCATGGGATGCTCATATACATGTACCTTAATCAAGGTGGAACTTGAAAGAGGTTCAACTGTGTTAACCACACTTGCATAATTGTGTGGTATTGTCAGAGAAGGTTTGAGGTGTGTGAACAAACCCCTATTGCATATATCTGTTTGACATAGTTTACCTGTGTTGCAAAGACGTAAACCTATGCGATAGCCAGGGGGGGGGGGGGGGGCATTTGCTCTTGAGGTTCCGTACATCCATCTGTGTACATTTACGCCAAAAAGTCAAAAAGTTGTAAGAGTTTCTCCAGTAGCCGATTTCATCAACATTGCAAAGTATACTTATCTAGCAAAGTATACTTTGAGGGAGTAATCATTTAGTTTTGCCGAAATGAATTATGTCATATATAACTAACGAATGCATATATTTGATGATTAAAAGTATGCAGAATTGTTATACTGAATTTATTACATTATCACAGCCAAAATGGCTGTGATAATGTAATAAATTCAGTATAATAAAAATTAATAAATTTATCCTTAAATTGAAAATTTCTCCCTCAAAGTATACTTTGCTAGATAAGTATACTTTGCAATGTTGGTGAAATAGGCTACTGATAGCGTCCAGTATGTCATGGGGCATATCCATGTTTTACAAGCATCATGTCTAGTTACATATAGGTTACATTGTGAACTGTGTGGATATTGACGTGTGGCACATTCAGATGACCAAGGAATTGAGTAGTTACAGATTTAACCCTTTCAGCCCTAAGTAGTTGGATTGTATTTTGATCTGTTAATATTGCAACCAATCCAACTGTCACAAAATGATTTTCAGACTAGTCCATTAATGAAAATATGGTGTTTTTGCTCTCAAAAATGTGAAAATTACTTGCAAAAAGTGATGAGCCGGCTCATCTGGATCTACTCTGTTTGCCAATAACACCGTACTGGCTTATAATTCCAGCACAAAAATATTTACACAATTCCCTAACATTTGATTGGCCCGTAGCAAGTCTCTGTCCAAAATTTGTATACCAGTAAACTCCCACGCCGAACTACTTTCCGTAACCGTGAGGCGCTGTTAAAATAATTCTTAAGAAAACGGAAAATAAACAAATTTTCTTGATGAATTTATTTCAAATGCTGGAATTATAAGGAATGAATGGCCTTTTTGTGGAATTTATCGGGGATATAAACTTGGAAAAGTCGCGGGAATACTGGATGAGGCCTTAAAAAATTACAATTATCGAAAAAAAAAAAAAAAAAAAAAAAAATTATTTTTTTCGAAAATTGTAATTTTTTATCGCCTCGTTCAGTATTCCCGCGACTTTTCCAAGTTTATACCCCGATAAATTCCACAAAAAGGCCATTCATTCCTATAGTGGTGTTGAAAGGGTTAACCATGTGAACAATGTAAATACTGATAATACAACATAGGCTGGCCGGTGCCTATAAGCTGGTTGCATATATACATGTACATTGTAATTCCAAATTTGTTTGTTTTATTGTCGCACCTGTCAAAAATCCCATATTAAGCCACATTGCTCCAGTAGCCTATTTCATCAACATTGCAAAGTATACTTTACTAGCAAAGTATACTTTGAGGGAGAAATTTTCAATTTTTTGAAAAATTTATTAATTTTTATTATACTGAATTTATTACATTATCACAGCCATTTAATGGCTGTGATAATGTAATAAATTCAGTATAATAATTCTGCATACTTTTAATCATGAAATATATCCATTTCTTAGTTCTATATGAAATAATGCATTTCAGGAAAAATAAATGATTTCTCCCTCAAAGTAGACTTTGCTAGTAAAGTATACTTTGCAATGTTGATGAAATAGGCTACTGCTTTAGCAGAAGGCGCTACTATAGTCACCGCTTTTTCCAATGTCAAAAAGTTTGTAAAAGCTTCTTCATCATGATATAACTTTAATATTACATGACGGATTGCTTCAATATTTGGACACTTGATATATGTGAGCATTTGAAATACACTAATGCCGCCTTAACATGACCTTAACCTTTTTTACCTTCACATTTTTGCGGAAACACTTACCGAAGCCATTTTTTTGTGTCAAATAGTTTGTACAAGTTTCTTCATCACGATATAATTTTAATATTACTTAAGTGATTGCTTCAATATTTGGACACTTGATACATGTGATCATTCGGAACACCAACATGCTGCCGTTAACATGACACTTGACCTTTTTTATCTTCACATTTTAGCCATGTTTTTTGCGTTAAAAAGTTTGTACAAGTTTCTTGATCATCGTATAGCAATAATATTTCTTGACGGATTGCTTCAATATTTGGACACCTGATACATGTAAGCATTTGGAACACAAACATGCCACCATTAGCATGACCTTGACCTTTTTGACCTTCACATGGTTGTGGGAACACTTTTTTATATCAAAATGTTTCTTCAACCTTAACCTTTTTCGTGTTTTAAGCATGCACTTCTCCGACCGTTTTTGTGATGCTTACTTTAGCACATGCCCATGACAGGTCTGACACTGCTTCCGTGGTGGAATTCGTGTTTAGATACACATTTCAGACACTTTAAGCTCACTTTTGTGAAGATTGTGACATATGAAGTGATTATGAAAATTGTCTATATTTTCTACAAATGACATTTTAGATAAACCGATTCTTAATCTGTTCTGAAACTGGTGTAAGGCATATTTATTTTACGGAAATATTTATTTACATGATGTGTGCATTATTGTCGTTTTATTATGTACCACAACAATATTTTTGGGGTGGATATACATGTAGTCACCACCCTGTCGGTCTGTCCGAGATTGGCGATAAAGTTTCAAATATCTACTATATGTGTAACCGTGAATCGAATTGGCTTGAAACTTCATATGCCTATAATTAGTCATCATCCATTTTTGTGCCCAAGGTCAAGGTCAAAATTAATGTTAATATTTTGGAGGGGTACATCGATGTGTTACGGATTTCTTGTTTAAATGGTTGATGCGTTTATTAATGTTTGAGAATGTGTGTGTCTTTCTTGACAATATATTTTTGTGCCCAAGGTCAAGGTCAAAATTAATGTTAACATTTTGGAGGGGTACATCGATGTGTTACGGATTTCTTGTTTAAATTGTTGATGCATTTATTAATGTTTGAGAATGTGTGTGTCTTTCTTGACAATATGTCTGTACTCGCTTATGGTTATTTGAACTGTCGGATGGCAAAGCGAACTTTCGATGTGGCCTTCATAGTCTTACTGCAACCTGCATTCATGCAGCTCTGTAGCCGATTTCACCAACATTGCAAAGTATACTTTTCTAGCAAAGTATACTTTGAGGGAGTAATCATTTCTTTTTCCTGAAATGCATTATTTCATATAGAACTAACGATTGCATATATTTGATGATTAAAAGTATGCAGAATGGAATAAACGGAACCGAATATTTACATTGAAATAAATATATATTCAGCCCTGAAATTAGAATAACCCGACCTGGTGCCAGATCCATACCACACCAAAGTCACTTGGCCCCTTCTATTAAAAGTAATACCGGTATGATTACTCTTATAATCCCGTCGATCTTGACCTTTCTAGTGAACAGACATAAAACCCCAATAAATCAGTTCATATGTGGATTTTTAGGTTTGTTGGAATTTATGTACAGTCGAACCCCTGTAAACCGGACAGAGAGACAAGTAAGTTGTGATAATTTTGATACGCTTTGTGCACATTTATCTTCGAGAATAATGTATGTTCATGATCACAAAGCACCTACGCGTGTCTTGTAATTATATGCCGGTTTCACAGGGGAACCTCTCTAAACCGAATGTTCCCAGGGTGTCGTTTAGAGAGGTTTCACTGTAGTATGTACAAGTGTGTATACCGGTATGCTATATTATGTGTATGTAGACCTACACAACTTACTAATACATGTACACAATATGTGCACATACTTGTACTAATCATAGCCGTCTTTCAGCCATATATCATCTATGCAATAAAATAATTCTTGTTTTGCTTCAAGTTTCCATTTTGTGTTATCTAGTTAAAAAAGCAATGCCTTCGACATTGTTCAACAGGGGGGCATTTCACTAAACTTTGTACGACTAAAATGTTAGTAAGTGCAAAATTGTGATAGTAAATTTCACATTAACCCTTAGACCGCTACTCACAACAATTGTCGTCTGCTGTTGCTTTTACATCTTGCCTTATTTCTCAATAAAAACATGGTTTGACAGCACTTCAGAATCATTCCAATGGAAATGATTCTGAAGTGCTGTCAAAGCATGTTGTAAATTATTCTAAAGTGCTGTCAAAGCATGTTTTTGATGATAACAATGTAAAATAGAAAATAAACAGCAGACGACAAAACAAATAAGATAGCGGTCTAAGGGTTAACAATGTTTTCTTGTAAACAATTATTGGATTTACATTTATATGCATCCTATGCTCAATAAATGTAAATTCATCAATTGAAATTTCCGGATGATCCTAAATATGCACTTCATTAGTCGTACGAAGAGTGAAACAGACCCCAGGCGTATATTGTGGCCTTTAGCACTATTGTTGTGCTTTACAATCATCGACTATTGTTACTGATCTTTCAAATTTCAGTTATATCAATCCAAATTAGCCCTTCCAACCCCTGGAGAAATGGGGCTTATGGGTTTTGTGACGGACTCACCAGTGTAGATCTAGATCAGTGTGCATGCGCAGTCTGATCCGAATCTCCACTGTTCGCCTTTCCATCAATAATTCCAGCATAAAAATATTTACACAATTCCCTAACATTTGATTGGCCCGTAGCAAGTCTCTGTCCAAAATTTGTATCCCAGTAAACTCCCACGCCGAACTACTTTCCATAACCGTGAGGCGCAGTTAAAATAATTCTTAAGAAAACGGAAATAAACACATTTTCTTGATGAATTTATTTCAAATGCTGGAATTATAAGGAATGAATGGCCTTTTTGTGGAATTTATCGGGATATAAACTTGGAAAGGTCGCGGGAATATTGGACGAGGCCTTCCGGCCTTCGTCCAGTATTCCCGCGACTTTTCCAAGTTTATACCCCGATAAATTCCACAAAAAGGCCATTCATTCCTATAATGAAACGCCGGTCATGCTTCTAACAAGCAATATATGGAGGATCTCAAACAAGTTTCCATTTGATGAGATTTATGAAATGAGTCCCGCACAATTTATGCACCGAGCCTCTGTAAAATTGCTGCCGAGTTTCAGAAATCTCATATAAAATGGAAATCGAGTTTGATATTCTGTTTATCACACGACTTCACAGTCTAAATAACAGAAAACTTGGATATCCAATATGCTTCAGTGAGAAGACGCCAGCCATTGACTGTTTAATATCGCATCTATTTGAAAATCTCCACAGAGAAAAATAGTTTCAATACTAGCAATAAACACGTTATAAATAATTATGTCATATCTGACCACGCGAGACCATTCTAACAATTTTAAGTCACGGATACTTCTAAAGCCGTTTAAAACACGTCAACGTCAAAAGTCAGCCGCAATAGCTCAGTGGTAGAGCATCGGACTACGTACAGATCGAAAGGTCCCGAGTTCCAATCCCGACACTGGCCGATTCGGCGTGTCCTTGGGCAAGACACCTCCGTGATAGCCTAGTACTATCGGATGGGGACTTAAATACATGTAGTCGGTCCCGACATGCAAGGTCATCGAACCAGTGCCATTGTTAAATCAAAGCATTTACATTTTTTTTCAACGTCAAAACAGCATTGCTTTGTCACGCCATTAGACGTCATTCGGAACATCTTCATTTTGTTTAGTGCATAACGTTAGTGCAGAATACGAAAACGTAATTAGGATGATTCGGCTAGCCAAATTTGCTGCAGGTTTTATTACACGCGCGTCCTATCAATTTTATGAAATGGGTAACAGCACGTCATAGTAAGGTTTTCGGGTGATAAAGATAATTATTGGGCTACCCCAGTGTGTGATTTGCTCAACAGCTGCACTGTTCATAATTCTCACAAGCCCCATTTCTCCTACAAAGAAGATCAGTCTATGTTCTAGTATAGCTGGCATATAAATGACCATGCCAATGTTGCTTTCAAGTTCTCAATGGTAAACTATGTAGCCTATTTCACCAACATTGCAAAGTACATGTACATGTATACTTGAGGGAGCAATCATTTATTTTTCCCGAAATGCATTATTTCATATAGAACTAACGACGGCATATATTTGATGTCGGATTAAAAGTATGCAGAATTATTATACTGAATTTATTACATTATCACAGCCAAAATGGCTGTGATAATGTAATAAATTAAGTATAATCAAAATTAATAAATTTCTCCCTCAAAGTATACTTTGCTAGATAAGTATACTTTGCAATGTTGGTGAAATCGGCTACAGGACTTGGATGAAAGCTGGATGAAAGCGCAAAAAAAAAGGTTATCCAACAACACGTGTGACTATGGTCAGCAGCTGTGGTATTTGGTAACACGAAATCTACACAATCCATAACTATTTTTGGATTCTCCCATACAGGTGAAATCCATACAGGTGAAATACGGGATTCAACTATTACCTAAAATGACCATAGATGTGGACCTGCCGTAAAACTCCATTAAACGAACAATCAGTCACTGCTACTTCTGCGCTCATGGGTGTACTTGTATAACAACAAACATTGACTAGTCTTTTTACATTTTATTTTATCCGTACATTTAAAATGTACATAATAAGTGAGATTTTGTTAGCTTTGGTTAACAACACACGACAAATGATGATAATGAAGCACTTGTAAACAAGGAAACAACATACATTTAGGCGCCAATCTGACAAATCTTGGCTTAGTTAAGTTCAGACTAGCATAGATCAAAATCTGCTTGCACACTGAGGGGCTTCATGAAGATTTAAGATATTGGGATTGTCAATTCACTGCCAAATATACTGCATATAGACACACATTGCCTATATGCGATATTGTGTGGATATTGTGTGCGAGTAAATCGACGACTTGACAATCCCTACATACCCAGTGATCTAAAGTGGTTGATACAAGTATGACGGGAATGTATAATAGAGTGAACGTTAAACAGGGTAGATCCTGATCCAGAGCTCCAGATAAGCTGTGTATTTGCTTAAATACCCAATTAAAATTGCCAAAAACCCAATTGAAATCAGAAGTAGCGAGTATCAAAAAACAATAAAGATTTGATGGTACCTTTATCATGCTCCAGAAAACAATAAACAGACCACAAATATAGCATATTATTTCATTAGAATTGTCTCCAAGAAGATAATTGCTGTCTGGTGATGTGTAAACAGTAGTGTGATTTTATTTTACCCAATAAAAATGTTGAAATACCCAATTGCTTCAGAAATGATGGAGTGAAATACTCAGTTACTAATTCTTTATCTGGAGCCCTGCTGATCAGAATGTGCTGCTTGTTCTGTCTACGATGGTAGCTACAGCAATAAGCCCAGGTTTGTCAGATAGTGCCTCATATATACTTACTCCGGCGCCAATCTCAGAAAAGGTACCTAGCAACATGTGCGACCAGCGCAGCCCCAGATCAGCCTGCGCAACCGCGCAGTCTGATCAGGGCCCACACTGGTCGCCGTTCAGTTCAGCTAACATAGTTGATGTTCATGAATACCAGTTTTTAATCAATCTGTAAGAGGGTAATTATGATTAAGATCTACACGAACGATGTAGGTCACCTTTTCTCAGCCGACCCATTTATACAGGCAAAACATCGCATAGTGACATAACAGATATGGAGAAATACCCGTACTGGCGAATGGTATGAATTGGACTGTGCAGCTTTACAGATGATCAATGGCTATGCTGTTCAACAGGTACATATTTGGCACATAGAAATCGGGTGGACAACAAGTTCAGATTTAAACTACAAATGCACTTCTGATAAGTAAAATTACAAAACTGCTCTTATCAAGGGACATTGTGTATGTAGCAATTTAACAATACATACATGTTTTAAATGAAAAAAAACAACAATTTCCTGATAAAAATGCATACATCAAAGAAAGATAATCTGCCGAGTTCAATATCCCAAGAGTGAGTTCTCTCCCTTGAACAGCATGCAATATATTGTAATTTGTATTTTGATGGTAAATGTATCAAATTAAAGGTATGTCTCTATGCTCCAATTTGGTATATTATAATATGTATTTATCCCGTCAACACAGTGTGTATGTGCTGTGAAACACGGTGCCGTGAAACATTTTTGATATCCTGTCAATACGACCTAATCACTGAGTATGAATATGTGCGGTGGCTGGGGTTATTTTTTTTGCATTTTAAAGCTATTTGTAGATGTTGACGGGATAAATAGAATAGTAGGTTAGTGCCGTGAATGGGAAAAAATATCTGGCGCGGCACGGAAACGGGATGTGCTCGGCATAGCCTCGCCCATCCCGTTTCCTGAGCCTTGCCAGATATTTTTTCCCATTCACGGCACTAACCTACTATTCTCTATGTCTACGACGATGTAATGAATGCACCCCACACCAGTAGCCGATTTCATCAACATTGCAAAGTATACTTTACTAGCAAAGTATACTTTGAGGGAGTAATCATTTATTTTTCCTGAAATGCATTATTTCATATAGAACTAACAAATGCATATATTTCATGATTAAAAGTATGCAGAATTATTATACTGAATGTATTACATTATCACAGCCAAATTGGTTGTGATAATGTAATAAATTCAGTATAATAACAAGAAACGAGGCAAAGCCACGAAGGCCAGGTTTTTTCCAAGCATAGACACTTGGATAACATAATTATACCCACTTTTTGTAGACTAGATGGCCGTGGCCTGCATGTCGCGCCTTGGGGCGAGGCATGGACACTAAAAAAATAGATATAGTAGATGGAAAAACTTTAACCAAAAAACTTTAACCGGACACACGGACGAACGGACGAACGGACGGACGTATGCCAAAATGCCGACGATATCGCGCTTTCCGCAAGCAGGTGTGACAATGATGATAAACACCCCCATGTGAAGTATCAAGGTATTGGGTGAAGCAGTTGCAGAGATATAGTACACGAAAAAACTTTAACAAAAAAATTCAAAGTAATTTGACCTTGACATTGGGCACAGGATCGCGCCTTCCGCAAGCAGGTGCAACAATGATGATAAACACCCATGTGAAGTATCAAGGTATTGGGTGGAGCAGTTGCAGAGATATAGTACACGAAAAAACTTTAACAAAAAAATTCAAAGTAATTTGACCTTGACATTGGGCACAGGATCGCGCTTTCCACAAGCAGGTGCGACAATGATGATAAACACCCATGTGAAGTATCAAGGTATTGGGTGAAGCAGTTGAAGAGATATAGTACACAAAAAAAATTTAACAACAAAATTCAAAGTAATTTGACCTTGACATTGGGCACAGGATCGCGCTTTCCGCAAGCAGGTGCGACAATGATGATAAACACCCATGTGAAGTATCAAGGTATTGGGTGAAGCAGTTGCAGAGATATAGTACACGAAAAAACTTTAACAAAAAAATTCAAAGTAATTTGACCTTAACATTGGGCACAGGGGCCGCACGGTTGGGGGTTAGAATGAAAATATGGATGATGATAAACACCCATGTGAAGTTTCAAGGTAATGGGCGAAGCAGTTGCAGAGATATAGTATAACAAAAAAGTTTTAACCAAAAAAACTCTAACCAGACGTACGTTAAAAAGTTAACGTTGAAAATAGCTAAGTCAATTACGTAGAAATAATAGGTGAAGGTAAAAAAATTGTCACATGTTGGATAGTTGTATGTGGTAGGCACCCCTTGGTTATGAAGCTGTGAAAGTTTGGTGGTCCTAGGTGGTACAGTACCAAAGAAATGGACTTAAACACGAAAACTTAACATTGTAAAGGCGAAAACTAACATTGAAAATGGCTAAGTCGACTGCGCGGAAAAAATGGGTGAAGTTAAAAAAAAAAGTAACATGTTGGATAGTGATATGTGGTGGGTACCCCTTGATTATGAAGCTGTGAAAGTTTGGTGGTCCTAGGTGGTACAGTACCAAAGAAATGGACTTAAACACGAAAACTTAACATTGTAAACGCGAAAACTTAACATTGAAAATGGCTAAGTCGACTACGCGGAAAAAATGGGTCAAGTTAAAAAAAAGAGTAACATGTTGGATAGTGATATGTGGTGGGCACCCCTTGATTATGAAGCTGTGAAAGTTTGGTGGTCCTAGGTGGTACAGTAACAAAGAAATGGACTCAAACACGAAAACTTAACATTGATTGTGGACGCCGCCCGCCGCCCGCCCGGCTTTCGCCAATCCAATAGCCTGGATTTTTTTAAAAAAAACCTGGCTAAAAATTAATAAATTTATCATAAAATTGAAAATTTCTCCCTCAAAGTATACTTTGCTAGTAAAGTATACTTTGCAATGTTGATGAACTGCCAATGGGGACATCATCAGTGTCGGAGGGACAGGCACACTTTTCTACGTTTTGATTCTCGCGATACAGTTTCAGTTCTATCAGGACTTTAATTTTTGTTTTGGCAACATATTCACAAACTGTGCACATTTTAACAAGTTATCAGACATTTTATTTGGATTTACAGTTTGAAAACAACGAAATATTAGCCTTGGTGTTGGGAAGGTGATCACAATGACAGCTGACAGTGTGAACTTTAGTGCAGTCAGATAGACCAAGTGTTCGTTCAAAGATTCACTATAAAGGTCATAGATAATCTTTAATACACGATTGACAATTTAATAAGAGATTTATTAAACTTGTTGACTGATTTCATATTAAATTAACACAAATGTTAGTATTGCATAAGCAAAGCAATATACATGGAGGCTGTGCTGACCACCGAACATGTATTATAGGAATGAATGGCCTTTTTGTGGAATTTATCAGGGTATAAACTTGGAAAAGTCGCGGGAATACTGGACGAAGGCCGGAATTCCAGCATTTGAAATAAATTCATCAAGAAAATGTGTTTATTTTCCGTTTTCTTAAGAATTATTTTAACTGCGCCTCACGGTTTACGGAAAGTATTTCGGCGTGAGAGTTTATTGGGATATAAATTTTGGACAGAGACTTGCTACGGGCCAATCAAATGTTAGGGAATTGTGTACATATTTTTGTGCTGGAATTATTCTGCAATGGTAGCATGTGCATACTTATTACACTAGTGTATTGCGGTTCACAGCAAACATATTTGAATGACAATCACGATATCATAATCTAAATTTTCCGATCATTAAAGATCACTTTTGTCAAATATATGTTAAAAAAGCTTTTGTCAGTGGTGCCGGTATATAATGTAAATCATGAGCATTATATATAGTGAACATGATTTCTTTCAATAGCATGCATTTAGCAACAAACAGACATAGTACATATACCAGAAAGCAGTCACACAACTAAGCTAAACATATAGCAGTGGGCCGTTTCACAAAACATCGTACGACTAAAATGTTCGTAAGTGCAAAATTATGATAGCTTGTAAAATTCACATTAGCAATGTTTTCTTGTAAACAATTATTGGATTTACATTTATTGAGTATAGGCTGCATATGCAGCCTATGCTCAATAAATGTAAATCCATCAATTGGAATTTCCAGACGATCCTAAATTTGCACTTACGAACATTTTAGTCGTACACAGTTTAGTGAAACGGGCCCCAGATATCTACTTGGTAGATTACCTGCCAAAGACTTGTCTAGTTTCCTACTCAATCAAACATTTTATATCGATTACTCGGAGCTCCAGATAAGTTTTGTATCTAAAGAGTATTATACCCTCATATTTGAAATTCAATGCGTATTTTACAAATGTATTATTGATTGTTTTCCTTATTAACCCTTAGACCGCTACTCACAACAATTGGCGTCTGCTGTTGCTTTTACATCTTATTTTTCAACCAAAATAAATATTTGTAAATATGGTGCTTAGAGGTGTACAACCTTGGTTTGATCAGTGCATTCATTTCTAACCTATAAACACAACACTGTTAATCTCATCATAGTGAAGTTGCAAACACCAGAGGCCCGTTTCACTAAAGTTCATACGACTAAAATGTTTGTAAGTGCAAAATTATGAGTCTGTAAGTATCACATTAAAACTGTTTTCTTGTAAACAATTATTGGATTTACATTTATTGAGCATAGGCTGCATATGCAGCCTATGCTCAATAAATGTGAATCCATCAATTTAAATTTCCAGACGATCCTAAATTTGCACTTACGAACATTTTAGTTGTGCGAAAGTTTAGTGAAACGGGGGCTCCATGTCTACTACAAAATACATAGGTTCTGAGCACATGTGACGGGAAAAAAATCACATGAAGTATATATATATATAGTATATTATAGAAGGAACAACATACTATCACCTGTGGTTCTGAGCATGTGTTTAAATTTGTTGTGGAATTTCAGCTCCAACTTTATATCCCATGCTCTCCACTGTAAATCATAGAAGTTTGATATATACGGTTGTAATCGAAATAAGGCAGTTTGATTGGTCAGTCTTGACCACACAAACTGCTTGATTTCGAGAACGAGACAAACACATGCTCAGAAAGTGTCATAATCACATGATCTGAGTTCATTGCAACGAGTCTCCACAGACGATTTTAAATGCCTAGGTACATGCATATTTGCCACGGGTTGACGGCATGCAATTCAGATACTGATGCCACTTTGACCCGTTCACCCTTAAGTAACTTGAATGAATTTTGATCCGTTAATTTTTCCGACCAATCCATGCATCACAAAATTATTTTCAGACTAGTCCATTTATGAAAAGGGGATATTGAAAAATGACTATGAAAAGTGTAGATCCAGAGCCGTCACGAGCCGGCTCATCTGGATCTACACTGTTTGCTGCCAATACCATTATACAGGTCTGTAGTGTTGAAAGGGTTAATGGCTATCTCTAGAGACGGATATGATTTGGTATGAAATACCTCAGCTTGATCAAATCAAATGTTCACTGCCGGTCACGATGTTCCAAGTCATCTGCCTCTACTAACACATATCAAGTTCACACAATTCCCTGTGGCGTGTAACTCTTGAAATTCATTTGCGACCAGCATAGAACTTGATCAGACAGTGCGGATGCTACACTCATTCTTTGTATGTGTCAAATATTTCAAACAATCCAAATTCATGGTGATTATCAGTGATATTGTTATCACCAGCCTACACGTGATACGATATAAAGAACATATTCTTGTAAGGATGATATTGCTTGTGAATGGAAGACATATATATTGCAACACTGCAATAATCACAATAACATTAGATAAACGGTAATAAATAGGCACAACAGAGCTCCAGATAAGGTGCGTATTGGCGTATTTTACACACTTGTTTTAGCAGAATACGCATTGATTATCAAAAGTGGGAGTACAAAATACTCACATTTATCACTTGTTCCCTATTTAATAAGGAAGAAAAATCAAATATTACATTTATAAAAGTAAAATACATTTTGAATTTGAAATATGGGGGTATAATACTCTTTAGATACAACCTTATCTGTAGCCTATTTCATCAACATTGCAAAGTATACTTTAGTAGCAAAGTATACTTTGAGGGAGAAATTTTCAATTTTATGATAAATTTATTAATTTTTATTATACTGAATTTATTACATTATCACAGCCAATTTGGCTGTGATAATGTAATAAATTCAGTATAATAATTCTGCATACTTTTAATCATGAAATATATGCATTTGTTAGTTCTATATGAAATAATGCATTTCAGGAAATATAAATGATTACTCCCTGAAAGTATACTTTGCTAGTAAAGTATACTTTGCAATGTTGATGAAATAGGCTACTGGAGCTCTGGGAACATCTGTGTCTGAGAAGGGCATACAGTATCAAAGTAAGCACAATCTGTCAATACAGCATTCATGATTTCTATAGAACCTCCCAAGCAGAAATTATTACGGAACATTCTGGGCCACGTCTGGTTTTGTAATAAATAAGTGTCATTTTCGCCAAAATTGTGAAAAGCAAATTTGGAAAATGTGAAATTATTGCATATTTAGCAACAAAATCTTGCTATGTTGAAAAAATCATGAAAAAAACAAGTGGGACTGTCGGAATGATTGTGAAAAAAGTGACCCACACATTTATAATTATGAAGAGGCCTTTCATGGGTCTCAATTATAGTGAAGGAAAGCACTGCAGTTTGATCAATCCCGAGCTCAGCTCATTGTGCCAACAATGGTAACATCACAAGGTTAATAAAGCCCGGTTTTGACAAAATGGCTCAAATGTTCTCCTTGTATGTTCCATCAATGTACATTTGGTTAGTCGGCATATCAGCACAGTCAGACACGGAGGGAAATGTCGGTAACTGACGGTACAGAGGTCTGTGTAACGTCTATACATGCAACTCGATCTAATGAAACTAATATTAGGTTTCAGACCGGTGTAGATCCTGATCAGCCTACATGATGCTGTATACAGCTTGGCAGTAGCCCACAGTACTAACTTCTATATGTGTGGTCGTGACTGGAGAAATGGGGCTTATGGCATCTATGGCCAGTGTAGCTCCAGATATTATAATGCACTCCTGCAGCAGGATAAGGACCTATACTGTTCGTTAGAAGCAGAACGAGTGTTCCACAAACTGAATGGCGATCAGTACAGATCCTGATCAGACTGCACAGGCAGATCTGGATCTGCCATGGTTGCAAATGCCATAGGACCCATTTCTCCAGTCACATATAATGAATGTTTCACTAGCTAAATAGTTAACAGTGTAGATCCCAATCAGACTGCACAGATGTTCAGGCTGGTCAAGGTCTACACACTGGTTGTACAGGCAACAAGTCCATTTTTGTAAATATTGATCCAAATGAAGGTTTATCACCATTTTAAACATTTGTACACACCGCATGGGAAGAAGTGAAAGTGAATGGGTTTAACGTCCCAGCAACAGCTAATGTCATATAGAGACGGGACCACAGTTTAAGGTCTCATCCGACAGACCAGGGGCCCCCGTTTCACTAAACTTAGTACGCCTAAAATGTCCGTAAGTGCAAAATTATGATAGTCTGTAAATTTCACATTAACAATGTTTTCTTGTTAAACAATTATTGGATTTACATTTATTGAGCATAGGCTGCATATGCAGCCTATGCTCAATACATGTAAATCCATCAATTGAACTTTACAGACGATCCTAAATTTGCACTTGCGAACATTTTAGTCGTAGGAAGTTTAGTGAAACGGGCCCCAGTAGGATAGAAATACTATTAAGTTAGTGTTTTTCACGTCTAGGGCGAGGACTGAACTGATAACCTCCGGCATTGAAGTACAATGCCATATCCCCTAGGCCACGGCCTATCACGCATGGCAAGAAAATGTATGCGCTCATGAATAAGGAAAAGGACATGGCCAGCATACATGTATATCGAGTCTCTCAAAGTGTTTTCTGTGACACGCTTCTACATGAAAGGACATCAGTGTGATCACTGTGATATATATATTCTCAGTGAGTGGAGCATAACTAGTGCCTCAGTGTGGATGCTCAATCTGATCTAGGGCTACACTGGTTGATACCTAAATATGGCTGTGAGTGGAGAAATGCGGCTTACAGGATTTATGACCAGTGTAGCTTCTGATCAAATAACACTTGCTAGAAGCACGACGGCCGTTTCATTGATGAAATAGCGAACAGTGCAGATCCTGATCAGACGACTGTGCAGATGTGCATTCTGATCTGGATTTACACTGGTCGCAAAACCTATAAGCTTCATTTCTCCAGCCACAGCCACATATAAGCCCCTATTTGTCATGGTATGCAACAAAGGTTAGGTTATGTAGGTTATGCTAGCAAAACGGCGATGCGGTTGGATCAATTGTTTTAAAGATGTCCTTCAATTGTGTCGTATCCGCCATTGGTGGCACACCCATCTGAGGCGGTCCTATGATCGCGAGAGAATCGAGAATGTCGTGTGTCGTCATATCACCACTATTGGGCGAGATGTTCTCACTCTGTTTTGGCAGGCTGGGAGTCGACTTTGGGAGAGGTGGTTTACTGGGCCGGGGCTTGTTGTAACTATTGTAACTGGAGTCCTCGTCCTGCTTGTCCGAGTCTATTCCCAGTGGGGAACTATATTCTGTACTCGACTTCCTCTGGCCGGTGAACCGCTTGGCCGGTGCTTGTTGTGTGGGCGAGTGGCTGGTGGCTTCTGAAATGTGTTTCCGCTTGAATCGCGGGTCATTTCTATAGTCAAACTTTGGCCTGTCCTCCGAGGAATCTGAACCGGACTTGTCTGTCAACAACCCTGATTGACTGAACTGTCGTTGTATTCCTGAAGAATGTTGATCGGAATCGTTCACACACGATAAACGTGGATCTGGAGCTGATCGCGGATGATCTGGAGCTGATCGCGGATCCGGTGCTAATCGATCCTGCGCAATTCGTGGATCTTGAACTGATCGTGGATCTGGTGCAATTCGTGGATCCTGTGCTGATCGCGGATCTTGTGCTAATCGCGGATCCTGCGCTAATCTTGGATCCTGTGCTCTACTGATTCGTGGGTCCATTGGTTTACTTGCACTAACAGTAGGTTCCTGATACATCGAGTCACTGCCGCCAAGTCGAGAATCGGACACCTGGCGCCCCAACACACGAGGGTCGGCGGGCGCGAAATTCTCCGACAAGCTCTGCATCATCGACCGTGCATCTGGCAAAATTGTATTTACCGACGAAACACCTTGACTGTTTTGTCGAGAAAACGAACTAGATCTATTAATAGTACTTGCACCGGAATTAGAATCCTGTCTAGATAAACGTGGGTCCATAGGTCGAACTGGTAAATTATGCATTCCGACACCAGGGTTTGATGGCATTCTTTGTAACCGAGGGTCTAAAGGTTTTTCGGCCGTGTTTTTAAGTCGAGGGTCAGTTGGTTTTGGGCCTACAGGCTCTTTCTTAATCACAGGTTCTGGTGGTTCATTTTTCACAGCCCGTGGATCAAGAAATGGAGCAAGTTCTGGCCGAGGGACGCTCGTACTCTTCATCTTCTCAAACATCTTCGGATCCAATAACGAAGGTTTAACCGGGTCTGGGCTCGATATTTCTTGCTTAAGTCGCGGATCAACCGGTCTTACAGGAAGAGTACTGTGGTCTATAACCCTACCGCTTTCAAATTCCTGCTGCTTTATTATTTTCTGAACACGCGGGTCGTTTTTAAACTTTTGTTCATTCAAGTCTATGTTTTGTGGCACTCTGTTTTTGATGCAGAGAACACGACACAGTCTCCAGGGGCAGTCTCCGTCCATGGATTTGATCACGGTTGGTTCACGGGGCTGGGGAACCGGCTGGGACCAGGCTATTGCTTGTTGTGACGGGTCGACAGGTCTGAAACAGAGGTAATATTTATTGTCAGATCAATTGTGAACAGCAAAAAGGTGAACAGTGAATGGGTTTAGCATCCCAACAACAACTAAGGTCATACAGAGACAGGATCACAGTTTAAACTCTCATCTGACAGACCAGTGGGATGCAAATACTATGCAAACATTTTTCATCAGTTCAATACCATATTCCCTAGGCCAAACGGTTAGTAAATATATCATAATAACAGACACAATTTATTCTAAAACATTATCACCAATATTTACTGTTAGCATGCATGGGTGTGCGGAGTTAGCATAATAAAGCACTGAGATATTATTTGTTATGAAATAGGGGTTTTACTAAATAAATTGTGTCCCAGTATATAGGGTTACACCATATTTTGAGCCATTAACCCTTTCATCCCTAAGTAACTGGAATGGATTTTGATATGTTATCGTTGCAACCAATCCAATCAGACTAGGCCATTTATGAAAAGGGGGCGTATTTTGTTTTCAAAAATATGAAAATTACTTTCAAATAGTGCAGATCCTGATGAGACGGCTCGTAAGGCTAATCTGGATCTGCACTGTTTGCATAAACCCGCTATAGCGCAGTTTCGGGTTCTAAGGGTTAAATTTACGGCCTATTCCATACCTATTCTGGGAGCCACTACTGTTACTAGCAGTGGTAGACGAGCCCTGGCTTTTGATGGCGTTGATCATCTGCATAACATTGAGGCTTGAACCGCCCCCGGACAGACCGAGCGAGGGTTTTTTAGGCACGGATGTCGCCTTCTCAGTCTGTTTCAACGATTGTAGGAGATTGCCGGGCTTACGGTCATCGTCTTCATCGCTCGAGTACTCCCAGTTATCCGCATCAACTGTAATTGAGGGATGGATTGATTTACAGGATGGTACCATCGATTGATTGATTGATTGGGGTTTTACGTCCGTTCAAAAGCAAGTAGATAGAGCAAGTGAGCAGAGGATACTCCCAGCCGCCGCCTGGATCGAAACTATTAACCCTTTCAACCCTAAGTAACTGAATGGGCTGCGATATGTTCGTTTTGCAACCAATCCAATCATCGCAAAATGATTTTCAGACTATTCCATTTATAAAAAGAGGTATTTGTTTTTCTCAAAAATATGAAAATTACTTTCAAACAGTGCAGATCCTGATGAGACGGCTCGTTACGAGCCGGCTCATCTGGATCTGCACTGTTTGCATAAACCGATATAGCGGGCGTTCAGGTTCAAAGGGTTAATGCAAATCTCACGGACAGACAGAAATACGAAAACTATATACCCTTCGTATGCCGGGGTTATAAACAGAAAAGAAAAGCACCTGTGTGGAGAGCATCGCACAATCAAAGCTAAAATGTCAACAGATGCATATATATAGTCACACCCGTTGCCATTTTGATCAGGAATTGAACTGACAATTAATTGCATTGTAAGTTTGTATTAAAAGTCAGAGAAATGGTTTAAATAGTGATTCTCAATGCTACAGACGTCAATCACAGTGTTTACAAACAGTGTCGAGCCGTCTCATCTGGATCTGCTGTTCGCACGTATTTTATTTAATACAATCTTAACCTTTTTTTTCTGCTTAATGGTACAATGAAAAACTTAACAATATCCCAGGGCAGGTATATAGCACTGAAACAGCAAAAGTGAACTGGTTGAACAGTTCAGCAACCGTTACGGTCATATAAAGACGGGGCCTCGGTTTCAAGTCTCATCCGAAAGACCGAAACAGTTTTGATAACTGTTTCGGTCATTCGGATGAGACTTGAAACCAAAGGTAATGGTACTAGTGTAACGTGATCACACTTAGACATGTAGTCTACACTTGTTACCTCAAACTCTCTTACAAGTCAAACTACTGACAACTCAAAGACCAATTCTTGGTTCCAAGTACATGTTTTCCTAGATAATAACTCTCATTAACCCAAAGTATTTTCCTTAATCCCCTGGACATTGAGTAAACGAGTGTAGACTGTACCTTTGACCTTGTCACGTGTGTTCTCCCCGTCCAATCTCTCCTTCTCCCGGTGAGCAAGTTGTTGTTGTTGTATGCGGAGGAAGAGCTCCCGCTGTTTGGGGGGTAGGTGGGCGGGGATTTCTATCTTGGCAGCGTCGTCACTGCCCTCCATATCCCAGTCCTGTTGGGGAGTCTTGTCACCTACACCACAGAGATGTAAACTAGGTTGGATCTAGGATTTTGTAATTAGTTGCGAGAATTAACTAATAACACATTTGCTCCAATATTTGTAAAATTTTTAATAGCCAAAATGTAAATCTTTGAAATATTGGTAACCAAATTGTTATTTTTTACTGGCCATTCCCAAAACAAATAGTGTCTGAATATTTAGGGTTAATACAGTAATTGGTTGTTAATACTAATAGGCAGTGAAATATAGCTGTGACTGGAGAAATGGGGCCTATGAGATTTGTAACAGTCTAGCTCCTAATCCAATAGCACACTGCTGTAGCCTGATAACAATCTATATTGCTCGTTGGAAGCATTGATTGATCCAATGGTAAACGGTGCAGATCGTGATCAGACTGCACGGATGATCAGGCTGATCTGGATCTACACCGGTTGCAAAACCCCAGAGCTCCAGTTAAGGTGCGTAATTTGGAGGTAAATTTCTTATTTCTCCATCCAAAATGGCAAGTTGGGACTGCTTTACAATCGTCTCAATGAGACGATTCTAAAGGACTCCCAACTTGCCATTTTGGATGAAGAAAACCCCAAGTTGGTCAAATTATGCACCTTAACTGGAGCTCTCAACCCATAAGCCCCATTTCTCCAGTCACAGCCACAATTCGTACACACACATCGCAGCCTTGACCAATGGAACTTCCTGATTTGGAGAGCGAGCACGTTAATCCCTGGTAATACATACCTTGACCAGTGGAGCTGGGGTCCTGTTTCCTCATGTCAATGTCCGTCCGCAAGTCTGTGTCGGCGACGTGTTCGTTCGTCATACCAGCATCATCCAGCTCCATATCCTATAGATACAAGAGACACGTGTGACTGTCACTGGAGAAATGTTGCTTTTCTCTGAGACAAAATCCATTTGAGTTGATTTTGGCGATTGATTGATTGATCTGTTCAACAACAACATATCTACAGATGGGAATGCGCATGTATTGGGGGAGCACCGTAAATCAATCACTGAAACAACAATAACAGGAAACTGTGGCTTGTCGGCATACAAATGCCTCTGGTGGCAGATTGGAGAACTTCTGAAATACAGACAGTATAAACACGATATGCCTCCCAACTTGACAGAAAACAGGGCCATAAAAAATCACTGAAAAGCTGCATCTTTATCCGGTGCCAGGCACCCTTACTACACCAGATTGGAGGTTTGCAAATATAGCTAATGTCTCTTTAACCCATTTCAGTCTTAAGGATACAAAATCTCATTATTTTGTTTATTTCTCCATAACGGTATATGTTGTTACCACTCATTTGAACTGAGATGAGAGTGGTAACAACATATACTTTTGAGATGAAATAAAGAAAATAGGATGTTTTTCCTTTAAAAAGTTAATACTACTATAATACTACTATAATTGTAGCCCGTCTTTAATGGGTTAAAATGTCTACCCATGTGTGGCTGTTTCACATACCTGTGGTCCGTCGTTGACACTATCCGGGGTCTCCGAGCCGACCTGCTGCGCCCGCAGACGGGGGTCCAAAGAGCCCATCAGGGGTGGGGGGCCCGCACTCACTTCCCCCATCAGCCCCATACCTGCTGGAACAACGGTGGTCGATTACAATTGAGAATTGTTTGAAATTACACTGCTTGATTATAATTAACTATTTGCTATTTGCTTGTTTTGTTTAACCGTTTCACCCCTAAGTAACTGGAATGGACTTTGATATGTTAATTTTCCGACAAATCCAACAGTTACAAAATGATTTTCCGACCGGTCCATTTAAGAAAAGGGGGTGTTTTTTTTCTCAAAAAATATGCAGAGTGCAGATCCTTATGAGATGGCTCAACTGAATCTACACTTTTTGCGAATACCACTATACAGGCCTGTGGTGTTAATTGCGTTAACAGCATGTCAACAGCTATGGTCATTTTAGGCCGAGTCAATGGGGTCGATTTATTTATTTAATGGTGTTGAACGGCGGGGGTCAAATCCAGTTAACGGTATTTCACCCGTAGGGAATGAAATTAATCTACTTGTCCCATAGGTAGCAACAAGATCAATTATAATCAAAAATTGATTAATATTCCATTAAACGACAGTGAATTAATTTATCTAGAGTAAATTAGACATCTATATATGTTACAAATATCACAGTAGCTTACAAATGACAACTTTTTTTGTATTTATTGCGCTAAAGATGATACATCACAATTTAATTGAATCATTGATAGATGGCCAACTGTGGAACACTATATTTGGCTTGATTCTAGAGAATTGTGAAGAGCTACAGTTCCAATATAGTCAATGATTAATGGATCTGGCCGACTATCCATACCTGACTGGGGATCATTGCCGTCCTCCATGTTTTGTTGTTTAAGCCTTGGATCGCCGGGCGCCCCAGTCATCTGTGGGTTCGGATTCCTGTACTGTTGTAACATGGGCGCGGCCCGCAGTATCGCCCCGACCAGCGCCGCCGCCTGGTTCATCGGCTGATTCATTGGAACCGGCGGCCCCATAGGGGCGCCCTGTAGCCCGGGTGGAATGGGAGGCCCCCCGGGCATGGGGCCCGACATCGACATTGGAGGCCCGCCCATGGGCGGCGGGGGGCCCTGCATCATGCCGTCTGGTGGAGGGCCAATCATGCTGGGCCCGCCCCACTGTGGCTGCCCATCAGCGCCCAGAGGGCCAGACATTGGCCCACCAGGAGGCCCCACCATTGGGCCCCCGGGGCCCATAAATGGGGGTCTGGGCGGCATGTTCTGTGGGCTCTGGAACATGGGGTTGTTCGTCTGAGGTGACATATTGGTTTCACTGTAAAATCCCTGCGGTCTGAAAATTTATAAACAATGTTTAACCCTTTCATCTATATTTATATAAAATGGTATGTTCTGTGCGGCCTTTTATCTATTCCATTCATCTAAAAAGATTATGGTTTCAAAAGTCTACAATTAATGACAAACACTGCAGATATTGATAAGATGGCTTTTTATGACCTACAGTGTTTGCAAATGTTGGCTGTATGACCTATTGAAATGATTAATAACTTACATTTTTATCACTTCAGACAAGCGGTCAAACTATTAATTAGCAGCTGCTGACACTTGTAAATGGATACAAGACTTCAACAAAGATGAATTAATTCAGTCAATGCATGAATGAGCACTCCGAAAAACGTACATGTGTTTTGCGACCACTAATATTAGTAGTCGGTGGCCAACAGTACCTACCTTTGGACTGAGGGGGATGGTTGAGACTGGGAGCTAGTTGGCGGTTTCTTTGGGCTGTCTTTGGGCGGCCGTGTTTCTATGTCAAACAGGGACGGGATGCTTTTCGCCTCTTCTATCCTTTGCTTCAATTCCTTTGTAAGATGGTGGTGTGGTGGCGACCCTACAACACAGATAATAATATGAATACAACTGCCTTTTGTTTACAAAACAACAAAAATATCAGTTATTGTGATGTTGGTCTGAAATTTTAAAACCTTATTTTAGATCATGTAAACATGATTGTAACTTGAAATCACAAGTAAATTGATTGGCTGAGCAGCTACCAGCAGTATTAAGAATTTCTTTCAAGCTATTCAATATTACATTTGGATATGATCGAAGAATTGTGGCTTACGATCAATGCGACCAATATAGAACCACATCAGCCAGTGCATCCGCGCAGTCTAATCATGATGTGAACTGAATTTAGTCAGCGAAATGCATGCCATGCTTCTAATAACAGTATAGTTCTTTATGAGGCTCCGGAGTGTGCTAGTAGATTGTAGATTGAGAGCTAGACGGGCCATGAATGCCACAGGCCCAATTTCTCCAGTCGCAAACACATAATTACTCCTCCTGCAGCACATAGTGGGGACAACATTGCTCAGAAATATTAGGACCGTCTGGTATTCCACAAAATGTCAGAGTTTCCTACCCTTGAATAACAAACTACCGTCTGTTTCACGAAACTTGCCCAAATTGTACGGCTATATAAACAATACAAAAACAATATTTTTTCTGATAATATTCAATTATAGCAGAAATTAAGAATGAGCCTACTTTTTATTCCGTGAAATTTGGTCCAATATCGACTTTATTGCGAAAGAAATATTTCCACAAGTTAAATCCCCATAGACATCTTCACTATGAGGATTTAACATGGGAAAATTTTTCAGAAATAGTGGACCCATTTTCAAAATGTAACTTGTTTTCTTAGATCATTTCCAAGCTATCTAGCCAGGTTTCAGAATAAATTTCCAATTTTTTCGTTTTTTGACAGGTTTCGTGAAACAGACCGTAGGTACTCTTTGTTTACTGTCTTTTAATAGGCTATAACCAACATATTCACACAAATAATAAACATACCAAGTAGACTTGGCTTCTTGCGTCGTCGGCCACCGTCGTCAAAGTCGTCACCATCATCATACTCTTCAAACTCTCTTTCTCGCATGTACTGAAACATGAATATACATGTCATAATTACACTAACATTGAAAATTGGAAAACATGTCACAGCAAATGCATTATTAAACACTGTAACTGTGTTTTCAATAGTGGTCAATCTTAATTGCAGAAAATATGACCGCTTTTCAAAATAATAATATATTTAACATGTAGTGGTGTCTGAAGAAATGGGGCTTATGGGTATTCCAACCAGTGTAGGTCCAGAATCAGTTTGTGCATCTGCACTCTGATCAGGATCTGCACTGTTTGCCATTTAATAGAAATATAACGGAAGATCATTAGCAGGCTACAGGAACATGCTATTTGATCAGGTGCTACACTGGTCACAAACCCCAATTCTCCAGTCACAGCCACATATAAGACATATATTATAACTTGATGAAATGGAATAGTGTGTTAATGGCCCAGAAGCCATGTAAGGTCAATATATGCCCAGGCTGATCTGGATATACACTTGTCGCAAAACCCATAGGCTCCATTTCTCCAGTCACAGCCACATATTATAGGAATGAATGGCCTTTTTGTGGAATTTATCGGGGTATAAACTTGGAAAAGTCGCGGGATTACTGGACGAAGGCCGGAAGGCCTCGTCCAGTATTCCCGCGACTTTCCAAGTTTATATCCCCGATAAATTCCACAAAAAGGCCATTCATTCCTTATAATTCCAGCATTTGAAATAAATTCATCAAGGAAATGTGTTTATTTTCCGTTTTCTTAAGAATTATTTTAACTGCGCCTCACAGTTACGGAAAGTAGTTTGGCATGGGAGTTTACTGGGATATAAATTTTGGACAGAGACTTGCTACGGACCAATCAAATGTTAGGGAATTGTGTAAATATTTTTGTGCTGGAATCATAAACGGAATGACTGGCCATATTAAATAGAAGAGTAAATTTAAGTCCATGTGAAGTCATAAAAGATTTGCCGAGAACAGAACATAAATTATCCCTTTCAAAATTACGAGTGCAAACTTGAAAAATTAATTTATTGATAATCATGATTTCTCATCTCATTAAATGGAAGTTAGGTTGAGATGGTTAAGAAATGTTTAATATGTTAGTTTCCCATATATAGAATACTTACTGAATGAAAGGCTTTGTCCATTTGCTCTGTGAGAGGATTGTGGGAGAATTTACATTTGTCACCGCTGTAACACTTCATCCCTGTGTGGTAATATCGGCACGGGAACTCCGAATGCATGTACATACAATCGTCCCCCTTACTGCAGAATGACTGGATATAGTATTTACACGGCTCCGGCCGCTTATCAGGGCTAAAGTCATGATTAAACTGGCAGTCAGCGCCGCGGTGGCATTTCCCTTCTTTGAAAAACCGACACAACGGTCGCTCTTCCATGGGAGTTTCAAGCAACGGCTTCTTTTTGACGGGATGTTCGATTTCACCATCCTTCTCTCGCTGTTGTTGTTGTTGTTCTCTCATCTTCCGCTCTCTGAAAGCTTGCTGCTTCATCTTTTTCCGGCTCTTGGCATGCAACGGCTGTAATACACATACAGCAGAGATCAGTAAAGGATGTGGGAAAGAGGAAACTTTGCAGCTGAGCCGTGCTTTCTAAAGTGTACCGCAGCTAGAAAGCTTTCTATTACCAGTGTAGAATGAAAATGAACTTCAGAGCTCCAGATAAGCCGTGTAGTTGCTTAAATACCCAATTAAAATTGGCAAAAACCCAATTGAAATCAGAAGTAGCGAGTATCATAAAGCAATAACAATTTTGTTGTACCTTTATCATGCTGCAGAAAACAATAAACAGACCACAAATATAGCATATTTTTCTTATTTTCCATGAAAACACATCTTGGTATTTCATTAGAATTGTCTCCAAGGAGACAATTCTAATGAAATGCCAAGACATGTTTTCATTTCGAAGAAACTATTCAATAATTGCTGTCTGTTGATTTGTAAACAGTAGTGTGATTTTATTTTACCCAATTAAAATTTTGAAATAACCAATTGATTTAGAAATGATGGAGTGACAATACTCAATTACTAATTCCTTATCTGGAGCCCTGGAACTTAGAATAGTCCATGGGATAGGTTCAATGGACCATTTCAAGTTCATGTTTAAACAATTCCCGTATTAATGTCAGAGCAAAGGCGTAATTATGAAAAGGCCTGTTGAAGAATTGCCAGTAAAAAAACGTATTACTGAAGAATTTCATCGATATATTACGAGCATAAACCAAATTCACCTTTGTAGACGATGCGTTATGTGAATTTTCCAACTAAATCAAACATGCATTTCCATTAAGAATAAATATCTGAACAATTATAAAGTTGTCTCCCTTGCATTAGTTGACTATTATCTGCAGTCGGCAACACAACTAAAACTGCTTTCGAGCCAAAATGTCTCCCCTTGACCATTTACATTCAGTCAATGTGCCAAATTCAGTTCACTGTTTATGTGGTCCTTTCTATTGCTCTACTATTTAAAGCTTGTGACCAGTTAATACCACAGGTGGAAGACTCGGAACTATGACACCAAAAAAATGCCTATTAAAAAAAATCCCATTACCCCACCCACTTGGTCTCGTACAGTACTATACGTTAATTCAAGGTGAGCATAAATAGCGCTATTATAGAAAGAGCCCTCTTTTTTCCGGCTCGCACAAACACAATAAACATTGATTAAATGTATGAAATATGTCTCTGGCAATCGATAAAGGTATTAGGTGTGTGAATATACTCACTTCAAATCGCTGTTTCAAGTATTTATTGAGTTATTCGCGTTTTGATTACCCCATCCAAAGCGAAAGTTGCGTGTACGAAAGAATCTCACACAGAATCGGAGGCCGTCCGGCTGGATTATCGGTCATATTTGGCCGATAGCTGATCGCCAGCTCAAACTAAAGTCGTACACCATGATCATATACATTAGAGACTCCAACCATACAAAGTTCGTCCAATTGTGATCGTTCGCCGATCTAAAAAACACTTTTTTCTAATTTTATTGACTTTCTTTCATGATTCGCGTACTATCAGATTATGTCTTCCGGAAACCCTGAAAAGGGAAAGTCCTCGCGTCTATTTTTAGGTTTAACCAATCAGAGATGTTCTTACATAGACGCTTCGGTGGTTGTATTATGGAAGATAGTGCATTGACCCAGTTCCAGATAATGAACAAAATTATAGAAAAAAGTGTTTTTTAGATCGGCCAAATATGACCGATAATCCAGCCGGACGGCCTCCGATTCTGTGTGAGATTCTTTCGTACACGCAACTTTCGCTTTGGATGGGGTAATCAAAACGCGAATAACTCAATAAATACTTGAAACAGCGATTTGAAGTGAGTATATTCACACACCTAATACCTTTATCGATTGCCAGAGACATATTTCATACATTTAATCGATGTTTATTGTGTTTGTGCGAGCCGGAAAAAAGAGGGCTCTTTCTATAATAGCGCTATTTATGCTCACCTTGAATTAACGTATAGTACTGTACGAGACCAAGTGGGTGGGGTAATGGGATTTTTTTTAATAGGCATTTTTTTGGTGTCATAGGTCCGAGTCTTCCACCTGTGGTTAATACCCCAGCCAGTGCTACCAAAATAAATATCACATTCTGAGGTTGCTCAATATCTACACCAGTCATCAAGAAAATAATTTGTGAGCCATCTGTGACACGTGCCATGCAACTTTGCACCTAATGAGATGGTACAAATTTTCAGGAAAAATATTTACAAAAACGGTCATATTTTCGGTAAATGATGGCGCAGAGGCAATGGCTGATCTGCGTCTACATTGGTCAACAATGCCGTAAGACCCATTTCCCTACACATACAGTGGGGTCAGCGTGTAAGTGCACACACGAACGAACACGACAGGTTGGTTCCAACCTGTCGTGTTCGTTCGTGTGTGCACTTACACGGCTGACCCCACTGTATGGCTCACAAGATGCAAATCATTTTGTGGGCAATATATAGACATACCGCGTTATCGTTGATGGTCATGGAGGGATCCATGTATTCCCCTTCCACCAGCTCCATCATAGCTTTGGGTTTTCTCTCGGTGAACCTGCAATAATCATCACACCAGTTGATTCAGTGATTGATTGAAGGTTTTAAAAATTACAGCAAGTGAGCAGGGGCTCACGGATACACCAGTCGATGCCTTGTTCGACCAACAAATGTTTTATAAATCATTTGGCCTTGAGAATTGGCATGAAAGCCACATGGGTGGTCTATAGAATGAACGTATACAAAGTTTCAAGTCAATCTAACTTACAGGGATCCTCCAGATTATCGGACAAAAATGGCTGTTTTGTTACGATATTTTTCTTAAAATAGCAGCTACGGGCATAAAATTTTCACAGAACAATCGTCGGTTCTTGCTTTCTCAACGCATGGGAACTATTTAGCAAACTGTGCCATCTTTCTCACTTAAAATTGGGTCAGATCATCAGTCGTAACATTGCCCCAAAATTAACATCGACAATCAATTATCCGGACAAATGTATAACCGTCTTATAACTTGTATTCTCACCTTAAAATCATAATTTTATCGCCTGAAAACCAGTATAAACAGCATTGTGTTGTTTTGCAGAAAACACAATCACCATTCGCTTCTTGGAAAACATCGTATTTATAGAATGTATTGTATTTATAGAACAACTCTGCAATGACGTAATGGGCGCACTCGATTGAGCTCTTCATAATTTGGTGGAAATTCCGCGGTAATGATCGTTTCGTACACTGGTGTTTTCGCACCTGTCGATTTTATCCACGAATGAATATGGGTGTGAAATGGTGTGTAATGGCTTGGGTCCGAAATGGCTTGGGGCGATTTGGCCTTGAAACAATTATTATCTGTTTTTGAATAAGTAGCTCTTCGTTCTTTTTCTATCATGATACATTTTCGCATTCCTTCCTATCTGCTCTGTATTGTACATTGTGTATTAAACAGTCTGAAAATGATATTGGAGGAATGCATCGTATCGTCTGCATACTTCACACAACAGAGTATTGAAACACTCTATAGGGGGCCTCAAATTATGCGCATGCGCAGTGACAGATACAAGCCCCCGCGTGACGTTTGACGTTGTAAACAACTTGTGGACATAGTGTGGGAATGTTTTCGGCAAATTTTATTAAAATGTTTACCTTGGCGATATATTATTCACACTGGCATGGAAACAGCAAGCACCTGAGTGACTCAGATATGTCCGTTGCAAAATCGGATCAAATGAATGCGTTTAATTAACAGCTATTTTGATTTATCCGATAAATTGATTGTCCGGATAATTGGTAGGACCCCTGTACAGTTGCAGAGAAAAAGTTTTATGCAAATCTTACAGACGGACAAACAGACGGACGAAATAACGAAAACTATAAATCCCTCGACATACTTCATATGCCGGGTGTATAATAAGTACAGGTAGGAATATACCTAAATCAGAATTGATTTATAGATTGATTGGCTGTATATCACAGTAGTAACGACTCGCTGTCAGATTGACATCCTGATGAGAGAGCTTGTTACAAGTGCATAGAATCAAATTAAACTAAGCCTACTTGTTAGATCGTGCCAATATTATGTGTTGTGACATACCTGTTTTTTTCTATTTCATTCATTTCTGCAGGAAAATATATGTTGTGACCACTCACTTGAACCGTCTGGGTAAGACGGTTCAAATGAGTGGTGACAACATATACTTCTGTTCAAGAAAAAGACAACCAAATGTTTAGAATGTTCGTGTAACCTTGGCATAAAATGGGTTAAATAATCATGCGTCCTTAGATCGTGGTCAATTCTACGCATCATGACTTACCGTTTGTTCAAATTCCCCTCATACTCATCATCAGACGGGCTGTCGTAAGGTCCTGGCGGACTCACGTAGCCGTCATGCTCGTTCTTGTTGCGATCTCGTTCCCCATTCCCGTGATCTCTCTCCGCCTTCTCTCTGTCCTTGCTGTCTCGGTTACCATGGTGACCGTGGTCGCCTTTCCTGCCACCCCGGTCTGACCGGCTCTTGTGTCCACCGCCACGATTCCGATCACGGTGTTTGTCCCGCTCCTTGCTGTCGCGGTTGCCATGGCGACTACGGTGTTCGTGGTGGTGGTCCTCGTCCGAAGTGCGGCGAGATTTGTCTCCCTTGTGCCGTTCATCTTGGTCCGGACTCTTGTAAGGTGTGTCGTAGGCAACCGGCGATCTCTCGCGCCGAACTTTGGGCTCCTCTGGCAACCAGGCTTCATTCTCGTTGTCCCCAACCATGTCATAGTCGACATACTCTCTGTGTCGCTTCTTCTTTGGCTGTAATATCATACACGTAAAATGCATAAAGATCAACAAGACAATTTAAATTATTTTTAAATCATACAGCTGATCGAGTAATTGATTGATTTGTGTTTTACGTTCATTCAACAGCAAGGTCACAGATGGAAATGTACCTGTATGGGGAAGCACTGTATGTTCAGCACTGGAATTATAGTAAAAACTATCCGCACTGAAAGACAGTGTATGGAGGAGTATCCATCCACTATTGGATTATAATCTGCCGAAACTGGGAACCAGGAATGACGCAGTGACTGAGGTATAGACCCGTCTTATATATACGTTACCAAATTTGGGACAGTCGCGAGCAACTTCCTTTACAACATCGGGGAACCATCGACATTAGAATAGGTGGAGTTTATCGGTTTGTTGTCCCGTTGCGTAGCTACTATCAAACCGACAAACACCTACAACTATAATGTCGATGATGCCCAGGAATTAGTTCTAAGGGAAGTTACTCATGCAGTTTGGTAACCTATCTATAAGACTGGTCTACAGTTCATACCTTATTGTCGTCTTTGGATCGCCTTCGCTTCTGGTGCTTGTCGCGGGTCTTTTTGCGTCGTTCCTTCTTCCCGGTGTCCACCTGAGGCACATCCACTTCCTCTCCGTCCTGGTTATCTCCCTTGGACTTGGACGGTGTGGACCGCTTCGAGCTAGTCTTACTCTCATCTGTAATGTACAGCATTTGATTGACTGATTGATTACATGATTTGATTTAACTAATTGGGCTTATACGTTCGTTCAACAGCAAGGTCTTATACGAATCATGGGAATACAGAATTAATAATTCCAGCACAAAAATATTTACACAATTCCCTAACATTTGATTGGCCCGTAGCAAGTATATGTCCAAAATTTATATCTCAGTAAACTCCCACGCCGAACTACTTTCCATAACCGTGAGGCGCAGTTAAAATAATTCTTAAGAAAACGGAAGATAAACACATTGTATTGATGAATTTATTTCAAATGCTGGAATTATAAGGAATGAATGGCCTTTTTGTGGAATTTATCGGGGATATAAACTTGGAAAAGTTGCGGGAATACTGGACGAGGCCTTCCGGCCTTCGTCCAGTATTCCCGCGACTTTTCCAAGTTTATACCCCGATAAATTCCACAAAAAGGCCATTCAGTCCTATAATATTGTTACTCTTGTATGTAATGAACATGATATGATTGATTGACAGGGCTTTTACCTCCGTTCAACAGCATGGTCATACAAGTATACGCGCATTTCTGGCCAGTCTAAGCTCTCGGTCAGGTAGAGAACGCCGGTAGTCTGATAAGGATCTATACTGTTTGCTAGGTGTTTCACTGACTGAAAGTCGAACAGTGTAGACCTTGAACAGAATGTGCGGATGCGTGTGCAAAATGATCGAGGTCTTGGGCGATCGCACGTGGGTCGTATGCAAACGTAAGTTATTGAAACATGAAAGGTGTTACTAATGTACACACACGCACGTAAGTACGTGGCCTAACGCTATATCCCCTCTTGCCTATCGGCGAGGGGACAATCAGGTGCTATAAATTACCTTCGCGCGCTTCGCCTTCATCACTCCCGATTTCTCCATCCTCCAATATTTCCCCATCCTCGGTATCGATGGCATCGAATTGCATGCTCGGCCGGGCCACGTGGTATGCGACCTCGTCTATGTCCTCACCTTCTTCATACGCGCCGTGACCATCGTTCAGCTCCTGGGGTGCCATACCTGGTAGGATAATAATAATTGATTACAATATATTGTTTTCCATATGCTCACCAAATACAAGGCCAAAACGACCTGATTAAGATGGAATGAATGAGTATTTTACATCCGCCAACAACAAGGTCATATGTGACTGTGTCTGGAGAAATGGGGCGACAGGTGTTTCATTGATGGAATGACGAACAGTGCAGCATGGGTGGGACCAGTTCCAAATGGCAAATCCTGAAAATGGCTAAAGAAACATATTTTTCACCCACAAATGTGCTTCCCATGTTGAAAAATTATTGCTTTTCTGCAATTATCAGGAAGCTCAAATCCTGATTTCCCAGCCCTGGTGCAGATTCTGATCAGACTGTGCCGATGCACAGGCTGATCTGGATCTACACTGGTCGAAAACATATCAGCCCCATTTCTCCAGTCACAGCCACATATACAGGCGGGAATGTACCTGTATGGTACATATGTATGTACCATACAATCAGCGCTGAAATTATGATAAAAACATTCAGCACCGAAAGACAGTGTCCTGATCCAGTACCAGGCAGCCCGACTACACCGGATCACTTGACTCCATGTGTGAATATCAGTGAAACTGTTATCATGGTTATCCTACACAAGATATTCTGTGTATTTTATTAATTACAAATGATAATGGTTACAGTTGATTGTGGTAAAATGTGGTGAAATGGTTTAATTTCCCAGCAACATAGAGTAGATCGATATGTGTTAATGGACATACATCACATTTCGATGGCATAATCAATGATAGATCAAAATGCCCAGTGTGATCATTATCGATGATCAATTCCAAAATTGGACCAATTGTGGAAGACTAGCCATACCAGTACTGTGGTCAGCCGCAGCGTCGAGAGCAGCAGTTTCTATTGCTTCGTTGTCCGATTGGTCCATCGTTGTTCAACTGCCCATTGCCCTTGGTAAACAGCAGACTGAGAGTAATGTGGTATCTGAAACAGAACGGAACGTTTTTTATGCAAAGTATGTGAGAGTAACAATTACATATAGTTCTTTATAACAAATAGATTGATCGGCGTTTTAGATCTGTTCCACAGCATCTGTTCAACTGCAGGATCATTGTATATTTGTGACTATGAAAGTCAATGTCCTGATCTGGTGCCAGGCACCCTTACTAGACTACCACTTGGCCCACTGGTGTGAATGCTAGTAAGATTAAAAGGTAAGACAGGAAGCAATAAGGGTGGAATTGTTAAGGTACGCATATGTAGCCATATGTAGTTTCTGAGTACCTGGGTGACGTTTCACTAAACTTTGTACGACTGAAATGTTCGTAAGTGCAAATTTAGGATCGTCCGGAAATTTCAATTGATGCATTAACATTATAGGAATGAATGGCCTTTTTGTTGAATTTATCGGGGTATAAACTTGGAAAAGTTGCGGGAATACTGGACGAAGGCCGGAAGGCCTCGTCCAGTATTCCCACGACTTTTCCAAGTTTATATCCCCGATAAATTCAACAAAAAGGCCCTTCATTCCTTATAATTCCAACATTTGAAATAAATTCATCAAGAAAATGTGTTTATTTTCCGTTTTCTTAAGAATTATTTTAACTGCGCCTCATGGTTACGGAAAGTAGTTAGGTGTGAGAGTTTACTGGGATATCAATTTTGGACAGAGACTTGCTACGAGCCAATCAAATGTTAGGGAATTGTGTAAATATTTTTGTGCTAGAATTATTTATTGATATGCAGCCTATGCTCAATAAATGCAAATCCCATAATTGTTGACGGAAGGCCTCGTCCAGTATTCCCGCGACTTTTCCAAGTTTATATCCCCGATAAATTCAACAAAAAGGCCCTTCATTCCTTATAATTCCAACATTTGAAATAAATTCATCAAGAAAATGTGTTTATTTTCCGTTTTCTTAAGAATTATTTTAACTGCGCCTCATGGTTACGGAAAGTAGTTAGGCGTGGGAGTTTACTGGGATATCAATTTTGGACAGAGACTTGCTACGAGCCAATCAAATGTTAGGGAATTGTGTAAATATTTTTTTGCTAGAATTATTTATTGATATGCAGCCTATGCTCAATAAATGCAAATCCCATAATTGTTGACCACATTGTTAATGTGAAATTTACATTATCATAATTTTGCACTTACAAACATTTTAGTTGTACAAAGTTTAGTGAAACGGTCCCCGTTAACTACCTGGTGACAGTGACATTTAACCAATCACAAAAATGACAAAACCAACCAGTATGCTTTCACGTTTGATGAGTGTAGAGCCTGATCAGTCACAAGGTTCATTCCGCCAGATGTTTCGCATCGGTTTCCGGATACACATTTGATATTGTATCGAACGAAAGGCGAACAGACAACGTGTAGACCCTGATCAGCAGACTGTGCAGATGCACAGGCTGGCCTGGGTCGACACTGGTCACAAAGACAATATGCCAAGTTATATAAATGTAAAGAAATGAACAAAATTTTTAATTTGTGGAAACATTTGTAACCTTGACCATTAATGGAAGGTTACATGTATGTTATTTTGTGACTTTGACAAAATGTAATCGGGTCTGAATTGATGGTGATATGGGCACAGATGCTAGGACATCATTATTTTTTCAATTGTTTAGGAAGGCGAACACGTCCGAGCTGTCTGAATATTATACCCATATATAGGCATAAAAACATCACATGTGGTCCTCCAATTATTATCATTTCTTATAAGAGTATCTGTTATTGTGTTGGGAAAACATTCCTGGTAGCTCTGCCGTAAACACAATATCTGTTTCAGACTGTCAGTGCACTGATCATGAGCTACACTGGTCAAAATTCCATGAACTCTTTTGTTGTGACGAGTCACACGTGGTTGTGACTGGAGAAATGGGGCTTATGGAATTTGTACCCATCTAGCTCATCTGCTAGAACACTACCATAGACTGATATTAACTCTTTGCATGCAGGGAAATTTGTGGGCTATAAATAGTTAAAAAAAAGCAGATGACAATTCATTATCTTTTCTTTTATTTCTCCTAATAAATGTCATGAATATGTCTTGGAATTTCATAGAAATAAAACATATATATACTCCCAATTCGTTTGGCGGATATTTTCGCCACTAGCATGCAGAGTTAAGGAGCCGTGTTGTTTGTTAGAAGCATCGCGGGTGGTTTTATAGACATGATGGTGAATAGTGCAGACTGCGCTTCTGCGATGGCTGATCTGGAACTACACTGATCGCAAAGGCCAGAGCGCCTTTTCACTAAACTTTGTACAACTAAAATGTTCATAAGTGCACAATTTTGATAGTCTGTAAATTTCACATTAACAATATTTTATTGTAAACAATGATTGGATTTACATTTATTGAGCAGAGGCTATGCTCAATAAATGTAAATTTATCAATTTAAATTTGCAGACGATCCTAAATTTGCACTTACGAACATTTTAGTCTTACAAAGTTTAGTGAAACGGGCCCCTGAATCCCCATTGCTCCAGTCACAGCCATATGTGAGGAGAAAAGTGACAAATGAGTAGGCAACCAGTGTAGCACAAGATAAGCCGGAATATCAGCCGTCTGATGGATGCTTATGTGGTTTCACTGCGAATGATTGAAGACGGTACAGATATGGGTACAACATTATAAACGATCTGGGGCCCGTTTCATTAAACTTCGTACGACTAAAATGTACGACCAAAGTGCAAATTTAGGATCGTCTGGAAATTTCAAATGATGGATTTGCATTTATATAGCATATGCTCCATAAATGCAAATCTAATAATCGTTCACAAGAAAACATTGTTAATGTGAAATTTACAGACTATCATAAATTCGCACTTGCAAACATTTTAGTCATACAAAGCTTAGTGAAACAGCCCCCAGGTTCTGAGCATGTACTCTTTAATCAAAATTCCTGGTTTCGAACGCAAGAGTATAGTACATCCTCCAAGTTTTATAAAGTCATGATCAGGGGCTCATGGATACCCCCAGCCACCGCCTGGACTGACTTGTTGTGTTTATGTGTTAGGGATGGATGGACAAACGGACGTTCTCACAAGAGGACGCTTGCTGGGTATTTCATTTGTTTTCTGGGATACCCAATAAGGAGACTTTCTATTGTTACACGTACCAAACACGCAACAGAATTATTTGATTTATTGGTGTTTAATGGCATATCAACAGCTACAGTCATTTAATGTCGGCCAATGGGATTGATCCAACATTCAACTGGTTGCATTGTGGGGAAAACAGAATGAACGGAATTTGCAGTTACCAATTTTTCTCAGTACCCAACAAGTGCCAGTCCCCTCTCGTGTACGGACAGACAGCCGGACGGAAAGCCGAAAATTATACATGCAAGTAATGTATCATACCCCTCGACATACTTCGCAATGCCGGGATATAACAAAACAAACGCTGGTAGCTAGTCAGAACCTCATTTGTGCCAATTTTCTCATGGTCAGTGATTTTCACAATTGATCAGTAGCCTATTTCATCAACATTGCAAAGTATACTTTACCAGCAAAGTATACTTTGAGGGAGTAATCATTTATTTTTCCTGAAATGAATTATTTCATATAGAACTAACAAATGCATATATTTCATGATTAAAAATATGCAGAATTATTATACTGAATTTATTACATTATCACAGCCATTAAATGGCTGTGATAATGTAATAAATTCAGTATAATAAAAATTAATAAATTAAAAAAAAAATTGAAAATTTCTCCCTCAAAGTATACTTTGCTACTAAAGTATACTTTGCAATGTTGATGAAATAGGCTACTGGGCTGTGAAAGGACAGGTCATGTGTGAGGACTATTTTGGTATCTGCAACTCATAGGCATTTGTTTCATTGTGGAAAGGATGGAGCACATTGTTTTTTATTTGTTGTATTTTCAGCTGTTGATTTGCCGTATTCGTCTCTTGATGATCCGCGATCCTCTGGCTGCTTCGTGTTGATTTTAGATTTTGATTTGTTGCTTGAATAGCTAGTATTGAACTGCTATTACATGTATAACGAAAGGGGACTAAGTCTGGGTGAATAGAATTTCTATTATATATAATAATCTATAAAAGGGCTCAACTAGATTGAAGATGACTAGATTTTGGAAGTATTATCATGATTATAGCATGATTTAATACCAGTACCAGCAAAGAACTTAATTCCACTAGAAGTGTGCTTGGTGCCTTTTATCAGAGGTTCAGATAATCATCAACGTGGCTCAAAGATAACAGATTTTCAAGACACGATACCGGTCTGATGGCCATCATAGTGTTAACAGTTGGCAACATTTATACATTTATATTAAAATTAATGTTGCAAGGTACATATATTTTTGGCAACTATCATTGGTGTCAGAATATATTGTTACACAAGTTATAGTATAGAAATAATGTGTTATCTGTAAACTTGTGCTATCGGTCCACATTTGTTAACCCTTACACCGCTATCTTAATTTTTTGTCGTCTGCATTTTATTTTCCATTTTTATCATCAAAAACATGCTTTGACAGCACTTTAGAATAATTTACAACATGCTTTGACAGCACGTTAGAATCAAATGGAAATGATTCTGAAGTGCTGTCAAACCATGTTTTTATTGAGAAATAAGGCAAGAAAGAAAAGCAACAGCAGACGACAATTGTTGTGTGTAGCGGTCTACGGGTTAATGCCTGCCATACTAGTATAGGTTATCAATGATTACTGTATCCACAGCAGACAGCTTTTGCTGCCAATATTGGAAAAGCTTATTGGTTGCCATGCAATGTGGGTTGTTGATACTACTACTCGTCATATAAATATATGATATTCATACATTTTGGTCATATTTTATATGAACAGTTACACACGAGTGTTATCTCCCCTGGCATGAATGGTAGTACATATGTACATGCACGAACTTGCATGTCTTTTAGGAAAATCCAGTAAAAATGACTAAATATTGAAATTTAAATACGGTAGAACCTCCCTAAATAAACGAGTCAGCACTTAAATTATACCAGTGTGCTAAATTATGGTTTCCAGGGCTCCAGATAAGCTGCGTATGTGCTTAAATACACAATTAAAATTGCCAAAAAACCCAATTGAAGTCGGAAGTAGAGTATAAAAAAGCAATACAAAATTTATCGTACCTTTATCATGCTGCAGAAAACAATAAACAGACCACAAATAAAGCATATTTTTCTTATTTTCCATGAAAACACATCTTGGTATTTCATCTAATTGAAATGCCAAGCATGTTTTCATTTTGAAGCAAACTATTCAACAATTGCTGTCTGTTGATGTGTAAATGGTAGTGTGGTTTTGACTGTAGCTTAATATCCAAAAACATGATATTGTATGCTAAAAGATTGCAAATTATCCTCGTCTTTTCTGCATTTGCTCATAGCATTTCAACTTTTGTAAATATGTGTACTTGCACATGTTAGTCTTAGGTACAAAATCACATGGCATTGGCTTGTGTCATATATACCGTAATTATTCTAATAAACGCCCCTGGGCTATGAAATTTTCTGAAGTATTTTTTTGCATTATAATTGAATAAAAACACAGAAATTTTAATTATCATATGACTTTAATATGTGAAAATAAAAGAATTTCACTGAAACTGTAGGAGGGGGCTACTAATAGAGAGGGTGCTACTATTAGAATAAATATGGTACCTGAATTACAGAGAACAACTCGAAACCGGACACCTCAGTGTGTCGGATTGAAACAATATTGCAGCAACACAGTGTATAGTGGTATTGGCAAACAGTGTAGATCCAGATGAGCCGGCTCGTGACGAGCTGTCTCATCAGGATCTGCACTTTTTGCGAGTAATTTTTATATTTTGGAGAACAAAAACACTCCATTTTCATAAGTGTAAGTACATAAACGTGTTGAAGATTATGTTTATTTAACATTTGTATGTTTAATTGAGGATTATGAAGCGAAAATTCTTACCTGTAGCAGCAAACATGATTATCCAGAAATAGTTTTTCATGATTGACCAGAATTTTATGACCTACTAATATGTATAGTACCGATATTTCAAGAGGACTATATAGTGTGTTCAGTGAGAAAAATCAGGAATATAATTGCAAGACATGAACCATTGCCATGTTCAATAATAAACATACATACATCATCAGCAAAACCCATCAAACACATAACAGACTGTACATGTAGTACAATTTATTTTTCAAAATATTTCTTTGTCCTCGAAAGCAAATGTTGTTACCCCTCAGCTGATCCATTTCAATGAATACATTTAAAAAAATTGAACTAATCTGATTTATTTCATTTAATTCCATATAAAAATATATGCTGTTAGCTGTCATTTGAACCGTTTCATCAAGATGGTTCAAATGAGCGGTAAAAAAAACATATATTTTTATAGAGAACGAAACAAAATAATTATATTATTTCAAGAAAATGTATTTAAATCCTTAGGCTGCAATAAGCTACACATTAAGCATGTTAAGATTGCAGTTAGTTTGATTGTCCGACAAGTTATTGTTCATATAACACTTATAGTTCAGTCATGTGTACAATGCAATTTCCCATCCGAGCATTGATTTTTCATTACCTGTCGAACAGTTATTCATTAAATATGGGATTAAACGTTGCAATATGTGAAATAAGTGTAGCATCATGCTGCCCAGCTATTGGCCTAGAAAGTAGGGCGAACTATAATTTATATAAAGGGATAAAACGGATAAATAATGATTTCATTGTAGATTTTAAATGTATTTAGGAGCTCAACTGTATCTAGGAGTCATCTGAAAAAAATTGTGTGTTGTGAAAGAAAATATTGTAAAAGTACATGTATGTAGTACCGAAACATAACAAATGGTTACTAATTTAAAATAAATGATACTAATCAGCAATGTGTAGGTGAAATGGGTCCAACGTTTAATGTTGTTAATACAGTACTAGTTTAGAGAATGGAATCCTACATAGTATCTAGATACATCATGTGGCATAGTTCACAACAAAAAATAATATGTTTCACAAATGTTGTGCTTCCTAGTAGTTATACATGTAGTGGAAATGCATTAATATATTATGTCCCCTGTTTATCACAATATATAATAGCATATAGGGAAAGAAACCAAAACTAATTGGAATTTGAACAAATAAAATAATGTGTTTTGTCCATAATAGGCTATAGGTCATTTGCACCACATACAGAAAACACACACATTTTTTTAATATTAGTGAAATACTCTCAATACTCGGTGCCTTTAATACAAGGCAAACTTGTGAATTGTCAAAGCTATACACATAACATTTGGACTTTTAACGTATATTTCGAGGTTGTTAAAGATCCGACTAACATAGATAAGCAAACGTTTGATGTACATCTATGGCGTATCCCCAGAATACAAGTCTTAAGAGCTAAAAAAATAGAAGTCGTCATATTCCTAAATGATATGCAAAACAGTTGTGATCTTGTGAAAAAGCAGTATAAAGACCTACCAGTTAGATTAAAATTTAACTGTAGACTAAACTTATATTTATATCAATATATTAGTGTGCATACACATACATGTGTGCATGTTTCAAGTCACAAACATTATAATAAAGTCTGTATCAGAATGACCTAACAGCCTGGTCTATTGTGAATGAGTTGACACTAATGTCCAGATGTGTTAATCACTCAGTGCATTGATTGTGTGCAACATGTCAGTTGTCAATCTTGAGATATTGTTATTAGCAGACTAACAACAAGAGTAAACCCAGGGACTGTAAAATAATATAAAAATCTGTCTGAAAACTAAAGGATTAAGCCTCGGGCATAAACAGTTTGACATCTCAAACAAAAGTAATAAAAAAAACAGATAAGCAAACTGCATTATAGTATTTATACCGTGGGTATACCAGTGTCGTTGAATGTTTTGTTATTCGCCATATATTTCCTTCCAATAAAACTTAATTAACGTTGTATTTACCATTTGATCAATATTACTATGGGAAAAATGTTCATATGTATCATACATTAGTGATTGTACAGAATAACCACCAGTCACCACTAACCCCGAGTTATGCTGGTATTGAGCTCTCATGACTCAGTAACCAAGCAAATCACTAAATTATTTACCAATAATGGCAATATGAGTATATATTCTTTGGGTGTTATATTTATTATATATATTTATTGTCTCTCATTTATGATATATTGACTTATTATCAAATTAACCAATTACTGTTTTCGCAAAGTCAACAATCAGCCGATCGCTGTTACAGACTTCAAAGAATTGTTGTTCGACATCTTGACAGCTGTTGCACAATCCAAGCTGTCATATGACCGACACGTGGTTAAAAATTGTCACGTGATAAACATCTAAATATAGATCATTTGTAATGAACATTAGAGAAAAATAGTGCGACGGCTAATCAAAACATTCTCGAGTTATAGAAAATAAACTGACGACATAAACATATTAATTTAACATAAAACGGTAAAAGCAACAAAAATTGACTAGTTTCGCATGCATTGTGTACAATAGCCGATGTGACAAAGCACCTGTTGTGACGTCACTCCGTCTACAAACATATTACTCCGCGTCCCACTTTCAAGACCACAAAAACTATTTTCGAATTTTGAAATAAATTAAAATTAACTAATATGATATAATGTTTCTTAGTTCCACATAGTTGAATAAATATTACTTATTATTAATACAACGAGCTACTCAGAATTCGAACTATTTTGTTTTTACTTCACACCACGAAAGTAGTTCGGCGACATGGAGGCCTGCAAATTTTCACTCGTCAAACATTACCTTATCACTAAATGTGCTCTATCCTTCATCAAAGTTTTATCGAAATTGCCCAGTTTATAACATGTATACCAGACAAAATTCAAATAAATATATATCGTCGATAACAATGTCCCAGAACGGCTCCTTGTCCCTTAGAAACGACATAGATAGTTCTTCAGCCACCACCATTGCCGTAAATTATTTATCAACAGATCGAGGCATGTTGGTGGACAAATTATGAAGGATATTGCAATCATGAGGGATTTGTACCGTATAGAAAGAACTCCTAGATATTCATTACAGCCTATTGGATGAAACTGAACATAATTTAGTGTATTTTGTGAATCCTTTTTGCGTCCATATTTCACATCAAAATTCTCCTGCTAGCTAGAACATTTCGTTCCAGTCGCGACACGTAAAATGGCGGTGCAGCGCGCAGCTACCGAATGACGTCATTCGTCCTTGGCCAAATAAATCGGAGGTTCCATTAAGGGAAATCAGAAAAATATGTAAATTAGCAAACCATTGGTATACCCTTGACATACGCGTTATAAACAAGATTTAAATCATCAAAACATTCTTCTAGTTTGGAAATATACAGAATACCATATGCATTAGTGCTAGCTATGCAACAAACGAGTGAAAATCATTCGATACAAATGTAATATTATATTCAACAAACCCAATGGCGCCTCTTGATCACGCAGCGATTGAACTGCGGGCGCGGCAATATACATTTTTGTTAGAGGCTCATAAGGGGCAAATGACAGCCTAGCTATGCACAGCTAGTATTGACTACAAGCCAGTTAAAAGTTAAAAGTTTCAGCCGACACGAAGTAATGGATCTGCGCACTTACATATTTTGGACAAAGAATTGGGCCAATGTTAATTGACGCTGTTTGTTTTAGTGTCCAGCATCACCAGAAGTAAAATTCTCCAATCTAATTGGACATTCACAAAATTCAAGATGGCGCCCAAAATGACTCGCGCATGACATTTCGTGTACATGTTGAAGGCGAATGTCACCAGTTACTGTAATTGGGATCAATTCCTCTTTGTAGTTCATTTCATATTTCCATGACGGAAACGTTTCAGCCCACAACAATTGTTACATATTGTTTCAATAATTATATCCGTCTTACATGGGTGACTGATGTTTTAAAGACAAAGTAACGTTATTTGGCACATGAGTCCGAGAATAATATTCGAGGAGGTGAATATCACATTTCGAATAACACTCTCGGACTCTTCTCGCGCAACGAGACGAGTCCGATACTGATATTCAGGTATACCTATACATAGCAGCATGCGTGTGTCACTGATCACGCAACCAACGCATGATACATATCGTGCGTTGTTGTATCAGATACGTTCAGTAATATGGGTCATATAATAAAATAATTATTGTCTTTTGAGTCGGTGTACACGAGATGTGACCTCGGTGAATTTGACTTTCCTCAGATCCGTAAATAGCGTGTACACCTGTTCAAAAGACAATACTTGTATATTATAATTTCAAATATGCAATTTAGCCGATAACATCGTAACGTTGGTAACGTCAAATAATTGTACCACCGACCATCGTGATTTTTAACGACGTCGAATGTCGTGTATTAGCGAATTGTTACACAACGATTTTTTTTTTGTATATTTCTTTAGCAAAATAACGGGAATGTTTATGGCATGCTCACGAACATTTGTCATTACAAATACTTGTTTCTTTCTGTGATGACTACACTAATTTGGGTAATAAAAAAAAAACACGACGGATTATGTGTTGGATCCTCCGTTGTTATGACAGTTATAGAACGCTTGTAAAACTATAAAGCATTGAGGTTACATGACAAATCCAATCATTTGGAAAGGGAGTAAGCGTACATTAAATAACAGCACTGGAGCACGGTTATGCGCAGGACGTGATGGAACAGATCAGTAAAAAAAACAATGCAGATTTGCATCGTATTTCTGAAACAAATTGTATGTATGAGTAGCCTGAAGAAAAACATTTGGTAAATAAAATCATGTATAATACATGTAACATTACAGAAAAATAAATAGCGTTGCGAACGCTCGTTTTCGTGAAATAAATTGTGACCAATTAATTTGATTTAAAGTAATACATCTAGTGTCTAGACATATTTGTATAGGTTGTATAAAAGTGTGTTTCTTGGTACAGTACAAGCAGAAAGGCATTATGCATCTTCCATTTCTAACCAGTAACAGTACATAGACCTATAAAAGCCCATATTCCGCGGCATTTCATCAAAAAAGGTACATGCCCACTCAATCGGCACAAACTTTTCTTTATATCAGAGACATGATCTGAGACATGTTCTGGCAAATTAAACATTCATTCACCATTACCCCACGTATTGATTGACATTATTGTACCGTTTATATCAGATTTCCACACTCATATCAGGGGCGATAATAACCGTGTTTCCTTAATATGTTAACGGACATTACTATTTATTCTCTGTATTTATTTTTGGATGTGCAAAGATCATACTTTATAATCTTTCGAAAATAAAAACAATTCAGGTAACACATTTAATTAGTATAAATAGTTAAAAAATATCATGCCTCATTTGCATATGAAAATAGCCCGATACCACCACCAGTCACTATCAGTAAAATAAATATTACTAAATGATTATATCTGTATAGTTGGGCACTCAATTTTTAAAACTGTTGGAATAGTGACACCATTATATACTTATTTAATTCCTATAAAAACATGATGTGCCTACTGGGTGGGCATGTACCTTTAATAAAATGGTACGTTTGTTTGATAAAGTTAATTTGCAGTCCATATATTTAATATATACATACTATTTTTAACATATTAATTTAATATGTATCAGAAAGCATATGTCAAGGGTGAAACTATATATACATATAATTATATGCAAGTATTGTACATACTCTTTAGAATCCGACAGAAACAAATATATGAGCGTTTACAGTTATACTTTGAAAGGAAACAGATAGTCGGTATAGCTACGTCAAATTTGCGACTGAGTTGAGAAATTGTGCTTATGAGTTTTTGCTACCAGTGCAGACCCAGATCAGCCTGTGCATCAGGATCTGCACTGTTCGCCATTTCATCAACGAAACACACGTCATGCTTCCAAAAAGCAATGTAGATCGTTATCAGGTTACAGAGGTGTGCTATTTGATCAGGAGTCACACTGGTCACAAATCCCACAAGCTCCATTCACAGCCACATTTACGTATTGCTATCCCACTTGGGGTACATTTTCGTTGCACATCAGAGGATTCTCACGTTGAATATTCTAATATGTATTGAAGTATGTCTTTAAAGGTATAGTTCTACAATTTACGTCAATTCGTATATTCAGCACTGGCAGATATAAATTCTAGTAGATTATAAAACAATGTAAACGGTAAATACTTGAAACTTGCTTTGAACAAGTCATAATTAACCACAGTACGAAACCAGAGCAACGGACACCCCCGGCCACCGCCTGTTCCGACCAGCAAATATTTTAAAAGTCATTTGACCTTGATCTTGGGATGAAAGCCGAATGGGTGGGCTATATAATGAAACTATGGATGATGATAAAGAAGTATAATTTATGAATTTTCGAGTCAATCAGACTTACGGATGCAGAAATCATGGGTACACGGAAACTTTAACTCAAATCTTACAGACAGACGGACGAACGAACGTACACCCAATCAGTAACCACGTGTTCTAAAGCCAAACTAATAATGATTATATATATACAGCTACTCTGTTTCATTATATATAGTCTTACCTTTTTACAATACGGTTTTAATACGATCACACAATGTACTCGTTTCAACATACATGTAAATGGAAGATATTACACCTATAAATCATAAATGTGTATTCTTGCTCCGCGCCACATTAAATAGTGACTACTACAATGTATGAAAAGTTAATACGAGATTCCAAGTAAGAAGATTAAATATTGGCTAAAATGAAATAACTTCGTACGATGTATATATAATTGATCAGTGTTTTGGTGTAAGGCGCGGGTGAGTGTGCAATTGGCTATTGAGTTTTAACCGCTTTATATAATGTATCAGATAACCTGCCCTACATTGACCGAATACGTACTGACTGATAACATAGTGTTGTATCAGGCATTGCCCTGATATAAACATCCGGGTTACAACGGAGTGAAAACTGATGTTCCATTTGTCAGATGACGTCACGTGACGTTACCGAATGACGTCAGTGTAATGACGCAACGTAAAACAAGTCTGCGTTCTGTCCATAGAATACGACTTCATCTAATGTCATTTTCGAGCATAAAACGTTACCTGATAAATAGAATACCAAGCTAGTGTATTTTTATATCAAGCTCATCAGGCTCGGCTCGGAAACGGTAGGAATTTCTCGGCAAGCCTCGGAATTCCGACGCGTTTCCTAGCATTGCCTGATAAACTTAATATCAAAAGACACTAGCCTGGTATTCTCTATATATCGACAATAGTCATAGGCCGTCGTCATGGTGATATAGGATGATATACTATATACTGTTTTAAACATGTAGAAAACATAAACATGTGTACTAATTATGACTACAACTGTTTTTTGTTCTACATGTCTAAAACGGAATATTAATCCCATTTATCACCATGACGACGGTCTGTGATAACTTTTCCACAGTCGACAGGCGCATTTTGTTGGCTGCAGATTAATTGAACGCCGATTATTTCTTAATTTACTATGTGTTTGTCAGCGAGTTAAACTCTGATAAAGTATACTAGATGATCTGCCGATTCGCAAAATTTTCTATCGTTTTAGTCTCCATATCTGCCGACCAACAGACCTTACCTGTCACTGTAATAATGTCGCCACTTTGGACAATTAACATCATTTTGTGATATCACCCATTCAAATAGTTGATATCACACAATTGAAGTTTTGATGACACCTATTTGAATATATCACTGATTCGAATAGGTGCTGTGCTATCATCTTTCCACATTCCACATTCAAATGAGTGATATCACCTATTTGAATGGATGATATCATCCATTTTTAATGGACTATAATTGATGTTTACGTTGAATTGATGATATATATGGGGCGCAATTTTTTACTTTAATAAAACTTTGTGATATCACCCATTCGAATAGGTGATACCTGGGTGATATCACCTATTCAGATCCAAATGTTATTGGTGTGGGTGATATCACCTATTCGAATTGGTGATATTACCCATTCGAAATGAATAGATGATATCACCTTTCAAATCGGTGATATCAAACTTTCGAATCGGTGATATCACGTATTTAAAAGTGATATCACCGATTAACAAGAGCTGTAGGAGAACAGCATAGCTCGACTACGAGGGTTGTCGATGTACACATCGTGACAAACAAGGTGGCCGCGGCCTGCATAAAACCTGAACCAAGGTTGACTAAAAACCTTAACCAAGGGAAATTAAGTAAGTAATTCAAGGTTAAATGTAGGTCAATGTCAGATATAGGTCAGGGGTTATGATGTACATCACTAGGAGATGAAGTTTTCCAAGTATGGTTGATGTAGGCCCAGGAGTATTCCATATACAAGCTTGACTAAAAACCTTAACTAAGGGGAAATAACTAAGTAATCCAAGGGTAAAAGTAGGTCAAGGTCAAATATAGGTCAGGGATTATTTGATGTACATCACAAGGAGATGAAGTTTTCCAAGTATGGTTGCTGTAGGCCCAGGAGTATTCCATATACAAGCTTGACTATAAACCTTAACAAAGTTTGAGTACAAACCTTAACCAAGGGGAAATAAGTAAGTAATTCAAGAAATGTAGGTGAAGGTAAAATATAGGTCAGGGTTTATTGATGTACATCCCTATGAGAAAAAGTTATCCAAGTATAGTGTCTGTATGCACAATAGTATTCCATCTACAAACTTGACTAAAAACCTTAACCAAGGTTGACTAAAAACCTTAACCAATGGGGAATTAAGTAAGTAATTCAAGAGGAAATGTAGGTCAAGGTAAAAAATAGGTCCGGGGTTGTTGATGTACATCACTAGGAGATGAAGTTGTCCAAGTATGGTTGGTGTAGGGCCAGGAGTATTCCATCTACAAGCTTGACTAAAAACCTTAACCAAGGGGAATTAAGTAAGTAATTCAAGAGGAAATGTAGGTCAATGTCAAATATAGATCAGGGGTTATTGATGTACATCCCTATGCGAAAAGGTTGTCCAAGTATGGTGTCTGTATGCACAATAGTATTCCATGTACAAGCTTGACTAAAAGCCTTAACCAAGGTTGACTAAAAATCTTAACCAAGGGGAATTAACGAAGTAATTCAAGGTTAAATGTAGGTCAAGGTCAAATATAGGTCAGGGGTTGTTGAAGTACATCACTATGAGATGAAGTTGTCCAAGTATGGTTGGTGTAGGGCCAGGAGTATTCCATCTACAAGCTTGACTAAAAACCTTAACGAAGGAGAATTAAGTAAGTAATTCAAGAGGAAATGTAGGTCAATGTCAAATATAGATCAGGGGTTATTGATGTACATCCCTATGAGAAAAGGTTGTCCAAGTATGGTGTATGTATGCACAATAGTAATCCATGTACAAGCTTGACTAAAAAGCTTAACCAAGGTTGACTAAAAACCTTAACCAAGGGGGATTCACGAAGTAATTCAAGGTTAAATGTAGGTCAAGGTCAAATATATGTCAGGGGTTGTTGATGTACATCACTAGGAGATGAAGTTGTCCAAGTATGGTGGGTGTAGGGCCAGGAGTATTCCATATACAAGCTTGACTAAAAACCTTAACGAAGGCGTGACGGTGAGGTGACGCCGACGCCGACGTCGGGGTGACTACATAAGCTCTAACTAATCTTCGAATAGTCGAGCTAAAAAGACAAAATTTCAAGTCCAAAATAATATTCCATATACAAGCTCGACTAAAAACCGTAACCAATGCGTGACAGTGACGCCGACGCCGGTGTGACTACATAAGCTCTAACTATTCTTCGAATAGTCGAGCTAAAACGTAATGGGTGCTATCACCTATTCGAATGCGTGATATCACCCATTCAAATAGGTGATGCCATCCATTTTAATAGGTGGTATCACACTTTCGTGTTGAATCAATGATATCACCCATTCGAATCAGTGATATCACATATTTGAAGGAGTGATATCACCCTTTCGAATGGATGATATCATTGATTCAAAACGAAAGAGTGATGTCACCCATTCAAATGATTGTTATCACCTATTTGAATGGGTGATATCACACATTCAAATAGGTGATTTCACACATTTGTTTTAATGGACTAGAATGGACTATTATGTTGAATTGGTGATAACACCCTTTCAACGGGACCCATTCAAATATATAATAGCACTCATTTGAATAGGTGATATCATTGACTTGACATGAAAGGGTGATATCATCCATTCAAAAAGGTGATATCACTCATTCGAATGGGTGATATCACCCTTGAATGTGTGATGTCATTGATTCAACACGAAATGGTGATATCACCCTTTCATTCGAATGAGTGATATCACCCATTCGAAAAAGTGATATCACCCTATCGAATGAAAGGGCGATATCTCCCATTCAAATGAATGATATAATCTTTTTAAATAGGTGATATCACCTATTCGAATGGATAATATCACCCTTTATTGTTGCATCATCCTTTTGAATAGGTGATATCACCTATTCAAATGGATGATATCACCCTTTCTTGTTGCATCAGCTATCACCTATTTAAAAGGATGATATCACCATTTCGAATAGGTGATATCACAAAGTGTTATTAAAGTCCAAAACTGCGCCCCATAGATATCACTCATTCAAATATATGATATCACTCATTTGAATGGGCGATTTAATTGATTTAACGCAAAAGGGTGATATCACCAATTCAAATGAGTGATATCACCAAGTCAAATGGGTGGCATCACCCTTTCGACAGGGTGATCATGATATCATCTATTTATGTTGAATTGGTGATATCACGCATCTGAATACATGATATCACATATTCGAATAGGTGATATCATGAAATTGTATTTTGTCCAAAACGGCGCCCATATAATAAGCCCACCATGCATTCATCAAGTATTATTGCGTAGTACAGCCAACCATAGCCATTCGTCCAAATTATTAATTCAAGTTCACGTTCATACGTTTACAATTTATATTCGAGATATAGCCTACTTGTCTATTTCTGTTGGCATGCATTTGTATCACTTGATAAACATTTCCCACACTTCATACACTGGCTTTACAGTATTATACTTGCCTATTTCACTTAGGGTTCAGTGAAATCAATATTGGTCTTAAAAATGTTGGACCAATATTATAACTTGGAATCCATACATCTCCAAATCTGTATCCTGGCAGTTGTTGCCATCCGAGTGAAACTTGTTTATAGAACACTTCTTGCGTGCCTTGTTTAACTTTCAGCAAACATTTGTGCATCTGCAATATCGAACAAAGGGGTTTAAAAGTTTATAAACGTACAGTTACCGTATCTAGGTCATATCGCATAGCCAACTCTATATAACATACACACACGCCTATAAAGATTGCCCAAACCGGCCTGCCGACGCGATATTCTATTCATCGCATACTTCGCAACGCTTGATCGATAAGCGGTTTTCCGAGCCAAGCGCTCTGGATGTATTACCAGATTGCTGTAATTAATCGCAACTCCCCGCGAGGCGCCCCATGCACACGTGCGGCGACGTGGTGTGATCGATTGCCAGCTAACTCTAGGTCAAGCCTTGTAGTTTCAACACACAGTTATGAAACCTGTACGCGATTTCAGTTCGTACACATAATAGGCTAGCTCACCCGAGTGAAAAACATACGGTTAGTTACAAGGAATCGGAAACCGGTTATATCTACCCAGTGTAAGCTGCACGTCATCAATTGAGATTTTTTTTTTTTTTTTTTTTTTTTTTTTTTTTTTGCACATTCACGGACAGACCTCGGCAGATTAACCATTTCACCCCTAAATAACTGGAATGGATTTTGATATGTTAATTTTGCAACCCATTCCAATCATCACAAAATGATTTTCAGACCAGTCCATTTATGAACATGAGGTGTTTTTGTTCTCAAAATTATGAACATTACTTGCAAAAAGTGCAGATCCTGATGAGACGGCTCGTCACGAGCCGGCTCATCTGGATCTACACTGTTTGCCAATACCACTATACAGGCATGCGGGTTAAGAGTGAAAGGGTTAATGAGGTGCGTACGCACCCGTCGCACCCCCTCTGCGTACGGGCCTGAGCAGGGTCTTTTATAATAACACTGGCATTGATATCACTAAAGCTAATCCCATCGCTGGCTGCCTTGATAATAAACTGAAACATTAGTCCTCAGTGACATTAACATTGGGTGTTCAGACGTTGGGTGTATGTGAAACAAAGCACCATCCCTAGGCACACATTGGCCAAATATTATGTTCCCGGTTCATAAGTTATTGAATAAACAATGGAAACAAAACAACAAACTAAAATCTTTTAACGCATTTGCCTTACAAACAAGGTGAACATAAATCATCAGTGGCATTGACCTTGGGCGTTCGGACGTGGGTCATACTAAAACAAACCACCATCTTTCCACACACATTGTGGCCAACTATAATCTAAATCGGTGAAGCGATTCATGACATAAGTTATTGAAACATGAAAGGTGTTACTAACGTCCTATCGTTACTACCTACCTATTGACAGAGTGGGACCACGAGGTAAAACTACTATAGATGACCATATGAAACAGACACGAATCTGAAAGCATTGACTATCGATAATTTCTGCCAAGTTTCGTTGAAATGATCCAGCGGCTCTTGAGAAGAATTTTTATTTTATTTTACAAATTGACCTGCTTTTCTACGGCGGCCATCTTGGAGATGCGACGACCTCCATTGTAACAAATATATGAAAAGGCTTCACCCACGCACCATAAGTTACTGTCAAATTTGACCAGAATCGACCAAGCATTTCACGAGAGGAAGACGTTTGAAATATATGTTAAAAGGATGACATTTCGATCTTTCGGTGTCCATTTTGAGATAACGTTATCATCCCATTTCGACAAAAACTGCTTCAGAGTGAACGTCTCGGTGCCCTCGATTTGATATATAACATGACCATATTTCGTCAAATTTAAAATTTGACCCCGCACCCCGCACATTTTTGATCCCGGTGTCATCATTTTAACAAATCAGAAATCTGGCTGTTCGTGAGAAGAATATTTTTGTTTAAAGAATTTGACCTACTTTTCTTGGATATGCGACGAGGTTCATTTTAACAAATCTGAAAATGAGTAACGCACAGACCATCTCATGAAGTTTGGTCAACATCGCCCAAGCGATCATGGCGATTCAGAAGAAGATGTCGGAAAAGTGTTGGCGGATGACGGACGGACGGACGGACGGACGGACGGACGGTAACTAGCTCGCTAAGTGTACGCCGAATATGTTATCCAGGTGTCAGGTGAGCGATTGGGAGAAAATACAGCTCCATTATCACCTTAAGTTGTCATAGTGACAGGTTCATAATCAGTGGCTCACTACTTTGGAGCAACGATTGACGTTCGGTGATCCATGCGAAACCTTTATATTTCGACTATGCACATTTGTGATGATAATACGATACTAATATAGCAAGGAACAATAAAGGACTTGCAGTGGCCGAGCCAGATCACAAGTATTCAAATCATATTGATCGCAATGCCTTATACAAGTCCATAGCCGAGTCAGAGTTTATGTTCGCGTACATGTTACAATACAGTGAACTGATATTCAGCTGTCTTTGTCACAATGATATCAACATATTCAACCAGTTCACCAGGCACAGCGTAGACCGGATCCGTAACTATATGGTCGACGAGTACCCGCCAATATTGGCAATAAGCGTGTGTACAGTCTGGTCAGGGTTTAGCACATACTAGTCCACCGGAACCACCTCATACGATAAATCACGACACCGGAAACATGTCATTGTGACGAGGGTTGTATTCTGGTCTGCGGGTTACAATTGGCGGACATAGTTACCATCTAGAGCATTGTCTCCTGCTCTCGCCTTCTTACAATCGTGATTCATTATACTGCAGTCAGTGGCAGAGCTAGCGAGTGGTATACGTAGGTCGAGGAACACCTGACCAGCGTACAATATTCATGATTGCAGAGGGTTAATGCGTATTATTTAATAATGTGCAATCAATGGTAATTAATGACTATTAGCTCTAAAATATGTCGCGAAATACTAACCGATTAGTAGGTTATCCTAATTTACCATATGCAACCTAGCTGACAATCGACACCTCAGTATTTGTGTTTCTCCGATCGGGTTTCATTCGTGTGTAAGTCTGATCAAGGTCTACGCTGTTCTCATCAGCAAATCCTGACATGAATACGCAAACAAAAGACTGCAATGGAAACCCTATACACCGGACACTTGGGAGGTCCACATGTGTCCATTTTAGATAGGTTCCAAAGTTTGTCAGTATTTCGTGACATATTTTAGAGCTAATAGAGCCAAAGCCATCCAAATAAAAAACCTATTTCCCAGAGTGTCAAGTTTACAGATTGATTGATTGTTTTATAGTGAGTGTACACCCGTTAACAGCAACACCATATATCAACGGGTATATATATGCAAAGTTTATGAGTCGATCCATCCCATTTTCGGCACGGATGAAAACTAGCCCGAATTTTCTGTCTGTAACGTAGGGACTTTCGCCCTGCGCTACAGACAGAAGTTTCGAGTTATGACGAAAACTAGAAGCGATCAGTCCAGTACAGACTCATGAGAATGCACTATTTCCAATACGCTGAGAGTCAACAAGAAAATGTCGTCTGCCGGCATACAAAAGCCCCAGTGGCAGATTGCAGACACTCCAGCAAATGTATTAATCGGACCCATGGACACACAGATTAACAGACTAAACACATACGGAGGCGGACGCAGTCCGCATGTACATCTACTCTGAAAATGTTTACAGCCATTTACGAAAAATCATTGTAAATTTTGTAAACGTATTTCATGAAATTATGCAGATGTCCGAAGGTACAAAATCACATGACGTGTCTCATTAATGACATCGGAAGTGGACACAACGTTCTAAGCTCATTTATCAGAGCTGGATGCATTTCCAAGTCACATGTATGGTGTACGAACGGGGTCAAAACTAAACTTACAGCTGCACATGTAAATGTATAGCTGCACCTGTAAAATGTACAGCTGCAGCTGTAAATGTATAGCTGCACCTGTAAATGTATAGCTGCACCTGTATTTGTATAGCTGCAGCTATAAATGTATAGCTGCACCTGTACAGCTGCAGCTATACATTTACAGCTGCAGATGTACATTTTACAGGTGAAGCTATACATTTACAGCCGCAGATGTACATTTTACAGGTGAAGCTATACATTTACAGGTGCAGCTGTAAAAAAAAATGCAGGTGCACCTGTATATTTTTATAGCTGTACCTGTAATGGTGTACGAACGGGGTCAAAACTAAACTGTATTTGTACAGGTGCAGCTGTATTTTTTACAGGTGCAGCTGTATTTTTACAGGTGCAGCTGTATTTTACAGGTGCACCTGTATATTTGTATAGCTGCACCTGTAAGTTTAGTTTTGACCCCGTTCGTACACCATACATATGAGACACGTCATGTGAATTGGTACCCAAGTCTGAAGATGTGCGATTTTTCATGAAAACTATTTACAGAATCATTTATAATTTCTGCATACAACTCCGTCGCTTGAAAGCAGTACCGTAACCCGGATGAGGCAGACCCCGCATCGTTTGTCAAATTGCTGATTTTGTTTTTGTTGCTATGAATTAAACAAATCCCTGGGGTGTTGGCAGGGAGAATGCTCCGGGAGTCCATACTTGGTTCACCTTGTCTGTTGTTTTTCTTTACCTCTGGTTGCGGCCCTGGAGAAATTGGGCTTATGGGATTTGTGACCAGTGTCGCTCCACAGGTGGAAGACTCGGACCTATGACACCAAAAAAATGCCTATTAAAAAAAAAATCCCATTACCCAACCCATTTGGTCTCGTACATTACCATCATATATAAATAGAAGATGGTAATGTACGAGACCAAGTGGGTGGGGTAATGGGATTTTTTTAATAGGCATTTGTTTGGTGTCATAGGTCAGAGTCTTCCACCTGTGGTCACAGCCACATATCAACAGTTTTATATCCAGCAGAAACGTACTGCAAAAACCGCCACCCAATTCGGCCATACAAGGGAAACAACTCGTACATAACTGAGTTATTTTCCAACGATAGTTACTTCCCATATATTACTACACCACTATTGAACAAATGTACCGTAATTATGGTGTTGTCGGGCAATCTAGCTCCTTATTGATTTGTTGGTGTTTAACGGCCTAGGCCCCTTCCACTAAAAGTAATGACTTGTATAAAGGGTATAACCAGATTCAACTCTCACACACAAGAAAGCCAAAGTCCTACATGAGGGCCAAACCAGGTCTCCGGTCGGACCCCCCACCCCCCCTGGTCGGATCCTGGTAAGGATGAATCCAGATTGTTAAATTACCCATCGCATGCTCCCACCTGCCACCCACCAGTCTAGGTCCTGATCTGTTACCATACGTGTGCAGTCTGATAAGTATCTTTACTATCTACACATATTTTTCTTTATTTTTTATATTTTTATTTACTTTAACTGTTAACCCTTTGAATCCGAAAGCTCGCTATAGCGGTTTATGCAAACAGTGCAAATCCAGATGAGCCGGCTTGTAACAAGTCGTCTCATCAGGATCTGTACTTTTTGAAAGTAATTTTCATATTTTTGAGAACAGAAAATACCCCCTTTTCATAAATGGACTGGTCTGAAAATCATTTTCTGACGGTTGAAAAATTAACATAGCAAAATCCATTCTTGTCACTTAGGGGTGAAAGGGTTAAACGAACGACATGCGTTTCGTTGGCTGAATTGTGAACATTGAATGCACTGATTAGAATGAGCAAATGGTAGGCCGATCTGGCTGGTCACTGTGCACTGGTCACAAATGTCACAAACCCAATTTATTCAGTGACAGTCACAAACTTGACATATTTTAAAGTAAATGTGGCTTGTCGGCATGCAAACGCAAACTCTACATAAACTCAAATAATTAATGCATTACGATCATTTGGAACTAGCTCTAAACATTTAATGCTAGCTCTAATTATTTACAGCTAGCATTAATTATTTGAGTTTATGTCGATTTGGCGTTCCATAAAAACTGGGTCATTCTAACATGTTCTATGGCCCTGGTTTAGCCCATTCAAATTGTAACAAGCCGTCTAATGAGGATCTACAGTGTTGCCAGTATTTTTCAGATACTATAGGAATGAATGGCCTTTTTGTGGAATTTATCGGGGTATAAACTTGGAAAAGTCGCGGGAATACTGGACGAAGCGATAAAAAATTACAATTTTCGAAAAAAAATCAAATTTATTTTCATTTTTTTCTCGAAAATTGTAATTTTTTAAGGCCTCGTCCAGTATTTCCGCTACTTTTCCAAGTTTATATCCCCGATAAATTCCACAAAAAGGCCATTCATTCCTTATAATTCCAGCATTTGAAATAAATTCATCAAGAAAATGTGTTTATCTTCCATTTTCTTAAGAATTATTTTAACTGTGCCTCACGGTTATGGAAAGTAGTTCGGCGTGGGAGTTTACTGGGATATAAATTTTGGACATAGACTTGCTACGGGCCAATCAAATGTTAGGGAATTGTGTAAATATTTTTGTGCTGGAATTATATGTATTTTAAAAGTACACTTTATCTGATTAAGGCCGTGCCAATTGTTTACTCCGTTAAGCGTCCACCCAGATGGCCAAAAACCATCTAAGTATCCGGTAAAAACAAACAAGGCCTTTTTAACATAAATTTAGCCGCAAAATAGAAAGCAAATACTCTCATTAAACTGTATTGAGTAAATTCATAAACGGATTTAAAACTTGGACAAGCCCCAATCAGTTTTCATATTACTTCACCAGTTGACAGTGTAAAATAGCAAACACAGACTGTTTGTTTTATCACAGAATCACCCTCAAAACCTACCCGCCCGCGGATGCTTAACAGAGAAAGAACTTGGTATTAATGGAATAGTCAAGAAATGCGCATGGAAACTATCAATGTCGGATATTTCGGGCTGAATGGATTAAATTACTATAATCATAATGTCGTTTCATGATCACAATATAACCTACTTAATCATATCATTATAGATAAATTATATTTAAAACTATAAACATTGAACCAAGATGCAGATATATCTGAATTATTGTGAAAGCTCTCTAAATTGAACACCTGGAAACCTCCTGTGCACATACTGATCTAGGTCTATTCTGGCTGCAACGCTCATAAGTGTCATTTCTTCAGCGACATATTGACATAGAGGCGGACCTGCTTCTAGTCACATCCAAGATATCATTGCTAAATGAATTTATTTTTCATTTTCATGTCGAGAGTGGAGAATGAACCCAAAACTTCCAGTATTGAAGTCCAATACTCAATCGCTAGACATCCCATTCGTGGCAGGAAATGAGTTTGTTTATTGGTGTTTAACAGCGTATCAACAGCTAAGGTCATTTAAGGCCAGGCCAACGGGTTCTATCCCGCATTTAACCTGCTGCATTGGGGGAAAAATCCCAAAATCAGAACGGAATATTTACATAGAGAAAAAATATATTCAGCCCTGAAATTAGAATAAGCTGACCTGGTGCCAGGTCCATACTGCACCAAAGTCACTTGGCCCCTTCCCCTATTAAAAAACTAGAAATGGACGCTTGTCGACAAGCGCATGTGTATCCCCCTCCCCAGATACACAAGTAGTTTGAAAAAAGGGTGTTCGAGTTATGCTCCGGAGACAAAATCAGTGACGGAAAAACAAAGGGAGATAACTAAAATATTAGTGATGCAAGAGTTGTCATTCTTGCGTGACACACCTTTAGGGTCGTGGTCTATGCATGTGTGAAGTTTCATGAAAATATTCCAAAGGGTGTTCGAGTTATGCTCCGGACAGGAAATCAGTGCACGAAACAACAAAGGGAGATAACTAAGAAATTAACGACGCAAGAGTTGTCATTCTTACGTGCGACACACCTTTTGGTTGTCTTCTATGCATGTGTGAAGTTTAATAAACTAGAAAATGTGTTCATAGAACACGGATGTCCCACATATCGCTTTGATAATAAATGAGGCCAAATTCCAAGTCAAAATTTTCTTTTACCCGAGCGTTAAAGTTTTTGAAGCACCAAGTATGTGACCTTGACCCTGGGCTTGGCGGGGGCATGACGAACGTGGATTTGGCACAGGGCGGTAGAGGACCATTAGAGCAATGCATATATGAAATATGAAGCTGATCCGTGGAAGAAAACAGAAATTATAAAATATTTACCGGAGCGTTAAAGTTTTGTGACGGACGGACGGACGGGAGGACGGGACGCACGTTCCTACGAATGAATACTTGTTGAGTTTTTACTCTACAAAAATACCCAACAAGAGTACCCAACACTATCCTAACCCTACCCAATAAGATCCCCGTACGCTTACAACAAGTACCCATTCGTGTGTGCGGACGGATGGACGGACGGACAAGGGTAACACTAAATGCACCCTCCACTATCGTGGTGGGGCATAAAAATATTCCAAAGAGTGTTCGAGTTATGCTCTGGATACAAAATCAGAGCACGAAACAACAAAGGGAGATAAGTAAACAAGAATTCCGCGGAATCAAATGCCTCGCCTGGGCCCGAAAGCAATTTTCACTGGCCCGAACATATTATACAATTATTGACTAGTGAGCCATAGAATATCAGATTATATTCTATGGCTCACTAGTCAATAATTGTTTTATTATATGATAATAGTCTGTATATAGCACTTACGACCTTATGCTACTAGACGAAAATTGAAAAAGAATTTGAAGAAAAAAAATGAAAAAATAAAATGGAAAAAAAATGGAAACAAAAAGTTTAAAAATTAAAAATAATAATGCTTGCTACTGGAGCCCAGAATTTTTTTTTAATAGTCCTATATTTATCTACATATATCTGCACAGGTCCACATAATGCCACAATATTTTCAACACAGTTTACGGAAATGTAATATACAAAAAAAAATAAAAATAATAATGCTCGCTACTGGAGCCCAGAATTTTTGTTAATAGTCCTATATTTATCTACATGTCTGCACAGGTCCGCATACTGCCACAATATTGTCAACACAGTTTACGGAAATGTAATAATGTACCTGTATAAATTACCTGTAATAAGTTAGTGGTCAGTTAAAAAATTGAAAAAGAATGTAAAAAAATAAATGGAAAAAAAAATTAAATTAAAAAAAAAGAAAAAAAAGCTCCCTACTGGAGCCCAGAATGTTTTTTAATAGTCCTATATTTATCTACATATCATATATGCACAGGAACACATATTGCCACAATATTTTCAACACAGTTTACGGAAATGTAATATAATCATTTACCTGTATAAATTACCTGTAAGTGGTCAGTGGTCAGTTGCACATGCTAGCACATGCACAGGTGAATAGTCTGTATATAGCACTTACGACCTTATGCTACTAGACAACAAGAAACGAGGCAAAGCCACGAAGGCCAGGTTTTTTCCAAGCATAGACACTTGGATAACATAATTATACCCACTTTTTGTAGACTAGATGGCCGTGGCCTGCATGTCGCGCCTTGGGGCGAGGCATGGACACTAAAAAAATAGATATAGTAGATGGAAAAACTTTAACCAAAAAACTTTAACCGGACACACGGACGAACGAACGGACGGACATATGCCAAAATGCTGACGATATCGCGCTTTCCGCAAGCAGGTGTGACAATGATGATAAACACCCATGTGAAGTATCAAGGTATTGGGTGAAGCAGTTGCAGAGATATAGTACACGAAAAAACTTTAACAAAAAAATTCAAAGTAATTTGAACTTGACATAGGGCACAGGATCGCGCTTTCCGCAAGCAGGTGCGACAATGATGATAAACACCCATGTGAAGTATCAAGGTATTGGATGAAGCAGTTGCAGAGATATAGTACACGAAAAAACTTTAACAAAAAAAATCAAAGTAATTTGACCTTGACATTGGGCACAGGATCGCGCTTTCCGCCAGGTGCAACAATGATGATAAACACCCATGTGAAGTATCAAGGTATTGGGTGAAGCAGTTGCAGAGATATAGTACATGAAAAAACTTTAACAAAAAAATTCAAAGTAATTTGACCTTGACATTGGGCACAGGATCGCGCTTTCCGCAAGCAGGTGCGACAATGATAAACACCCATGTGAAGTATCAAGGTATTGGGTGAAGCAGTTGCAGAGATATAGTACACGAAAAAACTTTAACAAAAAAATTCAAAGTAATTTGACCTTGACATTGGGCACAGGATCGCGCTTTCCGCAAGCAGGTGCGACAATGATGATAAACACCCATGTGAAGTATCAAGGTATTGGGTGAAGCAGTTGCAGAGATATAGTACACGAAAAAAACTTTAACAAAAAAATTCAAAGTAATTTGACCTTGACATTGGGCACAGGGGCCGCACGGTTGGGGGTTAGAATGAAAATATGGATGATGATAAACATCCATGTGAAGTTTCAAGGTAATGGGCGAAGCAGTTGCAGAGATATAGTATAACGAAAAAGTTTTAACCAAAAAATTTAACCAGACATACGTTAAAAAGTTAACGTTGAAAATGGCCAAGTCAATTACGTAGAAATAATAGATGAAGGTAAAAAAATGGTCACATGTTGGATAGTTGTATGTGGTAGGCACCCCTTGGTTATGAAGCTGTGAAAGTTTGGTTGTCCTAGGTGGTACAGTACCAAAGAAATGGACTTAAACACGAAAACTTAACATTGTAAACGCGAAAACTTAACATTGAAAATGGCTAAGTCGACTGCGCGGAAAAAATGGGTCAAGTTCAAATAAAAGTAACATGTTGGATAGTGATATGTGGTGGGCACCCCTTGATTATGAAGCTGTGAAAGTTAAGTGGTCCTAGGTGGTACAGTACCAAAGAAATGGACTTAAACACGAAAACTTAACATTGAAAACGCGAAAACTTAACATTGAAAATGGCTAAGTCGACTGCGCGGAAAAAATGGCTCAAGTTAAAAAAAAAGTAAAATGTTGGATAGTGATATGTGGTGGGCACCCCTTGATTATGAAGCTGTGAAAGTTTGGTGGTCCTAGGTGGTACAGTAACAAAGAAATGGACTCAAACACGAAAACTTAACATTGATTGTGGACGCCGCCCGCCCGCCACCCACCGCCCGCCCGGCTTTCGCCAATCCAATAGCCTGGATTTTTAAAAAAAAAACCTGGCTAAAAATGGTCACATGTGGGATAGTTGTATGTGGTAGGCACCCCTTGGTTATGAAGCTGTGAAAGTTTGGTGGTTCTAGGTGGTACAGTACCAAAGAAATGGACTTAAACACGAAAACTTAACATTGTAAACGCGAAAACTTAACATTGAAAATGGCTAAGTCGACTGCGCGGAAAACATGGGTCAAGTTAAAAAAAAAGTAACATGTTGGATAGTGATATGTGGTGGGCACCCCTTGATTATGAAGCTGGGAAAGTTTGGTGGTCCTAGGTGGTACAGTACCAAAGAAATGGACTTAAACACGAAAACTTTACATTGAAAACGCGAAAACTTAACATTGAAAATGGCTAAGTCGACTGCGCGGAAAAAATGGGTCAAGTTAAAAAAAAAGTAAAATGTTGGATAGTGATATGTGGTGGGCACCCCTTGATTATGAAGCTGTGAAAGTTTGGTGGTCCTAGGTGGTACAGTACCAAAGAAATGAACTCAAACACGAAAACTTAACATTGATTGTGGACGCCGCCCGCCGCCCACCCGCCTGCCGCCCGCCCGCCCATGAAAATATTCCAAAGGGTGTTTGAGTTATGCTCCGGACAAGAAGTGTCTGCGGCGGACGCGGAAGCGGACGCGGCCCGCTGTCAAATCCATAGTATCCCCCGACGGAGTCCGGGGGATACAATAATAACGGTAGGATTACTCTTATAAGGGGTATAACCAGATTCAACTGTCACATACAAAATGCTTAAGACGTATGTGAGGACCAAACCAGGTCTCCAGTCGGGATTTCGGTATAAAGGATGAACCCCGATTGTTAAATCATTAAATTACCCATCGCATGCTCCCACCTGCCACCCACTCAGGTCGAGAGTGGCGAATGAACCAAAACTTCAGTATTGAAGTCCAATACTCTATCGCTAGACTAACATCCAATTCGTAACAGGAAATGAAACCAGTAGTCGATTTCACCAAAATTGCCAAGCATACTTATCTAGCTATAAAGTATACTTTGAGGGAATAATCATATATTTTTCCCGAAATGCATTCTTTCATATAGAATTAACAACTGTATATATTTGTATACAGAATTATTATACAGAATTTATTACATTATCACAGCCAAAATGGCTGTGATAATGTAATAAATTCAGTATAATAACAAATATTAAATTTATCCTTAAATTGAAAATTTCTCCCTCAAAGTGTACATAGAAAGATAAGTATACTTTGCAATGTTGGTGAAATATGCTACTGATGTGCCACAGTCAGCAGATTGGAACATATGAAGGAGAGTGTGAATCGTGAAGACGGACAATTTGAAATTGACTGACAATTTATTCTTCATAATGGTGTAATAAAATAATATGTATTCCTTTAGGGCACCATTAATATGAAATATAATATGGACCCACAGATAGTACCACAATCATTCATATAAAATATTTCTGTACAAGGCAACAACTCCATAAAATGCAAATACTTGTACATTGATGATTCCATAAATAACTAGATTTGTCAGTAAGCGAGGCTTACGGAATACCGCGTGGGCCCAGGTACCCCTAAATATGTAGTTACAACATATTTCTCTGATGTTAAGTTTAATGATGGACGGACGCACGTCCGCACGAACAACTTGACTCCAGTATACACCCCCACAACTCGTTGCGGGAGGTATAAAAATGTCATACCTGGTATGTAATAGTTATAGTTCATTTGACGATTTTTAGACGATGTATAAATGTTTGACTTGCATTGGCGATTCCGGTCCAATACATTAATCTCAACAAGCAGTTTGGGACCGGTTTAATTGTTATTGGTTCACAAATAATGGTTTTATTGGTTAAAAACGTGCGCAGGTAGAATCTCTGTTTCACACCTTTGTACTTAAGATATATGTGTAATTTGCGGGAGGTGACGTAAAATGTATGTTGGTAACCATGCATCCAAACCACCAGAGATACCGAAATAATCCATAAAACACCGAAATATGAACCATTCTTCAAGAACCTTTGCTGGCGGCACTTGACACAAAAGTTGTCATATAGTCGGACACACAAGTTGTCATATAGTCGGTAAAACCATGTGCTATTCTCGTCCACAGAGTTGCCACATCCAGACATCTCCAATGATCTATAGTGGCCACAAAGGTCCACCTTCTCCAGTCTTGTAGTTATATACTAGGAGCACATGCTTATGCAGAGTCAAGAATGTATACTTACAGGGATTATTTTCATCAATAATTCGAGAGAAAAAATTCTGACAAAATTTAGTGTCGGAGACGAGGGATATATTTTTGTATTTTGATGATATTGTCAAAAATATGATAGCATCTCACTTTCTCGCCACAAAATCATACACATATTATTTCAAATAATCAACCTCCACATGTAGAACCCGACCAATCTGATCAGTGACACACGTGAGGTCGTCCACAGTCTGAACTAGGCCGAGCTGGGCCAACTCACGATAATCCTCATCAGCCATCACTGCCAGCAACATCTGCCGCACTCGAGCTAAATCAAACACAACGTGATCTCTGCAGTTCGGGGCAGTTATATCTAGCTTGCTGCTGAGGAGGTGTATGTCATTTACACTATCTAGGTTGACTGGCCTGGAGTTGTTCGTATGAGGTGGATCTAATATGGTCTTGCTGATTAGATTATCCTTGTCATCTACTGTCTTTGTATGCACTACTGGTAATAATGTGTGTTTACAGGAAACATTTCCCGTATCTGAATATTTATTCTTCAGTTCGTTTGATGAATTATTCACATTTCCACATTCACAGGTAGTATGGCACGATAATCTGTCAGTGACAGAGACACCTATGGCACATTTATGATCTATCTCCTGGTGTGATATGTCCAACCTTCCAAATGTCTCGGTATATTGGCATTCCTTTGTAGTAGAATCAGATTTCACTTGGTCCATCCTATAATTCTGTGGCCGATAATCCTCGGCCTGTTTTTTGGGTGTCAAGCAGCTGCCATCTAGACTCTGACTTACTGTTATAGAGCCATGCTTGATTGCCCCGGACTGCGGATGTTGTGAGGGGTGTTCAGTAAAGTCTGATGTCTCCAGAACATCCATGCTGTCGAGGGTCTTCAATCGGTTTGCGCCAATCACCAGCAGGAGTTTAATAAATATTTTGTAGTCTATATCAGCAGTGGCATTCAGAATCATCTGTAATCGAGTACATGTTAAATAGTACAGTACTTTTATGATATCATATCTGTCGAAACACAAATACACACATACAATGGAATGTCTCTTAACTGGATATCATTTGAATATTAATTTTGATGGGATTCAGTAATTTATCGCCGATAATACTGTCTGTTCATTACTGCAAATCACTAAAACATGCAGTGGAGTGGTCATATGCCCGATTTACAGTGGAACATCTCTAGACGGGATATCTGAGGGTGTCCAGTTTAGAGAGGTTGCACTGTATAAGGAAATGCACATAGCACAGTGAATGTCTCAATATATAGAGGATCCTACACGAGACAGATAAAACTCTCCTGATATAGCTTCAATTCTAGAAGCTATATCAGGTGATTTTTGTCTGTCACCTGTGGGTTAATATGCAATGTATTGAACAAGTGGACTTGAGGCCAAGAGGTAACCACCTCTCATTGTCACGATCGTGGCACCGGAGCCTGTGAAATGCATTTGTATTTCCCACTCTACCACCTGGTTCTACCCAGATGTGCCATTATTGGATTTACATTTATTGAGCATAGGCTGCATATGTAGCCTATGCTCAATAAATGTAAATCCATATAGCGGCTTCATCCGCAGCAATTTATGGCCCCAGTTGTATTGGACCGATTGGGGTTTAGCATCCCAATGACCGAGAGCTAATCGAGAAAGACAAACATTGACTGATTGGTGGGTGGGTACCCATATGGGGGTACCAAACTTTCAGCACTGAAAGACCAGGCCTCGGTAAATTCTTAATTGTCCACTCGTCCAGATTCGAATCCAACTATTAATACATTCCTATATGTTTTAATGTTTTAGCTGCACTCTCTCTCTCTCTCTTCTCTCTCTCTCTCTCTCTCTCTCTCTGTCTCTGTCTCTGTCTCTGTCTCTGTCTCTGTCTCTGTCTCTCTCTCTTCAAATTACGACTCATCTATCGGAAATTCATTTACCAATACGAGTGGACGAGTTGATTTGTCGAGGCCTGCAGACAGTGTCCTGATCTGGTGCCAGGCACCCTTACACCTGGGGGCCATTTCACTAAAGTTTGTACAACTAAAATGTTCGTAAGTGCAAAATTGGGATCGTCGGGAAATTTCAATTGATGGATTTACATTTATTGAGCATAGGCTGCATCAATAAATGTAAATCAAATAATTGTTTAGAAGAAAACATTGTTAATGTGAAATTTACAGACGATCATAATTTTGCCCTTACCAATGTTTTAGTCACACAAAGTTTAGTGAAACGGGCCCCAAATCCAGACACTGTCTGCATAGGCAGCCTATGTTCAATAAATGTAAATCCATCAATTAAAATGTTCAGACTATCCTAACTTTGCACTTACGAACAGTTTAGTTGTACATACAAAGCTTAGTGAAAGCCTGGGGCCCGTTTCACTAAACTTGTACGATTAAAAAGTTTGTAAGTTCTAATTTAGGATCGTCTGAAAATGTAAATCCAATAATTGTTTACAAGAAAACAGTGTTAATATGAAATTTACAGACCATCATAATTTTGCACTTATAAACATTTTAGTCGTACAAAGTTTAGTGAAACGGGCGCCAGGTGCCAGGCACGCTTATACCAGATCACTTGCTCAGAAATTGAGTACTTCTTACACAATCCATAATCACTGATATCTGGCTGTGACTGGAGAAATGAGACTTATGGGTTTTGCTACTAGTGTAGATCCAGATCAGCCAGGATATGCATTGTTCGCCATTCCATCAATGAAACATCCGACATGCTTCTAACAAGCAATATAGACCATTATCAGGCTAAAAGAGTGTGATATTTGATCATGAGCTGCACTGATCATAAAACCCATTTCTTCATTCACAGTCACATATACTAGTATATGCGTTTGTCGTTACCTGACATTGCTCCTGCCAGCCGTCCATATCACGACAATCATGAATCTCTCGTTTCACCTCGGAAAGACCCGCCTTTAGGTGGCACCAGCTGATGTCAACATTACACGCGTTCAGCCAGTTGTGGTTGATTGATATCGTATCTTCCTGGGCACAAATCAAGAAATATCAATCTTACTGAGCATGTATTCGAATAGCATATTCAAAATCATGAAGATTGAATCAGTCTCGATTAATCAAACAGCACGATTGTGAGTAAAATTTTCAAGAGCATAATAGCAAGTTATATAATCACGAGCCCTAGAAAGTTTAATCAGTGAGCAGTGGGTCATGGATAACTCAGGACACCACCACCATATGGTGCATTGAGTTGCCATCTCCAACATCTTTGTATGTACAAACCATCGTACAGTTTCACTACTTCGAGCGTTTGACACATACAGCAAATAGTATGACAGTAAAACTAACAATGGGTCAAGGTTACTCGAATCACCCAGTGTGGTTAGCTATCAATGTGAGGAAGCTACTAATGCACTTTAGCGAACATCCGACTAACGTATCGGGAAAGAAGTATAAAGACATAACCTATGGGAAGTAGGTCAAGGTCACCTGAATGGCCCAAGATGGCTAGGAGGTATCAAAGTAAGCAAATGAAGTTTGGTGAAGTTCCGACTAACGTATCAGGAGGTATGTGAAATGACCAATATTTCGAGAAATGTAGGTCACGGTCACCAAATGACTCAGCGTGGTTACTTATTTTCTTAGTTACATCATTTCCAATTTCCAAGCTATCTAGTCAGATTTTGACGCCATTTTCCAAAGTGTTTTGTTTGTCGTCCATTTACCTCACTACCCAGATCTCATTTTTGACCCATGTTAAAGGTGCATGCCCACTCAGTAGGCACAAAATGTTCTTTAACCCTTTCAACACCAAGTAACTTAATAGGATGGTCCATGCAAATGTTTCACGCTATTTCATTAATTTTGTTCATTCAAATTATCCCATTCTTCTAAAAGGGTAATCTGTACGATGTTTAAAATTATTAACAAACAGTGGATATCCTGATGAGACGGCTCGTTACGAGCCGGCTCATCTGGATCTGCACTGTTTGCAAACATTGTCTCTATAGAGGTGTGTTGTGTTGAAAGGGTTAAAGGAATTAAATAAGTGTATAAGTGTGTCACTATTCAACCAGTTCTAAAAATTACGAGTGCCCGCTATACAGATATAATTATTTAGTCTAGTGTTTCCCCCAGGATGAAAAAGGGCCAGGGTGCTAGCCGAAAAAAGGGCACTTCAGGCGCGGCGGAAGACGATAATTATTGGGTGGGGGGCGAAGTTTCGAGGGCCCGAAGGGCCAGAGTTTGCTAGGGGGGTCCGGGAGCATGCCCCCCCGGAAATTTTTTAAATCAAAGTGGTCTGAAACGCCATTTCCTGCATGCTCAGCAAAGTCTTAGCACATACTAGGACTCTCATTTTGTCCTATATTTTAATGAAATAACCAACAGTTATATAATTATTGGGTGGGTGGCACGCTAGATGGGTCCGGGGGCATGCTCCCCCGGAAATTTTGAATTGCATTTATTTCTGCATTGTTCCTATTGCAACTAGCACTCACCTTTGTCAAATGTCAGAGCATATACTGACATAGATCTAGTGGTAATAATCATAATAATAAACAAATATATCAAATTTCTTGTTGTTCTTGTTGTTTCATGTCCGATTTTCAGGCGCTTACTTTTCGCCCCAATCTCTCTACAGACACACGAACAGAGAACAATTTGTAAGGATTTCTTTCATGACTATTTGGTTGGCGCTGAAAAGTGCCGTTTGGTTGGCGCTAGAAAGTGCCATTTTGCTGATTATGTTGGTTGGTTTCGCCGTGAAGAAGGATGATATGCTGTGTGTGGTCTTGGCTATCTTCTCCCTCTCGTTCACCATGTACTTCAGTTTTCTTTTCAAAGACGGCATTTTTCAACAGCGAAGTAGCGTCGTGGATTCGGGTAATTATTCGTAGATTGCGATAATTAGCGTGTAATAGATTTACAGGATAATGACAATGGCTAGTTTGCAGTCGTATTTAAAAGCGTCCTTGAGGATTACTCAGTAAATGTCAATTACTGACAGATAACGATCATCGTGATTATCGGCGGCACACGTCTGCATTTTCGATGCGGAGGCGACGAGTTTCACACATTATGGGCTGACAATTGTGCTTTGTGAACCACTAATTCGGGGTATTGTTTTTACAAGATGGTGCTCGCGTCATAACGTGATACAAATGTGTGAAAATAAATTGTCGGTGGACATGCCAATACGGTATTCGCTGTATGACGTGATACAAATGTCTGAAAATTATTTGTCGGTGGACATGCCAGGCACGTGCCATCGTAATCATAGCCTCCAACAAGTTCAGGTTCACTAATCGACGCTGGACAAAACAAATCTTGATCAATTAAATGTCTAAGTCTCAGATATAAATTACCCCAATTTAGAGAATTAAAAAAAAACAACACGAAAAACAGCGGCTGACGGGTCGATCACGATGATCGGTCATTCGGCCGATACAAAATTTAGCATCAAGTGCGCCTAGTAACACACACTTGGTTACCGCTTTTCATTCGCTAATTGCGCAGAGAAAACTGGGACTAAACGTCCATTGCCCAATTTGCCCACCAGTCCAGTCAACCAACAGCATTTCAGCATTATTCACATATCTACAGTGAATAATGGATACATTTCCGTTGTCGTCTCAATAGTTAACTGGTGAACCTCGCAAATCCGGATCGAACTAAGAGGATGCATAATCTCATTTGATCTGATCTTAATCTACACTGGTCGTGAAATCCACTCACAAAAGCAGTTGGTTTGACAAGCGCATGTTTTCTCTTGAGCCTGACCGTGTTCAGACCAGCTTTATGACAGGACAAAATTAACATGCCGCTCTAAACCAGTATTGATTCAGTTTCATATAAATCATACACGCTATACTGGGCCCAGGTGCCACCTCGTTTTATCTCTCCGCGGGGCGCGAGCCATGTGAGGTGGGAATTGACTTTCATATTCCGGGATTTGTTAGCGATTACGTTTAAGTTTATACAGACAAAACTAGGTCACAGGTTTTGTAATTTGGGCGTAGCGGGGCGGGTAGATTTGGATTTTAAGGCAGCAGGGCAGGGTTTTGCCGGCTGTAAACCGGGCAGGGCGCAGCGCCCTCCTAAACCTTGCTAGGGGAAACACTAATTTAGTAATATTTATTTTACTGATAGTGACTCGCGGTGGTATCAGGCTATTTTCATATGCAAATGAGGCATGATATTTTATAAATATTTATACTATTACTAATTAAATACGTCACCTGAAAAAATAATATTTTTGACAGATATAAAGTATGACCATTGCACAAATAAATACAGAGAATAAATAGTTATGTCCGTTAACATTTTAAGGAAACACTGTTATCGCCCCTGATATCAGTGTGGAAATTTACGTCAGATATAAAATGTACAAATGCTAATCAATCGTGGGGTAATGGTGAATGCATGTTTATTTTGCCAGACTATGTCTCATCTTATGTCTCTGATATAAAGAACAGTTTGTGCCTACTGGGTGGTAATGTACCTTTAAATGACCATATGAAAATTGATTTTCCCCTACAAAATCAATAAATTTGATCAAATAAAAAAAATTGGGACGGTGGCTTTTTTGTTATTGATGAAAAACTACATACATTTAAATATTGTTTAGACTGAATGTGTTTAATAGCCAAAAGTTTGTTGGCAGAAAAACGTGGAACTCACAGCACATGCATATACAGTGAAACCTCTCTAAACCAGACACCCAGGGTGTCCGTTTTAGCAAGATTCCACTGTAAATCAGGCATTTGGTCATTCTGAAATGTATTGGTGTGCTTTGCAATCATGAACATACATTAACATCTGAGATAAGATCACAGATGAAAGCACAGATGTTGCCTTGGTGTTCGGTTTAGAGAGGTTTTACTGTACATACAAGGTTGAAGACTTGGTGGTGCCATCCGCTGGGTACAAATATCACCTCGCCCGGGCCCTGTATCACCTCCAGGCTCGAACCCACAGCCAGGTGGGCGGCTGGGTACCGGCTCCTGTCACTCAGCTCGGGGGAGGTAATATTGTATACCACCTGGCCAAATCTGTCCTTCAAATGGTTCTCCTGACCTTTGGAAGAAGAGGTGTCCATCCGTGTAATGTGTGGGAATATGTTGCGTATAAATTGTTTGTTTGTTGGGGTTTAACGGCCAATCAGCAGCTAAGGTAATTTAAGGCCGGGTCAATGGGTTTAGTACTAAATCCCATATATTACCTGTACAAGTACATGTACATGTACTGTACAAATGGGGGAAAATTCCAAAATCAGAACTGAATATTTACAATAAAAAAAAATATATTCAGCCCTGAAATCAGAATAAACCTGATCTGATGCCAGGTCCTCGCCACACCAGAATCACTTGGCCCCCTCCCAAAAGCAGTAGGATCAGTAATAATCTTACTACTTTTATAATGGGCAATAACCCAATTCAACTCCCAGGTAACAAAAGAGCCAAAGATAAAAACGTACCCGAGGGCCAAACCAGGCAAATCGCGATTCCTATTTATGGAGGAATCCCTACCATTAATTTACGCCGTCGCATCCACCCGACCAACCACCCATCAGGATCTGCACTTTTTGCAAGTAATTTTCATACTTCTAGGAATGAAAACACCCCCTTCTTATAAATGGACTAATCTGAAAATCCTTTTCTGACGATTGGAATGGTCGGAAAATTAGCATATCACAGTCCATTTCAGTTACTTAGGGTTGAAAGGGTTAAGCCAAATGTCGGACAGACTGACAAACAGATGGGCATGGTCACGACCAGAGCTCCAGTTAAGGTGCGTCATTTGACCAACTTGGGGTGAAATTTTGTTATATTTCTTCATCAAAAATGGCAAGTTGGGAGTCCTTTAGAATCGTCACATTGAGACGATTCTAAAGCACTCCCAACTGGCCATTTTTGATGGAGAAATAAGAAATTTACCTCCAAATTACGCACCTTAACTGGAGCTCTGGTCACGACTATATGTACCTTTACATTTGTTGGCGTTGAAAGAGTGGAAATGTACGGTAGTATCATAACAATATATCATTTGTGGAGAAATAAAGATCAGTTGTTTTGAGAAATTGTATGTGCATCAACACAATACCTGGTGGGTAGAAGATCCATTTCTTGCGTCCACAAATGTTGGCTGACCAGCTATGGGACCTGTATACGTCCGAATGGAACGACGTCCTGCACAACAGAGAAGTGAACGGGTCTAATGTCCCAGCAACAACTGAGAGCATATAGAGACAGGACATTGGTTTAAATACCTATAGTCTGTTTCACGAAAGCTGCCCAAATTTTACGCCCATATAAACAATTCAAAAACAATATTTTTTTCGATAATATTAAATTAAAGGAAAATTTAAGAATGAGCCTTCTTTTTATTTCGTGAAATTTGGTCAAATATTGATTTTATTGCGAAAAATTGATTTGTCTATGGGAATTTAACATGGGGGAAAAAGTGGTAAGGAAGTGTGGGAGGAGTCAAAAAACGAAAAAATTTGGAAATTTACTCCGAAACCTGGCTAGATAGCTTGGATATGATCTAAGAAAACAAAAGTTAAAATTTTAAAAATCGGTCCAGTATTTCTAAAATTCAAAAAAATTTCCCCATGTTAAATCCCCACAGACATCTTCACGGAGTGAAGATGTCTATGGGGATTTAACATGGGGAAATTGTTTTTTCGCAATTGTATCAATATTTGACCAAATTTCAGGAATACGGTACCAGCGAGGTGGAAATATTGTGAAAGTATTCATGTGAATTTCATGCTTAAGGAGTTAACCCACGATCTCCGGTATTGATGTTTAAGGTCCTACTATTAGACTATGGAGCTATCACCAGCGTTCCAGATAAGGAATTAGTAATTGAGTATTGTTACTCCATCATTTCTGAAGCAATTGGGTATTTCAAAATTTCAATTGTGCAAAATAGAATCACACTACTGTTTACACATCAGCAGACCGCACTTATTGAATAGTTTGCTTCTAAACTAAACCTTGGAGACAATTCTAATGAAATACCAAGATGTGTTTTCATGGGAGAATAAGAAAATATGTATATTTGTGGTCTGTTTATTGTTTTCTGTAGCATGATAAAGATGCCACAAATTTTTCATTGCTTTTTGATACTCACTACTTCCGATTTCATTGGGTTTTTGGCAATTTTAATTGGGTATTTACGCAAATACGCACCTTATCTGGAGCTCTGTACCACTACATGCCCAAGACTGAGATCATTATGGGCGACCAGTTGAGAAAACGGACCTCAGGATATTTACAATAGTGGAATGGTGAACAGTGTAGGCCCATATCAGACTGCACAGATGTGCAGGCTGATCTGGGGCTATGCTGGTCGCATATGTAGCTTGTTCTCCCTTTATTAGCTGTTATTGTGAACAGTATACAGTTATTTCATGGTCATTCGGGGAACAGTAAAAACTTTTGCCCCGAGGTGCTGTGGACGACCCGAGGCACTATTGCACCGAGGCAGTAGGCCGAAGGCAATAGTGCATCGGGTCATGATGTCATGAGTTTCGAGGGTGAAAATAATTTTGACTATACATTGCCCAGGCACGTGGAACTATTGCTCAGGCACGCGGAACTATTGCCCAGGCACACGGAACTATTGCCCAGGTAAGCGGAACTATTGCTCAGGCATGTCAAAACCCAGGGAATTAGTCAAAACTATGGAATATCAACTTATGAAAGGAGTTGGGTAATAATGAACACTGTAATGATCAGAGTGTTGATGCACAGTCAGGTCTGAGTCTAACCTGTTCTCAAAGGAAACAAGCGTTTGTCAGTAACAAGCTCATTGTGACCCAGACTGACAAATTTTCTGGGGCCCGTTTCACTAAACTACGTACAATAAAAATGTTCGCGTTAACGTGTTTCTCTAATACGAGTACTGCCATTTTGTACCTACGGGTTCATGTCATTAAATACAGCACACCCACGAAAGATTTTCTAAAATCGGCTGTCAGAACAAATGTTATGGTGGATTTCAATTTTGCACTTACAAACTTCTTAGTCGTACGAAGTTTAGTGAAACGGGCCCCTGGTAACTAGCTTTGCATTGACTGAATACATACCGATTAATAATAAATAATTTGTTCTTACATTTCAACCACTAGTTTACAAAAATGTAATGGTGAACAAGGGCATCGTTAATATGAAGCATTTGATTTACGTGGGTCGTATGCAAAACAAAGCACCATCCCTAGACACACATTGTGACACACTCCTGTAGCCTGATAATGATCTATAGTGTGTGTTAGAAACACGATGGGTGCTTCATTGATGTAATGGTGAACAGCGCAGATCCTAATCAGACTGTGCGGATGCACAGGCTGATCTGGATCTATGTTGGTCGCATAACCCATAAGCCCCATTTCTCCAGTCACAGCCACAAATCACAAACTGCTGTAGTACCATGTTCCTTTCGGTCCCATGTAGACAAATCTGTAATCATCCTGCGGTAATGTGTCCCAGAATTCATTGAGCCAATCCGACTGGAAGAATGACGGTACAGTGTAGGGACAGTAGTCAGGGAACGCTCTGAAAATATAATTGTGTTTGTCTGTGTGAAAAATGTTTTGTAGGGCCAACCATAGGATCGGTTTCATAAACCAATGTTTGTTTGTTGGTATGTAACGGCCTATCAACAGCTAAGGTCATTTAAGGCCGTATTCAACCTGCTGCATTGGGGTGGTGGGGGGGATCCCAAAATCAGAACAGAATATTCATGTATCTTTAGCCCTGAAATTAGAAAACAGTCCGTTACCAGAGGTTTTGAGCAACTGGGCCCTGGATTTGAAACTACTTTTGCTGATGTTTCATTGGTCGAATGACATCACATGACATTACGATGACATCAAGAAGCAGCATAAACAAGTCTGTATCCATTCAGAGCTCCAGATAAGGTGCGTATTGGCGTATTTTACTTACTTATTTTAGCAGAATACGCATTGATTATGAAACATGGGAGTACAAAATACTCACAACAGTGGGAAAATACACTTTTTTTTTCAAATTGAGTCGTGAAAATACTGTAATAAAGTTGAAAATTTACTTAGTTGAGCTGCAAAAAGCAAACAGTGTTCGCTTTTTGCAGCTCAAATAAGTGAATTTTTAAATTTGTTGTATTTTTGATCATATGTTCCCGATTTAATAACGTAGAAAATCAATAATACATTTGTAAAAATAAAATACACATTGAATTTGAAATATGGGGGTATAATACTCGTAGATACACAACTTATCTGGAGCTCTGTCCTTTTCAACAACAACCATGTCATACTTGCTCATTCTGTAGGATAAAAAGTTAGCTGAGCCTGATTGCTCAAAACCTCTGTTAGCTTAATAACTATAACAAATGACAGTAGCCTGGTATTCTCTATTTGTTATTCTGAAATTTATGTCATATTTGATTGATATAATAAAATCAAGGGCTTTCTTATCACTAAGGTAATCAATCCCTTTGTTGTTTGAATAATACAAAATTAAGATTATGCTTCTTTTTCAAATAAAAAGGTATATGTTATGACCACACATTTAAACTGGCTCACGAAGACGGTTCAATCGAGTGGTCACAACATATACTTTCATGAAGAAATAATGTAAATAGGGATAAAAAAAATGTTTATTCCGCAATAATTCCAGCACAAAAATATTTACACAATTCCCTAACATTTGATTGGTCCGTAGCAAGTCTCTGTCCAAACTTTATATCCCAGTAAACTCCCATGCCGAACTACTTTCTGTAACCGTCAGGCGCAGTTAAAATAATTCTTAAGAAAACGGAAAATAAACACATTTTCTTGATGAATTTATTTCAAATGCTGGAATTATAAGGAATGAATGGCCTTTTTGTTGAATTTATCGGGGATATAAACTTGGAAAAGTCGTGGGAATACTGGACGAGGCCTTCCGGCCTTCATCCAGTATTCCCGCGACTTTTCCAAGTTTATACCCCGATAAATTCCACAAAAAAGCCATTCATTCCTATAATAAGTTTGTGTCTCCATGAAATAGGATATTATTAACTACAACAGCACCTCTATGAACTGTACACCCAGATACATCAGTGCAGTGTTGTACCTACTGTCTGTTCCACGTTTTGCTGCCGACAAACATTTGGCCATCAAACACATTCAATCTAAAAAAATATTTAAAAGTAAGTACTTTTTCATCAATAACAAAAAAGTCACCCTCCCGAAAAAAAATTATTTGATGAAATTCCATCAAATATTGATTTTATTGCGAAAAAACGATTTTCCTATAGGAATTTAACATGGGGAGTCAATTTCCAAAATTTTTACAATGCACCAAACATGTTCCAGAACATTCATTTCATATGCCTGAATTTAAGTGAAAACCTCTTCTAACTGGACACCCTGGGAGATTCCTAGGGTGTCCAGTTTAGACAGGTTCCACTACACGAACTTCATGAAATGCCAATCTTTGAGGTACAAGCAGGATTCCGTCTCTGGATAACCAGCATCTGTGTAGTGCTTCCAGTAGTCGAGATACTCGGACAATAACATGTCTTCCTTTGGATGGGCCGAGTATTGTTCCTCACGACAGTTGGCCACTGGTACAATAGCGGCACCTGAAATCAGAGCTCCAGATAAGCTGCGTATTTGCTTAAATACCCAATTAAAATTGCCAAAAACCCAATTGAAATCAGAAGAAGCGAGTATCAAAAAGCAATAACAAAATTGTAGTATCTTTATTATGCTACAGAAAACAATAAACAGACAACAAACATAGCATATTTTTCTTATTTTCCATGAAAACACATCTTGGTATTTCATTAGAATTGTCTCCAAGGAGACAATTCTAATGAAATGCCAAGACATGTTTTCATTTTGAAAAAACCTATTCAATAATTAAGTCAATTGGGCCATGATCTGATAAAATCAGGCTTACTCTGGTTGTAATAAGAACTGTTGCGGCAATGATAGATTACCATCAGAAGTTTATTAAAACTACATTTTGATTCTACAATTGATTATGAATGGAAATAGTTGATGTATCAAAACTTTATATATTATTTTATCAGGGCTCCAGATAAGGAATTAGTAATTGAGTATTTTTACTCCATCATTTCTGAAGCAATTGGGAATTTCAAAATTTGAATTGGGTAAAATAAAATCACACTACTGTTCAGCAGAATCCAAACTGTCTACCTTCATGACCTAAATTGTGTAAACGCTTTGTGTATCACTCCACTGTGTAATAAGCAAGCACTCAGATGATTAAGACTTAAAATGCGACACGTCGTAGATTAATGTGGACAGTAACCGGTGACGTATTTCCGTTTCAAACTTGATATTTATTACACATTGAAGAAAAATACAGAAAAGGCAAAATTGAGCTGCTGAGATTTTTCGGGTCCCAGGGATGCAGTACTAGTTGGCAATGCGTATCCTCGCTCAATTTTTGTGCGTCAGAGACGCAGAAAACACGAGTCCGGGAAATCCCTGGCAATGATAGATTACCATCAGAAGTTTATTAAAACTACACTTTGATTCTACAATTGATTGTGAAAGGAAATAATTGATGAATCATAACTTTATATATTATTTTAGTATCTCAGTGTAAAATATAGTAGATGAGACATTAGATGTTTAACTCTTTGCATGCTGGGAAACTTGTGGGCTATAAATAGTTCAAAACTAGCGGACAAAAATTAATTATATTTTCTTGTATTTCTCCCCGTAAATATCATGAATATGTCTTGGAATTTCATTAGAATTGAGTAATTCTAATGAAATTTCAAGACATACACTCCTAATTCGTTTGGCGGATATTTTCGCCACTAGCATGCAAAGAGTTAAATCAACTGAAAAGAGCTGAAGCTAATGAATATCTATTTTTAACTAGCATTTAATTGATGTTGCAAAATTATATGTACATGTAGTCAAATGTCTGTACTCTGTAATTTATGACTATCTCATACGTATCGTGATACTTAGGTCATGATACGATATATATCACGATACTAGTCCCTCATTCACAAAACACATTTTAAATGGTCCATATACTCCATAACATGCCAGGGCTCCAGATAAGGAATTAGTAATTGAGTATTGTCACTATCATTTCTGAAGCAATTGGGTATTTCAAAATTTTGATTGCATAAAATAGAATCACACTACTGTTTAAACATCAGCAGACCATCAGCAGACCACACTTATGGAATAGTTTGCTTCTAAATGAAAGCACATCTTGGTATTTCATTAGAATTGTCTCCTTGGAGAGAATTCTAATGAAATACCAAGATGTGTTTTCATGGAAATATAAGAAACAAGAAACGAGGCAAAGCCACGAAGGCGAGGTTTTTTCCAAGCATAGACACTTGGATAACATAATTATACCCACTTTTTGTAGACTAGATGGCCGTGGCCTGCATGTCGCGCCTTGGGGCGAGGCATGGACACTAAAAAAATAGATATAGTAGATGGAAAAACTTTAACCAAAAAACTTTAACCGGACACACGGACGAACGGACGGACGTATGCCAAAATGCTGACGATATCGCGCTTTCCGCAAGCAGGTGTGACAATGATGATAAACACCCATGTGAAGTATCAAGGTATTGGGTAAGCAGTTGCAGATATAGTACAACGAAAAAACTTTAACAAAAAAATTCAAGTAATTTGAACTTGACATAGGGCACAGGATCGCGCTTTCTGCAAGCAGGTGCGACAATGATGATAAACACCCATGTGAAGTATGAAGGTATTGGGTGAAGCAGTTGCAGAGATATAGTACACGAAAAAAACTTTAACAAAAAAAATTCAAAGTAATTTGACCTTGACATTGGGCACAGGATCGCGCTTTCGCAAGCAGGTGCGACAATGATGATAAGCACCCATGTGAAGTATCAAGGTATTGGGTGAAGCAGTTGCAGAGATATAGTACACGAAAAAACTTTAACAAAAAAATTCAAAGTAATTTGACCTTGACATTGGGCACAGGATCGCGCTTTCCGCAAGCAGGTGCGACAGTGATGATAAGCACCCATGTGAAGTATCAAGGTATTGGGTGAAGCAGTTGCAGAGATATAGTACACGAAAAAACTTTAACAAAAAAATTCAAAGTAATTTGACCTTGACATTGGGCACAGGATCGCACTTTCCGCAAGCAGGTGCGACAATGATGATAAACACCCATGTAAGTATCAAGGTATTGGGTGAAGCAGTTGCAGAGATATAGTACACGAAAAAACTTTAACAAAAAAATTCAAAGTAATTTGACCTTGACATTGGGCACAGGATCGCGCTTTCCGCAAGCAGGTGCGACAATGATGATAAGCACCCATGTGAAGTATCAAGGTATTGGGTGAAGCAGTTGCAGAGATATAGTACACGAAAAAACTTTAACAAAAAATTAACAAAAGTCAATATTTTGACCTTGACATTGGGCACAGGATCGCGCTTTCCGCAAGCAGGTGCGACAGTGATGATAAGCACCCATGTGAAGTATCAAGGTATTGGGTGAAGCAGTTGCAGAGATATAGTACACGAAAAAACATTTAACAAAAAAAAATTCAAAGTAATTTGACCTTGACATTGGGCACAGGATCGCGCTTTCCGCAAGCAGGTGCGACAGTGATGATAAGCACCCCCATGTGAAGTATCAAGGTATTGGTGAAGCAGTTGCAGAGATATAGTACACGAAAAAACTTTAACAAAAAAATTCAAAGTAATTTGACCTTGACATTGGGCACAGGATCGCGCTTTCCGCAAGCAGGTGCGACAATGATGATAAACACCCATGTGAAGTATCAAGGTATTGGGTGAAGCAGTTGCAGAGATATAGTACACGAAAAAACTTTAACAAAAAAATTCAAAGTAATTTGACCTTGACATTGGGCACAGGGGCCGCACGGTTGGGGGTTAGAATGAAAATATGGATGATGATAAACACCCATGTGAAGTTTCAAGGTAATGGGCGAAGCAGTTGCAGAGATATAGTATAACGAAAAAGTTTTAACCAAAAAACTCTAACTAGACGTACATTAAAAAGTTAACGTTGAAAATGGCTAAGTCAATTACGTAGAATAATAGGTGAAGGTAAAAAAATGGTCACATGTTGGATAGTTGTATGTGGTAGGCACCCCTTGGTTATGAAGCTGTGAAAGTTTGGTGGTACAGTACCAAAGAAATGGACTTAAACACGAAAACTTAACATTGTAAACGCGAAAACTTAACATTGAAAATGGCTAAGTCGACTGCGCGGAAAAAATGGGTGAAGTTAAAAAAAAAAGTAACATGTTGGATAGTGATATGTGGTGGGTACCCCTTGATTATGAAGCTGTGAAAGTTTGGTGGTCCTAGGTGGTACAGTACCAAAGAAATGGACTTAAACACGAAAACTTAACATTGTAAACGTGAAAACTTAACATTGAAAATGGCTAAGTCGATTACGCGGAAAAAATGGGTGAAGTTAAAAAAAAAGTAACATGTTGGATAGTGATATGTGGTGGGCACCCCTTGATTATGAAGCTGTGAAAGTTTGGTGGTCCTAGGTGGTACAGTAACAAAGAAATGGACTCAAACATGAAAACTTAACATTGATTGTGGACGCCGCCCGCCCGCCCGCCCGCCCGCCCCGCCCGCCCGCCCGGCTTTCGCCAATCCAATAGCCTGGATTTTTTTTCCAAAAACCTGGCTAAAAATGCTATATTTGTGGTCTGTTTATTGTTTTCTGTAGCATGATAAAGATGCCACAAATGTTTCATTGTTTTTTGATACTCACTAATTCTGATTTCAATTGGGGTTTTGGCAATTTTAATTGGCTATTTACATAAATACGCACCTTATCTGGAGCTCTGACATGCATAAAACCGAACTGGAAAACGATTCCATACTGCCGGACTGGTTTGTGTACAGATAAATTCATGTTATCATTCGTAAAATGTACCCGAAAATCAGGGCCGTCGCTTGAGCTTTTTTGATGATACGCACCATATGAAAATATTTTCTTTACGTGTCCGGTGGAACATGGGCAACTCGAGTGAGCGTAGCATGCAATGATACACACGTGCGTACTTGCGTATGTCCAGTGACAGGCCTGACAATAACATCCACCAATGGGTGGGTCTCGTTTGTGACAGCATCACAAAAATATCCTGCCCTATTATTTATATTAGAAATGATTCTTTGTTACAATCTACCTCCTGATCTGCTGGAAAACTCATGCAGCCTGATAATTACACTGTTAACTGTTTGCTAGAAGTCTAAGATATATTTGATCGACTGACTGGTTTCTGAATAGCTGCATGTTTTCTGCTTTAAAGGCAATAGGTTGCACTATATCGCTACACCACGCTACACAGTAAAAATGTGCATAATAGCATTTAGGCTAGTGCCGTGAATGGGAAAACATATCTGGCAAGGCTTAGGAAAGAGGTTGGGCGAGGCTCTGCCGAGCACATCCTGTTTCCGTACAGCGCCAGATATGTTTTTCACATTCACTGCACTAACCTACTATTCTATTTATCCCGTCAACATTACAAATAGCTTTAAAATGCAAAAAATAACCCCAGTCGCATCCTCCAAATCGGAGAATTGACTACCGGTAGTGACAACCGCACACATATCCATACGCAGTGATTAGGTCGTATTGACAGGATATCAAAAATGTTCAACGGCACCGTGTTTCACGGCACATACGCACTGTGTTGACGGGATAATATAAACACTTGGATTGAACCCTACAGGGGTCATACCAGTTATCCGGACAATCAGTTTATCGGACAAATGAAAATACCTGTAAATTAAGCGCATTATTTTGATCCGATATTGCAACGAATACATAAGTCACGCAGCTGCTTGCTGTTTCCATACCAGTGTGAAGAATATGTCGTCAAGGTAAACATTTTAGTAAAATTTGCTGAAAAAATTCCCCAACTCTGTCCACAAGTTGTTTACAACATCAAAAGTCGCGCGGGGGACACAATCGAGTGTGTCCATTACATCATTACCGAGTTGTTCTATAAATACAATAACTTCTATAAATATGGTGTTTTCCAAAAAGCGAAGGGTGACTGATTTTTCTGCGGAACTACACAATGATGTTTACACTGGCTTACAGGCGATAAACTTATGATTTCAATGTGAGAATAGAAGTTATAAGACGATTATACTTTTGTCCGGATAACTGATTGTAGATGTTAATTTTGGGGCAATCTTACGACTGATGCTCTGACCCAATTTTAAGTGAGAAAGATGGCATATTTTGCTAAATAGTTTACTTGCGTCGAGAGAGCAAAACCTGACAATTTTTTTGTGAAAAGTTCATGCCCGTAGCTGCTATTTTAAGAAAAATATCTTTTATAAAAAACTGCCATTTTTGTCCGATAATATGGAGGATCCCTGTAGTTTACAAACATACACCAGAATTATATAGTTGATTTCAATAATACAATTGTTTACCAAAACAAAATGTTTATTTTTCTCAGATATTCATGAATTTTGTCAATAAAAATGATACTTTATCACTGTTTTTAGAAAATTCCACAGGAAAATGCCACTTTTCAAGAGTAAGCCATCATGACCACAGGCAATGTTGAATATCCCCCACCCACTTGAATTCATGTAGTATAACACGACTCTATCTATACAGATTGAATACAATGGAATTATTTTAGTAGCCCTGTGATCCGGGCGCACGATTCACCCAAATCCTCCCCAAATCCTCATTTTCCCCCAAGTCCTCATGTAATGAATAACTTATCCAATTAGTATGTCTCAAAACATTTTAATATCGTTCTTAAGAAGTTATTGAACCCGATTTGAATTTTGGATGATCTCCCTTGGCTGCTAGAATGCCTAAGTTAAATTAAAACATCGAAATAAGACTCTTTTTACCATAAAAACGTTTTCAAATCGGGTTCAATAACTTCTTAAGAACGATATTAAAAGGTTTTGAGACATATTAATTGGATAACTTATTCATTACATGAGGGTTTGGGGAGGATTTGGGGGGAAAATGAGGATTTGTGGAGGATTTGGATGAATCGTGCGGCCCCTGTGATCACGACTGTATTATGCAGGCCCGTAGCCAGACCCGTTTGAAGGGCGAGTCGTTTCGATGGCCCAAGGGACCTGAGGTATCTAGGGGGGTCCGGATGCATGCTTTTTTGCTAAAAAAATGGACATCGAGGCTGGGCGGGGGGTCGACAAATACCAAAACGTTCATGGAGAGCCGTGAAATCTGGATTCCCGCCATCTGTCACCCAATCTCGACGACTGGCCCACAGCTTAGTATTCTCTGATTTGAATATACAGGGCTTGTTGGGCAGCATATACTTATTGAAGAATGCTTCATAACTGACATTGTCAATTAATTCGATTTTACAGCACATGTAAGACTCGTGCCTTAGCGAATCCATCGCAGCTGCGTTGCATAATCATTTGCAAGTGGTGTCACTGGGCGCAGCCATTTGAAGAGCAATCCAAGGGAAGTAATCGACAAAACATCTGACTCTGGAATTTGCCTGGGACTAATTATAATAGCTAATACGACATCCACACCACGTGTGGGGTACTCTCGACTCCATCGTCGGCGACGTGAGAAAGCGTATAACAAAGGCAAGACTGGTAACAGGAACATACTTATTCCAAACCAACAAAATTCGGTTTAGCCAGTACACAGGTGACCCCACGGGTAACAAGACAAGTCACCGCCTAACCAAGTCAACGCCAGTAAAATGCGATATTTTTGGACATCTCACCGCCAGTTTTTGGACATCTCACCGCCCTTTTTTGGACAACTCACCGCCATTATTTGGACAACTCACCGCCTGTCTCGGGACAACTCACCGCCTGTTGTCGGACAATAGATAGATAGATATATACATGTGTACATTACAGGAAACCATTTGTAATACGTTTAGTAAAGTCCAAACTCACCTACTATAACATATCCCGATGCGTAGACCCGACATTGTTATGAATTAATTTACACGAATGAATGTATATTCTTTATAAAAATGTTTAACTTAAAAATATGTTCAATTTTCAAAATCATTGACGGCGAAATTCCAAAATGTCCGAATGTACGCCATCTCATGGCGCGTCTCATTTACGAATTTCTAAATGTATTGTATATATTCTTATTCTGTTCTGTTCTGTTAGGAACACAACTGACAACATGTCAAATCCATAGACTGAGTATCGATTTGCATTAACTGTCCTGGCCGTGTTTGCTGTGAACCAGTGTCTGGCCAGATGTGCACAGTCCGACTGCGCCCCGGGAGCATTCCCACAACAGCAATGTGCCGTAATTTCAGTGTGAAGTGTGTGTGTGGTGGCGTGAGATATCTAACACGTTAAATCCGCTCCAGTCTGACAATAATCCTTATTCCGCCGTGAATGAATTCAGTCATTTGATGTTATATTCTTATTAAACGATATATACTTATACCGTTAAGGTAAGTACATTTGTATTATAATACCATTTCACCGCGAAAATATTATTACTACAAAACGTCATATTTTCAACATTCTCTGGTTACTAATTATTAGCACCCGATTTCCCCGCCCATGGGTAATGTGTAGTGTGTATTAGCGAGAAACATTCCCACACTCACGTAAACGTGTGTTTAATACTTTAAAATATATATTATTCTACCTGCAAGTCAGTATTTCAATCTAGTCAAACACAAGGCCGTATGTACATGATGTACAAAACCCCGTTTTTCATATTCGCAGTTATTGTCAGATTTTTGCTTCTATTCTATCAAAAATAGCATAAAGCCTGCAACAGGTCTATACCGTTCGCCAAACAGTGGACGAGACATTAGCAATGAGTATTCAATAGACTGACTACGAGAATGCACGTGTCGTGATTCTGATCCTGTTCTACACAGGTTGGGAACGATAAGATCCGTACGTTCGCAAGCTTTCCCAACAGCGAACATGATCAATGGCACACGGTCTCTTTGATGCCACTAATCTGCAGCCGCATATGTACATGTATTCAAAGGAATTAGCATACTTGTGGAAGCGGCACAGTACTGACAAATTGCAAGGTGTCTGCCTCATTTGATACAAAATCAATTAAAGCCAGACATGCTTACTACTGATTACGTCGTAAAGCGACGATTAATTGGAAACTTCCAGCCTATAAAAACTGTTCGATGGTACTGTGTCCATTATACGAGTATGCATAGTATATAACTCGACAACCGTGTCTCCGACTGAACATGTGGAACTGAACATACTTTAATTAATATGGAATTCATTTCTCGTCCGAAGCGGTTTCCGTGTGGAACATGCAAATTAAACTGTGCTTTAGACTGCTTGAAATGTGGAGAATGTAAGAACTGGAATCATCGCAAATGTCAAAACATGAACAGTGATACATTAAAAGCATGGACAGATTCGGAATTGGATTACCTATGCATTCAATGCAGACGTAATGACGGGAGTTTTAATTATGACAAAGGGATGAGATGATTAGACAAGGTACGTATCGTATTATGCACATATCACTGTCGTTCCAACCGGCGTGTGCGAGAGTGTGGGTTTAAACTTGTTTCCGTCCGTCATGTGTGTCTTGTCGTCTGTCTCCGTCCGTCCGTCCGTCCGTCCTACTGTCTCGGTCCGTCCGTATGTTTGTCTTAGTTCATCCCCTGTCTGTATATGTTTCCGTCCGTCCGACGTCCGTCCGTCCTCCTGTCTGTATCTGTCTCCGTCCGTCCGTCCGTCTGTTTAATAACACCAGCATCACGATTAGAATATAATGTTTCTCCACCAATATAAGGCCCATTATGGTCATTATGGGAAAATGTACCTCAGACAATAGCAATAATTTTGAGATTATTTCGTTTGCGCGCACACACAGTACCCAGCTCGCAAGCCCATATGGGTCCTATGTGGGCTATATATGGGCAGGCCCATATGGGCTGGTTGATATGGGTCCCATGTGGGTCCCATATTAAAACGCATATTCGCTAATGGGTCATATGTGGGCTATATATGGGCAGGCCCATATGGGCTGGTTGATATGGGTCCCATGTGGGTCCCATATTAAAACGCATAGTCGCTAATGGGTCATATGTGGGTTATATATGGGCAGGTCCATATGGACTGATTAATATGGGTCCCATGTGGGTCCCATATTATAACGCCTATATTCGCTATAATGGGTCCTATGTGGGCTATATACGGGCTGGCCCATATGGGCTGGTTAATATGGGTCCCATGCGGGTCCCATATTATAACGCCTAGTCGCTATAATGGGTCCTATGTGGGCGATATACGGGCATGTCGATATGGGCTGGTTGATATGGGTCCCATGCGGGTCCCATATTAAAACGCTATATACGGGTATGCCCATATGGGCTGGTTGATATGGGACCTATATGGGACCCACATGGGTCCCATATAGGTCCCATATCAATTTCTATATCGGACCCATATGGGTCCGATGTAGGTCCCATATCAATTTCTATATCGGACCCATGTGAGTCCCATATAGGTCCCATATCAATATCTATATCGGAACCATATAGGTCCCATATCAATTTCTATATCGGACCCATATGGGTCCCATATAGGTCCCATATCAATGTTATATGGGACCCATATGGGACCTATGTGGGACCTATGTGGGTATCCCATATGGGACCCATGCCAATCCCGTTTGTAAAACCCATATAGGCCCCATATTGGTAGCCCACATGGGGCCCATATAAAATTGGATATGGGGCCCATATGGGTCCCATGTAGATTGCTAGCTGGGTATGATTAGATTATAATCCGTCTGCTGGTGTCATTATTGCTACTCCATTTACGGAATGGCGAACAGTGTATGCTCTGATCAGTGGGCCCTTTTCTCAACCGGGGTCCATATTGAGATCCGCGCAGTCTGATCTGGGGCAACACATGTCACATATGTCGTAAGGGCCATTTTTCAGCCGGGGCCTATATTAAGATCCGCGCAGTCTGATCTGGGGCAACAACGGTCGTATATGTGATACGGTCGCCTTCCTCCGCCAAGAAGGCCCATATACAGGTCCTATATAGTATCGTCATATAAATTCAATCAAATCACGTTATTACAGGGCCATGATGAAAATACGTTGTTTTTTTTTTTTATTATTTTATGTTCAAAATAAATACTTGTATGCAATTGGGACATTGACCACCAGCGCAGTCTGTATCTGTCTCCGATGACGATATTACGATACTACGATCACGATACTATGATGGCGATAGTACGATACCACGACGACGATAACGCTATACCACGATACTACGATGACGATAGTACGATATAATATCGTACTATCGTCATCGTAGTATCGTTCTATCATCATCGTGGTATCGTGATCTCGTAGTATCGACCCGATAGCATTATTACGATGGCCTTAACGGAACACTGTTTATCGTAGTATCGTACTATCGCCATCGTACTAACGTAATCGTAGCATCGTACTATCGTAGTATCGACCCGATAGCGATATTACGATGGCCTTAGCGGAACACCGTAGTTCAAAGAGATGCCACGGCTAGCGTATAATTCCCCATGTGGTTTCTGATGAGTGATTAAATCGGTTAAACTGACAGTAGTTACTTTATATATATATACATACATTATATACATTACTAGCGGCCAAACCTACACATCTAAGGTACATGTATACCTGTGTATATATATATGGACCATTAGCATGTACTAGGTCCATAACTACATACACATGGTCCATACCTTCCAGTCATATGTCTACAATCAGTATTTATCAGTATAGGTTCCATATATACATGTGCATTATCCATATCTGCATGTCTTGGGTCCATGTCTACCAATCTCGGGTCCATATCTACTTGTCCATGGTACATAGCTACCGGTCTAGGTTCATATCTGCTTCTCTCGGGGTTAATATCTACCATTTGTACGACGATGCTTGTATTTAAAGGTGGGAATTGGCTCAAAGACCTTCCATACCCGTACCATTTGTACCTGTCTATGGTTTATATATACGCATCTAGGGCAACGTCGATCTATAATGGTCCATTTCTTCCGGCCTAATCCGCTACTACTTTTTAGTGGCTATATCCACCTGTTTGGGTTTCATGTACACCTACCATGTGTCCATATCTACCGGCCCAGTGTCCATATGTATCCAAGTAAAAGAAATCCAAGATGGCCGCAAAATTTCACTATTTTTCTCTGAATTTACATATTTGCCGTCAGCTGATATATATATGTAATTTAAATTACCAGAATGAATTGTATGGCCGCATCGACGTATTTGGAAACTTTTAAAATTAAATTGATTTTTTTCGTAACTTGCATAAATCTAAGATGGTCGCCAAAATCGATATTTAGCAATAATGTTCTATATATTTAACTACATTTCTTTTGCAATTTTGATAGTTTAAGTCTGTTTATTGGGCCGAAACCCATCCATACTTTTCAGTCGAACAAATAGTAGCCATTACAACATCGATAAAAAGAAAAAGTGTGTTTGTAATGGCGGCCACCTTGAAATCAAAGATGACGGCTCTCATGCAATAAGTATGCTATTACATGTATCATATTCATCATTGACCATGACAATATGGGTATAGCCATGTACATGCAATAATATTATTTTTAATTTATACAGGCAGCGAGAAGGAAGGACATGCCACAGATGCAAGCCACTGTCGACCGGGAATTCTTGTTCGAAAATTCATGGACTGACCACGAGAGGCCAGGCGACATGCAACAGGACACTGATCAAGTGGCGGCCGCAGTACTCCGCGACTTCGTCGAAGGCGTGACTGGAACTCCAGTCCAGACAACAGAAGGGTGCCTATTCAACGCCGTGTCATTACAGCTCATTGGCAATGAGTCGCTGTCCATCAAACTGCGATACCTTACGTGCATACAATTACTGAAAAACGTGAACTTGTATATGTGCCATCCAATGAGGCGTTTGGTACAACCATTGTCGCCCACCTACGCGTCCACATGTTTGAATACAGGCCTAATTGGCGGTTCCGCAAACGAATGGTCAGTACTGGCACTATGCGATGTGATACGACGTCCTATACGCGTGATTTACCCATTAATTGACGGTAAAGAAGATGCTGCATACAGAGCCCTAAATAGAACATTCGAATCAAATGTTGCTCCGGATCAGAAAAATGCAACGCTAGCCGTTATGTGGTTTCACAGTCTTCCAGGTCAGTCGGACACCGCAACGCACTTTGCTGCGGTATTGAACATACATGATACACCATCCACAGATGACCACCATCACATTGATACAGACCCAGAATCGGTAAAAAGGGACAATCTGTGGTTGACCAAAAAGAAGAGAGGCAGTGGCAAGCCATCGTTATTTCGTGGACGGAAACGCGGAAGACGTGGTCAGTGTACCAAGAGTACAGGCCGAAAACTACATTCGGCTGTCAACCCTCTCGCGATCCCCACACCCAACATATTCCCCACTGCCATGGTAACAAGGAGCAAAGTCACCCCTATCGCGATCACCACTCCCATCATATTCCCCACTACCAGTTTTACAAGGTGCAACGTTACAAATAACATTGCAGACACAAACAAAGTCGCGACTTCAACTCCAAACGTCACAACTAGAAATGCCTCGCCGTCGGCTTCAGACAATATGGATTTGGAAATACTGGTAGATGTTGCAGCTGCCAATTTTCAAGACCTATCAAACGTTGCAGACCTGAGTACACAATCGGCCCCCGATCCCAGTTTCTTGGCTGAACCAGCATCAGTAGCTATGGATATCGATCAACCTGACATATTTAACGAGTCTTCGATGATGGAAGAAGATCCCGCTGACCCGTCAGAGCATGGTTCTGACTCTGATGACGTTCCTGCATGGCAGCTTATGGCGTCTTCCACACAGAGAGGGCGGCCGAAACTCGTAAATAGGGCAGGTTACACGTATGTTATTAGTAAAGTCAGAAAAACAGCTACTGACTGGGCATGCACTGTCAAAAATAAGCAAACCGTGTGCAAAGCACGTGTGACTGAAAGAGACGGCGAATTCAGACATATGCTACTGAGGTGCCCGGCACTACATGCTGTCCGTGAGCAGATTTACCCGGAATTCCGCCTTGAAGTCCAAAAAGGCCATATGAAGTGTAGCTTACCATAATCTATCCAAAGCAGACATTACTCAGTTTATCATCGACTGCGGCGGCTTCAGAGACTTACAGTTCAATAAATAATTCATTATGGACATTGAACGAGTGGCAAACCTCCTGTGCTACAAACTCCATCTGTATAAACTTGTAAGCTGCTTGGTTTGTAATGGCTGCCCGTACATATCACAGATTCTATAAACTTTTAGACAGCCATAATATACTTACCTGCGTCGTGGGGTGCACCCATAGTGGTTGAATATACGTACAAGAAGAAGAAGAAGCTAGCCCATCCGTCAGCCTGTCTACTGTCTGTTCCACTTTTTCAGCCAACACGTTTTCGGCTATTAATTCATAAAATCTGAAAATTATTTAAATGTAAGTACTTTGTTTTACTTATAGTCTTTATTTTCAAACATATTTATACAAACAGTTATACACGAAGCTGCAAGCTTCACAATCATGCACTTTTCTGCAATAGTACAACAGTTAACAATAACCTAGCTACATTTATATGCAGCTAGCAATAGTAAATGCTTATTTAAGTATGTTTAACATTTGAAAGAAATGTTTGGATAGAATAATGATTAAGACATTGAAATAAAGTGGTATATAAGTATATACATTGAATGAGTATACTTCTAACATCAAATAAATATGCATTCACTGTGTAAATCTTATTGTGTAAATGTCGATATTAATAGTGTTATTACATAGACACGGTTAATTAGGTTAACTCACAGACCTAGAATAAATTCTAGGTATGTGGTTAACTGGATGACATTCCATGTACGTTCGTGTATTCGTGAGTTTGCACTTATAATGTAATATTTTCCCGAAATAATCTATCTATCTATCTATCTATCTCTTTATACTGCTGCACACCCTCACGGGTAATTTCGAGCAGGTATTTTATTTCATATATACATGTACATACAATTCAAATACAATCGAGGTTCCCGGTAATTAGCCGGTACCCATTTACAGCTGGGTGGACTGAAGCGGTATGGATAAAGTGTCTTGCTCAAGGACACAACGCAGCGCCTCCGGTGAGGCTCGAACCCACGACCTTTAGATCAGCAGTCTGACGCTCTAACCACCAGGCCACTGCGCTCCACGATGCATACATTTATAAATTAAAAGTATGTTTGTCATATTTTCCAAAACTAACAGTGTGCCAGTCCAATTTCTGTATAATGTTACAGTAACTGATACAAAAAAAGTCAGTATACTTTCTAACATTCCCAAAAAAAGATGGCCTGGCGCAAACGAAAATCATACAAATTTGTATTTACAATTTTACATTGATATAATTAATCGTGTGTTGCCACAATTTTCGTTAAAACATTACTGAAAATTTCTAGTTTTAGAGCTTATGTTGCTTTTAATGTAGTTAACTAATTAGAAATAAATAATTAGATCATCCAAGATGGCCGTTGAGAGGTAAAAGGATAATTCTTCAGTTGTCAACTTCAAATTGATATGTCTAATGAACCGCTTGGCGGATGTTGGTTAAATGTTACAGATATGATTGATTGATGAAGCCTTTTTAAATTTAATAAGAATGGCGGCGTCATGCAATCCAAGATGGCCGCCATCCCAAAAGTGTGTGACATTCCTAACAATTTTCTCATGAACTGACAAGCCGATCTGAACGAAACTTTACAGAATTTATCGACCACTGATACTCTTTCAGATTTGTTAATATGGTGACCAGTGGTCCATGTAAAGGTCGTACCTTTATTACCAACTTTAAATTGCTTTGGCTGGGAGCAAAATGAAGGGTAAAATATACGATGGGATTCATCATTTACGGTTTCCTATTTTGTACCTGGTCTGACCCTCCGGTACTCGTAAAGTGTATCTGAGAGTTGAATCAAGTTATGCCTATTAACATGGTATGGGCTAAGTAAGTGATCTGGTGGTGGGGCAGACACACTTTCCTATAGTTGCGAACGGTAACTCTTGCAATATACTCCCGTCACGGTACCGTCCGTAGCCAGAGTAGATTGCAAGAACTAGCGTTCGCAGCCAACTTTCCTACATTTTGTTTCTGGTGATACAGTTCGAGTTCTTTCAGTACTTTGATTAGGGGGCAGTGACCAGTTAATTTAAAATTATCAATTTCACGCCCTCGGACAGTATGTATTTAATTCAATATTCCAAATAAGTAGGCAGACAGCAATATGAGTTCGACATTTGTGACCTAGACACACAAGAAGCTTTGACATAAACACAAATATGCTGCTCTATTAGTGCTCCTTACCTATGCAGGAATGTGAAATATCTTGGTGCAGCCTCTTTAAAATTGTCCAATTCTGAGGTAAAATATTCACTTTAAAACCATGCCGTGCCACGCTACTTGCGGAACTACAGATTGAATGTTGTATGTGTTCTCAATCATCATCCAGAGGCAAATGCACTATCATGGTGCAAACCAGTTCCCATCCATGAGTTTTCTCTGAAATAAATTCTTGTTTGAAACTCCCAGAAAAATCTGTTGTTTTGATCAGTTTTTGTCACAACATACCCTCAATTCGTATTTGCCCATTTCTGATCAATGGGAACAGGTCAGATGGCCCTGGAATGAGCATTCATCAATTAATACGATGTAAAATCTGAATAAAATACAAAATCAACTACAAAAAATTCATTAAACAATTAAAATGAATTTTAATCAGCAGAAAGTGTAATATTTATAATATACGAAACTGGCGGCTAACTGGTCACTGCCACCTTAGTCATGGTCGCCAGTTTGGTGGAAAGCTAGATATAATTTGAACATAATGTTAGGTAGGCATTGTTTTGTATATGATATACTTCTTAAATGTTGAAAATTCCATGAATGCTTTTGTTCTGTAGTCATATATTGTTTCTACTTTTTAATGCCACGTTCGTTCCAATCTTTGTAAAAGAACATATTCTATTATTATATTTTAATTTGGAATTATTCAATAGTCTCGTTATATATATATATATATTCCGAAGTTTCGATGTAGTTTAGTTTGCTCCATTAAGTCAATATTTCCGTTAAATGTGTTTAATGCCACGTTCGTTCCAATCTTTGTAAAATAACATATTCTATTATTATATTTTAATTTGGAATTATTCCATACAGTCTCGTTATATATATATATTCCGGAGTTTCGATGTAGTTTAGTTTGCTCCATGAAGTCAATATTTCCGTTAAAAATATAAGGTTTGAACGTTGTCCAGCCGTGGGTAAACGTTTGCCGTGGCACTCGGAAACTGTTTGAACCCGCGGCCTACTATATATATATAGTTATACCGATTAATATACATGTATATATTTTAACAAGGCTTCTAACTTTGGTCGGACACTACCTCGTATCATGACACATTCCGCGATTTTATTAACGCTAATGTGAATATTTTGCGGAAAGTGCACATGTTCATTTGTAACATTAGTGTTATCTTGCTACAATACATAGTTAGAACATATTTATGCAAATGATATCGAATTACAGCTCCTTTTCCTAGGTCGGACACAACGTCGTATCCTAACAAATAAATAATGTGTTTAAGGCTCTAACGTCAATATTGTAGTGAAGTACATATAATGCACAGATAATTATAATAGTAAACGTTTTATTTTGCTATGAAACGAGGTCGTGTCTGACCAAAGTTAGAAGCCTTGTTCACCGAATGCCTGTGGTTGCACATACTTTATCCCAAGAATAAATAGGACCATGCAACGTATAACTGTATGCCATATGTCCTAATATATAGTTCATGTTTAATAATAATAACAATAGTATTATTAATATTAGTAGTAGTAATAATAACAATAATTTAGACGTGAATTATAATTTACCACAGGAATTTGTGCTTACCATAAATTTAACCAGCGCCATCTGCCGGAAAACAGCGAAAAATCTGCGAATATCTTTTACAAGGCCAAGTTACGGTTTGGCCGCCATCTTGCCTCGTTTTCGAACTTCGGGTAAACAAACCCACGTGGGACAGGCGCTGGCAGTACATAGCAGCATCCCCCGATCTAATGTGTACATGTAAGTGTTGTGGAGAGGGGGTTGTAGAAATCAAATGCCCATGGAACTGCAGGGACTGTATACCAACCCATGAGAACTGTCCATGTCTAGTGAAAGGTGAAGGAGATGAATCAAAACTTTCTCGTGACTCGCCCTATATGTTCCAAGTACAGGGACAGATGGCATGCATGGAAGTGACATATATGTGGACTTCTTTGTTTACACATCACTAGGGTATCACCTGGAGCGGGTAACATTTGATCCGGAAATGTGGGCATTGATGCTTGATCGCTATGAGTATTTCTGGATGAGATATGTAGCCCCAGAAATTATTACTGGTTCACTATCAGAAATGTCTGTAATTGAAATGCAGTCTGATCATTCATATGCTTAGATATATGTATGTGCTGTTTGTGGATTGGACTGCGAAGACGGGTCTACATCGTTTGCAAAGCAATTAAAGCATCGAATGTACAAAATGTAAGATGTGGCTGAATTTTGAATGTGCAGGCCTGGAACAATCAGATGTTCCACATGAAGGTGCTAGTTGGTTTTGTCTACACTGCTGTAATACATAAGATGATACAATTGCTACCCACATGTGAACCATGTGTTCTATACTATACTATACTATACTATTTTCATTTCAGGTACGTGTTGTGTACGAAGAATGTCTGTACGGGAAGAATTATGGCGACGATATTATTGTATAATATCTGAATTATTTCTTCATGTGTAAATTTGTGTTAATATTTTTCTGTAACTATTGTGCTAAAACTAGAACAATAACATGTGTGCGAGTGCGTGTGTGTATTGGCACTTGGTGGGCCGTGTTGGCATAATACCACTGTGAGGTGGAAATACATGTAGGTACCATTGGTAAGACGGTTAATTGATTACTTTTTTTGCATTTGTATTCAAATGCAAAAATTAATCTCTCATTTTATATGCATGGTACCGATTTCCACCACACACTGGCCTTATTCCACCACCGTCCTGAATTACTTCCACCTCGTTTTGTTCCTATTTTTGTTTATTCTATCATGTATTATTATGTATTACATTATAAATATATTTGAAACAAACAAAATTATAATGAAATAAAAAGTACATGATGAACCAATTATGTTGTTTTCATTCACCAAAGTCAAAACGCCCCCTTGTTTATCATGTTAAAAAGGCTCATACATGTCCACTGTATTACTCTACAAATACAAATAATAATGACAAACCAAAATCGTATTTAAAACAAATTAAATTATGGGGGTGTTTTTTTTGTTTGGGGGGGGGGGGGCGTTGACCAAAGTTGGGGGCGTTTTGACCAAAAACCAAAATGGGGATGTTTTGACTTGGGGGCGATTTGACTTGGGGGCGTTTTGACCTGCTTCCGTGTTCTTTCATTGATACTTGTCTGTCTCTATGAACACCACCGACTATATATTAAGTACAGTCCAACATTACTCAACAGGATCTACATTTTATTTTCTGAGTTTATTATGTTCCACAAACATCTTTTTCGGAGGAGCATATAGTTGCTATTTTGTCCGTCCGATTGGATCTGCATTAAAGTGGCACAGAGCTAAGTGTTTTTGCTGGTGTGGTAGAGTAGCTGATACCAGAGAATGATTATGAATTCAGATCTGCATTTATGATTTTTCCCAGCATAATGCTGGTCTATATGACCCTGTCATGTTGAAAGATACTTTAAACATAATCCAATCCAATTCTCACATCTTGCATGTTTTTGTTGATAAAAAATAATACACATGGCTATAAATACAATATATCTGTTCTATTGATGCCACACAAATCATGGTACATGTAATACATGTATAGAACAATACCGGGTTCACGGAATTCAGAGACGACTAAATGTGGAATGTGATTTTGGTATGGTACCAGGCAGAGATATTGTAAAGTCAGAGTAATGTACTATACGATCAATATTAGATACTTGTCAAACATGGACACAGTTTCTTCTTTCCCACTTTCATTTACACACATTATTGTGTTACAGCACAATGCATATGCAAATTATACAAATTATTGTTCTGAATATTCAAGAGAAAACTAATCTTTATAGATTGCATGGCTCTTTGAAATTACAAAGTGATGCACAGACAAACAATGTTGTCATCATAGGGCAACAATGTTATTCAGTCCTGAAATTAGAACAACCTGATCTGGTGCCAGGTATGACATCCGGAAAGTATGATCGCGATCGTTAAGCCATTTTAGTAGCATTTTACGACAAGCAATGACTGCTGCAGCACTATTCTGTGGGATCAGAGACAGCGGTGTAGTTGATCCCGCCCCGGTGAAAGAAAATATTAACATGCATCATATGTAATTTGTTTTTTATTTTCCACCCAATTCAACAAAGTATTTGTGGAGCTGATCAGAGCATACACAGTTAGAAATGTAATCCTTATATATCGGATATTTAAAGTTGCAGAGAGCTGCACATACATTTTGTTGGCGCATGGTAACAGAGTAATTGGAAGGCCCCCCCCCCCCCCCCCCCCCCCCCGCCCCCCCCCCCCCCCCCCAATAAATATCTTCCATATGATACCCCATCGGCCTATATACACCCTCCAAATGAGCCCCCCTCAATTTTGTATCCGGAAATACCATCCCCCCCCTCCCCAATGTTTTCCCCCCCCCCAATGTTTTTATCCAGATGACCGCCCCCCCCCCCCCCCCTCAATAAATTCCACACACCCATCGGCCTATATACCCCATCACAATTTCTTCTATTTTCACTATCGCGTGGGTTTGTTTACTCGAAGTCTCGTTCTGGCGAAACTAGGAGAAGATGGCGGATCTCCATATTTGGCAGACCGTGGCTTGGTGTCACCAAGTTACAGTTTGCCATATATGGTAATTGTTGTTGTTGTAGATTTTGTGCCGCACGAGCGTTACATGTAAACAAACCGTTGTCCCATTGACTGCCAGCCAAAATGTGTTATTTTCATTTTGCTCCCTAATCTATAATGTTGCATTTTTGTAATCAAACTTACATTCATCTTTAAATCGACCTTCATTTAGCTTTCATAAGTATAATTAAACAGATCACAGTGTACACGCAAGTTGTTCAGCTAACTGAACGAGGATGGATATACGCACACAGGCATTCGGCGTGTTTCGGCTTTCATCGGTATAACTCTATATATGTACGGGTCCCGGGTCGTTTCGCCCCGATAACCATTCGCACCGTGTCGGTTCGCATATGTACGCGTAGTCTTCATTATGTGGGTGTGGTATCGACATAACAATACTATGTGTATATCAACTTGATAAATATTTTTGGGGGTATTTTTTATACATGATCTAACATAAGTGATGTTTGTTCATGGGTATCTATTGTTAAGAGTTTAATTACTAATATCATAAGAAACGAGGCTAAGCCGATTTTTTTTTTATGAAATCAGTAAATGATATTATAAATATCATATTAAATATAAGCCATCACTCACTACACCCCATGCATGTTGATGCGTAGAACAGTTTTGGATTGTTATCATCAATGATGTTTTCGTTCTATAGCTGTTTTCATGCCCAATGTCAAGGTCAAATTAACCAGTTGGAAATTATTTGTTGGTCAAGCAAGGATTGAGAGAGTACCGGTATATGTCTGTAGTCAAACCAAGCAGCAACTAGGGATATTTGTGAGCCCCTGCAGCTCACTTGCTCTAGTTTTAAGGTTTCTAGTGTTGATATAAGCGTGATATTTAATATGTTCATAACATTTATCCTGGTTTTACAATACTAAACACTGATGCCTAAAATGAAACTAACCCTGCCTTGGTGCAGCTCATTAACAGATGTGTTTACATATATGCAAAACGTGTTACACCATCTGCTACATATGCTGATATATGCCATGCCCGTCTCGAGCATTTTTTCCACAAGAAAAAATAATATTTTCAGTTACTCGCAGGTTTCCTTGCCTGGATGGAGGAGTCAGATTCTTCTTCACTGTGGTGGGATGAAGACCTGTGGTAGAATGCAGTGAAATACTAAAGTGTGTGTGACGAAGAAGTTTGTAAGTGCAAAGCTTAAAGCGACAACAACATTTGCATTATCAGCCAATTTTGAGAATTCTTTGGTGAATTTCCATAGAAAGTCGGGTATTTGTAAACCCCACTACTTCAAACCTACATGGTTTGGTCCTCTTGTATCGTTTTGCCCCCCCCCCCCCCCCCCCCCCCCCCCCCCCCCCCCCCCCCCCACCACCCCCACCCCCCCCCCCACCGCCACCCGGTACTTGAGAGCTGAATCATGTTATGCTCCAGTAAGAAATAATAAGCTTATCATACCTCCCAACTTGACATTTTTGGTGAAGAAATAACAAAATTCTACCTCAAATTTATCAAATTACGCACCTTGACTGAAGCTCTGTTGATAGTTTATAAAACTTTTCCAATCGCCAACTTGGACTCAGATTTCCTTTTCCCCTTTTGCACACGCACTAAGTACGATTCAAGTCGAGGCGTTTTGCTGGTATCATTATTGTTACTACTTCGATGAAAACAAAACACGACAAATATAGGCCCTGGTCAGACTGCACGGATGCGCTGCGCTGGTTGATCTGGGGCTACACTGTCGCATATGTCGTAAGGTCCATTCCCCAGCCAGGACTCACACTCAGCTAAATTCCTTGTGTCAAGTCTGACTTTGAGATTGAAGTAAGGTTTTGCAATGAAGATATTTATTTCTGCAAGGTGTATGTAACATAACATATGCTACATATAATTATGTATCAATATCACATTTTAATTTGTAATCTGCTAGTGTGCTGGTCAGTTTGAACCCGCAGATATATCTACACTGGTTAGAAGACTAGTGTGTTCTTGTATCATCAGCTTATAGCTGTTAGAACAAGCAATTCTCCCAGCTTTATTGTGGAAATCAGCACACACATGTTGTAGGCTACCAAGAGAGCATGGAACAAGATCAGGGTTGCTAATCCATTTAGACAATGATGAAGCCAGTCGTTAACGGTCTAGATCCTGATGTGACTGCTCATTCTGATCTGGACCTAAGCTGCAAAGATTACAGCCATAATAGTCGCTGGTGGTAATAAAACTCACCTGTACATATTCGCATGCACTATGGTCGAGTCTGGCCGTTACTGGAGACTCCAGCTGGGCAGTGAAAGTAGTTCCGCATGCTTTGTTATCTCATTAGCTGACCCCATCGTGCAATACAAAATCATTAACAGGAACATTAGCCTGTCAGAATCAGCTTGGCATTTGGCTGTTCGTTTTCTATGGGACTGTACACATAATGGTTCATGTTCAGTGACCCCAATGTACATGTAGTCCGCCGCCACATTCATGTGTTGAGTAAACTTAGCAAAATATGCATACTAATATTTTATCGTACAAAGTTTACTGAAACTGGCCCTGTTGAATAGTGCATCATGGATGTGAGCTGACAGTCAACATGATAATTTGGCACATTCATAAAGTTACTGTCTAATTTTAAACTTCTGTGTCTCATTCACTAATGATGGAGCATATGTATTTCTTCCATAAATATGACAGTATATCCACACTTGCATACATTTAGTTGCAGGAAGAAACTCTGCAGAATACTCTCTGGCCGAGTAGGGAATCATCTGATTCACAATTTAGCTGTTAATTGTGACATATATTCTGTATTTTCCAAGTGAAACAAATGTCAGTATTGTAAAAGTAAAACAAACTTGTAGTTCTGAAATACATTTTAATAGGACTAGAACAATACATATTGCCTTTCCAATACAATCTACATCTGTAAATTTATAGCAGAGTTCAGAGCTATTGAAATGTGTTCATTACATAATACAGACATTCATTTATGTGAAATTAGTACAGAAAATGTAGCATAATCAACAGATAAAGTGTGAATAAGATCTGATTCGCTATTCTACAGTATACATTGGTGCATGTAAAATCCCCACCTGAGGAATTTAATTCCATTGTATGTCAAATTCTGTCTTAGGACTAAGCCAAGTGTTTACCAATGGTTTTTTGGTAGCTAATTGAACATAAAAAAAAACCCCGGAATAACTCACGGGAAATAATTGTTTGCTGAACGAAATATTACATTCAGCAATCAATTTCATACATTATATTTTACATATTAAACAGGAATTGCAGAATATGTGGGTGTCGGCCACTGGTACAAAACGCGAACCGGTCAATAGTGTGTTCACTTCAAACATCTGGTGAACCAGTTTAACGTATCTGGGACGAGTATTTCCATTTAGATAATATAACATAATCATTTTAAAAAGTAAATGTCAACAAAACACATCAGATTATACGTTGTGTATGGAGAACCGATGCAAAAACTATCTCCGTCTGACAGCTGTGACAGCATGGAAATATCGGAAAGTGCGGTTTGTTTACCTGTACTGTGTAACCCGGATGAAAGATGGCAGCGGAACTGTAACTTGGTGCATTTATATATATTATAAAACATATTGTTGAATGTTAACAAAATCTCCTATATCACCCACAGGTGTTTCTGGTGTGTCTTAATTGGATGGTCAATTATTGTTCATAGTTCATGTTACTGTATTTATTTACTTATATACATTGCCTTTAAATCAATTCCTGTGGCATTCATACTGTAGTGTTCGTTGTGGTGTTGAGACATGATCGCCCGGTTAGCTCAGTTGGTTACGGGTGTCGTGGGTTTAAACCCCACATCGGACGACACTTTTTCCCCTTAGAAATACTTTAATGGTGTCAGAAGTAAACATGAGTCTGCCTGGGTGTACTTTGGGTTGAAGCTGTGAGGTTGATGCCTGGCTCCCAAATATAAGAAGGGGAGGATTGTAGTGTTCGGTGTGGTGTTGAGACATGATCGCCAGGTTAGCTCAGTTGGTAAGAGCGCCGTGCTAGTGTTACTGGGGTTGTGGGTCCACATCGGGCGACACTTTTTCCCCTTAGAAATACTTCAATACTGACGCATAGGACTAAATATTTTACTTAATTCTACCGAATGAAAGTGCCTATTGTCGATAAGTGCTAGTACCCGTATGCAATTATTACGGCCGTCTCAGGTTAGGGACGATTCGGAAAATTAACCTTTCGGACCACATCTGTGGAAGCTTTGGACCATGTCCAAATATTTGCATTTTCATTTCATTTATTGGCCCATTCACACCATAGTAAATAAGGTTTGGGTAATGGCGGACACGTCACTCAACAAAATCTCCTATATCACCCACAGGTGTTTCTGGCATGTCTTAATTGGATGGTCAATTATTGTTTGTAAATACATGAAACACCTTTACAAACCATGTACAAAACAATTCAAATGCGCCCGGCCCTGTTGTATAAACTATATACATCTTATAAGGTAGCTGCACATTTTCCGCTTTATATGCAGTATATGACATGTTGCACTATAGATACACCACGCTACACAGTAAAAATGTGCATAATATCATTAACAGGGTGCTGCAAGGAATAATGATGCATAAAGGAAAGAAAAATAATTGCCGATTGTGAATCACCGAATATCGGCTCCTATTATAATATGCAGTACTCCAGATAAGCTGCGTATTTGATAAATACCCAATAATTATTGCCAAAAGCGCAATTGAAATCAGTAGTAGTGATTATCAAAAAGCAATGGGAACAATTGTGGTACCTTTATCATGCTGCAGAAAACAATAAACAGACCACCAATATAGCATGTTTTTCCATGAAAACACAAGGAGACAATTCTAATGAAATGCCAATATATGTACCCAATTAAAATTTGGAAATACCAAATTGCTTCAGAAATGATGGAGTAACAATACTCAATTACTAATTCCTTATCTGGAGCCCTGTATAGGGGGGGGGGGGGGGGGGGGGGGGGGGGGGGGGAAGGGGGGGGGGGGTGGGGGGGGGGGGAATTGCTGGATGATGATCAAGATCATGGTCACAAATGTCCCAGTGAATGGGCCTTATTAATTATAACAAGGGTGAATGTTACATTGTTGTGAAATGGAACAATTCTAGTGTTTTGATGGGTGTTGATCCAGATCATAGTATGTATCGGATTAATATTTTCATACATATTAATGTTCATTACAACCAGTGTAGACACAGAGTGCAGTCTGATCTGTGTCTACGGTGTGAACGTTGTACTCTTTGTTCAGTGAGAAATAAACGCTAACATATCACATAGGACCAGATCGCTATACATATATTTGTAAAGAGAAGTAACTAGCTACAATCCTCATTGTACATTATTATTAGCCGATCTATTTATAGATCGGCTAATATATTGGTTATCCATCGAATTCTGAAAAAGTTTGTAGCAACCCTTTTCTCCGCTATTCGGTAATCTACGAACGCCAATTTTTCTGTATCACTTCCAAATTGCATCAACCGATAAAGTTTGCATTTTTGGCAATTATCTCCGTTTAAAACTTTACTTATAGCCAAATAACACAATTTTGAATACGTAATGAGCTGAACGCCGGAAGAGATTTAACCCGGAAGTTATTGTTGTTGAAGTCCATAGTTGGCTCTAATGGCCATATACGCCAACATACGCCGATTATTGGGCTAATTTAAAGCTTTTATATATTAAACAGAACAAGTTTCAGCCACGTATAATCGTGTTTATTCGGCTAATTTATAATCGACCTCTGCTCAAAATCTCCTTACTAGCAACCCCAGCATTTTCGGGTTTATCCCAGCATCTCGGGTTTATCCCATTGGATCGCGTATGCGCGTCATTTGACGCTAGTTAATATTCACAAAATTTTCCACCAATCAAAACGAAGAATTGCCCTTCATAGCCAACTTTGATTTGTTTACGTATCATGCAGGGATGGCAGGGATGCATCCAGCACGCGCGATTGCGGCAATCCCCCTTAATTATTGTCAATGCCGCAAATTATTGATTGTCTTGCGCCCGACATCGCGCAAAAAATCACGGATGGGGCACATTAGGCCAATCTGGGCATGTGCCTGTATACGCAGGAGCTTGCGTCTATTTTTAGATGACACTGTAACCGCTAGATATATATAGCCCTGGTAGCTCCGCCCACTCACGTGCTGCCACAGAATTCGGACAAACACACAGTGACTACAACTTTGTGTATTGCGGAGTGTAATTTGTAGATAAATAGAGCATACAGTACAGGTGTTACGCTGGAATATTTCGCAACATAATGGTGACAACAAAACATTGCTGCTATGGCATTGCTGCTATTGGATGGATTTGGGAACGGGTTTCCAAAACCTGCACAAAATCGAGAAAAATGTCAACGCTGGGTACAGAACTGTGGTCGAAAATAGTTTACCATTGACAATGTTACCAGAGACACCTACATATGTTCGATGCACTTTACCCTGATCTGATCGGCTAATAACATCATGCTCTGCATGACTTTTCATTACGATGTTTACCTTTCAGCCATATAAAGCAGCTGGCTATGTCGGACAGTGAGGGAAGTGCTTTCTCGGATGGTGAGAGTGGTGGGAATGCTTCGGGGGATAAAAGTGAGGTAACGTATCCGCTAATTTCTTGTCATACTCTAACATGGTGTTGTTTCACTAAACTTATTATGATAAAGATGTTTGTACACAGCTTATGTCTCGCCCGCTTGTGGACAGCGTGATAAAGTCGGCACATTGCCGTACATACATGCGTCCGGGTTAAAGTTTTTGGTTAAAATTTTTCAGTATACTATCAAAGCCTCGGCGGGCGCGACATGCAGGCCCTGACCATCTCCTTATTAATTTGCATAGATTTCACATTACCGTGGTTTACTAACGTTACCATTTTGCACATACATCATTGCATGTGAACATCCGGCCTTAAATTACCTTAGCTGTTGATAGGCCGTTAAACACCAACAAACACAAACATGTGACACACATTCAAGTATTGTCAGTGTAAATTTTAATCCTTTTTTTTTCACTTACAAACTTCTTAGTCTTGCGAAGCTTTTTGAAGCGAGCCTCAGCGTGTTTGGGATGTCAGGGCTCCAGATAAGTTTTGTATCTAAAGTGTATTATACCCCCAGATTTCAAATTCAATGATTATTTTACTTTTACAAATGTATTACTGACTATATTCTTCCTTTTAAATAGGGAACAAATGATAAAACAGAAAACAAATTTAGAAATTCACTTTTTTCGGCTGCAAAAATCAAACACTAAGTAAATGTTCAACTTTATTACAGTATTTTCACTACTCAATTTGAAAATCAATGTGTATTTTCACATTGTTGTGAGTATTTTGTACTCCCACTTTTGATAATCAATAAGTATTCTGCTAAAATAAGTGCGTAAACTAAGCCAATATGCACCTTATCTGGAGCTTGACCGTTAATCCAAAAATGCGTGTGTCCGGTTAAGAAATATGCTGTGTTTATCCTAGATCTGCCACTGGGGGCATTTCTGTGCCGACAGGCCGCATTTTCTTGTTTGTATTGCCCCCTGTCGTCACAAGGACGTCCGGATTCTTCTGCGTTAGCAGTTTTTACATACCATATATCTCCACAACCGTAAATCCAATTTACTAATTTCATTCTACATGTATAGCCTACCCATGTGGCCCACATACCGAAGGTCAATGCCAAATGACTTAGAAATTTGCGTTAAAGTCTTTACAAAATTTGCGTTAAAGTTTTTACAAAATTTGTGTTAGTTTTGACATACATTGTATCTCCACATACCTTACTCAGATTTACTTCAAACATATCATTATGCCCCACCACGACAGTGGAGGGGGCATTTAGTGTTACCCTTGTCCGAGCTTACAAATGGATACATATGTGGCTAGGAGAACAATAGGTTATGTAATATTCTATTGTTCCGTGATTTTATGTGGCTAAAAATGGGTTTATGTGGCTACAGAACAATAGGGATGAACGAAGGAAAAGGTTAGGGTTAGCCACATAAGTATCCATTTGTAGGAACGTGCGTCCTTCCCTCCACCAATCTTGTGACTCGTAAAACTTTTAAACCGTAATAGCTACATACCTGAAACTCGGTATGTAGCTTCCTTATGATGAGTAGATGCGCAAAGTTTATTTAATTTTTTTATTCAAACCCCGGTCATGGAGTATCTCCCCTTTTTCGACCTTAGAAATTAGCAATTTTGCCTTGTGTCTCATAAAACTTTTAAACCGTAATATCTACATACCTTAAACTTGGTATGTAGCTTGCTTTTGATGAGTAGATGCGCAAAAATTATTTCGATTTTTGATTTGACCTCCGAGTCATGGACTATCTCCTCCTTTTCGAATTAAAAGTTTCCAATTTTGGAGTGTAAGTCGTAAAACTTATAAACCCTAATAGCTACACATCTGAAACTTGGTATGTAGCTTCCTTATGATGAGGTGACCCTCGGGTCATGGATTATGTCCCCCTTGTTGTGCCCCACCACGATAGTGGATGGGGCATTTAGTGTTACCCATGTCCGTCCCGTCTTTCCGTCCGTCCGTCCGTCCGTCCGTCCGTCCGTCACCAACCTTGTGACTCGTAAAACATTTAAACGATAATAGCTACAGACCTGAAACTCGGTATGTAGCTTCCTTATGATGAGTAGATGCGCAAAGTTTGTTTAGATTGTTTATTCGTCCCTGGGGTCATATATTAATATCTCTTCCTTTTCCACTTAGAATTTTCAAATTTTGGTGTGAAAATCATAAAACTTGTAAACCCTAATAGCTACACATCTGAAACTTGGTATGTAGCTTCCTTATGATGAGTAGATGCGCAAAGTTTATTTAGATTTTTAAATCGACCCCAGGTCATGGATGACCTCCTTCTTTTTTTACTTAGAATTTGGCAATTTTGCCTTGTACAATGTAACTCGTAAAACTTTTAAACCGTAATACATGTAGCTACAGACCTGAAACTTGGCATGTAGCCTCCTTATGATGAGTAGATGCGCAAAGTTTATTTCAATTGTTGATTCGACACACAGGTCATGGATTGTCTCCCCTTTTTGACTTGGAATTTTGCCTTGTTTATTATCAATTTTAATCATTTAATTTTCTTGAAATGCATTATTTCATTATACTTTGCTAGAGAAGTATACTTTGATCAAAACGCCTACATGTTTAGAGTTTATAGATGTTGGCTAACTGTGCCGTCCATTGAAGGTGGAGAACAAGTCGGGCGCGGGCAGCAGGGATGAAGGGTCAGGGGATGAGGATGCAGACATGGGGCCCTCACACAAGAAGCGCAACATCATCGAGAGTGATAACTCTGAGGACGAAGCTCCCAAGAAGAAGAAGAAGAAGAAGCAAGCCGTCGGCTCAGGCTCAAACAATGACGATATCTCGGTATTCTTTTTCTTGTTAATGTTATTGACACCATTGATCACAGTTGGCTATTACTCAATATTCTTATTATAGCCCCACCGAGATTTGGCGATGCCCCATAGGTTTCGCCCTGTCTGTTCGTCTGTTTATTTTTTGGAAGTTTTTGTAAGAGTTTCTCAAATCACCTACATGTATAGGGGCCCTATTTCTAGTTCTTGTTATTGACGCCATTGGTCACAGTGGGCTGTTATTAGCCCCCCCCCCCCCGACACCCCCCCCCCCCGCCCCCGAGAATCAGCAGTGCCCTATAGGTTTCGCCCCGTCTTCCTTCTGTCCGTCCGTACGTTTATTTTTTGAAAGTTTTGTAAGAGTTTCTCAAATCACCTATAATTTCTGTTTGCCTTCAGCTAATATCTTCATATTGCACACATGTAGTACTTAGTAACTATACATCATTCCACATTAATACAATTACCCTCGCTACTGATCGTACGTCCGTCTGTCTGTCTGTATATTTATTTGAAAGTTTTTGTAAGAGTTTCTCAAATCACTTATAATTTCTGTTTGCCTTCAGCTAATATCGTCAGGAGCCGGCTCATCTGGATATAAACGTTTTGCCAATACCACTATACAGGCATGTGGTGTTGAAAGGGTTAAGGAAACGATCAGTGATAGTAAAACAATAACACCTTATTCAGTGAATCATTGACTATGCAGCCAGATGATGACGACTCCGTATACGTGTTGTTGTTGTTGTCACCGTTGAGCTGAGTCGGACCAATGATATAGCTAATGAAACTTATATTGCTTTAAGCTAAGCGACGTGATGTCAAATCGCCAATTCTAATTTTGGTGATACACCGGAAGCAGTTATAAGGGAAGTTAGTTACTCTTGTTTGTCCAAGTTTGGTAACTTATTTATAAGAACGTCTATTGGAGGGAATGCCTATAGTCCTTTGCCATTGTCAGGAAACAGACGACGAGAAATCGGAATATACAGACATAGAAATAGACGAGGAGGAATTGGAAGATGTCACAGACGGACGGAAGAAGAAGAAAAAGCCGCGATACGGTGGCTTCATCCTGGACTTGGATGGTATGTATCTTTGATAGTCTTTTTTTACAACACGGGACTTCGATACTGGAGGTCGTGTGTTTAACCCTTTGAACCAGAAAGCCCGCCTTAGCAGCGTTTACAAGTAGTGCAGATGAGCTGGCTCATAATGAGCCGTCTCATCAGGTTCTGCACATTTTGCATGTAATTTTCATATTTTTGAGAGCAAAAACACCCCATTTTTATAAATGAATTACCGGTAGTCTGAAAAGCATTTTGTAGCGGTTTGTTGCAAAATTAACATATCAAAATCAATTCCAGTTACTTAAGGGTGAAAGGGTTAATCCCTGCCCTACGCATGATAAAATACTTTTATGAAAGCAAAGTCTCATTCCTATGTGATCTTAGTTCCTATAGTGTAAGAGAAAGTAAACAAATAAATATACTAATACATACCTATCAACCACCCACTCAATGAATGAATCAACCAACCACTCAATGAATGAATCAACCAACCACTCAATGAAGGAATCAACCAATCAATGAATGAATCAACCAACCACTCAATGAATGAATCAACCAACCAATAAATGAAGGAATCAACCAATCAATGAATGAATCAACCAACCACTCAATGAAGGAATCAACCAATCAATGCATGTATCAACCAACCAATCAATGAATGAATCAACCAATAAATGAATGAATCAACCAAACAATCAATGAATGAATCAACCAATCAATGAATGAATCAACCAACCAATCAAGGAATGAATTAACCAATTATTCAAAGAAACAACCAATCAATAAATGAATGAACCAATTATTCAAACAATTAATCACTTAATGAATCAACCAACTAATCAATGAATGATTCAACAAATTATTCAAACAACAAATCACTGAATGAATTAACCAATTATCCGATGAAACAAATAACCAATCAAATGAATGAACCAACAACTTATTCAACCAACCAATCACTCCGACAGAGGTGGATGATGATGAGGATGACGGTGGGATGTTTATGAGGGGACCCACCTACGCCCGCGAACACGAGGTTTACCTCCGCATCGAGGAAATGTTCAAGTATGTCGGCTCTGTTGTGTGGTGTGTAGTTGGCAGTGCTTGTTTTGTAACCAATCGATGCTGTATCTACTTGGTAACAGGTTGGGTCCATATGATTTTGATGCCGATCCTGATTTTTATAGTGATCTGGTGCATTAACCCTTAGAATACGGTAAACAAATATTGTTGTCTGCTGTTGTTTTACATTTCATCTATTTTCTCAATAAAAACATAGATTCGCAGAACTTTAAGAAAATAAAAAATAAACAGCAGACGGCAAAATATAATTCAGCATAGTAAAGATTAAGGGTGCCCGGCACCAGTAGCCGATTTCATCAACATTGCAAAGTATACTTATCTAGCAAAGTATACTTTGAGGGAGAAATTTTCAATTTAAGGATAAATTGATTATTTTTTATTATACTGAATTTGATTACATTATCACAGCCAAAATGGCTGTGATAATGTAATAAATTCAGTATAATAATTCTGCATACTTTTAATAATCAAATATGTGCAGTGGTTAGTTCTATATGAAATAATGCATTTTGGGGAAAATAAATGATTACTCCCTCAAAGTATACTTTGCTAGATACATGTAAGTATAGTTTGCAATGTTGGTGAAATCGGCTACTGATCAAGACACTGTCATTCAGTGCTGAAATGTGTATTGTAAATCAACTACTCTCCCATGCATGTGCATTCCCGTCTGTATTTGACCCTGTTGTTGAATGAATGTAAAACCCCTATCATTCCATTTACATCGGCGTCAAATTGCCAATTATATAACACTGTAGATTTCGCCACCTGTTTTCATCATCCAGAATTCTGTATTTGCTATGTATGTAACTCGCACCAAAATCTAACATGTTTAAAATTACCAAATTGTTACCTTTATTGACTTCCCGACATGTTTACAGCAGCCCGTATTCTTTATTTGCTATAGATGTAACTCACTCCAAAATTCAACATCGTTAAAAATTACCAAATTTTCATCGTTATTTACGACATTTTAACGAAGTGTTTACAGCAGTCATAATTCTGTATTTGCTATGTATGTATGTAACGCACACGAAAATTCAACGTTGTTACAAAATGACGATCACTGTTATTGACGACAATCTCCCCGGCGTGTTTACAGCAGCCAGTATTCTGTGTTTGCTGTCCATGTAACTTGAAATTTCAACGTCTTTACAAAAGTACGATCACCATTACTATAAACAATTTCCTGATGTGTTTACAGGAGCCAGCCCAGTGAACCATCTACGTCACATGGACGTGATGGAGACGTTTGACTGTAACACGTGTTAAAGACGTTTCCGTCACCCCAAATGTGTTACACTTCAAGTACTTCTTTGTTTGGTGTTGGGGAACGTGTCGAGGACTGCAATGAAACGTTGAAAAGTCTTTAATAAGACCTGAATTGGACACGTTTTGTGGACTAGTTCAAGACGTTTTCCACACTAACACGTTGTAAAGACGTGTCCGTCACCCCAAATGTGTTACACTTCAAGTACGTCTTTGTTTGGTTTTGGGAACGTGTTGGTGACTACAATAAAACCTTGAACAATCTTTAATAAGACCTGAAATGGACACGTTTTGTGGACTCGTTCAAGACGTTTTCCACACTAACACGTTGTAAAGACGTGTCCGTCACCCCAAATGTGTTACACTTCAAGTACGTCTTTGTTTGGTTTTGGGAACGTGTCGGTGACTACAATAAAACCTTGAACAATCTTTAATAAGACCTGAAATGGACACGTTTTGGGGACTCGTTTAAGACGTTTTCCATACTAATACGTGTTAAAGACGTGTCCGTCACCCAACAAGTTCGTCGTTGCCTGGTGTTGGGAACGTGTTGAGCATTGAAATAAAACGTTGAAAACTACTATGGACACGTTTTCATGAATGTTTTAAGACGTTTCCCAGCTCGCAAGCCCATGTGGGTCCTATGTGGGCTATATATGGGCAGGCCCATATGGGCTGGTTGATATGGGTCCCATATTAAAACGCATAGTCGCTAATGGGTCATATGTGGGCTATATCTGGGCAGGTCCATATGGGCTGGTTAATATGGGTCCCATGTGGGTCCCATATTATAACGCCTATATAGTCGCTATAATGGGTCCTATGTGGGTTATATACGGGCTGGCCCATATGGGCTGGTTAATATGGGTCCCATGCGGGTCCCATATTATAACGCCTAGTCGCTATAATGGGTCCTATGTGGGCGATATACGGGCAGGACGATATGGGCTGGTTGTTATGGGTCCCATGCGGGTCCCATATTAAAACGCGCCTAGGCGCTAATGGGTCCTGTGTGGGCTATATACGGGTATGCCCATATGGGCTGGTTGATATGGGACCTATATGGTTCCGATATAGATATTGATTTCCATATCAATTTCTATATCGGACCCATATGGGTCCCATATAGGTCCCATATCAATTTCTATATCGGACCCATGTGGGTCCCATATAGGTCCCATATCAGTATCTATATCGGACCCATATAGGTGCCATATCAATTTCTATATCGGACCCATATGGGTCCCATATAGGTCCCATATCAATTTCTATATGGGACCTATGTGGGTATCCCATATGGGACCCATGCCAATCCCGTTTGCAAAACCCATATAGGCCCCATATGGGTAGCCCACATGGGGCCCATATAGAAAAGGATATGGGGCCCATATAGGTCCCATGTAGATTGCTAGCTGGGTGTCTACACTAACACGTTGTAAAGACGTGTCCGACACTCCAAATGTGTTTCACATCAAGCACGTCTTTGTTTGGTGTTGGGAACGTTTTGTAAACTGCAATACTTTAAAAACCTTCAATAAGATATGTAATAGACACGTGTTGTGACTCTTTTAGGACGTGTTCGTCACTAACACGTGTTAAAGACGTGTCAATCACACAACACGTCTTTGTTGTGGGTTAGGAGCGTGTTTTATTTCTGATCGTTGCATTGTTTCAATGAAAGTGACAAAGTACAAAATGAGCACGGATATGCAAAACGTAATTAAACGTTTTAGTACAGCTATAAAAGTTATATAGAGGATATTTAATCGTACATGTAGTACAACATCTTTGAATTGCTTAAAATAATACGCGAGTGTGCGTCAGTTTCCGCGTAATAAACTTGACTAAGTTTCTTACTGAGAAACCGACACACACGAGTGTATTATGTCACGCTATTCAAATGTGTACGATGGAATAAATGTTCCACTTGTTTCATAAACCTCATTTTGAAACGTTAGCTCGTTTGAAGTCCTCTATCTATGCAAGCCCTTGTACCGATATAGTTTAAAGGTCAAATAAACAGAAAATATTTTTTTCGATTATTTTAGGTACCAAGATAGATAATTCCAATGCAAATCAAGTGTCAAAAACCGCATCCAAAAAGAACAAATAATTAAAGTTTTACAAAGGTTTGAAATTTTTAATTACCGGAAATATGCAGGCTAATCTATGACGTCATAAATAAGCCCCCAATTGTTCAAATTTATTTATAATAATTTGAATTTGTATGTTCTGCATAATTTTATTTTATAATTTTTTTGTGTATAATATAACAAAATATTCTAAGCACAATAACATTTTTATTCACAGTAAAATGTGTTTTAAAAGCACTATTTGTAATTACATTGTTGGAAAATTTGCATAAATTTGCATAATTTATGCAGAAATATAAACCTCCATAACTTTTGAATGAGCTGGAATTTCTGCGTAGGGTTTTCAACATTTGGTTTGTATTGGCATTCTATATCTTTATAATCGAAAAAATTCTGTTAAATGACCTTTAAAGAACAAGAGTTGTCAGAAGACAACGAATCTGGCTTGTGGCAGCCTTCACCAAAGGTGGCATATTTGTATAAAACATCCCAACATGTTAAAGTTTGATAGAGGATCATCAGACACTTAATTTGTGACCCTGATATTGGGCTAAGGGATGGGTAGTGGGTAAAGGATTTGCTATAGCTTCATAGCGGGTCATCAGACGAATGCATGTATGAACTATCAAGATGTTCCTTATAAAGAAACAGAAGTTATAAAATATTTACCCCAACATTAAGTTTATAAATGCACTAAGTTTGTGACGTTGACCTTGGGGTAAGGGCTGGGCGGTGGGTCATAGATTTGCAACATCATGATAGAGGGCAATCAGAAGAATGCATGTACAAACTATCAAGGTGTTCCCTGTAAAGAAACACAATTTATAAGAAATTTACCCCAACGATAAGTTTATGAATGCACTAAGTTTGTGACCTTGACCTTGGGCTAAGCGGTGCGTGGTGGGCCGTGGATTCCTTACAGCATTATAGAGGGTCATCAGATGAATACATATATGAACTATCAAGGTGTTCACTGTAAAAAAAACAGAAGTTATAAGAAATTTACCACAACGTTAAGTTTATGTACGCCCTAAATATTTGACCTTGACCCTGATGCAATGGGCGGGCAGTGGGTCAAGGATTTGCTACAGCATGATAGAGGGTCATCAGAGGAATGCATATATGAAATATCAAGGTGATCCAATCAAAGAAACATAAGTTATAAGACATTTACCCAACGTTAAGTTTATGAATGCCCTAACAGGGTTCATACAGCCATGTCAAAATGAAATTCAAGGACTTTTCAAGGAGTTTTCAAGGAGTATTTATTCATGTTCAAGGAGTGAAGTTATACCAAGTTACACCAAGTTTTGACTCAACGGTGCGGTGTTATGGTAACCATATCCCCCTCTAATTGTATTCAGCATTGTGCAATAGCTTTGAAATGGTAAAAATGGATACAAAATGGTAAAAAACGTTAAATGTAGAAATGTTAAATTTAATGGTAATGTATATCAAGACAGCGTCAATCATTAATGCTGATCAGAGTTACGCATACGGACGTTTCGGACTGTCAGCGTTTCGGACCATGGATGTTTCGGCCCATGGACGTTTAGGTCCGAATCAGTGCGATTAATTTCGGCCCACGACCACATCCAGAACAAGCCATATTTATTTTATCTCCTATGAAATATCGGCCCACAATCCAACATGATGTCAATTTCACCCATATTATACGAGATGGGTTTGAGATGCTTTGAAAATGGCATCCCCGTAACCGTGTAAATTCTGATCACCCTGTGTCCGTGCAAATAGCTACTGCTGATGAGGAATTTACTGTGACACCGGAAACAGTCGAATTTCGCTTCCGCTTTTGAAAGTGAAAGTAGCCATTATGTTTTTTTCCCCGATTTTAAAGGAAGTTGCTTTCGAAATAATGGAAAGAAAAAAAATCTAGTTGGACAATTAGCTCCGATTTTGTTTCAAGTCGGTACTGGGCGTTTATTAGAGGCACTAATTTCTTGAAAATCGGCCAAAAAATGTGTCATTTTCAACGTAAAAAGTGGGGGGTGGGCGTCTATTAGAGCATGGGCGTTTATTAGAATATTTAAGGTATATGAAATATCAAGGTGTTCCCTGTAAAGAAACAGAAGTTATAAGAAATTTACCCCAACGTTAAGTTTATGAACGCACTAAGTGTATGACCTTGACCTTGGGCTAAGGGGTGGGCGGTAGGTCGTGGATGCGCTACAGCATGATGGAGGGTCATTATATTAATGCATATATGAAATATCAAGGTGTTCCCTGTAAAGAAACAGAAATTATAAGAAATTTACACCAACGTTAAGTTTATGACCTTGACCCTGGGGCAAGGGGTTGACGGTGGGTCATGGATTCATTACATCATGATAGAGGGTCATCAGATGAATGCATATATGAAATATGAAGGTGTTCCAAGCAAAGAAACAGAAATTATAAGACATTTACCCCAACGTTTAGTTTGCGGACGCCGACGACGCTGACGCCGACGACGCCGGGGTATGATATAAGCTCTTCTGCACTTCGTGCATGCGAGCTAAAAATGACAAAGTCAAGTGATCCTTGCAATACTTACTTTGCATTTAATATTAAACATGGTTTTCGCCAAACAATCGTAGGCGGCGTTAACAAATGCGACAAAATAAGAAACAGTAAGGGCTGTTATCACATGGTTGGTCCCTATTTCTTGTAACGTGGATGAATGTGCAAGCTGGTATTGCAATCACATCCACTACATGCGTATTTGGTTTCATGTTGTGTTACGTCTGATGTTGGTGTATTAAAAAAAAAAAAAAAAACTCCGCCAAGAAAATTTTGAAACCAGAACGCATTAGACGGTATTTCTCGGAACATTGCACATCTGCTGCCACTTGCATTATCCCAGCAAACACACAACGTAATTGCAACTTTGTAAGCACGTTGCATCTAGGTTGCGTCTAGGTTGCGCTACAGACGTCGTTCACACAACGTTGTTGCAACGTTGCATATAGGTTGCATCGTACGCAACGTGTACACGACGTTTGTAGAACGTTGCGTTCTGGTTGCGTTCGTTGCATTCTGGTTGCGTTGTATGCAACGTCCAAGCTACGTGCTATGCAACATTGTATGCACGTTGCAACGTTGCGGCAACGTTGTGACAACGTTGTAACAACATTTGATAACTTTGTTGCAACCTGCCAACGTTGTAGAAACGTTGTAACAACGGCATTGCAACGTTGGGACGCAACGTGCTCAGCACCAACCAAGCACTTGCCATTTTTACGTAAATGCAACGTAATATACAACGTTGTCGCAACATTCAGGCAACGTTCAGAGCACGTTGTAACAACGTACCATTGTTAGCTGAGATAATTATAATGTCTGCCGGGCCGTTGTCAGAACATTTAGTAATTTTGTTGCAACGTTGGACACAACTACCCAGCACATTCCAAGCCCCTGCCATTTTTACGTGAAAACGTAAAATTCGACGTTGTCACAACATTCGCCCAACGTTTAGAGCACGTTGTAACAACGTTCCATTGATAGTTGGGCAACTTCATCTTTTGTACCCATTGTGATTTTCACTCTCAACGCACGGCATGTTGACGTTTACAGTTACAGTGACATTTATAACAGTTTGTACAAAACACGTGACCAAAGTTCTCGCTCAATTGAAAAGATTCGGGTTGCGAGAGTTGTCTTTCTTGTGACCTTTGACCCGATATAGATATATATGGTTGACGTTTCGCTAAAGTATTCCATACGGTATCCAGGTTATATTCCGGACACGACGACGTCAAATCGACAGTATCACTCGACTTTAAATTTCGTCAGGGAGATACATTTGTGAATTACACATGTAGGCCTGGCACAACACTGAAGTTAAAACCCGTTCATTTTGTGACGACGTTTTCAACACGTTTTCAACACGTTTTCATATGTCTTGGGATTTTTGTTTACAAATCGACAAAGCGAACAATACATGTAATTTATATTTTATTAATCTACAATTATTAACGTTCAATCAATCGAGTCCACGTGAAGATATCTGAGCGTCGTTGGTTGTTTTATGCGATTTCCATCGAAAACACTTGAACTTTTCATTTCAGAACTGTTTAAAGACGTTTGCAAAACGTCTCTAATACGTTTAACATTTGTAATGAGCAACCTTAATAAACTAATCCACATTTGTGTTGTACTTTAGGAAAATTACAAGCATTTTCCAGTAAGTTTGTATATTTTTCTAAAGGATTTTAGGCGACTAGTACAAAAACGTCCACGCGACGTTCAGGACACGTATTTACTGTTAAGAACCGGGTTCAACCCACGTGCAACCCGTCTACGGCTTTCCACAATGATGCACACTATTTAGGAGATTACTAATATGCGATAATATTTCATTTCTAACTATTCCGAACGTTCAAAACATATTTTTCTGCGTTTTAACCAACATCGTGCTGAAGTGAACATGGTGGGATTTTTCACATTTCAACTCGGATGCATGTTTATATATCGATAGACAGAAAAAACAATGACCCATTCATCGTTATACGAACGTTCTCAACACATGGTAGCAAGTTCACCATTCATAAAATATAGTTATCAATCTATACTTTCACAGAATAAATTTTCAACAACCCAACAAAATGGCGCCGACTAGTAGACCGAAGTGCCCGTATGTGAAGTCACGTGCGACGCAAGTGTCTTCAAAACGTTTTCCAAACGTACTGCAGACGCTGTTATTTCACTTTGAAATAAAATACATGTTTTGGTCAAAATTAATTTACGGGATCTAAACGGGTTTTATTTTGGTATGAATACTAGACAATGTCAGACTTTTTGCTCCTCGTTTTCACAAAGTCTTTCTGACGGTTCCAATTGGATACGTAATGGTTACGTCATGATCACGTTTTAGAAACGTTGTATACTATATTCTGTGCGGTAATCTTTTAGTCATGTAAGACAGCAAATAAACTTAGTATTTTTACATATTTCCTTAAGCAGTCAAACAATTAACATATTTTTTTCCAAGGTTTTCACGTAGTGTTCGTGTGGTCTTTGGAATCACGACGTTTCGAAACTGTCTTGAAGACGTCTACCGCATCCCTAGTTGATGCAATACGTCTCAAAGACGTATTACATTCGTCTTTAGTACCAACACTCCTAGAAGACGTCGCCGTCACCAAAACGAGTGGTTCACTGGGAGTATTCTGTATTCTGTAACTCACTCGAAAATCGAACGTCGTTACAAAATTACTATCACCAGTATTTACCACAATTCCTTTCATGTTTTCAGCAGCCATCATTCTGTATTTTCTGTCCATAAATCGCGCCAAATTTCAACGTCATTGCAAAATTACGATCACCAGTATCAACAACAATTTCCTTGTACATGTATACAGCCGCTATATCTGTATTTTTCATACATGTAACTCACTGCAAAAATAATTCCAGCACAAAAATATTTACACAATTCCCTAACATTTGATTGGTCCGTAGCAAGTCTGTGTCCAAAATTTATATCCCAGTAAACTCCCACGCCGAACTACTTTCCGTAACCGTGAGGCGCAGTTAAAACAATTCTTAAGAAAACGGAAAATAAACACATTTTCTTGATGAATTTATTTCAAATGCTGGAATTATAAGGAATGAATGGCCTTTTTGTGGAATTTATCGGGATATAAACTTGGAAAAGTCGCGGGAATACTGGACGAGGCCTTCCGGCCTTCGTCCAGTATTCCCGCGACTTTTCCAAGTTTACCCAGATAAATTCAACAAAAAAAGCCATTCATTCCTATATTGAACATCATTAACCAATTACAGTGGAACCTCTCTAAACCAGACACCCTGGGGTGTGGAGGTCCCCAGGGTGTCGGGTTTAGACAGGTGCCACAGAAAAACAGACAGATGACTACTTCAAGACAAGCGTGGATACTGTTATTTTGTGAACGTATATTATCAATGGAGATACACAATGTAAATATAAATGAAACATATAAAAAATTAAGCACAGCTAACGCGTCTGTGTCCGGTTTACCGGGGTTCTACTGTACAATCACCATTATTGACAACAATCTGCCCGGCGTGTTTACAGCGGCAAGACGGTGGACGAAATAGAGGAGTACTACCGACAGAATTACGGTGACAGTTCCGCTGTCGAGGGGTTCGGGGAGGGGGAGGAGATGTCGGACGAGATCACACAACAGGGACTGCTGCCAGGCGTCAAGTAAGTCATAAATATCTTCACACAATTCCGCAATTTTACGAGTTGTAACTTTACTTACTAAACTAGCATATTTTCTGGTTTGGCAAAATTAGGTATCATTTTACATTTTATAATTCGCCTTACTTTCTTAAGCAAATCGCTGGCCAGTATTGCGCTCCACTTATTTAACATATTGCAAGATTTAACCCCAATAACCTGTTCGACAAGAAATGAAAAATCAATACTCGGATGGGAGACTGCAAAATAAATTTGGCTAATTAAGAATTTTATTTTCACATAGTGGATTTTTAAGGAACTAAATGCTGCGGTCGCTAATGCTCCCTCGCATTTAATTCATTAAAAATCCAATATGTAAAATATAACTTGTACATATAAGATTTATTTAAAAAATACAATTTTCTGATCAATCAAGTGGGTGGCAGGTGGGAGCATGTGATGGGCAATTTAACGATCGGGGTTCGTCCTTAACGGAATTCCGACTGGAGACCTGGTTTGGCCCTCACATACGTCTTTGACAGTTTGTATATGACAGTTGAATCTGGTTATATTCCTTATGTGGGTATTACGATTATTCGTAATCTTATTTTAGAGGAAAGGGCCAAATGAGCTTGGTGTGGTATGGACCTGGCACCAGGTCAGGTTATTCTAATTTCAGGGCTGAATATATTTTTTCTTAATGTAAATATTCCGTTCTGATTTTCGAATCCCCACCCCCAATGCAGCTGGGATCGAACCCGTTTGCCCGGCCTTATATGCCTTATATGACCTTATCTGTTGATAGGCCGTTAAACACCAATAAACAAACAAACAACTGATCAATCAAATATTCTGAAGAATATGTAGAAGAATCTATGCCGGTTAAGGATGAAAAGGTTGATAAACTATCTGTTGTTTATTCTATTATAAGCATGCCGCCATTGTGGAGACCCGAACCTGTGGCTGGTGAAGTGTCGTATTGGGGAGGAGCGACAGTCCGCCATCCAGCTCATGAGGAAGTGTATTGCCTACCAGTTCTCCGACGAGGTATGTACAATTCACCCACTGTTGAGACACGCAATGTGATTTTGTACCTTCCGACAACTGCGTAATTTCATGAAATATGTTTACAAAATTTACAATATTTTCCGTAAATGGCGTCAAAATTTACAATATTTTCCACAGATTGCGTCAAAGGCTGACATGCAACCTTTGACTTTATTTATGAAAAATATTGTAAATTTTATAAGCATATTTAATGAAATTATACAGATGTCCGAAGGTACAAAATCACATGGCGTGTCTGTTGAATTTGCAATCATTTCATCAGGGATAGCGAAATCATCAAATTCCTGACTTGAACTGTGGGGAAATGACAATATGAATATGCGCATATGAATGATATAAAGGAACTACTGATATCTCACCGGAAATTGTTTTTTTCATCCATGAAAACATGCGAGTTTTATTTACATGATTTAGCTATGTATTTCACAGGTAGGTACCGTATATACTCGATTTTAAATATGATAATGAGCTTGATTCTGAAGTAACTGAATTAGAATGTAAAAAAGCAGTTCTCGGACAAAATAGCTCTAAAGCAAATGGTCCTGATAATGTATCAGCCTCTATAATTAAATCAGCTATTGAGATTATCTCGCCATACCTGACAAAGCTATATAACAAAATGTTTAATAACTCTGAATATCCAGAAAGCTGGTGACTTGGCTATATTATACCTATTTTTAAAGGTGGCGACCAAACACAAGCCAAAAATTATCGAGGAATAACTCTGAATAACATTTTAGCTAAAATATATTCACAAATACTACTGAACCGTTTAACAAAGTGGACAAAAAAATATGAAAAAATAACCGATTTTCAATATGGATATCAAGCTGGTAAAAGCACAACTGACTGTATTTTCATGTTACACTCAATAATATCAAAGGTATTAAATTCTGGTCAAAAACTATATAGCATTTTTATTGACTATGAAAAATGTTACGACAAAATAAATCGATCTTTTTTATGGCAAAAAATGATAGCTGAAAATGTAAGCACTAAAATGACTAAAGCATTAAAAGCTATATTCTGTTGTACGATCAGCAATAAAACATAACCAGAAAACTCCATCCGAATTTATCGAATCACATATGGGGGTAAAACAGGGGGATCCAAGCTCATCTCTATTATTTATGTTGTTTGTAAATGATATAATTGAAAACATAAACACCAATATAGATGGAATTTTTACGATAAACGAATTGAAAATATTTCTCCTACTATATGCTGACGATCAGGTATTATTCGCAACCTCACCAGAATCTGTGCAATCGATGTTAACTGACATAGAAAATTATTGTAACACGTGGAGATTAAAAATAAATACAGGAAAAACAAAAGTATTAATATTTGAAAAAGGGCGACATACCAATTATGACTTTTTTCTATATAATGAAAAATTAGAAATTGTAACATCTTTCAAATATTTAGGTATATATTTTTTCAAAAACGGAAACTGGGCTAGAACACAAAAATGTATATCTGAACATGCATCGAAAGCAATGTATAGACTATTTTCTGTATTCAATCATTATGAATTTTCCACACATGAAAAATGTAAATTGTTTGATAAATTGGTGTCTAGTGTTTTAAATTACTCATCAGAAATATGGGGGTTTCACAAAGGAAAAGATATTGAAAATATTCATACTAAATTTCTTCGAAAAGTATTATGTGTCAACAAATCAACTAATCTAATAGGGCTATACGGGAATTAGGTAGAGTTCCACTGAGCGTAATTCGTAAAGTTCACATAACCCGATATTGGATAAAACTATTAAAATTAAACGACAATAATGTAACCAAAAAAATGTATAACATGTTGAAAAGCGACGCAGAAAATAATGTATCGTATAACAATACAAATTGGGCTTATCAGATAAAAACAATGATTAATGACATAGGGTTAACAGAGTTATGGGTTAATCAAGACACATTATTACATAATAATACACATTATATCATGCAAATAAAACAGAGAATTTTAGATAATTACCACCAATCTTGGTATAATGATATAACTAGATCTCAACGACTTTCATCGTATGCTAGATATAAATCTTCACTAACTTTAGAACCGTACTTAGATATTATAATGAATAGAAAATATAGAATTTCACTATCACGATTTCGATTATCTTCGCATTCTTTAGAAATAGAAAGAGGCAGATATCATAATATTCCCAGGGATGAAAGAATTTGTAAATGTTGTAATTTAAACTCGATAGAAAGTGAGTATCACTTTCTTTTAGTCTGTCCTCTTTATACAAACATAAGAAAACAACATTTCAAACCTTATTTTTGTAGATGGCCAACACTAAATAAGTATGATCATTTAATGACATCGACCAATCGAAAAACAGTAATTAATCTGTCGAAATATGTTTATTTTGCCAGCAATTTGAGAAAAGAATTACTGGAAGAATAAACTTATTTTTATTTAAGTTGCTAATACTGCAAAGTGATCATTTTGGTGGCATCTATTAGTGTATAATTACAATTAACAAAAGCTTCTCCATTTACATTCCGTAAAACATGTATTTTATGTGCACTACACAAGTTTTATGTTAAAGGCTAGAAGCATTGTATTGCTTAATGCTTAATAAAGGATATTGTATTGTATTGTATTGTATATACAGTTTATTGAACAAGTTCAGCTGATTATCGTGAAATAATGCACAAGTGATTGGGTCCTTATGCTAAACAAATGAGTGAGCATTACAGACCCGAGTTTGCTTAACCATACGGTCCAATCACGTGGACATTATTGCAAGGTAATTAGCCGGCTCATCTGGTTAAATTAAAAAAATTCTTACAATTCACTCGTGAAACTTGTAAAAACGAAGCGAATCAAGTGTAACATATGGCCAACAGTTGTACAAATTAATTTCATGTCAGCTGTAGTGAATGTGACTGCTCGCGATTCAGAGGGTGTGTCCGAGAGTTGAAGGAAACTCTTCATGACGACGTTACTGACGTCATTTCTCCATAGATGAGCAACACGAGGGTGGTGGTCGCTCTACTGAACCGAGTGGTGTAATTGGCTGTTGTATTTCTGTAAACTACATGCATGCATCGCTCCAGATAAGTTTTGTATCTAAAGAGTATTATACCACCATATTTAAAATTCAATACGTATTTTACTTTTACAAATGTATTATTGATTTTCTTCCTAATTAAATAGGGAACAAATGATAAAAAACATAACAAATTTAAAAATTCAATTAGTAAATTTTTAACTTTAGTACAGTATTTTCACTACTCAATTTTAAAATCAATACGTATTTTCACATTGCTGTGAGTATTGTGTACTCCCACTTTTGATAATCAATGTGTATTCTGCTAAAATAAGTGCATAAAATACGCCATTACGCACTTTATCTGGAGCTCAGATAAATGTACTAATATGTAAGAAATAATACATTTTCTATCCTCTGACCGGCAGACGATGCAGATCAAGTCTGGTGGCCAAGGAGACCCTGAAGGGATACATCTACATCGAGGCGTACAAACAGACGCACGTAAAACACGCCCTTGAGGGTATCGGCAACCTCCGAGTGGGCATCTGGTCACAGATGATGGTACGTATAACCACAGGTGATTCTAGCGTGTCTTGGATGGTCAATTATTGTTTGTATATATATCAAACACCTTTCTAAACAATACACAAAACAATTCAAATGTGCCCGGTGTAAATATAATAATATTTAGAACTATTATATTTACACCCGGGCACATTTCAATTGTTTTGTACATTGTTCAGAAAGGTGTTTTATGTACATGTATATACAAACAAATAATTGACCATCCCTGTGCATACAGGGACCCGTTTCACTAAACTTCGTACGAGTGAAATGTTCGTAAGTGCAAGTTTAGGATCATCTGGAAATTGCAATTGATAGATTTACAATTTTTGAGCATAGGCTGCATATGCAGCCTATGCTCAATAAATGTAAAATCCAATAATTGTTTACAAGAAAACATTGTTAATGTGAAATTTACAGACTATTATAATTTTGCTCAAGATTACAAACATTTTAGTACTAGAAAGTTTAGTGAAACGGCCACCAGGATAGTGTTTAACACGAACAGGATGTACATGTATATGACTGTGTTGTTGGATGGATGTAAAACGTCCGGATGGGTATCTGTAGCCTATTTCACCAACGTTGCAAAGTATACTTTTCTAGCAAAGTATACTTTGATGGAGAAATTTTCAATCTTAGGATAAATTTAATAAGTTTTATTATACTGAATTTATTACATTATCACAGCCATTTTCGCTGTGATAATGTAATAAATTCAGTATAATAATTCTGCATACTTTTAATCACCAAATATATGCAACGGTTAGTTCTATATGAAATAATGCATTTCGGGAAAAATAAATTATTACTCCCTCAATGTATACTTTGCTAGATAAGTATACTTTGCACTGTTGGTGAAATCTGCTACAGGTCACAGATGGTACGTATAGCTGTCATTATAGTCATAGGGATATGACATTGGACTTCAATATGCTACCATATTAATTCCTTTTCTAATCACGGATGGGTTGTGGCCTAGGGGTTAGGACACCTGACTTACAATCCGGAGGTCGTGGGTTTAAATCTCGCCTTAGGCATCAACAATACTTTCATAGTATTTCCATCCCACTGGTCTGTTGGATGAGGCTATGACCTTAGCTGTTCTTATCAGGATCTGGGGCCTGTTTCACACTAAACTTCGTACGAATAAGATGTTCGTAAGTGCAAATTTATGATCGTCTGGAAATTTCAATAGATGGATTTACATTTATTGAGCATAGGCTGCATATGCAGCCTATACGTGTAAATCCAATACTTGTTACAAGAAAACATTGCAATTCACAGACTTCACAATTTTGCACTTTAGTCGTACGAAGTTTAGTGAAACGCCCCCATGTTGTGTCACATATTAATGGCTGCTCGGATTAAACACCATTTAATGAACCAACTTATTATCTCCAGATGGTCCCTATCAAAGAGATGACTGACTGTTTGAAAGTGGTCAAGGAGACGTCCGTACTGAAGCCCAAGTCGTGGGTGCGACTGAAGCGTGGAGTCTTCAAGGACGATCTGGCCCAGGTGGACTACGTGGAGTCGGCCATGAACGCCGTCCATCTGAAACTGCTGCCCAGGATTGACTATTCTCGCCCCCGCGGATTTCTTCGTAACCACATCAGCGTACGTATAATGATTTTCGTCAGGTGATTTTGTACCTTAGGACATCTGCATTTGCAATATTTTTCATAAATAAAGTCACAAGTTGACGAAATTTTCAGAGTACATGCAGAATATAATTCAATTCTGCAATTACTCTGAAAGTTCTGTCAACTTTTGACGCCATTTAACGTACATGTAGTTCATGAAATCACAGTTGTCTGAAGGTACAAAATCACATGGCGTGTCTCAAATGATAATGAGCATGTACACTGTATTTACGCTCTACATCAGAAAGTTTGTTTGGGTGAGGTTTCGACCAATTAAACTGCCTGATTTTGTGTTTACATTACAAGATTATTAAGCATTGACCCCCGAGATTGTTCCAGAAACCGAGGAGCATATGTAAGATAAAGTATTATTATAACTTACAGCGTGGGTTAATTGATTTGCGTCCTCAAAATCACTATAGTCTGTTTCACGAAACCTGCCCAAATTTTACGGCTATATAAACAATGCAAAAACAATATTTTTTTCGATAATATTAAATTAAAGCAAAATTTAAGAATGAGCCTTCTTTTTATTTCGTGAAATTTTGTCAAATTATGGTTTTATTACGAAAAATTGATTTCTCTATGGGAATTTAACATGGGGGGAAAAGAGGTAGAGGACTTGTGGGAGGAGTAAAAAAAACAATTTGTTTTGGAAATTTACTCCGAAACCTAGCTAGATAGCTTGGAAATGATCTAACTAAGAAAACAAAAGTTCAATTTTAGAAATCGGTCCAGTATTTCTGAAATTATAAAAAATTTCCCCATGGGGAAATTTTGTTTTCGCAATAAAATCAATATTTGACCAAATTTCACGAAATAAAAAGAAGGCTCATTCTTAAATTTTGCTTTAATTTAATATTATCGAAAAAAATATGGTTTTTGAATTGTTTATATGGCCGTAAAATTTGGGCAGCTTTCGTGAAACAGACAGTAAGTTTTATTGGCTGTGGCTCAGCTGTACTCAGTCTTGACGAATTGCTTTTAAAGTTCTATAATTAATGGCCTGATTAAAAGTTTGAGCATGTAATCAATTTGTATATTCAAAATCAAGCCGTTTTATCTGGGAAGCCAACTTTCAGTTTTAACCCTTAAACCGCTACCTTAATTTGTTGTCGTCTGCTGTTTCTATTTTCCATTTTTATCACGAAAAACATGCTTTAGTATAATTTACAACATGCCTTGACAGCACATCTGAAGTGCTGTCAAAGCATGTTTTTATTGAGACATAAGGCAAGATATAAAAGCAACATAAGACGACAATTGTTGCGTGTAGCGGTCTAAGGGTTAAACTTTGGTTACAGAATGACATGCTCAGAAATGTTTTTATTGAATGGAGACAGTTGAGTTTGCACTAATTTGTGGACAGTAGTTGAACGTGATACATGGATTGTCTATAATACTTACTGTGAAATAGAGTTCAGGGAGCCGTTTCACTAAACTCAGTACGAATAAAATGCTTGTAAGTGCAAAATTATGATAGTCTGTAAATTTCACATTAGCGATGTTGTCGTGTAAACAATTATTGGATTTACATTTATTGAGCATAGGCTGCATATGCAGCCTATGCTCAATAAATGTAAATCCATCAATTGAAATTTCCAGACGATCCTAAATTTGCACTTACGAACATTTTAGTCGTACGAAGTTTAGTGAAACAGCCTCCTTATTCCCCTCTGTACATAACCTTGTTGAATTGACATAAACATGTTCAATTAAAGAGTTATGGTCATTAGTTAATATAGGTACATGCCCACTCAGTTGGCACAAAATGTTCTTTATATCGGAGACATCTCAGATGATGTCTCCGATATAAAGAACATTTTGTGCCTACTGATAATGGGTAATGATGAATGAATGTTTATTTTGCTAGAAAATGACATTTTCTAGCAAAATAAACATTCATTCACCATTATCCCACGCCTTCAGGCTTGATTGGGATTATTATACATTTTATATCTGACGTAAAATTTCCACACTGATATCACGGGTGATCACCGTGTTTCCTTAAAATGTTAACGGACATTACTATTTATTCTCTGTATTTATGTTTTGATGTGCAATGATCATACTTTATAATCTGTCTAAAATATTATGTGTTTAGGTGACGTTAAATACGATTAGTATAAATAATTAAAAAATATCATGCCTCATTTGCATATGAAAATAGCCTGATACCACCGTGAGTCACTATCAGTAAAATACATATTACTAAATTATTATATCTGTATAACGGGCACTCGTAATTTTTATAACTGGTGGAATAGTGACACAAGTATACACTTAATATTTAATTCATGTAAAGAACATGTTGTGCCTACTGAGTGGGCATGTACCTTCAATATAAAAAAATATATATATTAAATTAGTATGTGGATATTATTTTCAGGAGGAAGATAAAAAGAAAAAGAAGCGACGACCAGCACAGAAGCCGTTTAATGTCGACGAAGTGAAGTAAGATATTGAGCTAAATGTATAAAGAAAATGTTTGGATATTCTTAAACAATTCCAGTCAAATGTCTCGCGTGGTAATGGGAGTCGACTGCAGATATGTTCCTTATTCGAGTATAGTCTCGACTAGTGGCGGCTTATGTGACAGGAGAAGTGTGGCATGTTAGTGTTGTGACTAGTGTAGATCCATATCAGCCTGCTCTGTTTGCATGGGCATGTCTCTCCCGCTCCAGATAAGCGTTGTGTCTAAAGCGTACTATACCCCCTGATTTCAAAATCATTGCATATTTTACTTTTATAATTTAATTGCTTTTTGCAGCTCAACTAAGTGAAATTTTCAACTTTATGATAACATTTTCACTACTCAATTTGAAAATCAATGCGTATTTTCACTGCTGTGCATATTTTGTACTCCCACTTTTGATAATAAATGCGTATTTAGCTCAAATAATTGCGTAAAATACGACAATACCCACCTTATCTGGAGAGCTGTCTCTTCCAAAATGTCGCTTCAGACTTCAGGAGTATGCTTGCCAATTTGTAGCAAGAGGTAGTAGAGTAAACACAAATGCAATAAGCCTCACTCTAGCTCCAGATAAGCTGCGTATTTGCTTAAATACCCAATTAAAATTGCCAAAAAGCCAATTGAAATCAGACATAGCGAGTATCAAAAACCAATAAGAAATTTGTGGTATCTTTATCATGCTGCAGAAAACAATAAACAGACCACAAATATAACGTATTTTTCTTATTTTCCATGAAAACACATCTTGGTATTTCATTAGATTTGTCCCCAATGAGACAATTCTAATGAAATGCCAAGACGTGTTTTCATTTCGAAGCAAACTATTCAATAATTGCTGTCTGTTGATGTGTAAACAGTAGTGTGATTTTATTTTACCAAATTAAAATTTTGAAATACCCAATTGCTTCAGAAATGATGGAGTGACAATACTAAATTACTAATTCCTTATCTGGAGCCCTGCTCACTATTTCCAGTGTCGGTCATAAAATGTGAAAAGGGTGTGCGGAAAACATTGCTTGGCATATGATCACTCTGTTATTATCTATGTAGATAGCAATAAATAATAGTGAAACCGATATCTAACCACTGCGTTTTCTGGGCGTCAGTTCGGAGGTTCTACTATAACTAAGACTGGCCTCGCATGTGTTTCAGGGGAATTGGCGGTACAGTGACGACCGATACTGATTTATTCATATTTGAGGGCAACACGTTCGACTCCGAAGGATTTCTCTTAAAAAAATATGTCATGTCCGCCATTGTAAGTGTTATTATTGCATAAAATGTTTGTTCACAGTTTAATAACACAGTGTGTTAAACATCATAATACACCCGTGTAATAAATATGCAAATAAGCCCGCTACAGAAAAATGGTTAGGTAATCAGCACAGCTTCAAATGTTGATCATGTGCATAGTCATGTAATACAATTTCAACTTTCGATGTCATTTACGGAAAATGTTGTAAATTTTGTAAATATTTTTCACGAGATATCGCCCATGTTTTTTGGGTAAAAATCACAGGCGTGTCTCCTATGTGGCTGTGACTGGAAAAATGGGGCTTATGGATGGGTTGTGCAACGACATCTTTTGACATCCTTTATATAAAATATCGTGAATTTTGTAAAATACTTTTCTTGAAATAATGTACAGTTTATTGCAGGTGACAGAAGGGGTGAAGCCGACGTTGAGGGAACTTGAACGATTTGAAGATCCATGGAATAACAAAAATAAATTTGATTGTGTCGTAGGTTAGTGCAGTGAATGTGAAAAATATATCTGGCGCGGCACGGAAACGGGATGTGCTCGGCAGAGCCTCGTCCATCCCGTTTCCTAAGCCTTGTCAGATATTTTTTCCCATTCACGGCACTAACCTACTATATTATCTATATATACAACATCTAACTGATAGAGAATAGTAGGTTAGTGCCGTGAATGGGAAAACATATCTGGCAATGCTTAGGAAAGGGGTTGGGCGAGGCTCTGCCGAGCACATCCTGTTTCCGCACATCCTGTTTCCGTAATTCACTGCACTAACCTACTATTCTATCTATCCCGTCAACATTACAAATAGCTTTAAAATGCAAAAAATAACCCCAGCCGCATCCTCCAAATCGGAGAATTGACTAGTGACAACCGCACACATATCCATACGCAGTGATTAGGTCGTATTGAAAGGATATCAAAAATGTTCCACGGCACCGTGTTTCACGGCACATACGCACTGTGTTGACGGGATAATATAAACACTTGGATTGAACCATACACGGGTCGTACCAGTTATCCGGACAATCAGTTTATCAGACAAATGAAAATACCTGTAAATTAAGCGCATTACTTTGATTCGATATTGCAACGAATACATATAAGTCACGCAGCTGCTTGCTGTTTCCATACCAGTGTGAAGAATATGTCGTCAAGGTAAACATTTTAGTAAAATTTGCTGAAAAAAATATCCAACTCTGTCCACAAGTTGTTTAAATACAACATCAAAAGTCGCGCGGGGGACACAATCGAGTGTGCCCATTACATCATTACCGAGTTGTTCCATAAATACAATAACTTCTATAAATATGGTGTTTTCCAAAAAGCGAAGGGTGACTGATTTTTCTGCGGAACTACACAATGATGTTTACACTGGTTTACAGGCGATAAACTTATGATTGCAATGTGAGAATAGAAGTTATAAGACGATTATACTTTTGTCCGGATAACTGATTGTAGATGTTAATTTTGGGGCAATCTTACGACTGATGCTCTGACCCAATTTTAGGTAAGAAAGATGGCATATTTTGCTAAATAGTTTAGGCTACTTGCGTTGAGAGAGCAAAACCCGACAATTCTTTTGTGAAAAGTTCATGCCCGTAACTGCCATTTTTGTCCGATAATATGGAGGATCCCTGTAGTTTACATTTACAAACATACACCAGCATTATATTGTTGATTTCAATACAATTGTTTACCAAAATAAAATGTTTATTTTTCTCAGATATTCATGAATTTTGTCAATAAAAATGATACTTTATCACTGTTTTTTGAAAATTCCACAGGAAAATTCCACAGGAAAATTCCACAGGAAAATTCCACTTTACAAGAGTAAGCCATCATGACTGTACTATGCAGGCCCGTAGCCAGACCTGTTTGAAGGGGGGGGGGGTCGTTTCGAAGGCCCAATGGGCCGGAGGTATCTAGTGGGGGGGGGGGTCCGGGTGTATGCTTTTTTGTTAAAAAAGTGGACATCGAGGCTGGGCGGGGTGGGGGGGTCGACAAATACCAAAACGTTCATGGAGAGCCATACAATCTGGATTCCCGCCATCTGTCACCCAATCTCGACGACTCGCCCACAGCTTAGTGATCTCTGATTTGAATATACAGGGCTTGTTGGGCAGCATATACTTATTGAAGAATGTTTCATAACTGACATTGTCAATTAATTCGATTATACAGCACATGTAAGACTCGTGCCTTAGCGAATCCATCGCAGCTGCGTTGCATAATCATTTGCAAGTGGTGTCACTGGGCGCAGCCATTTGAAGAGCAATCCAAGGGAAGTAATCGACAAAACATCTGACTCTGGAATTTGCCTGGGACTAAATAATAGCTAATACGACATCCACACCACGTGTGGGGTACTCTCGACTCCATCGTCGGCGACGTGAGAAAGCGTATAACAAAGGCAAGACTGGTAACAGGAACATACTTATTCCAAACCAACAAAAGTCGGTTTAGCCAGTACACAGGTGACCACACGTGCCCCAATTGCCGCCTGGAACCGGAGGATGCAACACACATGCTACTGAGGTGCCCGGCACTACATGCTGTCCGTGAGCAGATTTACCCGGAATTCCGCCTTGAAGTCCAAAAAGGCCATAGGAAGTGTAGCTTACCATAATCTATCCAAAGCGGACATTACTCAGTTTATCATCGACTGCGGCGGTTTCAGAGACTTACAGTTCAATAAATAATTCATTATGGACATTGAACGAGTGGCAAACCTCCTGTGCTACAAACTCCATCTGTATAAACTTGCAAGCTGCTTGGGTTGTAATAGGGGCGGGCGGGGGGGGGGGGGGGCAAGCACCCATAAAAATGAATTCAATGCATTATATCAATGCATTATATCATCCTGAACACGAATCCGGTGTCAGTCAATTAAATCAGGTGGGACAAGGTCATTTTTGGGGTCATTAAATGCACATGGGTCAAATGAGTGCAAACTCACTCTATTTTGATAATACAATATGTACTTGCATAACATTACAGAGAACTCCGATAAAGTATGTTTTATTGGTGATTATTGTTTTATGGGACATATACAAAGCAAATCTGTTTTCTCGGACGTCTCTATCGTTGAGAGTATCAACATATTCAAGATGGCCGCCAAGCATCAATATTTAGCCCACTTATTTGATGAATTAAATCAAATAGGCACTTGGATCTTGATCGGACGGACGCAGAAAAACGTTTGGATACCATGCATTAATTTTTAACATAAATGGAGGCTATCAAATCCATATGAATCCAAGATGGACGCCAAATATTCATCAAGATCAGGCAACATTATTTACAATGTGGTGGACCATATCTTGGTACTAAGCTAGATATGAACATATTAGTTTGATTTTAATCTGAGATACGATATTAAAAATATAGATCAATATTCATGCTCTTCTTAAAGAGCGTTTTTAATTCAAAATGGCCGCCATATTTTCAAAAAACTCTAAAGTTATTGAATATAATGTTTACTTTTGCTTTACTTATGTATACTACTGCATTCTGTTAGGTGGTTAAATCAGTAAGTTGGACACACTTGATTTTGAAGTCATTTGTAATTGTGTTTATTCAAAATGGTTGCCTCATTTAGGCTATTTTAATAAAGTATGGTACTGGCAATTGCGCATTTCTTTTCATTTACTTTTACATGTATTTATAGGACATATTCACACGAGTTCAGACTAGTAGATCGCTGATAATACACTTGGTGATGCTCGAATTAGGTTACACTCGTTGTCATAATATTAAAATATATGTACTGTTTGTTTTACATATTGTGTTTTATTGAGTCTTACGGTAGCATATACGTTGTAAATCGCACTATAATGTCATATATGTATACACTATGTATTGCGATTGGTACATATGCTATAGTTCGGCCATGTTCGCATTACATTCAGATATTGAACTGTTATATGCTGATGTGCGGCTAAGTACCATGATATTTCAATCACTTTAGACTTATAACCAATCAAACAAAATGTAAAATACAACACTTAACAAATAGTATGTATTACAGTTTCTGTTTCCGTGAATATCCATACATTCACAAGTGGATATACCCATATGCATACATTTAAATTACGCTGAAATATTTAATAATTGTCCCATATAACCATACGTATGTACAAGGAAGATCAGCATATTCTATTTCAGCAAAACATTCCGCATGACTGCTTGTATAATCGTCGCTGATAACTGGACATATATTCTCAATTAACATATACTCTCATCAATAAAAGTCCCGTCTCCTGCACTGAAATCAATATATTGAAAGCGTATATGCGTGTCACATATATAAAACATAATATGCTGTAACGAATGCTCATTATTTAAAGGCTTCATATCAGCTATGTGTCAATGTTTAGCTTTACACGTTTCGCTTCCAGGTTAACTCAAACCTGGTTAGTTGAAAATCCAGTCACGGGAATTGCGGTTTTGTACTGAAAAGTGGTTGTTTGGTCGATCTGTGTACATTATTTATCCATTAATCTCAATTTCAACTACCCAAATACGTGCATGTGAAAATAAGTGTCTCTGTTTGGTCTCTTACGATCTTAAGTATATGTCGTATGTTGGTGTGTATAGACACGGACGATGGAACTTTCTGATATAATTATAGATTAGCATAGAATAATCAACCATGTTCATTTTAATGCATTTAAGGTATTATATATTATATTACACATATGGTTGTGATATTATAATACACAGTTATGACACTTACACATACCATGTACGGACATTATATAACTACAACAGATATGATTACAGTGTATGGTATTCCCCAGAAACAGTGCCCTTCATAACTGTGATACATATACATACATATGCATTCAATATAGATTGCATTATGACCGCATAATACATTTGTATAACTTTTATTCTTTCTATGTACCAAACAATCTCATGAATGACCTCAAAATATGTTCCATCATGAATTCACAACATGTTGATCGCGATCGCATTATAGTTTAGTATCCATACGTATGTGACTCAAAAATATTGAATCATTAAATCCTTCCTATTTACATAGTACATGCCTACCTGTTTATACTTCTTGATAGCATAGGTCATCCAAACGCGATTTTATTGTTAATAAACACAACATATGCCGTTTATGAACTGAGATGTAATGACACCATGCATTGGCTTCGTAGAATATAGAGTAATGTGAATATGGCTCACAAATACTGGTTATTAACATATTCATGCATGTACTTACACGACCTAGCACATGGCTACCGGCATATGACTACTTAAATGATACGTCATCCAACGGTTATTTTATTTTGGGCAATAAGAACATGATATGTCGTATATAAACTGAGATTCGATGGCCATGATCACACCATTGACTCTACATATATACGATATGTATATGTTATATCATTCCCCAATGTACAAGTAATTGATTATGTCTCTTGCTACACCGACAAGCACACTCGCAGTGTCCATGTTCAGTGTTTCAAAGTTATTGGTATTACATGTTCATGTTACTGTCGTCAATATTACGACTTTGTTAAAATAATGAATGTGTCGATAGATATTTTTTAAATATAAATGGTGGGAATATAACGTATGCAAATGCATATTAGTGTCTTCTATATGGCACTAATGGGGACATTAGCATTTATAATACCTATATAGCTCAAGATGCGATGGCGTGGTTTTCGTTTTCATATCCAAAATAAATAAGCATACTTCTTCGATACGAAAAACGGTGCTTTCATTAAGTGGGAAGTGAATAATGGTAGTTGTTACGTAGTCAGCCAAGTTCAGAATGCGTCAACTTCCCTTTGCTATGGCAATCATTGTGTCTACCCTGTCGTGTACCGCATTAACAAATTGATTATCGTTTTTCATAGGTAGATAGTCGGCTTCGTTATAATGGAAAATGACACAATATCCGCATCCGCATGGAATGTACCGGTATCTCATGGTTTCAATGTATGCAACAGTAACCATACTTTTATGAAGCAATGAGTCTTTTCGAGGGCTTGAATGGCCCGATGCAGCTATTGGGGTACAGAGCCATGCTCTCCCAGACAATTGTGAAATCCAGATGGTCTGAAATACCATTTTATATATTATCAGCACAAAACTGAGTACATACATGTAATAAGACTCTCCTGCTTGCATACATATTATAAAATGACTACGTATTGACAATAATTATTATTTTAGTGCATGAAAGAGTGGACACCAAGGCACGACGAGGGAGGTTGGGGAGGGGGTCGTCCGACTGCACCGACCCCCTGGTTACGGACATGTTGCAATAATAAAATGCAATATTGGTGTTCATGGTCGTGTTAAAGATAACATGACAGAGTCCCGGTTTAATGTTTAATGGCTTTAAACGGACTATCGACAGCTCATTTCATCTGGATGGGGGCGGGTAACTGAATATTTGCATACAATTTCCTTCCAGCCCTGACATTAGACAAACCGGATCTACTGTCAGGTCTTCACCACACTATAGTAACTTAGCCCCCTCCCCATAAACATAGTAGGATTACCACTGACCGTATTACTCTTATAACGAGGTTAGCCGGATTCAACTCTCGCCTACAATCAAACTGAACATGTGAATAATGGCAAAGCCAGGGATATCGCGCTCCCCGGCAATTATCAACCCACCATCGTTAATTATATAATACATTACGATTCACATGCGCCCAACCTGTATCTGTATTTTATTTCTATCCGAATACAGGTATTAGACACGGGCATTATGTTCATTCACTCAAATGCATGAATACCTAGATGTAATTGTAAAGATGTTCCTGTTTCCTTTGACATTGTCAACTAGTATTCAGAATTATGTTCCACTTGAAATCCAAGACGTGACTATGTAGTCGTTTACTAACCATTACCATGTTACAGCTAGGATATATTGTTATCCATGAGTTGCACCAATATTTTGTTGCTAGCTCATATTATAAAACTACGCACTATAGTAGCCAACTAAAATCGCGGACATAAAATATTATTATTAATGTTATCATCGAAAACACTAAAACATTGATTGTATGGTGTAGCATATGCTATGTCGTAATATTGCTACGTAATATAGATGTGTCAGAATTGTGTCCATGTTGGCGGTGATCTTTGATTTACCTTTGTCTGCGGCGACAGATAATTCGGTACAGTTTGGAACACAAGCCTCGCACTTTTAAAATATTACACATATGATTCCCAAATATGTTTCATTTCTTTACTACGTTGTCGATCAACAGAACCTATGAGCTTAAGCTATATTTAGCGGCCATCTTGAATATTCCAACATGGTCAAATAATAAGTGTATTAGATGGACTCATTCATTTTTGCAAAGAACACATTCAATGAAAACAAAAAGGCAAACAACTGAAATATAAATGTGCATGAAAGTGTAGCTATATATTGTTGTTATTCCACACACATTTACTGCATGTTTGTGTGAATATTTGGCGGCCATCTTATATGTATATGAATTTATCAGTGGTGAATTGTTTTTTTATAAGTTATCAAAACGTAGTTCTATGTATGTAAACGCATAATGTAAGTACCAAACGCCATATAATAATCAAGTCAGAATATATTTAAGACAAAATGTTGATACCTGGCGGCCATCTTGAAAATCGCAAAATACACACCGGTTTGAACCAACATAAAAACTAATCGTCTCATATATGTCATAAGGAAGAATATTCAACAATTTAAACAACTTTATCTGATATTTGAAGCATGATATGCAACTACATGTCCAACTACTTATATAAGATAATTATGTTTCTGAACTCATTTGACCTCTTTGCACTTAATGACCTAAAAGTGACCTTGTCCCACCTAATTTGATTGACCGACACCGGATCATGTTCAGGAATGTATGATGAATCAATCTAGCATAGTCGTTGCTTTTGCTCTCTTGGGTTGAACAGAAATCGTTTTTAAGCCACTTCTCTTCAAAGTGCCCCTCCACTATAATGGCTGCCCGTACATATCACAGATTCTATAAACTTTTAGACAGCCATAATATACTTACCTCCGTCGCGGGGTGCACCCATAGTGGTTGAATATTCGTATAAGAAGAAGAAGAAGCTAGCCCATCCGTCAGCCTGTCTACTGTCTGTTCCACTTTTTCAGCCATCACAATTTCGGCTATTAATTCATAAAATCTGAAAAATATTTAAATGTAAGTACTTTGTTTTACTTATAGTCTTTATTTTCAAACATATTTATACAAACAGTTATACACGAAGCTGCAAGCTTCACAAACATGCACTTTTCTGCAATAGTACAACAGTTAACAATAACCTAGCTACATTTATATGCAGCTAGCAATAGTAAATGCTTATTTAAGTATGTTTAACATTTGAAAGAAATGTTTGGATAGAAGAATGATAAAGACATTGAAATATAGTGGTATATATATACATTGAATGAGTACTTATAACATCAAATAAATATGCATTCACTGTTTAAATCTTATTGTGTAAATGTCGATATTAATAGTGTTACTACATAGACACGGTTAATTAGGTTAACTGGATGACATTCCATGTACGTTCGTGTATTCGTGAGTTTGCATTTATAAATGTAATATTTTCCCGAAATAATCCATACATTTATAAATTTAAAGTACTATATGTTTGTCATATTTTCCAAAGCTAACAGTGTGCCAGTCCAATTGCTGTATAATGTTACATTGTATTTTCTTTTAATAAATTAAGTAACTGATACAAAAAAGTCTGTATACTTTGTAATATTCCCCAAAAAAGATGGCCTGGCGCAGACGGAAATCACACAAATTTTTATTTACAATTTTACATTGATATAATTAATCGTGTACGTGTTGCCACAATTTTCGTTAAAACATTACTGAAAATTTCTATTTTAGAGCTTATGGTGCTTTTAATGTAGTTAACTTATTAGAAATAAATAATTAAATCATCCAAGATGGCCGCTGAGAGGTAAAAGGATAATTCTTCAGTTGTCAACTTCAAATTGATATATCTAATGAACCGCTTGGAGGATGTTAAATGTTACAGATATGATTGATTGATGAAGCCTTTTTAAATTTAATAAGAATGGCAGCGGCATGCAATCCAAACGAAACTTTGCAGAATTGAACGACCACTGATACTCTTTCAGATTTGTTAATATGGTGAACAGTGGTCCATGTAAAGGTCGTTCCTTTATTACCAACTTTAAATTGCTTTGGCTGGGAGCAAAATGAAGGGTAAAATATACGATGGGGTTCATCATTTACGGTTTCCTATTTTGTACCATGTCTGACCCTCCGGTACTCGTAAAGAGTATCTGAGAGTTGAATCAAGTTATTCCTATTAACATGGTTTGGGCTAAGTAAGTGATCTGGTGGTGGGGCAGACACACTTTCATATAGTTGCGAACGGTAACTCGTGCAATCTACTCACGTCACGATACCGTCCGTAGCCAGAGTAGATTGCAAGAACTAGCGTTCGCAACCAACATTCCTACGTTTTGTTTCTGGTGATACAGTTCGAGTTATTTCAGTACTTTGATTAGTCATGATCGCCAGTTTGGTGGAAAGCTAGATATAATTGTAGCATAATGTTAGGTAGGCATTACATGTTTTGTATATGATATACTCTTAAATGTTGAAAATTCCATGAATGCTTTTGTTCTGTAGTCATATATTGTTTCTACTTTTAAATGCCACGTTCGTTCCAATCTTTGTAAAAGAACATATTCTATTATTATAGTTTAATTTGAAATTATTCCATATAGTCTCGTTATATATATATATTCCAGAGTTTCGATGTAGTTTAGTTTACTCCATGAAGTCAATATTTCCGTTAAAAAAAGGTTTGAACGTTGTCCAGCCGTGGGTAAACGTTTGCCGTGGCACTCGAAAACTGTTTGAACCCGCCGCCTACTATATATATATATATAGTTATACCGATTAATATACATGTATATATTTGAACAAGGCTTCTAACTTTGGTCGGACACCACCTCGTATCATGACACATTCCGCGATTTTATTAACGCTAATGTGAATATTTTGCGGAAAGTGCACATGTTCATTTGTAACATTAGTGTTATCTTGCTACAATACATAGTTAGAACATATTTATGCAAATGATATCGAATTACAGCTCCTTTTCCTAGGTCGGACACAACGTCGTATCCTAACAAATAAAGAATGTGTTTAAGGCTCTAACGTCAATATTGTAGTGAAATACATAGAATGCACAGAAAATTACAATTGTAAATGTTTTATTTTGCTATGAAACGAGGTCGTGTCTGACCAAAGTTAGAAGCCTTGTTCATATATAGAGCAGAAACACGCTGAATGCCCACATGTGTTTGCACATACTTTATCCTAAGAATAAATAAGACCATGCAACGTATAACTGTATGCCATATGTTCTAATATATTGTTCATGTTTAATAATAATAATAATAATAATATTATTAATATTATTAGTAGTAATACTAACAATAATTTAGTCGTGAATTATAATTTATCACAGGAATTTGTGCTTACCATAAATGTAACCAGCGCCATCTGCCGGAAAACAGCGAAAAATCTGCGAATATTTTTTACAAGGTATTTATTATAAAACATATTTTTTGAATGTTAACTGTCGTTCATAGTTCATGTTACTGTATTTATTTACTTATATACATTGCCTTTAAATCAATTCTGTGGCATTCATACTGACGCATAGGACTAAATATTTTACTTAATTCTACCAAATGAAAGTGCCTATAGTCGATAAGTGCTAGTACCCGTATGCAATTATTACGGCCGTCTCAGGTTATGGACGATTCGGAAAATTAACCTTTCGGACCACATCTGTGGAAGCTTTGGACCATGTTCAAATATTTGCATTTTCATTTCATTAATTGACCCATTCACACCATGGTAAATAAGGTGTTTTTCCCAGACTACATAGTACGAGCACGGTACCTGTATATAGCCGGAGGTATTCAGGAACACCTTGAATCCTTTCGGTACGGCGGTAGGGTCAGAATGGCTCGCACGGAGAACGGGTAAATGGCCACTGGTTACGCAGCGGGGATAATTATCTGGACCTGGACCCTGAAACAACATGGGGCAGCGTGTACACAAGTGTACAGTAGGAATAACATAGCTAAAACCTACCTAGAATTGTCCGTGTACATTCTCTGCTCGCTGTGTAGGGAATGACAGTTTTGTTTTGACGCGCAAGTAAATCAGCACAATGTAAGCGTGCACGTGGAAACGCTTGAGTAACCACAACTTGGATCAGCCAGGTGCGTATCTAGCCTGACAATCAGCGATCTGAAAGGGCAAATACACAACACACCCCCCAACTTTATTCAAAAGGAGTGGGACATCTCACTAGAAACTGTCTTTGGCATTGAGCTCTGAATCATTAGTAAGCCTGCACGACTTGTATGCAGGTTGTACCTGTAAAATGTTATGTAAAACGCAGCTAGGTGTCAAATCAATAGTCTGAAAAAAACAAATAAATTACATACTGTTAATCATAAATACTCAAGTCACGCATGGACAACGACTATTCAAGTATGCATAACATGCACAACGCACTAGTCTTGAAATATTCTATCCAACATCCGTTGTGCTTTTAAACCTACAGGAGGAGAATTTCATGTATGCACAGTACGAGTAACACAATCATCTTGAAATAGTCTTCCCATCGTCCGTTGTGCTTTTAAAGCTACGGGAGGAAAATGTCATGTGTGCATAATACGAGTAATATAATCATCTTGAAATAGTCTAAATAAATTACGTATTCTTAATCATAAATACTCAAGTCATGCATGGACAAAGACAGTTCGTCATGGAGTGTATTATCAGCCTTTCCGAAAGTATTTGATTAATTGACAGTGCCTTCTTACATTACCCTGTTCCGAATTATAATCCGTCAATAGGCAATATACCTTAATTAGCTTTGGCATAACCTACTCTAAATATTTTGTCTAGCCTACCACTCTCATTTTTTGGGGTGTGCTATTCGGCAATACTTGCTGCTTTGTCACAAGCTCATAGTCGCTTTGCGACTATCCGCATCGCTTTGCAATGGTGCCGATCAAGCCTCTGGGTTGGTAACTACCCCTTACCCCATACACGAGGGATGAAATATTTCGTCTAGCCTACCTCACTCATTTTCTGGGGTGTGCTATTCGGCAATACTTGCTGCTTTGCCACAAGCTCATAGTCGCTTTGCGACTATCCGCATCGCTTTGCGATGGTGCCGATCAAGCCTCTGGGTTGGTAACTAACCCTTACCCCATACACGAGGGATGAAATATATCGTCTAGCCTACCACTCTCATTTTCTGGGGTGTGCTATTCGGCAATACTTGCTGCTTTGCCACAAGCTCATAGTCGCTTTGCGACTATCCGCATCGCTTTGCGATGGTGCCGATCAAGCCTCTGGGTTGGTAACTAACCCTTACCCCTACACGAGATGATATATCGTCTAGCCTACCACTCTCATTTTTCTGGGGTGCTATTCGGCAATACTTTTGCTGCTGCTTTGCCACAAGCTCATAGTCGCTTTGCGACTATCCACATCGCTTTGCGATGGTGCCAATCAAGCCTCTGGGTTGGTAACTACCCCTTACCCCATACACGAGGGATGAAATATTTTGTCTAGCCTACCACTCTCATTTTCTGGGGTGTGCTATTCGGCAATACTTGCTGCTTTGCCACAAGCTCATAGTCGCTTTGCGACTATCCACATCGCTTTGCGATGGTGCCGATCAAGCTCTGGGTTGGTAACTACCCCTTACCCCATACACAAGGGATGGAGGCCATGCATTCTCATGCTCCTGGACAGAACTAGCCTCTATATGCAGACCAAGATATATATAATAGTATATGCTACTCGGCTAAACAAGCCGCTTGGCGACAAGCTCAATGGTCGCCAATCCGCATCGCTTTGCGATGGGGCCGATCAAGCATCTGGGTTGGTTAATACACCTTACCGCATACAGGTGAGATGGGTACCACTCTTATGGTTTGGACATGTTGCACCTCCCTAACCAATGATCCCCATCCTGTGACCTAAGTGCACATTTGCACTCACAACAGCAAACCAAACAACTCTATTTCAGTTGCTGCACATGGAGTAACGCATTCATAAACTTGTGCCCTGGCATTCGATATTATGCGTCAGGCATTTATATACTCGAGCACTGGCATTCAAGATTATGCGCGTCAGTCTTCCCATGCTCTGGCCACCAACAAAGCCTTAACAAAGCTTGTTTTAACAAGTTGTATCTTTGCTAACACTGAAATCGGTAATCACCAAACCCCTAATACTACATATACCCTGGCATGATCATTTCCTACTATCATTCGCATATTCCTATGTGTGCTGAATTAGCATTTCCTTCTACCGTCTTACTATAAAGATGCTGGAGGAATTGTGCGAAATCAGCTACACGTATTACACCGGCTACAGTACATACTTCTCTGCCGTGTGTACGCTAGTCCGGGGTATCCAGCCAAGCACAGTGTGTATGACCATGACGTAATAATATACCCACTGATGTCAATATAGTGCGCGACTACTGTCAAGTTATCACTTCCAACATCAAATAACTGACACGGTACATAGACCACACACTATGATCTGTACCTACTACCTGATACATGTACTCTAGCCTTAGAAACTTCCCAAGTTTGTGGACGTTTGTCGCAGTAGCATGGCCTCGCAGCGACGTCACTATGTCACTGCTGTACGGCTCTTAAGTATTTCATGGCAACCACACAATGTTCTCATAGTGCTTTGCACTCCGTTGCTGTTTTCATTGCTATATGCCATGTGATGTCATGAGAGCATGCTAGTTCTCTATTATGACGTCATGCTTACGTGTGATCGCTTACATGTAATCCAGTGAAATGAAATCATCAAATTGAGACATATCACCATTGATATTATTATAAATTGTTCCCAGCCTAATGTCACGTCCTTGGACTGAAGGCAGATGGCAAATTGAAGAATACAATCAAAATGTAATTAATTCAGATACACATAATCATACATTCAGTCAGTTTTGTCTGAACATAAATGTTGATGCAATTTAGACTGGGAAAATCACTATTATGTTAATCTTAACATTCACTAAAATGGTCAACGAACGCAATTAACTAGATTGAACCTCGCTTTAAGCACAGCTAGTGAACAAAAAATATAAGAGTCGGTCAATCATTTGAATTTCTTATATTTAAGGGTGGGAAATGGCTCGAAGTCCTTCCATACCTGGAGTCAATCATTTAATGGCTAACTTAATTGTTATAAACAGTTACCTTACCAACATTTCAATAGTCATTAAAATGACCTATGATAATATGCATTTCCAGTGCAGTTGTATTGCAAAACATCCTCGCAGAACCCCACACGACTATGACGTCTGATGAACACAGCCCATGCCTTCCAATTAATACAGGCTATAAGAAGAAAACACCCCCAAACCACCTCCCCGCCAAGAATTTTTTTTATATAAATCCTAACTCATTAGTGCGGTTAGATAGGTTAGTTAGTAGGGTTAGTACTATAGTATATATACTTATATTAGGGAAGGCATGTCAGTGCTAAACAACCGTCAACATACCTATGGGCCACTGCAAGGATCAGTGCTATGGCAAACAATTTCTACAATTTACCTAACGTTAAAATAATGAAAACCCTGATCGTGGAAATAAATGAACTATCAAAAAGCGAATACCTAAGCCCTCCTAAAATAATTTAAATAATAAATTGCTGTTGTATCGTGATACACAAATACCAATATCCTAAAAATCGATATTCTCACAAATAATTTTCCGATAAGTTAAGTTTAATTCTTCCTTAGCAGTGAAAATTATACAAACGCACATGGATTACACGTAACGACCAACACCCAATGCAAGTCCCTATCCCGGCTCTGGGCCTCTTACGGGCTCTGACCCGTAAACACCCCAGCTAGATGGAAAATCCAGGACCTATGAGATGGTACCCTGTGAAATTCTACAATCTAAGATTTCACACATATCGTCACGGGCTACCAAATCAATATGGACTACTCCTTCTCCACTGTAGCCCCCTTCTTCCACTTTGGGGCAAGTAATATATTGAACTCGCGGCTTTGCCGAATGCTCTCCTGTCCTGGGGTACGCCGTTCGTCGATGACCATCGCCTTCAAAGGCCCTGCTTTGTGGCAACACCGAAACAGCCAGGCTGGTACCATCACCATACCCCACACAGGTGAATTGGGTACCACACTTTCCCAGGTTACTATGTGGAAACTGCATCTGTTTATATACAGGTACCTTCCTGAGAGATCCCCTCCTCACTTGTGGACTACATATTGCTGTCCGGGACGGGAATATACTGGTCGTAACCCCACACCCATTTCTCTCTCAACTCCCTTATGGGCGCTACGCCATTTCCAACCTGAGAAACAGAGGTCATGAGGCGTCCCCCAATTTATTGACATATTTGCTGCAGGTCTCCCTAGCAAATGATCCCCAAATGTTCTCGGCTCTGGTGCAATAGTTGCACCCACCACAGGGTAAGCCACTCAGCTGGACGTCAGGATTGTACGCATTGCAACAATCGGGCATGGGCATACTCGACAATGTGTCTGCATTTGCATGTTTAGGCCCAGGCCAGTATTGCAGTACCAGAGTACCATGTTGTACTGTGATAACGTCCTCCAAGCTGAGTCCCCCTGTAGCGACTTAGGCATCACGGGACGGTTGAAAATAACCAAAATTTACCACTTTTCTGACGGCAGCCGGTGACGTATAAAAATCACCACATCTCGCATCAGTTCATGAGGCTCTTGCGACAAATAATGAAAATTGCTCGCAAATGAAGTGCCAATCGTGAGCCACAACAAAAACGCAGTAACCACATCAGATGTGTATATTTATTGTTTTACACTGTTACCCCACCCACCTATTTTTGGCCAGAAATTTCAACACGACTGAATTTGTTGGAATTATTTTCATGAAAATATGAGGCACATAGAATTTGCTACCATTTGTTCTATCGCTTACAAGTAATAACACACCATTTCCGAAAATGATTCCAAAGTGGGGTTATAACCACCTTAACTTTTTGCTACCAATGTCCGAAAAATACCTTATATATTCGGACGCGAAACCGTAAAAAGTTTGCGAAACAACATAGCATGCGCCATTTTGTACAATGTGTCAAAATCAACCGGAGCTAACATTAAGTTTAGTAGAATTATGAAATACTCTAAAAAATACACCAAGTCAACCTATAAAACTGTCCCGTGAGTCCATATACCGCATCTACCACATGAAAATTGCATGATCCGTTCTAACTACAGTACTAATGTGTCACGTATCTGACATTCCGTAGTCTTACAGATGTAAACCTAGTCAACACAGATCGGACTGTGCGAAGTGGTGACAAAATCACAACTTTCCATCAATGGGCACCTAAATATTATCAAATAACTTTAGAATCGTCTCCCAACTTACATATTAATTACTAAAAGTTATCGTTATTGCAATACTATCCACAATGATCAATACACACAATTTATTTGCATGATACTTACATCTACTAACATTGAATGTACCCAATTTATAAGTGTCCTTGTTATAATGTTGGAGAACAGATTATGTAAACTTTCTGCACAGAATTATGGAATTTACAAATGGAGATCTATTTAATACATGATGCTTCATCTTTCGCAAAACTAAACTAAATTACTTGTTAGTCATTTTAAAAATACATACCTCCATCATACTGTTTGGAAATAGTGTAAACACAGGTGAGCCACCAGCTCAAGGTGAGCCTAGATCTGCCCTGTTTGTGGATATTTTGTTTACATTTTGCTAAATTACCCCTTATCCTATTAATAGAACAGTCCTCCTAATATGGGAGAGCCTATTCAATATTATTTGAGGTGACAGGTTTATCACAACTTCACGAAATTCAAACATGTGCTAAATGTCAAGGTCATGAGCCAACGCCCTCGGCAAACATAACATTTCCACATTCGCCAAATGTATTTCATTTTTGAAATCCTCGTGTTCCAAACGCTTTGCGTAAGAACTATGTAGGTAATATTTCCTAGTTGAGGGATAAAAACGAGTCGTTTCTGAAAATCGACGTGGGCCAATTTTATTCCGTGTTTCGGATTCCGTACCCAGTAGAAGTCCCATCCTCGTCGCCAATAAGGTGTTTTTCCCAGACTACATAGTACGAGCACGGTACCTGTATATAGCCGGAGGTATTCAGGAACACCTTGAATCCTTTGGGTACGGCTGTAGGGTCAGAATGGCTCGCACGGAGAACGGGTAAATGGCCACTGGTTACGCAGCGGGGATAATTATCTGGACCTGGACCCTGAAACAACATGGGGCAGCGTGTACACAAGTGTACAGTAGGAATAACATAGCTAAAACCTACTTAGAATTGTCCGTGTACATTCTCTGCTCGCTGTGTAGGGAAATGACAGTTTTGACGACGCCAGTAAATCAGCACAATGTAAGCGTGCACGTGGAAACGCTTGAGTAACCACAACTTGGATCAGCCAGGTGCGTATCTAGCCTGACAATCAGCGATCTGAAAGGGCAAATACACAACATAAATAAGGTTTGGTAATGGCGGACACGTCACTCAACAACATCTTCTATATCACCCACAGGTGTTTCTGGCGTGTCTTGGATGGTCAATTATTGTTTGTAAATACATGAAACACCTTTATAAACCATGTACAAAGCAATTAAAATGCGCCTGGTGTATAAACAATATACATCTTATAAGGTAGCTGCACATTTTCTGCTTTATATGCAGTATATGACATGTTGCACTATAGATACACCACGCTACACAGTAAAAATGTGCAAAATATCATTAATACTTCTCGCACTAGCAAAAACTTATTTTGTTTGCCTTGAAAAACTGAAAATATGGCCTTGAATTTTTCCACTTTGAATTTGGGGAACCCTGAATTATGACACTTGCATAAGGGTGCTGCAACGAATAATGATGTATAAAGGAAAGAAAAATAATTGCCGATTGTGAACCACCGAATATCGGCTCCCATTATATAGGCAGAGCTCCAGATAAGCTGCATATTTGCATAAATACCCAATTAAAATTGCCAAAAACGCAATTGGAATCAGTAGTAGTGAGTATCAAAAAGCAATGAGAACAATTTTGGTACATTTATCATGCTGCAGAAAACAATAAACAGACCACCAATATAGCATATTTTTTCCATGAAAACACATCTTGGTATTTCATTAGAATTGTCTCCAAGGAGACAATTCTAATGAAATGACAATATATGTATCCAATTAAAATTTGGAAATACCTAATTGCTTCAGAAATGATGGAGTAACAATACTCAATTACTAATTCCTTATCTGGAGCCCTGTATAGGGGAATAAATTGCTGGATGATGATCAAGATCATGGTCACAAATGTCCCAGCAGAACAATGAGGGATCGTGGCTAGTTATCTATAGAAATCCTGTCCAACCTGTATCGTTCATGGCCTTATTGATTATAACAAGAGTGAATGTCGCTGTTGTTGTTGTGAAATGGAACAATTCTAGTGTTTTGATGGGTGTTGATCCAGATCATAGTATGTATCGTAGTGATGGGAATCGGTTCCCAATTTCATAATCGATCATCGGTTCGGTCAAGTAACCGATAATCGCTCATAATCGGAATCGGTTCATGTTATTGAACACAATTCAAATTCTTGGTTATTCAAGAGCAACAAAACTCGGTATGCACCAGGGATACTTTCTAGGGCTTAGTATTGTCATCTCTGTCTTCAATAACAACTTGGATTGATGCCTGATCTGGTGTCAGGTGCCAACTTAAACCATGATCTCATAGCCCATATACAATCGGATCTAGTTCTTGCATCTGATGTAGTCAAATCAACAAAAAAACAATGTATAAACAATATAAACTTGTTTTAATAAATTAATTAATAACTAGAGTTGACACATAATACTAGTCAGACTCAGCGTTGGTATTCTAGTTGGACTCGAGTGTATTTTTATCAAAACTTCCTGGTTAATAAAACACTGATTTCGATGATATAAAGAGCACTTTGAGCAGGGAAAATTATTTAGAACCCGTACCTGTTTTTCGTTTCCTGACCTGTCCAACCAGTCACACAAAGACTTTGATACAGATAATTAATTTTAGCACAGACTTTTTACTTCAGTTTTCAACAATGTTTCGACAATGTCTCTTTGACCGGTGGGCCCTCCCGGACTTGGTAAAAACCAAAGTATCGCCACACCCGGGACCTTGATTTGGCCCCGGGGTTTGCATAAATTGTGCGGTCTTTTGACATCGTCTGTTGTTGTTGGAAGTTGTTACCGGAAGGTCGAATTAGGCCGCATTCGATTGTATGAATCTCAAGTCGGACCACGGTTTGCCTTAATAGCGCAAACAAGAATTTCAGCGCAAACGGCGAAAACAACCACGGTCAAGTCGGACTAGGTGTATGGTCACCTCGAACAATTAATTTGGCCGTTGTCTTGTCAAACCATCATGTAACCATTGTACCGATCTAATGTGAACGATCAATGTACTTGTCCGTATAGCTTACCTCATAGATGACGGAAAAATCCAAAGTCTATGTCATACAGTATACAGTATTGACGCGAGGGCGTGCGGCAGAAATAAATAGATAGACATTCCCAGTAGTCTGTACGGTAATCGGTATACAAACAAGTGCGGCCAATCGCCCGGCAAAGCGCATTTACAAAATAATGTTGCTAACATATTAGCATTTTTTTACTATGCTCAAAAGCAGCCAATTTAGACATCGAGCGATCATTCGCGAAACTGATGCACATCTGGTACATTTTTCTTAACAAAACCATCGAGAAAGAGGCTTGAATGGTTAAATAAACTTGCTGCAACAGTTCGACACAGCAAGCATCGCAGCTGAACACAATTATGTTTCAATACTTTGGCATTTCTGGTATCCATACTCGATTATGGAGTTTCATAATCGATTGTCGCAAATCCGTTCTCAATCGATTATTAATCGGTTGTAATCGATCATCGGCACATCACTAATGTATCGGATTCATATTTTCATACATATTAATGTTGATTGCAACCAGTGTAGACACAGAGTACAGTCTGATCTGTGTCTACGGTGTCAACGTTGTACTCGGTGTTCAGTGAGAAATAAACGCTAAAATATCACCTAGGACCAGATCGCTATAACTATATTTGCAAAGGGAAGTAACTAGCTACGATCCTCATTGTACATTATTACGATGTTTACCTTTCAGCCATACAAAGCAGCTGGCTATGTCGGACAGTGAGGGAAGTGCTTTCTCGGATGCTGAGAGTGGTGGGAATGCTTCGGGGGATGAAAGTGAGGTAACGTATCCGCTAATTTCTTGTCATACTCCAGCATGGGGTTGTTTCACTAAGCTTATTATGATAAAGATGTTTGTACACAGCTTATGTCTCGCCCGCTTGTGGACAGCGTGATATAGTCGGCACATTGCCGTACATACATGCGTCCGGGTTAAAGTTTTTGGTTAAATTTTTTCAGTATACTATCAAAGCCTTGGTGGGCGCGACATACAGGCCCTGGCCATCTCGTTATTAATTTGATCTCACATTACCGTGGTTTACTAACGGTACCATTTTGCACATACATCATTACATGTGAACATCCGGCCTTAAATTACCTTAGCTGTTGATAGGCCATTAAACACCAACAAACAAAAACATGTGACACACAATCAAGTATTGTCAGTGTAAATTTTAATCCTTTTTTTTTTCCACTTACAAAGTTCTTAGTCTTGCGAAGCTTATTGAAGCGAGCCTCAGAGTGTTTGGGATGTCAGAGCTCCAGATAAGTTTTGTATCTAAAGTGTATTATACCCCCAGATTTCAAATTCAATGATTATTTTACTTGTACAAATTTAGAAATTCACTTATTTCGGCTGAAAAAATCAAACACGAAGTAAATATTCAACTTTATTACAGTATTTTCACTACTCAATTTGAAAATAAATGTGTATTTTCACATTGTTGTGAGTATTTTATACTCCCACTTTTGATAATCAATAAGTATTCTGCTAAAATAAGTGCGTAAACTAAGCCAATATGCACCTTATCTGGAGCTTTGACCGTTTGTCCATCCATGCGTGTGTCCGGTTAAGAAATGTGCTGTGTTTATCCTAGATCTGCCACTGGGGGCATTTCTGTGCCGACAGGCCACATTTTCTTGTTTATATTGTCCCCTGTCTGGGTTTCTAGTTGTTGTTTTTCTCAACCCAGACAATAGTCGTCACAATGACGTCCGGATTCTTCTGCGTTAAAAGTTTTTACATACCATTTATCTCCACAACCGCAAATCCAATTTACTAATTTCATTCTACATGTATGGCCTACCCATGTGGCCCACATACCGAAGGTCAATGCCAAATGACTTAGAAATTTGCGTTACAGTCTTTACAAAATTTGCGTTAAAGTTTTTACAAAATTTGTGTTAGTTTTTACATACATTGTATCTCCACATACCTTACTCGGATTTGCTTCAAATATTTCATTATGCCCCACCACGACAGTGGAGGGGGCATTTAGTGTTACCCTTGTCCGAGCTTACAAATGGATACATATGTGGCTAGGAGAACAATAGGTTATGTAATATTCTATTGTTCCGTGATTTTATGTGGCTAAAAATGGGTTTATGTGGCTACAGAACAATAGGGATGAACGAAGGAAAAGGTTAGGGTTAGCCACATAAGTATCCATTTGTAGGAACTTGCGTCCTTCCGTCCGTCAGTCACCAATCTTGTGACTCGTAAAACTTTTAAATCGTAATAGCTACACACCTGAAACTTGGTATGTAGCTTCCTTATGATGAGTAGATGCGCAAAGTTTATTTAATTTTTTTATTCAAACCCCGGTCATGTATTATCTCCCCTTTTTCAACCTTAGAATTTGGCAATTTTGCCTTGTGTCTCGTAAAACTTTTAAACCGTATTACAGCGTAATATCTACAGACCTGAAACTTGGTATGTATCTTGCTTTTTATGAGTAGATGCGCACAAATTATTTCGATTTTTGATTTGACCTCCGGGTCATGGATTATCTCCCCCTTTTCGAATTATAATTTTCCAATTTTGGCGTATAAGTCGTAAAACTTATAAACCCTAATAGCTACACATCTGAAACTTGGTATGTAGCTTCCTTATGATGAGGTGATGCGCAAATTTTATTTATATTTTTGAATCGACCCTTGGGTCATGGATTATGTCCCCCCTTTTGTGCCCCACCACGATAGTGGAGGGGGCATTTAGTGTTACCCTTGTCCGTCCCGTGTTTCCGCCTGTCCGTCCATCACCAACCTTGTGACTCGTAAAACATTCAAACCGTAATAGCTACAGACCTGAAACTCGGTATGTAGCTTCCTTATGATGAGTAGATGCGCAAAGTTTGTTTAGATTTTTTATTCGACCCTGGGGTCATATATTATCTCTTCCTTTTCAACTTAGAATTTTCCAATTTTGGTGTGAAAATCATAAAACTTTTAAACCCTAACAGCTACACATCTGAAACTTGGTATGTAGCTTCCTTATGATGAGTAGATGCGCAAAGTTTATTTAGATTTTTGAATCGACCCCCAGGTCATGGATGATCTCCCTCTTTTTTACTTAGAATTTGGCAATTTTGCCTTGTACAATGTAACTCGTAAAACTTTTAAACCGTAATACATGTAGCTACAGACCTGAAACTTGACATGTAGCCTCCTTATGATGAGTAGATGCGCAAAGTTTATTTCAATTGTTGATTCGACACACAGGTCATGGATTGTCTCCCCTTTTTGACTTGGAATTTTGCCTTGTTTATTATCAATTTTAATCATTTAATTTTCTTGAAATGCATTATTTCATTATACTTTGCAAGATAAGTATACTTTGCAATTTTGATGAAAACGCCTACAGGTTTAGAGTCTATAGATGTTGGCTAACTGTGCCGTCCAATGCAGGTGGAGAACAAGTCGAGCGCGGGCAGCGGGGATGAAGGGTCGGGGGATGAGGATGCAGACATGGGGCCCTCACACAAGAAGCGCAATATCATCGAGAGTGATAACTCTGAGGACGAAGCTCCCAAGAAGAAGAAGCAAGCCGTCGGCTCAGGCTCAGACGATGACGATATCTCGGTATTCTTTTTCTTGTTGATGTTATTGACACCATTGATCACAGTTGGCTATTACTCAATATTCTTATTATAGCCCTACCGAGATTTGGCGATGCCCCATAGGTTTCGCCCTGTCTGTTCATCTGTCTGTCTGTTCGTCTGTTTATTTTTTGGAAGTTTTTGTAAGAGTTTCTCAAATCACGTACATATATAGGGGCCCTATTTCTGGTTGTTGTTATTGATGCCATTGGTCACAGTGGGCTGTTATTAGGCCCCCCCTCCCCCCCCCCCCCTCCCCCCCCCCCCCCCCCCCCCCCCCCCCTCCCCGAGAATCAGCAGTGCCCTATAGGTTTCTCTGTCCATCCGTACGTTTATTTTTTGAAAGTTTTGTAAGAATTTCTCAAATCACCTATAATTTCTGTTTGCCTTCAGCTAATATCTTCATATTGCACACATGTAGTACTTAGTAACTATTATAGGAATGAATGGCCTTTTTGTGGAATTTATCGGGGTATAAACTTGGAAAAGTCGCGGGAATACTGGACGAAGGCCGGAAGGCCTCGTCCAGTATTCCAGCGACTTTTCCAAGTTTATATCCCCGATAAATTCCACAAAAAGGCCATTCATTCCTTATAATTCCAGCATTTGAAATAAATTCATCGAGAAAATGTGTTTATTTTCCGTTTTCTTAAGAATTATTTTAACTGCGCCTGCCGGTTACGGAAAGTAGTTCGGCATGGAGTTTACTGGGATATAAATTTTGGACAGAGACTTGCTACGGACCAATCAAATGTTAGGGAATTGTGTAAATATTTTTGTGCTGGAATTATACATCATTCCACATTAGTACAATTACCCTTGCTACTGATCGTACGTCCGTCTGTCTGTTTATTGATTTGAAAGTTTTTGTAAGAGTTTCTCAAATCACTTATAATTTCTGTTTGCCTTCAGCTAATATCGTCAGGAGCCGGCTCATCTGGATATACACGTTTTGCCAATACCACTATACAGGCATGTGGTGTTGAAAGGGTTAAGGAAACGATCAGTGATAGTAAAAAAATAAAACCTTATTCAGCGAATCATCGACTATGCAGCCAGATGATGACGACTATGTATACTTGTTGTTGTTGTCACCGTTGGGCTGAGTCGGACCAATGATGTAGCTAATGAAACTTTTATTGCTTTAAGCTAAGCGACGTGATGTCAAATCGCCAATTCTAATTTTGGTGATACCCCGGAAGCAGTTATAAGGGAAGTTAGTTACTCTTGTTTGTCCAAGTTTGGTAACTTATTTATAAGAACGTCTATTGGAGGGAATGCCTATAGTCCTTTGTCATTGTCAGGAAATAGACGAGGAGGAATTGGAAGATGTCACAGACGGACGGAAGAAGAAGAAAAAGCCTCGATACGGTGGCTTCATCCTGGACGAGGCTGGTATGTATCTTTGATAGTCTTTTTTTACAACACGGGACTTCGATACTGGAGGTCGTGTGTTTAACCCGAAAGCCCGCTATAGCTGCGTTTACAAGTAGTGCAGTCTGTCACAGGGTTGGCAATTTCCCGGGAAATAAGAGTATTTCCCAGGACGGCAGGAAATACCTGGAAATACTGGGAAATACCGGGAAATATGAGTCTTGGTGGTCTTTTTAATTCCAAAATGTCAAGATGAGTCTCTATATTCCCCTATATCTACTATGGTTTATATCTGTGTAGACTGATAAGCCTACAGGTAAAACATTCTGCAATAAAAAAAGAAATAATAAGTTTATTTAGAGGAAAAAAACATCATTATTTTCTAGACAATTTTCTTCCCTATATAAAAGTCTATGTAGTATTTGCCAACTGTCTATTTTATTGTATATCAGAACACCCCTCATTACTATAGTAACCTGCCACTAATAAAAGCTGCTTTTGGAATTTTGAGAAAATTGCTGTTGATAACAGGGATAATTCATGTATAGTGTAAGTGTAATTGTTTTACAACTTGACATGACCATAATACAGACCACCTTTGTTCTTATTATACAGTATGACACAAAAGATGTGAGAGAAGGCTGACAATTAACAGCCTGTTGTCATAGTCTGATGGTTTATTAAAGTATAGTAAAGTCTCATCAATGTACATGCAAATAAGTAGACATTAGTAGGCTTTTGGCTAATTTTAACAAGTTTAGGTACTGTGTCTCATACGTACCATCGTGGCCCATAGTCTTGGCCCATAGTCTGCATGTTAAATAAATGTCATAATAATAATGCAAATAAGTAATACAAATGCAAAGCATAAAACAACAGTACATTGTCAGTCATATAAGACTTGTAAGAGACTATGTGTATGGACATCATGCATGCTAAGATCATTTATTCTCATTTCTTGATACCGAATATTAGTGTGGGAGAAGGTTGACGATTAACAGCCTGTTGTCTAAACATAGTCTGATCATGATGACGTTATCCTTGTGAATTGTATCTAGCAGACACTCAGATGCTTCCTAGAAAATGAAGAAGTAATTTACAAAAAAATAATACAACCAAAATATAAATGTCATGGTTGCCAAATATTCCACCTGATGAGTACCGCTAGTTGGGAATGAAACAGATCTATACATTGTAATTAACCCCTATATCTAATTATTAAGTTGTTGATTGTTTAATTAACTATTACTGAGCTTAAAACTTAATTTAAATAACTTTAATTATCAAATAATAACATCAAAATTCATATTTCCCGGTATTTCCCACTTTGGGGAGTATTTCCGTATTTCCCGCCGGGAATTCCCGGCCAACCCTGAGTGCAGATGAGCTGGCTCATAATGAGCCGTCTCATCAGGTTCTGCACATTTTGCATGTAATTTTCATATTTTTGAGAGCAAAAAACACCCCCTTTTCATAAATGAACTACTGGTAGTCTGAAAAGCATTTTGTAGCGATTTGTTGCAAAATTAACATATCAAAATCCATTCCAGTTACTTAAGGGTGAAAGGGTTAATCCCTGCCCTACGCATGACAAAATACTTTTAGGAAAGCAAAGTCTCATTCCTATGTGATCTTAGTTCCTATAGTATAGGAGAAAGTAAACAAATAAATATACTAATACATACCTATCAACCATCCACTGAATGAATCAACCAACCACTCAATGAATGAATCAACCAACCACTCTATGAAGGAATCAACCAATCAATGAATGAATCAACCAACCACTCAATGAATGAATCAACCAACCAATCAATGAATGAATCAACCAACCACTCAATGAAGGAATCAACCAATCAATGAATGTATCAACCAATCAATGAATGAATCAACCAATGAATGAATCAACCAACCAATCAATGAATGAATCAACCAATCAATGAATGAATCAACTAACCAATCAAAGAACGAATCAACCAATCAAAGAATGAATCAACCAATTATTCAAAGAAACAACCAATCAATAAATGAATGAACCAATTATTCAAACAATCAATCACTTAATGAATCAACCAACTAATCAATGAATGATTCAACAAATTATTGAAACAACAAATCACTGAATGAATTAACCAATTATCCGATGAAACAAATAACCAATCAAATGAATGAACCAACAACTTATTCAACCAACCAATCACTCCGGCAGAGGTGGATGAGGATGATGATGAGGATGACGAGGGGGAGTGGGAGGAGGGGGCCGAGGAACTCATTGAGAAGAAGTCCACCTACGAGGGCCCCACCGCCCGCGAACTCGAGAGTAACCGCCGCCTCAACGAAATGCTCAAGTATGTCGGCTCTGTTGTGTGGTGTGTAGTTGGCAGTGCTTGTTTTGTAACCAATCGATGCTGTATCTACTTGGTAACAGGTTGGGTCCATATGATTTTGATGCCGATCCTGATTTTTATAATGATCTGGTGCATTAACCCTTAGAATACGGTAAACAAATATTGTCGTCTGCTGTTGTTTTATATTTCATCTATTTTCTCAATAAAAAAATAGATTCGCAGCACTTTAAGAAAATAAAAAATAAACAGCAGACGGCAAAATATAATTCAGCATAGTAAAGGTTAAGGGTGCCCGGCACCAGTAGCCGATTTCATCAAAATTGCAAAGTATACTTATATAGCAAAATATACTTTGAGGGAGAAATTTTCAATTTAAGGATAAATTTATTATTTGTTATTTATATACTGAATTTATTACATTATCACAGCCAAAATGGCTGTGATAATGTAATAAATTCAGTATAATAATTCTGCATATTTTTAATCATCAAATACGTGCAGTGGTTAGTTCTATATGAAATAATGCATTTTGGGGAAAATAAATGATTACTCCCTCAAAGTATTCTTTGCTAGATACATGTAAGTATACTTTGCAATGTTGGTGAAATCGGCTACTGATCAAGACACTGTCATTCAGTGCTGAAATGTGTATTGTAATTCCACTGCTCTCCCATGCATGTTCATTCCCGTCTGTATTTGACCCTGTTGTTGAATGAATGTAAAACCCCAATCATTCAATTTACATCGGCGTCAAATTGCCAATTCTATAACACTAGATTTCGCTACCTGTTTTCATCATCCAGAATTCTGCATTTGCTATGTATGTAACTCGCACCAAAATTTAACAGTTTTAAAATTACCAATTTTTTACCTTTGTTGACTTCCTGACGTGTTTACAGCAGCCCGTATTCTGTATTTGCTATAGATGTAACTCACTCCAAAATTCAACATCATTAAAAATTACCAAATTTTCATCGTTATTTACGACTTTTTAACGAAGTGTTTACAGCAGTCATAATTCTGTATTTGCTATGTATGTATGTAACGCACACGAAAATTCAACGTTGTTACAAAATGACGATCACTGTTATTGACGACAATCTCCCCGGCGTGTTTACAGCAGCCAGTATTCTGTGTTTGCTGTCCATGTAACTTGAAATTTCAACGTCTTTACAAAAGTACGATCACCATTACTATAAACAATTTCCTGATGTGTTTACAGGAGCCAGTATTCTGTATTCTGTAACTCACTCGAAAATCAAACGTCGTTACAAAATTACTGTCACCAGTATTTACCACAATTCCTTTCATGTTTTCAGCAGCCATCATTCTGTATTTTCTGTCCATAAATCGCGCCAAATTTCAACGTCATTGCAAAATTACGATCACCAGTATCAACAACAATTTCCTTGTACATGTATACAGTGGCTATATTCTGTATTTTTCATACATGTAACTCACTGCAAAAATAATTCCAGCACAAAAATATTTACATAATTCCCTAACATTTGATTGGCCCGTAGCAAGTCTGTGTCCAAAATTTATATCCCAGTAAACTCCCACGCCGAACTACTTTTCGTAACCGTGAGGCGCAGTTAAAATAATTCTTAAGAAAACGGAAAATAAACACATTTTCTTGATGAATTTATTTCAAATGCTGGAATTATAAGGAATGAATGGCCTTTTTGTGGAATTTATCGGGATATAAACTTGGAAAAGTCGCGGGAATACTGGACGAGGCCTTCCGGCCTTCGTCCAGTATTCCCGCGACTTTTCCAAGTTTACCCCCATAAATTCCACAAAAAGGCCATTCATTCCTATATTGAACATCATTAAACAATTACAGTGGAACCTCTCTAAACCAGACACCCTGGGGTGTGGAGGTCCCCAGGGTGTCAGGTTTAGACCGGTGCCACAGTAAAACAGACAGATGACTACTTCAAGACAAGCGTGGATACTGTTCTTTTGTGAACGTATATTATCAATGGAGATAAATATAAATGAAACATATAAAAATTAAGCACAGCTAACTCGTCTGTCCGGTTTACCGGGGTTCTACTGTACAATCACCATTATTGACAACAATCTGCCCGGCGTGTTTACAGCAGCCAGACGGAGGACGAAATAGAGGAGTACTACCGACAGAAGTACGGTGACAGTTCCGCTGTCGAGAGGTTCGGGGAGGGGGAGGAGATGTCGGACGAGATCACACAACAGGGACTGCTGCCAGGTGTCAAGTAAGTCATAAATATCTTCACACAATTCCGCAAATTTTACGAGTTGTAACTTTTCTTACTAAACTAGCATATTTTCTGGTTTGGCAAAATTAGGTATCGTTTTACATTTTATAATTCGCCTTACTTTCTTAAACAAATCGCTGGCCAGTATTGCGCTCCACTTATTTAACATATTGCAAGATTTAACCCCAATAACCTGTTCAACAAGAAATGGAAAATCAATACTCGGATGGGAGACTGCAAAATAAATTTGGCTAATTGTATCCCCCAGACTACCGTCGGGGGATACTATGGATTTGACAGCGCGCCGCGTCCGCGGTCCGCGTCCGCGGTCCGCGTCCGCCGTAGACACTTCTTGTCCGGAGCATAACTCGAACACCCTTTGGAATATTTTCATGAAACTTCACACATGCATAGACCACGACCCGAAGGTGTGTCGCGCACAAGAATGACAACTCTTGCATAGCTAATTTTTTAGTTATCTCCCTTTTTTGTTTCGCGCACTGATTGACCATAACTCGACCACCCTTTGGAATATTTTTATGAAACTTAACACATTCAATTAGACCACGAACCGAAGGTGTGTCGTGCACAAAAGAATGACAACTCTTGCATAGCTAATTTTTTGTAGTTATCTCCCTTTTTTGTTTCGCGCACTGATTGACCATTAACTCGACCACCCTTTGGAAGTATTTTTATGAAACTTAACACATTCAATTAGACCACGAACCGAAGGTGTGTCGTGCACAAGAATGATAACTCTTGCATAGCTAATTTTTGAGTTATCTCCCTTTTTTGTTTTCGCTCTGATTTCCTGTCCGGAGCATAACTCGACCACCCTTTGGAATATTTTCATGAAACTTCACACATGCATAGACCACGACCCGGAGGTGTGTCGCGCACAAGAATGACAACTCTTGCGTAGCTAATTTTTCAGTTATCTCCCTTTTTTGTTTTGCGCACTCTACAAACTGGACAATAATGCATGAAGACCTGTTTTCTCGTCTGCTCTGTATACCTTTTCTCGTGTGCTCTGTACACCTTACCTGTAGAGAGAACAATAGAAACTGGGAGAACCATGTGCTAAGCATGGGCTAGCATGTGCAGATGTCCACTGCTTGACCACTGCTTGACCACTGCTGACCAGGTAATTTATACAGGTAAATCACTACATTGGGTACTGTGTTGAAAATATTGTGGCATTATGTGGACCTCTGCAGATATAGTCGATAAATATAGGACTATTAAAAAAAAATCTGGTCTCCAATAGCAAGCATTATTATTTTTAAACTTTTTTTTGTCATTTTTTTTTTTTTTTTTTTTCATTATTTTTTTCATTTTTTTTTCAAATTATTTTTCAATTTGACTGGAAAAAAAATCTGGGCTCCAGTAGCAAGCATTATTATTTTTAAACTTTTTTTTTCCATTTTTTTTTTTTTCATTTTTTTTTTCAAATTATTTATCAATTTTTGCCCAGTAGCAGAAGGTCGTAAGTGCTATATACAGACTATTCACATGTACATGTGCTAGCATGTGCAACTGACCACTGACCACTTACAGGTAATTTATACAGGTAAATGATTATATTACATTTCCGTAAACTGTGTTGAAAATATTGTGGCATTATGTGGACCTGTGCAGATATATGTAGATAAATATAGGACTATTAAAAAAAATTCTGGGCTCCAGTAGCAAGCATTATTATTTTTAATTTTTAAACTTTTTTTCCATTTTTTTTTTCATTTTTTTTTTCAAATTCTTTTTCAATTTTTGTCTAGTAGCATAAGGTCGTAAGTGCTATATACAGACTATTATCATATAATAAAACAATTATTGACTAGTGAGCCATAGAATATAATCTGATATTCTATGGTTCACTAGTCAATAATTGTATAATATGTTCGGGCCAGTGAAAATTGCTTTCGGGCCCAGGCTCGAGGTCAAGGCAGGACAAGGCGAGGCATCTGATTCCGCGGAATTCTTGTTTACTTATCTCCCTTTGTTGTTTCGTGCTCTGATTTTGTATCCAAAGCATAACTCGAACACGCATATACGCATTGCTCTAATGGTCCTCTACCGCCCTGTGCCAAATCCACGTTCGTTCTGCCCCCATCAAGCCCAGGGTCAAGGTCACATACTTAGTGCTTCAAAAACATTAACGCTTTGTGGGTAAATATCTTATACTTTCTGTTTTCTTTCATGGATCATGGATCATCTTCATATTTCATATACGCATTGCTCTAATGGTCCTCTACCGCCCTGTGCCAAGTCCACGTTCGTCCTGCCCCACCAATCCCAGGGTCAAGGTCACATACTTGGTGCTTCAAAAACTTTAACGCTCAGGTAAATATCTTATAATTTTTTATTTCCATTCACGGATCAACTTCATATTTCATATACGCGTTCTGCTCTATGGTCGTCTACCGCCCTGTGCCAAATCCACGTTCGTCCTGCCCCCGCCAAGCCCAGGGTCAAGGTCACATACTTAGTGCTTCAAAAACTTTAACGCTCGGGTAAATATCTTATAATTTCTGTTTTCTTTCATGGATCATCTTCATATTTCATATATGCATTGCTCTAATGGTCCTCTACCGCCCTGTGCCAAATCCATGTTCGTCCTGCCCCCGCCAATCCCAGGGTCAAGGTCACATACTGGGTGCTTCAAAAACTTTAATGCTCAGGTAAATATCTTATATTTTTTCTTTCCATTCACGGATCAACTTCATATTTCATATATGCGTTGCTCTAATGGTCCTCTACCGCCCTGTGCCAAATCCACGTTTGTCCCGCCCCCCGCCAAGACCCAGGGTTAACATCATATACTTAGTGCTTCAAAAACTTTAATGCTCAGGTAAATATCTTATAATTTCTGTTTTCTTTCACGGATCAGCTTCATATTTCATATATGCATTGCTCTAATGGTCCTCTACGCCCTGTGCCAAATCCACGTTTGTCCTGCCCCCGCCAAGCCCAGGGTGAAGGTCACATACTTGGTGCTTCAAAAACTTTAACGCTCAGGTAAAAGAAAATTTTGACTTGCAATTTGGCCTCATTTATTATCAAAGCGATATGTGGGACATCCGTGTTCTATGAACACATTTTTTTCTAGTTTATTAAACTTCACACATGCATAGAAGACGACCCAAAAGGGTGTCGCACGTAAGAATGACACTCTTGCATCGTTAATTTCTTAGTTATCTCCCTTTGTTGTTTCGTGCACTGATTTCGTGTCTGGAGCATAACTCGAACACCCTTTGGAATATTTTCATGAAACTTCACACATGCATAGACCACGACCCTAAAGGTGTGTCCCGCAAGAATGACAACTCTTGCATCACTAATTCTTTAGTTATCTCCCTTTGTTTTTCCGTCACTGATTTTGTCTCCGGAGCATAACTCGAACACCATTTTTTCAAACTACTTGTGTATCTGGGGAGGGGGATACACATGCGCTTGTCGACAAGCGTCCATTCCTAGTTAAGAATTTTATTTTCACATAGTGGATTTTTAAGGAACTAAATTCTGCGGTCGCTAATGCTCCCTCGCATTTAATTCCTTAAAAATCCAATATGTGAACAATAACTTGTACATATAAGATTTATTTAAAAAATATAATTTTCTGATCAATCAAGCGGGTGGCAGGTAGGAGCATGTGATAGGTAATTTAACGATCGGGGTTCATCCGACTGGAGACCTGGTTTCGCCCTCACACACGTCTTTAGCAGTTTGTATATGACAGTTCAATCTGGTTATATCCCTTATGTGAGTATTATGATTATTCGTAATGTTATTTTAGAGGAAAGTGCCAAATGACCTTGGTGTGGTATGGACCTGGCACCAGGTCCGGTTATTCTAATTTCAGGGCTGAATATATTTTTTCTTGATGTAAATATTCCGTTCTGATTTTCAGATTTTCCCCCCAATATAGCGTGTTAAAACGGGATTGAACCCATTTGCCCGGCCTTACATGACCTTAGCTGTTGATAGACCGTTAAACATCAATAAACAAAAAAAAAACTGATCAATCAAATATTCTGAAGAATCTGTAGAAGAATCTATGCCGGTTAAGGATGAAAACGTTGATAAACAATCCGTTGTTTATTCTATTATAAGCATGCCGCCATTGTAGAGACCCGAACCTGTGGCTGGTGAAGTGTCGTATTGGGGAGGAGCGACAGACCGCCATCCAGCTCATGAGGAAGTTTATTGCCTACCAGTTCTCCGACGAGGTATGTACACGTCACCCGCTGTCGAGACACGCCATGTAATTTTGTACCTTCGGACAACTGCGTAATTTCATGAAATATGTTTACAAAATTTACATTTTCCGTAAATGGCGTCAAAATTTACAATATTTTCCACAGATTGCGTCAAAGCACTCAAAGGGTGACAAAATAGTACATGCAACCTTTGACTTTATTTATGAAAAATATTGTAAATTTTGTAAGCGTATTTAATGAAATTATACAGATGTCCGAAGGTACAAAATCACATGGCGTGTCTGTTGAATTTGCAATCATTTCATCAGGGATAGCGAAATCATCAAATTCCTGTGAGACGTGAACTGTGGGGAAATGACAATATGAATGTGCGCATATAATTCCAGCACAAAAATATTTACACAATTCCCTAACATTTGATTGGCTCGTAGCAAGTCTCTGTCCAAAATTTATATCCCAGTAAACTCCCACGCCAAACTACTTTCCGTGAGGCGCAGTTAAAATAATTCTTAAGAAAACGGAAAATAAACACATTTTCTTGATGAATTTATTTCAAATGCTGGAATTATAAGGAATTAATGGTCCTTTTGTGGAATTTATCGGGGAATATAAACTTGGAAAATTCGCGGGAATACTGGACGAGGCCTTAAAAAATTACAATTTTCGAAAAAAAAAATATTTAATTTTCGAAAATTGTAATTTTTTATCGCTTCGTCCAGTATTCCCGCGACTTTTCCAAGTTTATACCCCAATAAATTCCACAAAAAGGCCATTCATTCCTATAATGAATGATATAAAGGAACTACTGATATCTCACCGGAAATTTTTTTTTTTCATCCATGAAAACATGTGACTTTTATTTACATCATATAGCTATGTATTTTACAGGTAGGTACCGTATATACAGTTTATTGAACAAGTTTAGCTGATTATCGTGAAATAATGCACACGTGATTGGGTCCTTAAGCTAAACAAGCAAGTGAGCGTAGCAGACCCGAGTTTGCTTAGCCATACGATCCAATCACGTGGACATTATTGCAAGGTAATTAGCTCATCTGGTTAAATTAAAAAAAATTCTTACAATTCACTCGTGAAACTTGTAAAAATGAAGCGAATCAAGTGTAACATATGGCCAACAGTTGTACAAATTAATTTCATGTCAGCTGTAGTGAATGTGACTGCTCGCGATTCAGAGGGTGTGTCCGAGAACATGATTTCATAGGTTGAAGGAAACACTTCATAACGACGTTACTGACGTCGAACCGAGTGGTGTAATTGGCTGTTGTATTTGTGTAAACTACATGCATGCATAGCTCCAGATAAATTTTGTATCTAAAGAGTATTATACCCTCATATTTCAAATTCAATGCGTATTTTACTTTTACAAATGTATTATTGATTTTCTTCCGTATTAAATAGGGAACAAATGATAAAAAATAAAACAAATTTAAAAAATCACTAATATTTGAGCTACAAAAAGCAAACACTGTTTTTGCCAGCCCAATTAAGTAAATTTTCAATATTCAATTTGAAAATCAATGAATGCGTATTTTCACATTTTATTTTTGTATTTTGTACCCCCCCCCCCCCCCCCTTTTGATAATCAATGCGTATTCTGCTAAAATAAGTGCATAAAATACACCATTACGCACTTTATCAGTAGCCTATTTCACCAACATTGCAAAGTATACTTTAGTAGCAAAGTATACTTTGAGGGAGAAATTTTCAATTTTATGAGAAATTTATTAATTTTTATTATACTGAATTTATTACATTATCACAGCAAATTGTGATAATGTAATAAATTCAGTATAATAATTCTGCATACTTTTAATCATGAAATATATGCATTTGTTAGTTCTATATGAAATAATGCATTTCAGGAAAAATAAATGATTACTCCCTCAAAGTATACTTTGCTATTAAAGTATACTTTGCAATGTTGATGAAATAGGCTACTGGAGCTCAGATAAATGTACTAATATGTAAGAAATAATACATTTTCTATCCTCTGACCGGCAGCCGATGCAGATCAAGTCTGTGGTGGCCAAGGAGACCCTGAAGGGATACATCTACATCGAGGCGTACAAACAGACGCACGTAAAACACGCCCTTGAGGGTATCGGCAACCTCCGAGTGGGCATCTGGTCACAGATGGTACGTATAGCTGTCATTATAGTCATGTAGATAAGTATAGCTATCGTGGGTGGCAGGTGGGAGCACGCAGTGGGTAATTTAACGATCGGGGTTCATCCTTACCCGACTGGAGACCTGGGTTGGCCCTGACATACGTCTTTGGCATTTTGTATGTGACAGTTGAATCTGGTTATACCCCATATGTGAGTATAACGATATTCGTAATCCTATTTTAGGGGAAGGGGCCAAGTGACTGGTGTGGTATGGACCTGGCACCAGGTCAGGTTATTTTAATTTCAGGGCTGAATATATTTGTTCTCGATGTAAATATTCCGTTCTGATTTTGGGATTTTCCCCCAATGCAGCAGGTTAAAATTGGATCGAACCCGTTTGCCCGGCCTTACATGACTTTAGCTGTTGATAGGCCGTTAAACACTAATAAACAAACAAACAAACAAAACGTATAGCTATCATTGCCATACAGGGGCCAGCCGTACTCAACTTTGTAAAGTAAAATGTTCGTAAGTGCAAGTTTAGGATCATCTGGAAATTGCAATTGATGGATTTACAATTATTGAGCATAGGCTGCAAATGCAGCCTATGCTCAATAAATGTAAATCCAATAATTGTGTACAAGAAAACATTGTTAATGTGAAATTTACAGACTATTATAATTTTGCTCTTACAAACATTTTAGTCGTACGAAGTTTAGTGAAACGGCCCCCAGGATAGTGTTTAACATGAAAAGTTTGTATATGACTACTGTTGGATGGATGTAAAACCTCTGGATGGGTATCTGGTCACAGATGGTACGTATAGCTGTCATTATAGTCATAGGGAAATGGCATTGAACTTCAATATGCTAACATATTAATTCCTTTTCTAATCACGGATGGGTTGTGGCCTAGGGGTTAGGACACCTGACTTTCCATCCGGAGGTCGTGGGTTCAAATCTCGCCTTAGGCATCAAAATACTTTCATAGTATGAGGCTTTATAGCCGTCTCTATCTGACCTTAGCTGTTCCTTGGACGTTAAACCCATTCACTTTCCTTTTCTAATTAGCCGTCTCCTCAGGATCTGGGGCCCGTTTCACTATACTTTGTATGACTAAAATGTTTGTAAGTGCAAATTTAGGATCTTCTGGACATTTCAATAGATGGATTTACATTTATTGAGCATAGGCTGCATATACAAGAAAATATTGTTAATGTGCAATTTACAGACTTCACAATTTTGCACTTTAGTCATACAAAGTTTATTGAAACGCCCCCTGTTGTGTCACATATTGATGGCTGCTCGATTAAACACCATTTAATGAACCAATCTATTATCTCCAGATGGTCCCTATCAAAGAGATGACTGACTGTTTGAAAGTGGTCAAGGAGACTGCCGTACTGAAGCCGAAGTCGTGGGTACGACTGAAGCGTGGAGTCTTCAAGGACGATCTGGCCCAGGTGGACTACGTGGAGTCAGCCCAGAACGCCGTCCATCTCAAACTGCTGCCCAGGATCGACTATTCTCGCCCTCGCGGATTGCTTCGCAACCAGATGAGCGTACGTATAATGAGATACATTAGGTGATTTTGTACTTCGGACATCTGCATTTGCAATATTTCTCATAAATAAAGTCACATGGTGACAAAATTTTCACAGTACATGCAGAATATAATTCTGCATGTACTCTGAAAGTTCTGTCAACTTTTGACGCCATTTAATGTAGTTCATGAAATCGCAGTTGTCCGAAGGTACAAAATCACATGGCGTGTCTCGAATGATAATGAGCATGTACTCTGTATTTACGCTCTACATCAGAAAGTTTGTTTGGGTGAGGTTTCGACCAATTAAACTGCCTGATTTTGTGTTTACATTACAAGATTATTAAGCATTGACCTCGCCCCCGAGATTGTTCCAGAAACCGAGGAGCATATGTAAGATAAATAGAGAATACCAGGTTAGTGCCATGAATGGGGAAAAATATCTGGCAAGGCTCTGCCGAGCACATCCCGTTTCCGTGCCGCGCCAGATATTTTTTCCCATTCACGTCACTATCCTACTATTCTATTTATCACGTCAACACCTACAAATGGCTGTAAAATGCAAAAATTGTATTGACTGGATATCAAAAATGTTTCACGGCACCGTGTTTCACGGCACATACGCACTGTGTTGACGGGATAAAAATTATTATTATAACTTACAGCGTGGGTTAATTGATTTGCGTCCTGAAAATCACTAAGTATTATTGGCTGTGGCTCAGCTGTACTCAGTCTTGACGAAGCAAGCTGTCTGATTTTCTTTAAAAACTCGAAAACTTGCTTTAAAAGTTCTATAATTAATGGCCTGATTAAAATTTTGAGCATGTAATCAATTTGTATATTCAAAATCAAGCCATTTTATCTGTGAAGCCAACTTTCAGTTTGAACCCTTACTCCGCTATCTTAATTTTTTGTCGTCTGCTGTTTATTTCCTATTTAGACCCCCCGCAACGAGTAATGTGGGGGTATACTGGAGTCAGGTTGTCCGTCCGTCCGTGCATCCGTCCGTGCGTCCGTAAACTTAACATCAGAGAAATATTGTTATAACTTCTGAAATGCTTCATATTTCACACATGCATTCCTGTAAGGCTCTACTACCATGCTGTGCCAAATCCACGACCGTCCAACCCCCGCAGATCCCAAGGTCAAGGTCAAATACTTAGTCTGTAAACTTAACATCAGAGAAATATTGTTATAACTTCTATTTCCTTCATCTACAATGCTTAATATTTCACACATGCATTCCTGTAAGGCTCTACTACCATGCTGTGCCAAATCCACGACCATCCAACCCCCGCTGATACCAAGGTCAAGGTCAAATACTTAGTCTCTTTACAAAACTTAACATCAGAGAAATAAGTTTTAACTTCTATTTCCTTCATTGAAAATTCTTATTATTTCACTTGTGCATTCCTCTAAGGTTGTACTATCATGCTGTGACAAATCTACGACTGTCCAACCCCCGCTGATCCCAAGGTCAAGGTCACATACTTAGTCTCTTTACAAAACTTAACATCAGAGAAATATGTTATAACTTCTATTTCTTTCATTGAAAATTCTTAATATTTCATATGCTGTGACAAATCCCGCTGATCTCGAGGTCAACGTCACATACATACTGTATAACCTCGAATTAACGCCCCCCTCCTAATAAACCCCCCCCCCCCCCAAATAAAAAAAAAATAAAAATTTTACCAATGACCGCCAATTTCAAACACAAATAATCCTTAAATCCTTATTTGTGTTTGAAATTGGCGGTCCTTGGTTACCAATGACCGCCAATTTCAAACACAAATAATCCTTAAATCCTTATTTGTGTTTGAAATTGGCGGTCCTTGGTAAATTTTTTTTTTTTTTCTTTCCTGGCTAATAAACGCCCCCCCCCCCCCCCCCACTTTTCCCCCCCCCCCCCCCCCCTTTTTGTAAAATGTAACGCCCACGGGGGCGTTAATTCGAGGTTATACAGTAGTCTCTTTACAAAACTTAACATCAGAGAAATCGGTTATAACTATTTCCTTGCTCGGTTCTGCTTCACATTTCACACACTCATTGCTCCAATGGACCTCTACCACCCTGTGACAAATTCACGTTAATGCCGCTCGCGCTAATCCCAGAGTCAAGGTCACAAGCCCACACACTTGGAAATTTTTACATATTTTAGGGGTACCTGGGCCCACGCGGGGGGTATTCCGTAAGCCTCGCTTACTGACCAAATTAGTTTCCATTTGTATCACCAAAAACATGCTTTGACAGCACTTTAGTATAATTTACAACATGCTTTGACAGCACTTTAGAATCATTTCCATTGGAAATCCATTGGAAATGATTCTTGAAATGCTGTCAAAGCATGTTTTTATTGAGAAATAAGGCAAGATATAAAAGCAACAGCAGACGACAATTGTTGTGTGTAGCGGTCTAAGGGTTAAACTTTGGTTACAGTATGACATGCTCAGAAATGTTTTTATTGAATGAAGACAGTTGAGTTTGCACTAATTTGTGGACAGTAGTTGAACGTGATACATGGATTGTCTATAATACTTACTGTGAAAGAGAGTGCGGGGGCCGTTTCACTAAACTCCGTACGACTAAAATGTTTGTAAGTGCAAAATTATGATAGTCTGTAAATTTCACATTTGCAATGTTGTCATGTAAACAATTATTGGATTTACATTTATTCAGCATAGGCTGCATATGCAGCCTATGCTCAATAAATGTAAATCCATCAATTGAAATTTCCAGACGATCCTAAATTTGCACTTACGAACATTTTAGTCGTACAAAGTTTAGTGAAACAGCCCCCTTATTCCCCTCCGTACATAACCTTGTTGAATTGACATAAACATGTTTAATTAAAGAGTTATGGTCATTGGTTATTAATATAAAACATATATATATATTTAATTATTATGTGGATATTGTTTTCAGGAGGAAGATAAAAAGAAAAAGAAGCGGCGACCAGCACAGAAGCCGTTTAATGTCGACGAAGTGAAGTAAGATATTGAGCTAAATGTATAAAGAAAATATTTTGATATTTTTAAACAATTCCAGTCATATGTCTCGCATGGTAATGGGAGTCGACTGCAGATATGCTCCTTATTCGAGTATAGTCTCGACTAGTGGCGGCTTATATCACAGGAGAAGTGTGGCATGTTGATGTTGTGACTAGTGTACATGTAGATCCATATCAGCCTGCTCTGTTTGCACAGGGCATGTCTCTCCGTGCTCCAGATAAGCTTTGTGTCTAAAGCGTACTATACCCCCTGATTTCAAAATCATTGCATATTTTACTTTTACAATTTAATTGCTTTTTGCAGCTCGACTAAGTGAAATTTTCAACTTTATGACAACATTTTCACTACTCAATTTGAAAATCAATACGTATTTTCACTGCTGTGCATATTTTGTACTCCCACTTTTGATAATCAATGCGTATTTAGCTAAAATAATTGCGTAAAATACGCCAATACCCACCTTATCTGGAGTGCTGTCTCTTCCAAAATGTAGCTTCAGATTTCAGGAGTGTGCTTGCAAATGCCAATTTGTAGCAAGAGGTAGTAGAGTAAACACAAATGCAATAAGCCTCACTCTAGCTCCAGATAAGCTGCGTATTTGCTTAAATACCCAATTAAAACTGCCAAAAACCCAATTGAAATCAGACATAGCGAGTATCAAAAACCAATAAAAAATTTGTGGTACCTTTATCATGCTGCAGAAAACAATAAACAGACCACAAATATAACATATTTTTCTTATTTTCCATGAAAACACATCTTGGTATTTCATTAGAATTGTCCCCAAGGAGACAATTCTAATGAAATGCCAAGACGTGTTTTCATTTCGAAGCAAACTTCAATAATTGCTGTCTGTTGATGTGTAAAAAGTAGTGTGATTTCATTTTACCCAATTAAAATTTTGAAATACCCAATTGCTTCAGAAATGATGAGTGACAATACTAAATTACTAATTCCTTATCTGGAGCCCTGCTCACTATTTCCAGTGTCGGTCATAAAATGTGAAAAGGGTGTGCGGAAAACATTGCTTGGCATTATGATCACTCTGTTATTATCTATGTAGATAGCAATAAATAATAGTGAAACCGATGATATCTAACAACTGAGTTTTCTGGGGGTCAGTTCGGAGGTTCTACTTAACTAAAACTGACCTCGCATGTGTTTCAGGAAAATTGGCGGTGAAGTGACGACCGATGGTGATTTCCTCATATTTGAGGGCAACAAGTTCAGCCACAATGGATTTCTCTTCAAAAACTTTGTCATGTCTGCCATTGTAAGTGCTATTATTGCATAAAACGGTCTTTCACAGTTTAATAACACAGTGTGTTAAGAATCATAATACACCTGTGTAATAAATATGCAAATAAGCTCGCTACAGAAAAATGGTTAGGTAATCAGCACAGCTTCAAATTTTGTGCATTTCGATCTCATTTACAGGAAAATCTAGTAAATTTTGTAAATATTTATCATGAGATATTTCCCATGTTTTAGGTTCAAAATCACATTGGGGCCATTTCACTAAACTTCGTACGACTAAAATGTTCGCAAGTACAAATTTATGATAGTCTGTAAATTTCACATTAACAATGAATGCTTGTAAACAATTATTGGATTTACATTTATTGAGCATAGGCTGCATATGCAATAAATGTGAAGCCATCAATTGAAATTTACAGACTATTCTAAATCTGCACTTACGAACATTTTAGTTGTACAAAGTTTAGTGAAACGGACCCCTGGTGTGTATCCTACGTAGCTGTGACTGGAGAAATGGGACTTATGGGTTTTGCAGGGGAAAAAAAAAATCGCCACTTCAAAAAAAACAACAAACAAATATCAAAAATTGTAATTTTTTATCGCCACCTGTTTATTTTTATCGCCAATTGCGAAAGTGAAGATCGCCAGCAGAATCCCTGGTTTTGCAACAACATCTTTCGACATCATTTATATAAAATATCGTAAATTTTGTAAATATTTTTTATGAAATAACGCACAATTTCTTGGGTACAAAATCACATGTCATGTCTCGTATGTGCAGACTATCTCGCTGTGTTCCAGGTGGCAGAAGGAGTGAAGCCGACGTTGGGGGAACTTGAACGATTTGAAGATCAACCGGAGGCTGTCAACATCCACTGTATCCCTTATGTATATAGAGATTAGAAAGAATATTTATGTAGCCTATTTCATCAACATGGTAACATATACTTTAATATCTAGCAAAGTATACTTTGGGGGAGAAATTTTCGATTTTAAAGGGAGAAATTTATTAATTTTTATTATACTGAATTTATTACATTATCACAGCCATTTTGGCTGTGATAATGTAATAAATTCAGTATAATAATTCGGCATACTTTTAATCATCAAATATATGCCGTCGTTAGTTCTATATGACATAATGCATTTCGGGAAAAATAAATGATTACTCCCTCAAAATATACTTTGCTAGATGAGTATACTTTGCAATTTTGATGAAATCGGCTACAGGATCAGATACATGTTTCACTAAACTTCGTTTAACAATAATGTTCGATTTACATACTGATCTGTTTTTTTTTTTAATTCACGTTGTGTTTTATTAATAGTGAAAATCTGAACCATTTGAATCATTAACATGTTGTCGCAACATATATTTGTGCAAGGAAATTTGAAAGTCAAATTTTTAGTAGACAAAAGAGTGTATTCTAAGAATTGGTTAAAATAAACACATTCACAATAAATTTATTAATTGTCAATATTGTCTAAATAAAGACCAGTTTCCTTAACGGCCCACAGTAATCCCGGACAAAATCGCCGGGGATATAACGCACAGCTTTGTGGCGGGCGATGTGGTCGAGGTCTGCGAGGGGGAATTGGTGCACCTACAGGGTAAGTTTATGCTTCTGTGTTGTGAAACTCGGGCAAATTCATTTTCAATCTCTTTATTGGCATGGAGTTTTATCTCGCATCTCATTTTCCATTCCAGTGGAAGCTCTCTGAACCGGACAACAAGAAACATGTGTGTTCATAATTTTGATGGGTTTCTTGGTCATTTATTTCAGGTGTCACAGATAAGGCCTTTTTGTGATCGCATAGCACTCAACTATGGCTCGGAATAATCAAATGCCTGATTTACAGTGAACCCTCGCTAAACCGGACACCCTGAGGACCTCCCAGGGTGTCCGGTTTAGAGATGTTCCACTATAGTAAGATAAACACCCCGACTTCTTCAGATCAGGGGACTTCTGTGCCAGATGGCACAAATGATATGTAGCTGGCTTGAAAAGAATGATATTTATATTTTGGTCCATATTTATGGCCCCGTCTCTGTAGAGCCAGTGGTCATGTTGGGTTTCCATCTTTATGGCCCTGGGGCCCGTTTCACTAAGCTTAGTACGACAAAAATGTTTGTAAGTGCAAAATTATGATAGTCTGTAAATTTCACATTAATGATGTTTTCTTGTATTAAAACAAGTATTGGATTTACATGCATATGCAGCATATGCTCAATAAAAGTAAGTCCTTCCATTTAAATTTCCAGACGATCCTAAATTTGCACTTTATACAAACATTTTAGTTGTACAAAGTTTAGTGCCAGGGGGGATATAGGGTTTCAGGGATTCCGCTGGGGAAAATAAAAAAATCGCCACTTCAAAAAATATAAAACAATTGGCAATAAAAAAAATCAATTTTCGGAATTTTGGATTTTTTTTTTTTTGTCGCCAATTGTTTATTTTTATCGTGTGTGTCCGTGGGTCCGGTTCAGATGTTTAGCTGGGGTTTCTCCAATGTGGCACCAGGGACAATGTGTGCCGAATGGCCACATTTTCGTGTTAATTTCATCTCTACATCTCGCTTTCCATTTAATAAGTATCATATTAAATCTTCACTCTCGTACTATCCTGTAGGTAAGATCATGAGTATCGAGGGCAACAAGATCACGATGATCCCGAAACACGAGGATCTAAAGGACCCGCTGGAGTTCCCCGCCCATGAATTGAAGAAGCATTTCAAGATGGGCGACCACGTGAAGGTTATAGCCGGGAACTACGAGGGCGATACAGGCCTCATTGTCCGCGTGGAGGATGATCAGGCTGTCCTCTTCTCCGATCTCACAATGCACGAGGTATTTATTCCGGGGATGAAGCATCTTGGGTATAAAAGGTTCTTTGAGCCAATTCCCACCCTTATATAATTAACTATAGTCTGTTTCACGAAAGCTGCCCAAATTTTACGGCCATTTAAGCAATTCAAAAACAATATTTTTTTCGATCGTGTGAATATGGTCATATCATATATCAAATCGAAGGTATCAACAAGGCGATCACTCTGGTGCATTTTTTGTCGAAATCGGATGGTTATGTCATCCAAGATGGCGGCCGAAAGGTCAAAAGGTCGTTCTTTTATTAGAGATTTCAAAATTCTTCTTCACATGAACCGCTTGGCCCATGGTAGCCAAACTTAAAAGTTATGGTCCATGGGTGAAGCCTTTTCAGATTTGTTAAAATGGAGGTCATCGCTAATCCAAGATGGCCACCGTCTAAAAATAGCACAAATTCTTAAAAAATCTTCTTCTCATGAACTGCTTGCCGGATTTCGACGAAACTTGGTAGGAATGATCGATGTACATTGCTCTTTCAAAGTTGTTAAAATGGTGACCCCGGGGTCAAAAATGGGCGTGGCCCGTGGGGTCAAATTGGGTCAAATTTTATTTTTGACCGAATATGGTCATATCATATATCAAATTGAAGGTATCGATGAGGCAATCACTCTGGTGCATTTTCTGTCGAAATCGGATTGTTATGTCATCCAAGATGGCCGCCGAAAGGTCAAAAGGTTGTTCTTTTATTAGAGATTTCAAAATTCTTCTTCACATGAACCGCTTTGCCCATGGTAGCCAAACTTAAAAGTTATGGTCCATGGGTGAAGCCTTTTCAGATTTGTTAAAAGGGAGGTCATCGCTAATCCAAGATGGCCGCCGTCTAAAAATAGCATAAATTCTTAAAAAAATCTTCTTCTCATGAACCGCTAGCCGGATTTCGACGAAACTTGGTAGGAATGATCGATGTACAATGCTCTTTCAAAGTTGTTAAAATGGTGACCCCGGGGTCAAAAATTGGCGTGGCCCGTGGGGTCAAATTTTATTTTTGACCGAATATGGTCATGTTATATATCAAATCGAAGGTATCAATGAGGCGATCACTCTGGTACATTTTTTGTCCAAATCGGATTGTTATGTCATCCAAGATGGCCGCCGAAATGTCAAAAGGTCGTTCTTTTATTAGAGATTTCAAAATTCTTCTTCACATGAACCGCTTTGCCCATGGTAGCCAAACTTAAAAGTTATGGTCCATGGGTGAAGCTTTTTCAGATTTGTTAAAATGGAGGTCATCGCTAATCCAAGATGGCCGCCGTCTAAAAATAGCATTAAACAATTCTTAAAAAAATCTTGTTCTCATGAATACGCTAGCCGGTTGATTTCGACGAAACTTGGTAGGAATGATCGACGTACAATGCTCTTTCAAAGTTGTTACAATGGTGACCCAGGGATCAAAATTGGGCGTGGCCCGTGGGGTCAAATTGGGTTCAAATTTTATTTTTGACCGAATATGCTCATGTCATATATCAAATTGAAGGTATCGATGAGGCGATTGCTCTGGTGCAATATTTGTCGGAATCAGATGATTATGTCATCCAAGATGGCAGACGAAATGTCAAAAGGACATCCTTTTATGAGCGATTTTAAACATCGTCGTCTCGTGAACCGATTGGCCAATGGTCAGCAAATTCTACCTGTACGGTCCTTAGTTGAAGCCCTTCCAAAGTTGTTGAAATTAAGTTGACCTGAAATCCAACATGGCCGCCGTCTAAAAATAGCACAAATTCTTAAAAAAATCTTAGTTGTTAAAATGGTGACCCCGGGGTCAAAAATGGGCGTGGCCCGTAGGGTCAAATTTGTGTTCATGGAGTCAGGTGAGCGAATTAGGGCCATCATGGCCCTCTTGTTATCCAACTAGTGTTACTGGCAGTACCAGTTTCGGAAACAATGAAAATATTTCTATACCATCCATATCAGGAGTTACGGTGCCATCCATAGCCTTCCCCTGCAGAGACGCAAACCAGATCTCAGAGCTCCAGATAAGTTTTGTATCTAAAGTCTAAAGAGTATTATACTCCCATATGTCACTGAAGCACATACAGGGTTGGCCGGGAAATACCGGGGGCGGGAATTCCCGGCGGGAAATACCGGTATTTCCCGTCCCGGGAAATACTCCCCGAAGTGGGAAATACCGGGAAATACCGGGAAATATGAATTTTGATGTTATTATTTGATAATTAAAGTTATTTAAATTAAGTTTTAAGCTCAGTAATAGTTAATTAAACAATCAACAACTTAATAATTAGATATAGGGGTTAATTACAATGTATAGATCTGTTTCATTCCCAACTAGGGGTACTCATCAGGTGGAATATTTGGCAACCATGACATTTATATTTTGGTTGTATTATTTTTTTGTAAATTACTTCTTCATTTTTTAGGAAGCATCCGAGTGTCTGCTAGATAAAATTCACAAGGATAACGTCATCATGATCAGACTATGTTTAGACAACAGGCTGTTAATTGTCAACCTTCTTCCACACTAATACATGTATTCGGTATCAAGAAATGATAATAATAAAGATCTTAGCATGCAAGATGTGCATACACAGTCTCTTACAAGTCTTATATGACTGACAATGTACTGTTGTTTTATGCTTTGCATTTGTATTACTTATTTACATTATTATTATGACATTTATTTAACGTGAAGACTGGGCCACGATGGTACGTATGAGATACAGTACCTAAAATCGTTAAAATTAGCCAAAAGCCTACTTATTTGCATGTACATTGATGAGACTTTAATATACTTTAATAAACCATCAGACTATGACAACAGGCTGTTAATTCAGCCTTCTCTCACACCTTTTGTGTACTGTATAATAAGAACCCAGGTGGTCTGTATATGGTCATGTCAAGTTGTAAAACAATTACACTTACACTGTACATGGATTATCCGTTATCAACAGGGATTTTCTCAAAATTCCAAAAGCAGCTTTTATTAGTGGCAGGTTACTATAGTAATGAGGGGTGTTCTCATATACAATAAAATAGACAGTTGGCAAATACTTAACATAGACTTGTAAATAGGGAAGAAAATTGTCTAGAAAATAATGATGTTTTTTTTCTCTAAATAAACTTATTATTTCTTTTTTTATTGCAGAATGTTTTACCTGTAGGCTTATCAGTCTACACAGATATAAACCATAGTAGATATAGGGGAATATAGAGACTCATCTTGACATTTTGGAATGAAAAAGACCACCAAGATTCATATTTCCCGGTATTTCCCGGTATTTCCCAGTATTTCCCAGTATTTCCCGGTATTTCCCGCCGTCCTGGGAAATACTCTTATTTCCGGGAAATTGCCAACCCTGAGCACATATCATCATATTCCAGTTGAAAGTGTTGCCGAAGGACCTCCAGCTGTGTACAGACATGGCGACTGGCGTCGACTCCCTGGGCCAGTACCAGTTTGGGGACCTAGTCCACCTCGACCCCCAGACCGTCGGCTGTATCGTCCGCCTCGAGAAGGAAAACTTCCAGATCCTTTCCATGCACAACAAGGTGGTCAGTGTGAAGCCACAGGCGATCACACGCAAGAAGGATACGATGCACGCCGTGTCGCTCGATTCGGAGAATAATAATATCTGCGTGAAGGATATTGTGAAAGTTATAGACGGACCACATTCGGTAAGTAGTTTTAGTGCATAATTCACAGTGTAATTATTCCCCAGTATACAAAGTATGTCGAGGTGTATATAGTTCTCATATTTCCATTCGTTCGTCCGTCTGTCTGTAAGGTTTCCGTTAAAGTTTTCTGGTACCAAATATCTCTGCCACCGTAAGTCCGATTGACTTGAATCTTCATTTACTTCTTTATCATCGTCCACATTTTCATTCTATATCCCACCGATGCAGCTTTTATGCCAAAGGTCAAGCCCAAATATTTGACTTATAATTCCAGCACAAAAATATTTACACAATTCCCTAACATTTGATTGGCCCGTAGCAAGTCTCTGTCCAAAATTTATAGGTGCGCTGTCAGTGCTGTCAATGTAAACAAATGGCTGCCGTCTGTCAAAATAAACACATTTTCTTGATGAATATATTTCAAATGCTTGAATTATAAGAAATGAATGGCCTTTTTGTGGAATTTATCTGGGAAATAAACTTGGAAAAGTCGCGGGAATACTGGACGAGGCCTTCCGGCCTTCGTCCAGTATTCCCGCGACTTTTCCAAGTTTATACCCCGATAAATTCCTAAAAAAGGCCATTCATTCCTATAAACAATATTTGTTGGTCTGACCAGGCGGTGGCCTTTTAGCGCCTGCCTGCTCCCTTTCTCTAGTTATGTAATGTACACCAGTGTAATAATAGATTTTAGGGTATCATTTTGGCTTCCGTGTATGATTCTGGGCTTATGCAATAAATACAATGTAACTGTTGTGTCAATTTAATATGTTACTGTGAAGGAAATTGTGTAGGCTTCATTCGGTAAGGGTTGTTAATATTTACTCGATGCTCAACCCAAGAATCGTATTTAACTAGTAAATTTGTTTCCTAACGTTCCATGAATCAGTCAATATTTCTGACTTTTTAGCAATCCTGCACCATTTTCAGCAACTGTATATTCTGACCCACTTCCATATTCAAACAGGAAGAATAAGAATTTAAATTTGTTTTTCTTGGCAATCCGTGTAAGCCCAGGTAAGACGGATCTGGTCACACAATTTATATAAATCCTATTTCCACCACTGCAGCCGATTTCACCAAAATTTCTATTAAACGTACTTATCTAGCTAAGTATACTTTGAGGGAGTAATCATTTATTTTTCCCGAAATGCATTATTTCATATAGAACTAACGACTGCATATATTTGATGATTAAAAGTATGCGGAATTATTATATTGAACTTATTACATTATCACAGCCAAAATGGCTGTGATAATGTAATACATTCAATATAATAAAAATTAATAAATTTATCCTCAAATTTAAAATTTCTCCCTCAAAGTGTACTTTATAATAGCAAGATAAGTATACATATGTACATATGTATGTATACATATTTTGGTGAAATAGGCTACTGATCAATTATTTATTCAACCAACCCATCCATTTGCAGGGTGGCATGTGTTCCATATTCCTGCAGTCAAATATTCAGTCTGTCTGTATACTAATATATCAATCATTCAACCAACCCACCCTTTTGGTGAAATCGGCTACTTGTCTTTCGGACGAAGTCTTGGAAACGCCCAGTCTCTGCATGAACTTTTCACTCTTTCCCGTAGGGCCGGTCTGGGGAGATAAAGCACCTGTACCGAAGTTTTGCCTTCCTGTTGTCGCGAATGATGATGGACAATGGCGGCTACTTCGTGTGTCGGACCCGCCATCTGGTACAGGCCGGGGGTGGACAGAAGGTAGGCAGGTGTCGGACAATCCGAGCAGTCTCTGTGAAATGGGGGTGTGGTTTGAGAAATGGGGCTTATGGTATTTGTGACCAGTGTAGCTTCTGATCAAATAGCACACTCCTGTAGTCTACAAACGATCTGTATTGCTTGTTAGAAGCATGTCGGCAGTTTCATTAATGGAATGGCGAACAGTGCAGATCCTGATCAGACTGCAGATGCACAGGCTGATCTGGATCTACACTGGTCGCCAAACCCGTCCCATTTTTCCAGTCACAGTCACAAATCATGCACTACTGTGGATATCACAGTCTATGATGATAGTATATAGCCGAAGAACACGAACTACAATGAAATCGTGATGGCTCGAAAGCCCACGCGCCTGCACATTTTTATCCACCCGTTTGAAAAAGCGGGACGTAGTATGTATTCATCTGGTACGGGCGGGCGGCGGGCTGGCGGGCACAGCTTGTCCACGCAATAACTACTGTCTGTTTCACGAAAGCTGCCCAAATTTTACGGCTATATAGACAATTCAAAAACAATATTATTTTCGATAATATTAAATTAAAGGAAAATTTAAGAATGAGCCTTCTTTTTATTTCGTGAAATTTGGTCAAATATTGGTTTTATTACAAAAAATGGATTTGTCTATGGGAATTTAACATGGGGGAAAAAGAGGTAAAGGAGTGTGGGATTAGTCAAAAAACGAAAAATTTTGTAAATTGACTGAAACCTAGCTAGATAGCTTGGATATGATCTAACTAAGAAAACAAAAGTTAAATTTTAAAAATCGGTCCAGTATTTCTGAAATTCTGAAAAATGTCCCCATGTTAAATCCCCATAGACATCTTCACGGAGTGAAGATGTCTATGGGGATTTAACATGGGGAAATTTTGTTTTTGCAATAAAATCAATATTTGACAAAATTTCACGAAATAAAAAGAAGGCTCATTCTTAATTTTTATCTTCTTAATATTATCAAAAGAAATCTTGTTTTTGAATTGTTTATATAGCCGTAAAATTTGGGCAGCTTTCGTGAAACAGACTATAGAGTCTACTTGACGGATTGTAACCAAATTCGGTATACATGTTTGTCACGGCAAGACGAAGAAGGCTATTGATTTTAAAAAATTTCCTGATGACTTATCTCCCCTTGGCTGTATCCTTGTCCACGCAATAAATCAAGTTCTACTTGACCGATTGTAACCAAATTCGGTATACATGTTTATCACAAGATGAAAAAGCCTATTGATTTTGAAAAATTGCCGATGACTTACATCCCCTTGGTGATTTTTAATCTTCGGACTCGCAATAACTCAAGTTGAGTTTAGTGAGTTATCTCTCTTTGTTGACTAGCCTTGCCTCGACGGGCTCGACTTTGACCTTTGAACCTTACTTGAGTAACTCTAACTCTGGTTGTTCCTGTGCTACTCGAGTATAAACGAGCAATGACTTGCGACAGACTCTATTAAATGCTCCGAGTGGCCGAAGCCCAGAATATTTAATAAATCGCCGTATGTCGTTGGGACACAGAACAACTTTAGGCAATTAACTGCACTTGAAAATATATCGCATTTCACAGACGGGTAGAGCGCGGCTCGGTCTTTGATCGTAATAAGTCGGACGCTGAGGTGTGAAAATTAGGCAAACACAAACTTTGACATAACCTTCGAGTCATCGTATAGCAAAATAGCGAGAAGTATGTCCGCGGGACTTTCGAGGAATCGTATTTTTTCGAGGAGTTGCATTTTGAGCCATCGCATGTAAACTACATTAAACATATAGGGAAAAGTATCGGGACCACGACACTATTTCAAGTGAGCCCGGCATTTCGAGCCATCGCATTTTGAGCCATCGTGATTTCACTGTACTTGGAATTTGATTAAATAAAATTGTGTGCTTTGTTGAGAAATGTCCTAAGGTGAAAACCCCGATAGTGAATATCTGAGACATCATCTGAGACACAATACCTTTAATAGTTATATTTAATATTATTTATATAAAGGTTAGCAACGTGGTGAAATGCATGCATTTTACAAATCTCTTATAAAATGGTTGAAATCTGTACCAATTGACGTCATTCAGCAGTACAGTGGCGCCACAAAGTAGCACGTGCTTGCAATATAACACCATTCTCCCCACAGGTGCCAGAAAAAAATTCACATGTTGTAGTTTCTAATATAAATTATACTAGAGATGATACCGACATGCGCTTTTTTCACTCGCCTGTGGTACTCCCCTACCTTCACATTCAGAATACACCTTTACGGGTATGAATTATTTATTTTTTTTTATTTCTCAATGAAAATAATATGTCGTGACCACTCATTTGAACCGTCTCGACGAGACGGTTCAAATGGTGGTCACGACATATATTTCTAAGCACATAAAAAAATTAAGAAAATATTTAGAATTTTTCGCAAACAAAAAGATATATCCTCAGCATGAAATAGGTTAATCGTTTGTTCAACTATAGAGGATATTTGGAATCAATTTCACAAACCATAGACATTGTGACCGACTCGTTCACCATTACAGGCGGTGGTGGGGATGCCAGGGTTCATGTCGCCACGGATATCGAGCCCCGCCCACCCCAGCAGTGGGGGTGGTGGCGCGACACCGGGGCGCGGCAGGGGCAACGCCACCAAGCGGGACAAGGCCATGATAGGGCAGACTGTCCGCATCAAACAGGGGCCCTTCAAGGGTGAGTAATGGATGGGCCGTGGCCTAGGGGGATAAGGCATTAGACTTCAATACCGGAGGTTGTGAGTTCAATCCTGACCATGAAACATACTTACGTAGAATTTCCATCCTACTGGTCTGTCGGATGAGACTTTCTTTAAACTGAGGTCTCTATATGACCTTCACTTATAAAGATGAGTAGATTGACCGAAATATGTTGGCAGCCAGTTTTCATTCAGGCCCATAAGCCATGTCGTGAACAACTTGATATGTCAGACTGTCCGCATCATGCAGGGGCCCCCTTCAAGGGTGAGTAAGGGATGGGTCATGGCCTAGGGTATATGGCATTGGACTTCGATGTTGGATGTTGCAAGTTCAATCCTCACCCAGTAGCCTATTTCACCAACATTGCAAAGTATACTTATCTAGCAAAGTATTCTTTGAGGGAGAAATTTTCAATTTAAGGATAAATTTATTAATTTTTAGCCAGGTTTTTTGGATTGGCGAAAGCCGGGCGGGCGGGCGGCGCGGGCGGGCGGGTGTGGGCGGCGTCCACAATAAATGTTAAGTTTTCGTGTTTGAGTCCATTTCTTTGTTACTGTACCACCTAGGACCACCAAACTTTCACAGCTTCATAATCAAGGGGTGCCCACCACATTTCACTATCCAACATGTTACCTTTTTTTTAACTTGACCCATTTTTTCCGCGCTGTCGACTAGACCATTTTCAATGTTAAGTTTTCGCGTTTACAATGTTAAGTTTTCGTGTTTAAGTCCATTTCTTTGGTACTGTACCGCCTAGGACCACCAAACTTTCACAGCTTCATAACCAAGGGGTGCCTACCACATACAACTATCCAACATGTGACCATTTTTAGCTAGGTTTTTTGAAAAAAAATCCAGGCTATTGGATTGGCGAAAGCCGGGCGGGCGGGCGGGCGGGCGGCGGCGGGCGGGCGGCGGGCCGGGCGGGCGTCCACAATCAATGTTAAGTTTTCGTGTTTGAGTCCATTTCTTTGTTACTGTTCCACCTAGGACCACCAAACTTTCACAGCTTCATAATCAAGGGGTGCCCACCACATATCACTATCCAACATGTTACTTTTTTTTTTAACTTGACCCATTTTTTCCGCGTAGTCGACTTAGCCATTTTCAATGTTAAGTTTTTTTCGCGTTTACAATGTTAAGTTTTCGTGTTTAAGTCCATTTCTTTGGTACTGTACCACCTAGACCACCAAACTTTCACAGCTTCATAATCAAGGGGTACCCACCACATATCACTATCCAACATGTTACTTTTTTTTTTAACTTCACCCATTTTTTCCGCGCAGTCGACTTAGCCATTTTCAATGTTAAGTTTTCGCGTTTACAATGTTAAGTTTTCGTGTTTAAGTCCATTTCTTTGGTACTGTACCACCTATGACCACCAAACTTTCACAGCTTCATAACCAAGGGGTGCCTACCACATACAACTATCCAACATGTGACCATTTTTTTACCTTCACCTATTATTTCTACGTAATTGACTTAGCCATTTTCAACGTTAACTTTTTAACGTACGTCTAGTTAAAGTTTTTTGGTTTTAAAACTTTTTCGTTATACTATATCTCTGCAACTGCTTCGCCCATTACCTTGAAACTTCACATGGGTGTTTATCATCATCCATATTTTCATTCTAACCCCAACCGTGCGGCCCCTGTATTTGCCCCAAATTGTTTTTTTCAAGGTCAATTACCTTTGAATTTTTTTGGGTTAAAGTTTTTTGTTGTTAAACTAAATATTCTTGCAACTGCTTCACCCAAATCCCTTGATACTTCACATGGGTGTTTTATCAATTCCTTGTTCGCACCTTGCCCTTGCGGAAAGCGCGATCCTTGTGGGCCCAATGTCCCAAGGTCCAAAATTAAATTTGAAATTTTGTTGTTAAAGTTTTTTTCGTGGTACTATATCTCGGCAAATGCTTGTCACCAATTATCTTGAATAAACTTCCAACAATGGGTTTTTTGTTTTTAATTTTTCATCAAATTGTCGCACAATGGCTTGCGGAAAGGCGGCGATCCTGTGTCCCAATGTCAAGGTCAAATTACTTTGTTTTTTTTTGTTTTTAAAGTTTTTTTTGTGGTACTATTATCTCTGCAATGCAAATTCAACCCAATACCTTGATACTTCCATGGGTGTTTATCATCATTGTCGCACTGCTTGCGGAAGCGCGGGGAGGGGGGGGCCTGTGCCATGTTCAAAGGTCAAATTACTTTTGATTTTTGGTTTTTGTTAAAGTTTTTTCGTTTTGTTCTATATCTCTGCACTGCTTCACCCAATAATCTTGATACTTCAATGGGTGTTTATCATCATTTGTCGCACCTGCTTGCGGAAAGCGCGATCCTGTGCCAATGTCAAGGTCTTAATTACTTTGAATTTTTTTTGTTAAAGTTTTTTATTTTTGTGTCTATATCTCTGCAAATGCTTGCAACACAATACCTTGATACTTCACATGGAATGTTTATCATCATTGTCGCACCTGCTTGCGGAAAAGCGCTTATCCTGTGCCCAATGTCAAGGTCAAATTACTTTGAATTGTTTTTTTGTTAAAGTTTTTTTGTGTACTATATCTCTGCACTCTTCACCCAATACCTTGATACCTCACATGGGTGTTTTATCATCATTGTGCACCTGCTTGCGGAAAAGCGCGATCCTGTGCCCAATGTCAAGGTCAAATAAATTTCTTTGAATTTTTGTGTTAAAGTTTTTTTCGTGTACTATATCTCTGCAACTGCTTCACCAATCATTCCTTATGATACTTCACATGGGGTGTTTATCATCAATTGTCGCACCTGCTTGCGGGAAAGTCGTCGATCCTGTGCCCAATGTCAAGGTCTAATTACTTTGAATGATTTTTGTTAAGATTTTTTTTCGTGTACATATTACTCTGCAAACTGCTTCACACAATACCTTGATAACTTCACATGGATGTTTATCATCATTGTCGCACCTGCTTGCGGAAAGCGCGATCCTGTGCCCAATGTCAAGGTCAAATTAACTTTTGAATTTTTTTGTTAAAAGTTTTTTCGTGTAACTATATCTCTGCAAATGCTTCACACAATACCGTGATACTTCACATGATGTTTATCATCATGTGCGGCACCTGCTTGCGACATGACGCGAAACCTCCGTCCCAATGTCAGTCAAATCACTGATTGTGTTAAAGTTTTTTTTGTGTACTATATCTCTGCAACTGCTTCACCCAATACCTTGATTACTTCACATGGGTGTTTATCATCAATTGTCGCACCTGCTTGCGGAAAGCGACTGATCCTGTGCCCAATGTCAAGGAACTGCAAATTACTTTGAATTTTTTTGTTGTTTTTTGTTAAAGTTTTTTTCGTAAAGTCCTATAATCTCTGCACTGCTTCACACAATACCTTGATACAATTCACATTGGTGTTTTATGTTTTTCAATCATTGTCGCACCTGCTTGCGGGGATTTGCGCGATCCTGTGCCCAATTGTCAAGGGTCAAATTACTTTGGAATTGTGTTTTAAAGTTTGTTTTCGTGTACTATATCTCTGCAACTGCTTCACCCAATACCTTGATACTTCACATGGGTGTTTATCATCATTGTCGCACCTGCTTGCGGAAAGCGCTATCCTGTGCCCAATGTCAAGGTCAAATTACTTTGATTTTTTGTTAAATTAAATTTTTTCGTATTTTTGTACTATATCTCTGCAACTGCTTCACCCAATACCGTTGATACTTCACATGGGTGTTTATCATCATTGTCGCACTGCTTTGCGGAAAGCGCGATCCTGTGCCCAATGTCAAGGTCAAATTACTTTGATTTTTTTTGGTTTAAAACGGTTTTTTTTGTAAAGTTTTTCGTTACTATTCATCTGTGCAACCTGCTTCACCCAATAACCTTTGACTTCACATGGTGTTATACATCACATGGGTGTTTATCATCATTGTTGCACCGCTTGCGGAAAGCGCGATCCTGTGCCCAATGTCAAGGTCATATTACTTTGATTTTTTTTTTTTTTTTGTTAAAGTTTTTTCGTGTACTTATCTCTGCAACTGCTTCACCCAAATACCTGATACTTCACTGGGTGTTTATATCATTGTCGCACCTGCTTGCGGAAAGCGCGTCCTGTGCCCCAATGTCAAGGTCTATTACTTTGATGTTAGTTTTTTCGTGACTATATCTGCAAATGCTCACACAATAAAACCTTGATACATTGTTTTTACACATTGTCGCACCTGCTTGCGGAAAGCGCGATCCTGCCAATGTCAAGGTGTAATTCTTTGAATTTTTTTGTTGTTTTTTTGTTGTGTACTATCTCTGCAACTGCTTCACCCAATACTTGATACCTCACATGGGTTTTGTTTTTCATCATTGTTGCACCTGCTTGCGGAAAGCTCGATCGTGCCCATGTCAAGGTCAAATTACTTTGAACTGTTAAAGTTTTTTCGTGTACTATATCTCTGCAATGCTTCACCAATACCTTGATACTTCACATGGGTGTTTATCTCATTGTCGCACCTGCTTGCGGAAAGCGCGATCCTGCCCAATGTCAAGGTCAAATTACTTTGATTTTTTTTTGTTAAAGTTTTTTCGTGTATATATCTCTGCAACCTTCACCCAATCCTTGATACTTCACATGGTGTTTATTCATCATTGTCGCTCCTGCTTGCGGAGCTCGATCCTGTGCCCAATGTCAAGGTAAATTACTTTGTTTTTTTGTTTTTTTAAAATTTTTTGTGTCTTATCTCTGCAAATGCTTCACATACCTTGATTCTTCACAGATTTTTTATCATCATTGTCGACCTCTTGCGGGAAAGCGCGATCCTGTGCCAATGTCAAGGTAAATTACTTTGAATTGTTTTGTTAAAGTTTTTTTGTGTACTATATCTCTGCAATGCTTCACCCAATACCTTGATACTTCACATGGGTGTTTATCATCATTGCCGCACCTGCTTGCGGAGCGCGATCCGTCCCTGTCAAGTCAAATTACTTTGATTTTTTTGTGTTTGAGTTTTTTCGTGTACTATATCTCTGCAATTGCTTCACCCAATACCTTGATACTTCACATGTTTTTTATCTTCATTTCGCACCTCTGCGGAAAGCGCGATCCTGTGCCCAATGTCAAGGTCAAATTACTTTGATGTTTTAAAGTTTTTTTATGTGTACCCTAATATCTCTGCACTGCTCAACCCAATTACTTGGTACTTCCAAATGGGGGGTTATCATTTGTCGCACTGCTTGCGGAAAGCTGATCCTGTGCCCAATGTCAAGGTCAAATTACTTTGAATTTTTTTGTTAAAAATTTTTTCGTGTATATATCTCTGCAAGCTTCACCAATACCTTGATACTTCACATGGGTATCATCATTGTTGACCTGCTTGCGGAAAGCGCGGTCCTGTCCCAAGTCAAGGCAAATTACTTTTTTTGACTGTAAAGTTTTTTCGTACTATCTCTGCAACTGCTTCACCCAAACCTTGATACTTCACAAATGTTGTTTGATCATCATGTTGCACTTGCTGCGAAAGCGCGATCCTGTGCCCAATGTCAAGGTCATTACTTGACTTTTTTTGTTAAAGTTTTTTCGTGTACATATCTCTGCAACTGCTTCACCCAATACCTTGATACATCACATGGGTGTTTTTATCTTGTCGAACTGCTTGCAGAAAGCGCGATCCTGTGCCCTATGTCAAGTTCAAATTACTTTGAATTTTTTTGTTAAAGTTTTTTCGTGTACTATATCTCTGCAACTGCTTCACCCAATACCTTGATACTTCACATGGGTGTTTATCATCATTGTCACACCTGCTTGCGGAAAGCGCGATATCGTCGGCATTTTGGCATACGTCCGTCCGTTCGTCCGTGTGTCCGGTTAAAGTTTTTTGGTTAAAGTTTTTCCATCTACTATATCTATTTTTTTAGTGTCCATGCCTCGCCCCAAGGCGCGACATGCAGGCCACGGCCATCTAGTCTACAAAAAGTGGGTATAATTATGTTATCCAAGTGTCTATGCTTGGAAAAAACCAGGCCTTCGTGGCTTTGCCTCGTTTCTTGTTTTACCTTCACCTATTATTTCTACGTAATTGACTTAGCCATTTTCAACGTTAACTTTTTAACGTACGTCTGGTTAGAGTTTTTTGGTTAAAACTTTTTTGTTATACTATATCTCTGCAACTGCTTCGCCCATTACCTTGAAACTTCACATGGGTGTTTATCATCATCCATATTTTCATTCTAACCCCCAACCGTGCGGCCCCTGTGCCCAATGTCAAGGTCAAATTACTTTGAATTTTTTTGTTAAAGTTTTTGCGTGTACTATATCTCTGCAACTGCTTCACCCAATACCTTGATACTTCACATGGGTGTTTATCATCATTGTCGCACCTGCTTGCGGAAAGCGCGATCCTGTGGCCAATGTCAAGGTCAAATTACTTTGAATTTTTTTGTTAAAGTTTTTTCGTGTTACTATATCTCTGCAACTGCTTCACCCAATACCTTGATACTTCACATGGGTGTTTATCATCATTGTCGCACCTGCTTGCGAAAGCGCGATCCTGTGCCCAATGTCAAGGTCAAATTACTTTGAATTTTTGTGTTAAATTTTTTAGTTTTTTCGTGTACTATATCTCTGCAACTGCTTCACCCAATACCTTGATACTTGACATGGGTGCTTATCATCATTGTCGCACCTGCTTGCGGAAAGCACGATCCTGTGCCCAATGTCAAGGTCAAATTACTTTGAATTTTTTTGTTAAAATTTTTTCGTGTACTATATCTCTGCAACTGCTTCACCCAATACCTTGATACTTCACATGTGTGTTTATCATCATTGTTGCACCTTCTTGCGGAAAGCGCGATCCTGTGCCCTATGTCAAGTTCAAATTACTTTGAATTTTTTTGTTAAAGTTTTTTCGTGTACTATATCTCTGCAACTGCTTCACCCAATACCTTGATACTTCACATGGGTGTTTATCATCATTGTCACACCACACACCTGCTTGCGGAAAGCGCGATATCGTCAGCATTTTGGCATACTTCCTTCCGTTCGTCCGTGTGTCCGGTTAAAGTTTTTTGGTTAAAGTTTTTCCATCTACTATATCTATTTATTTAGTGTCCATGCCTCGCCCCAAGGCGCGACATGCAGACCACGGCCATCTAGTCTACAAAAAATGGGTTTAATTATGTTATCCAAGTGTCTATGCTTGGAAAAAACCTGGCCTTCGTGGCTTTGCCTCGTTTCTTGTTTTTACCTTCACCTATTATTTCTACGTAATTGACTTAGCCATTTTCAACGTTAACTTTTTAACGTACGTCTGGTTAAAGTTTTTTGGTTAAAAGTTTTTCGTTATACTATATCTCTGCAACTGCTTCGCCCATTACCTTCAAACTTCACATGGGTGTTTATCATCATACATATTTTTATTCTACCCCCCAACCGTGCGGTCCCTATGCCCAATGTCAAGGTCAAATTACTTTGAATTTTTTTTGTTAACGTTTTTGAGTGTACTAATCTCTGCAACTGCTTCATCCATTACCTTGATACTTCACATGGGTGTTTATCATCATTGTCAGCATGATATCGTCGGCATTTTGGCATACGTCCGTCCGTACGTCCGTGTGTCTGGTTAAAGTTTTTTGGTTAAAGTTTTTCCATCTACTATATCTATTTTTTTAGTGTCCATGCCTCGCCCCAAGGCGCGACATGCAGGCCACGGCCATCTAGTCTACAAAAAGTGGGTATAATTATGTTATCCAATTGTCTATGCTTGGAAAAAACCTGGCCTTCGTGGCTTTGCCTCGCTTCTTGTTATTATACTGAATTTATTACATTATCACAGCCATTTTGGCTGTGATAATGTAATAAATTCAGTATAATAATTCTACATTCTTTTGATCATCAAATATATGCAGTCGTTAGTTCTATATGAAATAATGCATTTCGGGAAAAATAAATGATTACTCCCTCAAAGTATACTTTGCTAGATAAGTATACATGTACTTTGCAATTTTGTTGAAATCGGCTACAGGAAACTGTTTTTCAGTCTGAATATTGCTGAACGTATGGTACCTCCTCCAGTACTGGTGCATTCTCGACTGCATATGACCTTGCTGTTAGATGTGCGTAATTAATCCCACTTCAAAAAAAAAAAAAAAATAAATAAATTTTCTTGAAAATTGTAATTTTTTATCGCCAATTGTTTATTTTTATCGCCAATTGCGAAAGTGGCGATCGCAAGCGGAATCCCTGCATAACCATTATCGCTGATCTTGTTGCAGGTTACATTGGTATTGTGAAGGATTCCACTGATTCAACAGCTCGTGTTGAGCTCCACTCCAGCTGCAAGACCATATCTGTGGACAAATCTCGTCTCAGCCAGCTCACGTATGTTCATCTATGCCCTTTCACCTCTCGGGAATACAAATGGAATGTTAAATTCCAACTATTCTATTATTGATCAGATCGTGGAAATTTTCACAAACGGTGGAAGACTCAGACCAAGGACCCAATACTTGGTTCATTTGGATACATACAAGATAAGAAACAGCTTCACAAAACTGCCGTATTTTCGGGCTCACTCAAACACCACACATTTCGATTTTTCTACTGACTTATGTCTCTGGTAATCGATAAATGTCTTAGGTCTTCGTCCAGTATTCCCGCGACTTTTCCAAGTTTATATCCCCGATAAATTCCACAAAAAGGCCATTCATTCCTATAATCAATAATGATGTCACGGGAAAACCGGAACTGGAGTATCATAAATACTCCTATATTTGTTCAACCAATCAGGTGGTGATGCATGAAGTGGTTTGTGTGAGATTCTTTCGGACAGAGAAATTCCTCTGTGATGTTGGTAGCTAAAATGCGTGTAACTAACAATATACTAAACACAGATGTTTAAAGAGAATATATGTGGGGGCCTAATGCATTAATCTATTGCCAGAGACATAAATCAGCAGAAAAAATCGAAACTTGCTGTGTTTGAGTGAGCCCGAAATTAAGCCTGTCTAGTGCATTTTCACAAACTCTTGTCTACCTTGGAAAAGGCTGTAAGATATACATAGTGTATGGAAATGGGTGGGTGGGGTAACGTTTTCCAAATGAGCTCAGTATTGCCTTGGGTCCTAGGTCCGAATCTTCCACCTTTGATGGGATGTCTTTTTACGAGCTGGCGCATCAGGACCTACACTGTTTGTAGAAACAAACATCAGCCATGTAGGTTGAATCCATTCCAATCCAGCTTTGCATATCTAGTCAATTGGGTTCTATCCCAGCCTTCGGCAAGAAAAAATACTCTCATAGTACACGTAGTTTCATCCCCACTGGAGTAGGTGGCAGGTGGGAGCATGTGATCGGTAATTTAATGATCAGGGTTTTTTCTTACCGGAATCCCGACCGGAGACCTGGGGGCCGTTTCACTAAACTTCTTACGACTAAAACGTTTGTAAGTGCAAACTTATGATAGTCTGTAATTTTCACATTAACAATGTTTTCTTGTAAACAATTATTGGATTTACATTTATTGAGCATATGCTGCTTATGCAGCCTATGCTCAATAAATGTAAATCGATCAATTGAAATTTCCAGACGATTCCAAATTAGCACTTACGGACATTTTAGTCGTAAGAAGTTTAGTGAAACTGGCCCCAGGTTTGGCCCTCACGTACGTCTTTGACATTTTTCTATGCGACACCTGAATCTGGTTATACCCCTTATGTGAGTATTACGTCTTTGACATTTTTCTATGCGACACCTGAATCTGGTTATACCCCTTATGTGAGTATTACGATTATTTGTAATCCTATTACTTTTAGGGGAAGGGGCCAAGTGACTTTGGTGTCGTATGGACCTGGCACCAGGTCGGGTTATTCTAATTTCAGGGCTGAATATATATTTTTTTTAATGTAAATATTCATCTGATTTTGGGATTTTTTCCCCAATTCAGCAGGTTAAATACGGGATCGAACCCATTGGCCCGGCCTTAAATGACCTTAGCTGTTGATAGGCCGTTAAATACCAATAAATCAAACCTCCCCACTGGCATGAATGAGACTTGATACGGAGGCCCTACATATATATGTGGCTGTGACTGGAGAAACGGGACGGGTTAAGCGAACAGTGTAGATCCAGATCAGCCTGTGCATCCGCACAGTCTGATCAGGGTCTGCACTGTTTGCCATTCCCATCAATGAAACACACGCCATGCTCCAGGAGTGTGCAATTAGATCAGGACCTACTCTGGTCATAAATCCCATGTCCCATTTTTTCAGTCACAACCACATGAGATCTTTGCTATTGTTGGGATGTTAAACCAATTCACTCTCCCCACAGTTTGTTATCAGTCGGTATGTATCGGGACAGTGCAGAGCTTGATACCTGATAAATGTGTGTATCCAGCCAATGCAGGATACAATTTTCTATCAGTTGGTGTTATCAGGCCAGTGCACAGCTTGTTACCTGATAAATTTCTGTTACAGAGGCCAGAAGCCGGGAGCTGGAGGTCGGACTTCGACGTACGGAGGTCGCACGCCTGTGTATGGCGGCCAGACCCCGATGTACGGTTCTCGTACGCCCATGTACGGCTCCCAGACCCCAGTACACGATGGGAGCCGGACTCCCCACTATGGTTCCCAGACTCCCCTGCACGACGGTGGGAGTAGCACCCCGGGGCGATCAGGGGCCTGGGATCCCGCGAACCCGAATACTCCTAATAGGTAGGTAGTACAGTTAAACCTGTGAATAAAGGCCAACCAGGGGAAGAGAAAAATATGGCCTTTGTTCACAGGTAGGGATGGGACGTGGCCTAAGGCATATGGCACTGGACTTCAATACCAGAGGTTGTGAGTTCAATCCTCAACATAGGCGTGAAAAATACATAGTATTTCCATCCCACTGGTCTGTAGGATGAGACTAAACTGTGGTCTCATCTCTATATGACCTTAGCTGTTGTTGGGACGTTAAACACATTCACTTTCACTTTCGACCCACTCGCCTTTCTTTGCAGAGTATTAAAGTAGTTCTAAGGGACAATAGCGTGTGTCAACTTCTATCCAGCCTATGCTCCCACTTTTAATAATCAATGCATATTCTGCTAAAATAAGTGCGTAAATACCCCAATACGCCAATACGCACCTTATCTGGAGCTCGGTCTACTTTTGTCACGATTTCAGATCGAACGAGTATGAGTACAACTTTGATGATTCTGTATCGCCATCGTCGGACGTCCACAGTCCTGTTGGCGGGCCATTTACGCCACAGACCCCCGGCAGTGCCTACTCCCCCTATGCCAACCACTCTCCAGGGTCCGCCGGATCATACCAGGGTAGGTGTCCTTATTGTTTTCATTAACCCTTAGACCGCTTATTTCTTATTTTTTTGTCGTCTGCTGTTTATTTTCTATTTTCCATTTTTATCATACATACTTTGACAGCACTTTAGAATGATTTACAACATGCTTTGACAGCACTTCAGAATCATTTCCATTGGAAATGATTCTGAAGTGCTGTCAAAACATGTTTTTATTGAGAAATAAGGCAATATATAAAAGCAACAGCGGACAATAATTGTTGTGAGTAGCGGTCTAAGAGTTAATAATGATTTTCAAGATTTTTTTCAGTAAGGAAATCTAAGAAACACATTTTCGTCTCTAGTAACCGATGCAAGAAATTTGTGCCCGTTACTAATCGAAAAATGTGTTTACGGTAGCTCTAAGTAGAGCTGAGTGACATATCGTCAGGAAACTGGTGCATTTTTTTACATGAAATATTTTTGGCTTTCGTTAACTTTCATGCTGCATAGATGGGCCATTATTCTCTATATACCATTATAACCAGCAGCGTGGAGTCGGACAATCAACCCACATGATCTGTTGCAGCGAGCAGCCCGGGTGTGGGAGGATCGAGCCCAAGTCCCCTGGCATACCAACCCTCCCCGTCGCCGAGCGGGTTCGGCTACAGCCCGATGACACCCGGGGCCCCGTTCACGCCCCAGACCCCCGGCACGTCAATGGACCACTCCAACTCCGACTGGCAGACCCCCGACATAGAGGTCAGGGTTCGTGAGACGCACGATGACGCTGACCTCATCCACCAGACCGGCGTCATCCGCGGTGTCACGGTATGTTGAGTCAAGTGATTTTGTTTCTAAGGACATGTGCGATATCTCATGAAAAATATTTACCAAATTTACAATATTGTCCGTAAATGATGTCGAAAGTTGACGAAATGTTCATGGCAAATGCAGAATAGAATTCTGCATTTAGTAGGAAACTTTCGACGTCATTTCAGAAAATATCAGTTTCTGTAAATGTATCACACAGAGCTCCAGTTAAGCTGCGTAATTTGACCAACTTGGGGTGAACTTTGTTATTTCTTCATGAAAAATGGCAAGTTGGGAGTCCTTTAGAATCATCTCATTGAGACGATTCTAAAGCACTCCCAACTTGCCATTTTTGATGGAGAAATAAGAAATTTACCTCCAAATTATGCACCTTAACTAGAGTTCTGTCTCATGAAAAATCGCACATGCACAGGTACAAAATCACATGGCAGGTCTCATATGTGGCTGCATATGGTGGTATGGGTTTTGCTACCAGTGTAGATAGTGGGTGGTGGTCGGGTGAACGCGACGGAGTAAATTAACGGTAGGGTTCCTCCTTATAGGAATCACGATTTGCCTGGTTTGGCCCTCACGTACGTTTTTATCTTTGGCTCTTTTGTTACCTGGGAGTTGAATTGGGTGATTGCCATTATAAAAGTGGTAAGATTATTACTGATCCTACTGCTTTTGGGAGGAGGCCAAGTGATTCTGGTGTGGCGAGGACCTGGCATCAGATCAGGATTATTCTGATCTCGGGGCTGAATATATAGATTTTTTATTGTAAATATTCAGTTCTGATTTTGGGATTTTCCTCCCATTTGTACATGTACTTGAACATGTATATGTACTTGTACAGGTAATATATGGGATTTAGTACTAAACCCATTGACCCGGCCTTAAATGACCATAGCTGTTGATAGGCCGTTAAACCCTAACAAACAAACTAACAAAACCAGTGTAGATCCAGATCAGCCTGTGCATCCGCAGTCTGATCAGGATCTGAACTGTTCGCCATTCCATCCATGAAACACCTGTGATGCTGTTATTAGGCTACAGTAATGTGCTATTTGATCAGTAGCTGATTTAACCAACATTGCAAAGTATACTTTTCTAGCAAAGTATATTTTGAGGGAGTAATCATTTATTTTTCCCGAAATGCATTATGTCATATAGAACTAACGACTGCATATATATGATGATTAAAAGTATGCAGAATTATTATATTGAATTTATACTGAATTTATTACAGTATCACAGCCATTTTGGCTATGATAATGTAATAAATTCAGTATAATAAACATTAATAAATTTATCATTAAATTGAAAAGTTCTCCCTCAAAGTGTACTTTGCTAGATTAAGTATACTTTGCAATGTTGGCGAAATATGCTACTGGAGCTACACTGGTCACAGATCCCATAAGCCCAATTGCTCCAGTCACAGCCACATAGTATTGTTATCACCGCGCCAATAGGCAGTAGGAGAAGTATAGCGCATGTTTGTATGTACGTCAATTTAACCACAGGAGTTTGAACTTCCACATACATGTATTTCAGTTGGACATTATCAAAGTACCGAAAGTACTGCATATATGCACAAATTTCATGATATTTCCGACGGAAATGTAACAATAAAGTTTGACCATGTCCAGCCATGGGTAAATTTGTCGTGGCACTCGGGAACTGTTTGAACCCGATGTCATAGACTGCCGCGGGTTCAAACAGTTCCCGAGGACCACGGCAAGCGTTTACCCACCGCTGGACATTGTCGAACCTTATATTTAACCAACCCACCCTTCCGTTTGCAGGGCGGCATGTGTTCGGTATTCCTGCCGGAGGAGGAGAAAGTGGTCAGTGTGTCTGGCGAACACCTCGAGCCTGTCATGCCAGAGAAGGGTGATAAGGTATGCTCGAATTATCCCCCTTTATTGTATCACTTTTTCTCGGCAATACTGATTTGGAAAAAAAAACTCGAGGCTGTCGTGCCAGAAAAAGGAGATACGGTATGGCGATTAAATTGGCCAGGGTCTCAAATTATCACTTTAATATTATGTCATCACTGTTTCAAGGTGCATAATCACGTGGTTACAGCAACAACAACGTCGCCCACTCCAAAGTAAGTATTCTTTGATATTTTCCTTAATATGCAATGGACTTTCATGAAATATGGCGCAGCAAACGTGTCTTCATGAGCTGCATTTGGTGGTCTAGTGAGTTTGGCACAAACTTCTGTGGTTTTTGCGAAGAATCGATTTCCGTGTCTCTCGATTCTTCGCAAAAACGACAGAAGTTTGGGCGAAAATACAAAGACCACCAAATGCAGCTTAACAAGGCACGTTTCATGCGCCATATTTCATAAAATTCTGTTTAATACGTAATAAGGACACTATGAAAGAATACGTACTTTGAATCGGTACTTGTTGTTGTTGTTAGTACCACGTGATCATACACCTTGTGTTTGGCAATACTAATTTCGAAAAACACCTGAAGCCCGTCATGCCAGAGAAGGGAGATAAGGTATTGCCGTTACAAAGGCATGCCTATCAAATTATCTCCCTTTATTGTATGACCTATTTTTCGGTAATTCCGATTTAAAAAACCAAAAACCTCGAGCCCGTCATGCCAGATAATGGATCCAAGGTATCACCATTACATCGGCACAATACTTGAATTGTCCCTCTTGTTGGATCACCATGTTTTCGGTAATACTGAGTTTGAAAGAAACAACACATCGAATGTAGTGTTGAAAGGAAAGGGTTAACGTCATTTGTAAAATGTATGCATGACCGCATCACAAAAGGGAGATAAGATACGGCCATTACATCGGCTAAGTTCTCAAATTATCTCCCATTTTGTATCACTGTTTTTTCAGTGATACCGATTTCGAAAAAGATAACATCAGTAAGTCATTTTGTATATGATGTGATGAGGGAGTTAATTCCAGAAAATAAATGTAAATACTTGGATTTAATGACGGCACTGGCTCGATGACCTTGCATGTCGTCTCTAAAGAAGGGGAGAAAGGAAGGAGGTGGATACAGTGGAAACCGATCCCAGGAATAGTCCCCTCTGGTTCTTTAACATGCTGTCCTTCAAATCTGATATACGGGACCGCCTGTTAAAGTGCCCATCTGAAAGGATTAGTAGAGCAGGAAATACAAAGTATCTCAGAAATACTGACTCCCTGGCCAAGAATCGAACCTGGGTCGCCAACGTGGCAGTCCGACGGTGTTGCCCTTCGGCCACGGTCTGCTCATATTTAATTCCGGAACTGTGACCATTTGTTTAAATAGTCTACTTTTTATTCAATTTCAGGCAAAGGTAATCATGGGAGAGGAGCGGGAATCGTATGGCGCGTTACTGAGTATAGACGGACACGAAGGCGTGATCAAGCTGGAGAATAACGAGATCAAAATGTTGCCTATCCGCTACCTATGTAAAATGCCACAGTGAACATTCGATTTGTATTTAAGGATATGCTGGGAAGAATAACCATGTCTTGTTACAACAAAACATTGGTTAAATTGATGGTCATTATCGACTACGGTATAGATGCTGGTTAACCCTTATAACTATTATAAGGATGGAATTGAAAAGTGTCGTCTTCTAACAAAACATGATTGACAGTGCATGGTCTCCAATGGAGACGAACTCATGTGCTGCCAAAGCATGTTTTTATTAAGACAAATTACATCTGACAATATTGAGCTGGATAACAAAATTAAAATGTTTCCAATCCGGTGCTTGTGTAAAATGCCACAGTGAACATGTGATGTGTAATATGTGGATCTGTTCGGAGGAATGGCCGTGCATTGTTACATTGAGATGTGTATTAACATCAGGGGGCCGTTTCACTAAACTTATTGCTACTAAAATGTTTGTAAGTGCAAAATGATGATAGTCTGTAAATGTCACATTAACAGATGTGTATTGTTTTGTTACATGAAGGCATTTGTCAAATTTACGGTGGTATATATCTTGGATGTTGGTTGACTCTTATAAGGTGTGAATCGGATATTGTCATCAGCCGCTTTTTCATATTTTTGACTGGAGAAATACAGAATAGTAGGTTAGTGCCGTGAATGGGAAAAAAATATCTGGCAAGGCTTAGGAAACGGGATGGGCGAGGCTCTGCCGAGCACATCCCGTTTCCGTGCCGAGCCAGATATTTTTCCCATTCACGGCACTAACCTACTGTTCTATTTATCCCGTCAACACCTACAAATGGCTTTTAAATGCAAAACAATAACCCCAGTCACCGCACATATTCATACGCAGTGATTAGGCTGTATTGACAGGATATCAAATATGTTTCACGGCACCGTGTTTCACGGCACATACTCTGTGTTGACGGGATAAATGAGGCTCCTCGTCAAATAGCACATGCTTGTAGCCTGATAACGATCCATATTGCTTGTTATATAAAGTATGACCGGTGTTTCATTGATGAAATGGGCAACAATGCAAATCCTGATCAGACTGCGTGGATGTACCGGCTGACCTGGATCTACACTGGTTGCAAATCTCATAAGCCCCATTCCTCACTGCCACATTTTACTTCTTAACGAAAACAATGTTCCAAAAAATGTTTTTGCTCAGAAAAATTACCAAAATGAAAAGCAGGGGATATTTATTTTCCGCATTTGAATGGTTATACTAACGATTGCATGCATCTGTAGATATTGGTCAAACTGATGTCTAAAATTAGAGGCGATTCATTCAGTGCTATACATACAGCTGGTATGATATCAACGATATGGACGAAGAATAAAACATTTAAAAAGTTTTGCCTGACCGTGTATGATCTTGTTGACATAAATCCTCGTATCATCAGCATTAATGTGTTTTGGTGATACAGTGAAACCTCTCTAAACCAGACACCCTGGGAGGTCTGGTTTAGAGAGTTTTCACTTTAATAGCAGATTGATGCTGTTTGCTCAGGGGTCCATCTAATCACACCAGGGGCCCATTTCACTTAAGTTCGTACGACTAAATTGTTCGTAAGTGCAAATTTAGGATCGTCTTGAAATTGCAATTGATGGATTTACATTTATTGAGCATAGGCAGCATATGCAGCCTATGCTCAATGAATGTAAATCCAATAATTGTTTACAAGAAAACATTATTAATGTGAAATTTACAGACTATCATAATTTTGCACTTATAAACATTTTAGTTGTACGACGTTTAGTGAAACGGGCCTCAGCACCTGTGTTTCCTGCCTTTAAATATTGGGTTTTGTAAGAGAAACAAGAAATGCGTCTGTCGAACGCGGATGCCACCTGCAGCATATTTGAGAAACTATGGCAAAGTGGTTAACCGAAAAGTGTGACGGACGGACGGACGGACGGACGGACGGACAGACGGACGGTCCAAACACTATATGCCACCCGTTTCTTCGAAACCCGGTGGCATAAAAATAATCACTATTGGAATCAGTGTAATAGTTTGAAGATTAGAGGAAAAATTTGGATTGATTAAAGGAAGGTTGTATACATGTTCTGTTATTGTTCTATTATTATTTTTTTTAAGTTTTTACAAATCATGTGAATAATTGAAACGTTTACAATGTTTTAACCCTTACACCGCTATCTTAATTTTTTGCTTTGACAGCACTTGAGAATAATTTACAACATGCTTTGACAGCACTTCAGAATCATTTCCATTGGAAATGATTCTGAAGTGCTGTCAAAACATATTTTTATTGAGAAATAAGGCAAGGTGTAAAATCAACAGCAGACGACTATTGGGTGTAGCGGTCTAAGTGTTAATAACATGCATTTACAATACATTTATCATAATCAGGTAACAAGCTTTGCATTTGTCGATTACATACTGACTCGTAACACATTGTCGTATCGTGAATTGACTAAGTACGCATATCCAGGTTGCAACAAATTCACTGACGTTTCATTGGTCGATTGACGTCACACAATGTTACTGAATGACAGTGTACAGGGCTCCAGATTATGAGATAAGGAATTAGTAATTGAGTATCGTCACTCCATAATTTCTGAAGCAATTGGGTATTTCAAAATTTTAATTGGGTAAAATGAAATCACACTACTGTTTACACATCAACAGACAGCGATGATTATTGAATAGTTGGCTTCGAACTGAAAACATGTCTTGGCATTTCATTAGAATTGTCTCCTTGGAGACAATTCTAACGTAATACCAAGATGTGTTTTCATGGAAAAGAAGAAAAATATGCTGTATTTGTGGTCTGTTTATTGTTTTCTGCAGCAAGATAAAGGTACCATAAAATTTTCATTGCTTTTTGATACTCGCTTCTGATTATAATTGGGTTTTTGACAATTTTAATTGGGTATTTAAGCAAATACGCAGCTTGTCTGGAGCTCTGAGTGTAATGACGCAACATAGACAAGTCTACGTTCTTTTCAACGAAAACTATGTCGGATGAAACGAGCCATGCGATTTTGTACCTATGCGATATTTCTTTAAATATATTTACAGAAAATGGGATATTTTCCGTAAATGACTTCAGAAGTCGACACAAATTTCAGAGTACTCTGAAATTTGTGTCGACTTCTGAAGTCATTTACGGAAAATATCCCATTGTTAAATTTTGTAAATGTATTTTTTGAAATAACGCAGTTGTCAGAAGGTTCAAAATCGCATGGCTTGTCTCATATTTCCTCGTGGTGTAGTGTAACAGTTACACGATAATTAGAATACCATGCTTGGGTATTTTGATATCGAGCGTATCAGTCTCGGCTCAGAATCAGTAGGAATTTCTTGGCTCATTTCCTAGCTTGCCTGATAAACTTTATATCAAAAGACCTATCCTGGGGCATGATTCATTAAACTTCATACGACTATAGTCTGTTTCACCAAATCTGTCCAAATGTTACGGCCATATAAACGATGCAAAAACAATATTTTTTTCGATAATATTTTACCAAAATTTAAGAATGACACTTTTTATTTCGTGAAATTTGGTCAGATTTTATTACGATAAATTGATTTGTCTATGAGAATTTAACTTTGGGGAAAAGGAGTTGAAGGAGCTGTGGGAAGAGTAAACAAAATAATTGGAATAATTGACTCTGAAACCTATTTATCTATCTCTTAATACTGCTGCACACCCTCGCGGGTAATTTCGAGCAGTTGCGCGCCTGTGTCCAATTAATAGAAATAGTAAGGTTTAAAAGAATAAGACAAGTGGAGTACTGTGATAGCATGTTAAAATATGTGTGAAAGTGGAGGGTAAAATCAGGTTAAAAACATCTTTTCAGGATTTAAGGTTTGGGATGGGTGATGCGACTAACTGCAAGTTTGGATTTCTCCAAATCTTGCGTCAGTGCAACATCATGTGGTAGTGCATTCCACTGTACTATAGCCAAAGGAAAGAATTAATATTTGTAATAGTTTGCTCCAGTATCATGAGTATGTATTTGTCGATAGCTCATCGAGTGGCAGTACCAAGAGAGTCTAGTCGGATGTTGAATGTATGCTGGCATTGGTATGGCCACGAGACCATGGAAATGATCTAAATAAAAAAACAAAAGTTAGATTTTGAAAATCGGTTCACTATTTCTGAAATTAGAAATAAATCCCCATGTTAAATGGGGATTTAATGGGGAAATTTATTTTTCGCAATAAAATCAATATTGGACCAAATTTCACGAAATAAAAAGAAGGCCCACTCTTAAATTTTGAGTACCTTTACTAATATCGAAAACAAAAATTGTTTTTGCATTGTTTATATATCCGGCAGGTTTCGTGAAACAGACAGTAAGTTCATAAGCGCAACATTTAATTTTACATCACCACTGGCAGCTGGTGTTGGCAAACGTTTAGTGGATTTGTTTAAATTTTAATAATGCCTTGCACACGTATGTGGAAAATGTTGCATTATTGAAACATTTCTTTGTGAGAAGCCAATTTATAAAATCTTAGTAAGAACATTTTTATTGTACGAAGTTTATTGAATCATGCCCTGGATTTTCCTCCCATCACAACAGGTGATATATGGGATTTGATCCAGTTAACAGGGTTCCCACTGGTCCTTAAATTCCTGGAAAGTCATGGAATTTGTAAAAATGGATTCCAGGCCTGGAAAGTCATGGAATTTGCCTCTTTTTCTGAAAAGGTCATTGAAAGTCATGGAATTTGGATTCCAGTCCAATTATTGGTGTTGTTCAGCAAAGTTCAGTGCAATTTCGTGATTTCGAGCCAAACGATTTGATGTGGTAAGGGCACCTGGCACCAAATCGGGATTTTGTAAATTCAGAATTGAAGTACTACATGAAACATGAAAAAGAGTGGGAACCTCGAGTTAACCCGGCCTAAGATTGACAGACCAGGACCGGTTGCTCAAAACATCAGTTAGCTTAACGGACTGTTAAATCCTTAACTGAATGGTTAAAATCTCTGTTAAAACAAAACAGAGATTTTAACCATTCAGTTAAGGATTTAACAGTCCATTAAGCTAACATGTTTTGAGCAACCGGGCCCAGGCCGTTAGTACCATGAAGTAAATAAATAAATAAAAACATTTGTCGCGTAGCACCACATGTGTCTAGTCATGACAAAAGGGGCCAATTGTGTTTTAGACCTCTATAGCGCCTCATCAGCCATCACAGTCTGAGAGCCTTGCAGAGCTCCAGATAAGTGTTGTATCTAAAGAGTATTATACCCCCAGATTTCAAATTCACTTGCTTTTTGCAGCTCAACTAAGTAAATTTGCAACTTTATTTCCGTATTGTCACAACTCAATTTTCACATTGCTGTGAGTATGTTGTACTCCCACTTTTGACAATCGATGCGTATTCTGCTAAAATAAGTGCATACCATATGCAAATATGCACCTTATCTGGAGCCCTGAGCATTGAATGCTCTGTGTTTGGTTTGGGTACCAGGGTGCTGTTTCACTACACTTTGTATGATTATGTAGTTCCTAAGTGCAAAATTAACATTTAAAAGAACGGTTTCTGTGACAACCGATGTTGGCAAATATTTAGAGGGTATATACTCAGTGAGTATGTAACGTAATTTCATAGACTTTTTTATCATACGATGTTCACGGCCCAGTTTTGGTATCTCAAATGATAATTGTACCTACTGATCGGATGTTAACTGATCAGCATCCACACTGGTCACTCTTTCAATCAGCCGCATTTTGTCATGGCAGGTCGCATGACTTCCCACACAAACAATCATTCTGATATGTATACAAAACACTTGATTCTAATGATATATGTAAGATCACGATTATTAGCAACATTTCATTGCATGTTTTTTTAAACCGGTCAACCCTACAGACCATAAAATCAGCATTTTCAAACACTGTAGTTCTAGATGAGCTGGGGCCCGTTTCACAAAACTTTGTATGACTAAAATGTTCGTAAGTGCAAATTTAGGATCGTCTGTAAATTTCAATTGATGGATTTACATTTATTGTGCATAGGCTGCATATGCAGCCTATGCTCAATAAATGTAAATCCAATAATTGTTTACAAGAAAACATTGTTAATGTGAAATTTACAGACTATCATAAATTTGCACTTATGAACATTTTTGTCTTACGAAGTGCCGTGAAATGTCCCCCTGGTTCATAATAATAGGCCATCTCATCTGGATCTGCAGCATTTGTTATTATTACTGTAGGCCATGAAAAGAAGTACTTTGGTTCTCGGATATCGCCGTATCTGAATAATCCCTGCGCGTCGAGCATTTTATCGTCATGGAGAAATAGAATTGTACTATAAATCCGCAACATGATCAATAAAAAACACTACTATGCAAAGATATGTTAAATCCAATTCAGACCTAAATAACTGGAATTAATTTTGATATGTTACATTTCCAACCTGACCAATCGTCACAAAATGATTTTCAGACGAGTCCATTTATAAAAATGGGGTAGTGTAGTGGGTAGGGGGTGGTTCTAAACAATAATTACCTGTAAAACATGCATATCCTGATGAGAGAACTCATCTACACTGTTTGCAAACATCGCTATAGAGGTCTGTGCTGTCGAAAGGGTTAATGAAACATTAGAAATCAACAAACATGCATCTATATGTCCGGTCCTTTGATTTATTTTAGCGTTTAATTCTTACTGAATAACCTGCAAATATAAAGACTGCAAACAGGGTAGACCCAGATCAGACTGCACGTGTGTGCAGTCTGATCTGGGTCTACCCTGTTTGCAGTCCACACTGATTGCAATACAATACCTGTGAAAATATGAATCTGGCAAATAACACAGTTCCGGATCAGATTGCGCAGATATGTAGGATGATCTGGATCAACACTAGTGGAAAACGGATAATGGCGTTTTTACGCAACAAATCATGCCATATTCGGCTTTATTATATTAAAGCAATTAGGCCATAAAATATACAAGTTGGACCGAATTTCTATTAATAAATTCAAAGGGAAATAACTAGCTACGATCCATCATTGTAAGGTACAAGATTAAAGTTGTATGTTGGCATGACGTCGGCAAAACATAATATATGTATCACATTTGTTTGGATCTGCCAATCAGTCCATGAAACAAACTAACAGTGTAGGTACTTACCACACTACCATTCAGGGGGCCGTTTCACTAAATATATGGGATTTAGTACTAAACCCATTGACCCGGCCTTCAGTGACCTTACCTGTTGATAGTCTGTTAAACCCCAACAAACTAAACTTTGTATGACTAAAATGTTCGTACGTGCAAACTTATGAAATGTAAATTTCACATTAACCATGTTTTCTTGTAAACAATTATTGGATTTACATTTATTGAGCATATGCTCAATAAATGTAAATCCATCAATTGAAATTTCCAGATGATCCTAAATTTTCACTTACAAACATTTTAGCCGTACAATGTTTAGTGAAACGGCCCCTAGGAGCTAGACTGGCCACAAATGCCATAAGCCACATTTCACATATCAGCAGCTAGATTGGCCACAAAAACATCAACTTCCACAAAGGCCATTTCTTTAGTTACACTCGCAAACACACAGGTTGGTATGGTGTTACAATGTAAGCAGGTGGGTGGCAGGTGGGAGCATGCGATGGGTAATTTAACGATCGGAGTTCACCCTTACCGGAATCCCGACTGGAGACCTGGTTTGGCCCTCACATACGTCTTTGGCATTTTGTATGTGACAGTTGAATCTGGTTATACCCCTTATAAGAGTAATCCTACCGGTATTACTTTTAAATAGGGGAAGGGGCCAAGTGACTGGTGCGGTATGGACCTGGCACCAGGTCCGGTTATTCTAATTGCAGGGCTGAATATGTTGTATCTCGATGTAAATATTCCGTTCTGATTTTGGGATTTTCCCCCCAATGCAGTAGGTTAAAACGGGATCGAACCTGTTTGCCCGGCCTTACATGACCTTAGCTGTTGATAGGCCGTTAAACACCAATAAACAAACAAACAATGTAAGCAGGGATTCCGCTGGGGAAAATAAGAAAATCGCCACTTCAAAAAAAAATAATAAATAAATAAATCGCCACTTCAAAAAAAAAAAAAAAATAAATAAAATCAAAAAAAAAAAAGGATTAACCAATAGGATAAAAATAAACAATTGGATACAAATATTATTTTATTATTTTTTTTTTCGAAAATTGTTATTTTTTATCGCCAATTGTGTTTATTTTTATGGCCAATTGCGAAAGTGGCGATCGCCAGCGGAATCCCTGTGTAAGGTACATTTTATCAGGCATGTCCCTTGAGAGTTATTTGGCACATCATGGTAAAGCTTTGAATGTAAATAATAAATGTACATTGCCATTCTGTTGACTAGTTTACATGTCCATCCCAACTGTTGTCCTCGGCTGCCATTTCATATAGGATGTTGCCTTGGAAACCAGCTCAAAGTGAGTCTATTTCTTGACTGGTCTTCTGTCTATGGAGGTAATCACACCAGCATATAAGTAAGATATACCATCAAACAGTGGCATGGCTACAGCAAGAAGGCACAGGTGGAAAACTCAGACATGTGACACCAAAAAAATGGCCATTAAATTTTGTTTCCATTACCCCACCCACTTGGTCTCTAGTACTGTACGAGACCAAGTGGGTGGGGTAATGGACTCTTTTATAATGGGCATTTTGTTGTGTCACATGTGCGAGTCTTCCACCAGTGCAAGAAGGTATTAATCCTTAGAATGCTGGGAACGAAAACTGTTGTCTGCCATTGTTTTATATTTTGTCTTCTTTCTTAATAAAAACATTGTCGGCGCATTAGAATCATTTTCATTGCTCATATTTAGGTATACACTGTTTAAAAATCCAAAATGTCTAATGACTGGTTTAATTCTTAGAAGGTTGGAAACAAAAATTATTCTCTGCTATGCTGTTGTAGTGGTTGGTCAAGAGCATGTGATGGATAATTTAACAACAGGGATTCTTCATTACCAGAATTCCGACTATACCTGTAGCCTATTTCATCAACATTGCAAAGTATACTTTACTAGCAAAGTATACTTTGAGGGAGTAATCATTTATTTTTCCTGAAATGCATTATTTCATATAGAACTAACAAATGCATGTATTTCATGATTAAAAGTATGCAGAATTATTATACTGAATTTATTACATTATCACAGCCATTAAATGGCTGTGATAATGTAATAAATTCAGTATAATAAAAATTAATAAATAAAAAAAAAAATGAAAATGTCTCCCTCAAAGTATACTTTGCTACTAAAGTATACTTTGCAATGTTGATGAAATAGGCTACTGGTTTGGCCCTCTGACAATTACGTCTTTGGTTTTCCTGTATGTGAGAGTTGAATCTGGTTATACCCCATATAAGAGTACATGTAATACTACAGGTATTACTTTTAGGGGAAGGGGCCAAATGACTTTGGTGTGATATGGACCTGGCACCAGGTCAGGTTATTCTAATTTCAGGGCTGAATATTTATTTTTTTCGTGTAAATATTACGTTCTGATTTTGGGATTTCCCCCCAATGCAGCAGGTTGAATATGGGATCGAACCCATTGGCCCAGCCTGAAATGACCTTAGCTGTTGATAGGCCGTTAAACCCCAGCAAACAAACAAACATAGCCATATGTACCTGGTAGTCTGGGGACATATGGGAGAGGTGGTGCTGGTGCCTCCGGTGGTCCCAATGATACTTCCAGCATCTGTGTTCCACCCATCGCCACTCCATTTTCGGTATCGGTGTTGTCCATTAGTGCTTTTTCTGCAGATTGTGCTGCTTCGTCCTGCTTTAACTTGCTGCTGCTAAACTGCATATCCATGTATTGTTCATTGCCAGGAGTTGGTGGTTTGTGTAAGCGTGGTGGTAACTTGGGTGGTGTTTCAATCTTTATACATTCTGTGGCATACAGCTTCGATTGTGGCACATATACTTCCATTGGTTGATTCAATGCGAGCTCTAGATCACATACTGTCACATCAGTTTGACATTGAGTAGCAGCATCTGAGCCTTCATATGAAATATCAAATTTTTGCGTATTTTCTCCAACCCGCTCCTGCTTATCAGCAGATTGCCTTGTATTGATATCATGTTTTATAGTTACCACTGGTAATTCATATGACAATCCAAAATCTGGATTTGTTTCACTATTAAAATCGAGTTTTTCAGGCAGTTGTGTCATTTCAGTTTTACCTTTACAGGCTGCAGCTGGTATTTCGTACGACATTTCAAACCCAGCCAAGTTTTCAGATGTTATACTAGCAATGGGTTTGTCCATAATGTTGGCAAATGGTTCTTCGTAGGTCCTTTCAAGAACAGGATCATCTGGAATATTGTAACCCGCGTCTATCTCGTGTTTGGTCTTGTCCCTACATACTGGTCGACGTTTAGGAACCGTTTGTGGTGGTTTTGGTACACCAGGCCGTCGTGCCATTTTTTTATTTACATGTACACAGTGTCTGTCCTGAGGTTTTTGCTCACGCTGTTTTACCATTTGTCCGTGTACACCCTGTGCGGTTTGAGGGTTTGGTAGTCCGTCCCGTCTGACTGGTAGGTTAGGTGCACGACTGCGTGTAGCTGGTGGTTCCATGGTCCCTCCAGGTGGAGATGCACTTGGAAGGTTCAGTTGTATGGAATGATAAAAACTAAATGAAGGAGACATATTTGAGCTAACCCAAAGTTTCTAGCTGTGACGCAGGCAGGGCGACTTACAAGTCGCACTGCCTGCGTGACAACCAGAACATTCGGGTTACGTTGCAATATGCAATAGTAAAGTTTGGAACATGGATTGATTCATTTAAAATTGAATACAAGCATGTAATCGGTAATTTAACGATCGGGATTCATCCTTACCGGAATCCCGAACGGAAATCTGGTTTGGCCCTGAGGTACGTCTTTGGCATTCTTGTATGTGAGGGTTAAATCTGGTTATACCCCTTGTATGAGTAATATGATTATTCCTAATTGTATTACTTTTAGATGAAGGGGCAAAGTGACTGGTGTGGTATGGACTTGGCACCAGGTCAGGTTATTCTAAGTTCAGGGCTGAATATTATATATTTATTTTGATGTAAGTATTCCGTTCTGACTTAGGGATTTGTCATCTAATGCAGCAGGTTAAATGCGGGATCGAACCCGTTGGCCCGGCCTTAAATGACCTTAGCTGTTGATAGGCCGTTAAACACCAATAAATAAACAAACAAAAATGAAAAGTCAAGCAGAGCATGATGTTATTAGCCGATCAAATCAGGGTTCAATATATGTCCACATTTTAGTAGTTACAGAATCTCAGGGAAAAGTGAGAGAAGTGTTGATTTCCTCCCCAACCAAATTCTCCCAGTTATATTTAGCTATCATTAATATCTGATCATAGCAATACTTATGGTAGTCAAATGTAAACAATATTATTCCAGTTGAAAGAATTAACCTTTGAATATAGGTGAAGGCGCTTAGCATTACACAAATATGTAGCAAGTCAACCGAAATCTCATAAATACCCGATTTTTGGCGGCCATCTTGAAAATATGATAATTATATACTGAATATTAGTGTAGTTTACGTAAATTCTTTAATATATCCATCAGAAATGTTTTTTTAACAACTTACACCAATTTTCAAGTTAAGGACTATGACCTATTGGCTCATATGTTCAATGACCTTGAAATGACCTTCAACTTGGTTTAAAAAATGGCACCCGGATTTTTTGGAAACCTTATACATTCAAGTTTATAAAAAACACCGGGTGCCATAAATTAACATGAGGTGCCGGAATCTTATATATATACCTACAATTGCCACTGGACTAGAAGTGTTTATTTATAGCCAAATTGCAAACCGCCTAACTTTAGTTTACCAAACTCTTGTAGTGAAAACGTTTATGTATAGACAAATTGTGTTATTTCGCTATATTTAAAGTTTTCAACAGAGATAATGGCCAAAAATGAAAAATTATCCTGTTGATGTAATTTGGAAGTGATACAACAACTTTCGCGTTTGTAGTTTACCGAATATAGGAGAAAAGGGTGGTTTTCAAACTTTTTCACAAACAAATGGATAACCAATATATAGCCGGCTAATAATAAAATTGAATACATTCAACAACAGGGTCATATACAGTTGACAGTCGTTACCCCAAACTCTTAAGTAAAACTACCGATACTTCAGTCACATTATTGGTCCCAAGTACATGTTTTCCTATATAATAACTCTTGTTAAGGCTACACAAAATTAATGTTTAGATTCTCATCCAAATTTCAGGCAATACTAAAACGAGGTGTTGAACGGCAATGCGCATTTGCGTGCAATAGTGTTTTGTAATAACATATTGAAGTATTGCTAATCTCGAGGGGGCGGGTTCCGGGGTTGCTGTATTGCGCTACGTAAAGCACTCAGATAAAAAGCTGTGGGAGCGGTATAATACGCGGGTCGCATCATTCTCGTAAATTTTACCTTTTTTTTTTTTTTTTTTTTTTTTTATAAAAAACCCTTGGGCGGGCGGGGATGAGAATCTAAACATTATTTTTTTGTAGCCGAACTCAAAATATTTTCCTCGGTCCCTTGGACTTTTGAGTAAACAAGTGTAGACTGTCTATATTCATTTGGGTATTACAATTCTGAGGGTGTCAACCACAAATCTCACAAGGACTTTCCAGCACTGACACTGCAATTGAAGGCTTCAATTGAGGTATCAGTGCTGGAAAATCCTTGTGGTAGTAAGGACACCATAGTGCTTCAATTTGGAGCGTGTAACACATCTTGACAAAATATTGTTAACCCTTACACCGCTATCTTAATGTTTTGTCGTCTGCTGTTTATTTTCCGTTTTTATCATTAAAAACATGCTTTGACAGCAATTTATAATAATTTACAACATGCTTTGACAGCACTTCAGAATAATTTCCATTGGAAATGATTTTGAAGTGCTGTCAAACCATGTTTTTATTAAGAAATAAGGCAAAATAGCAACAGCCGACGACAATTATTGTGTGTAGCGGTCTAAGGGTTAATGTCCTTTGGACGAGTTTATCAGTTGTTGTGTTTGCACGCACATGTAGCCAGCTAGAGATATGATGGTCTCATTAGAGGCAACAGGACAACTGCATACCACAGAAGGGCAGCAGTACTAATACAAATACCAAGGTGCATGATCACGTGGTTACAACAACAACAACAATGGCTGAAAGTGTTGAAAGCGCGCCCACTCCAAAGTAAGTATTATTATTAGCCAATCTATTTATAGATCGGCTAATATATTGGTTATCCATCGAATTATGAAAAAGTTTGTAGCAACCCTTTTCTCCGCTATTCGGTAATCTACGAACGCGAATTTTTCTGTATCACTTCCAAATTGCATCAACCGATAAAGTTTGCATTTTTGGCAATTATCTCCGTTTAAAACTTTACTTATAGCCAAATAACACAATTTTGAATACGTAATGAGCTGAATGCCGGAAGAGATTTAACCCGGAAGTTATTGTTGTGGAAGTCCATAGTTGGCTCTAATGGCCATATACGCCAACATACGCCGATTATTGGGCTAATTTAAAAGCTTTTATTTATTAAACAGAACAAGTTTCAGCCACGTATAATCGCGTAAAATGTGTTTATTCGGCTAATTTATAATCGACCTCTGCTCAAAATCTCCTTACTAGCAACCCCAGCATTTTCGGGTTTATCCCAGCATCTCGGGTTTATCCCATTGAATCGCGTATGCGCGTCATTTGACGCTAGTTAATATTCACAAAATTTTCCACCAATCAAAAGGAAGAATTGCCCTTCATAGCCAACTTTGATTTGTTTACGTATCATGCAGGGATGGCAGGGATGCATCCAGCACGCGCGATTGCGGCAATCCCCCTTAATTATTGTCAATGCCGCAAATTATTGATTGTCTTGCGCCCGACATCGCGCAAAAAATCACGGATGGGACACATTAGGCCAATCTGGGCATGTGCCTGAATACGCAGGAGCTTGCGTCTATTTTTAGATGACACTGTAACCGCTAGATATATATAGCCCTGGTAGCTCCGCCCACTCGCATGCTGCCACAGAATTCGGACAAACACACAGTGACTACAACTTTGTGTATTGCGGAGTGTAATTTGTAGATAAATAGAGCATACAGTACAGGTGTTACGCTGGAATATTTCGCAACATAATGGTGACAACAAAACATTGCTGCTATGGCATTGCTGCTATTGGATGGATTTGGGAACAGGTTTCCAAAACCTGCACAAAATCGAGAAAAATGTCAACGCTGGGTACAGAACTGTGGTCGAAAATAGTTTACCATTGACAATGTTACCAGAGACACCTACATGTGTTCGATGCACTTTACCCTGATTTGATCGGCTAATAACATCATGCTCTGCATGACTTTTCATATATTGGTTATCCATCGAATTCTGAAAAAGTTTGTAGCAACCCTTTTCTCCGCTATTCGGTAATCTACGAACGCGAATTTTTCTGTATCACTTCCAAATTGCATGAACCGATAAAGTTTGCATTTTTGGCAATTATCTCCGTTTAAAACTTTACTTATAGCCAAATAACACAATTTTGAATACGTAATGAGCTGAACGCCGGAAGAGATTTAACCCGGAAGTTATTGTTGTTGAAGTCCATAGTTGGCTCTAATGGCCATATACGCCAACATACGCCGATTATTGGGCTAATTTAAAGCTTTTATTTATTAAACAGAACAAGTTTCAGCCACGTATAATCGCGTAAAATGTGTTTATTCGGCTAATTTATAATCGACCTCTGCTCAAAATCTCCTTACTAGCAACCCCAGCATTTTCGGGTTTATCCCAGCATCTCGGGTTTATCCCATTGGATCGCGTATGCGCGTCATTTGACGCTAGTTAATATTCACACAATTTTCCACCAATCAAAAGGAAGAATTGCCCTTCATAGCCAACTTTGATTTGTTTACGTATCATGCAGGGATGGCAGGGATGCATCCAGCACGCGCGATTGCGGCAATCCCCCTTAATTATTGTCAATGCCGCAAATTATTGATTGTCTTGCGCCCGACATCGCGCAAAAAAATCACGGATGGGGCACATTAGGCCAATCTGGGCATGTGCCTGAATACGCAGGAGCTTGAGTCTATTTTTAGATGACACTGTAACCGCTAGATATATATAGCCCTGGTAGCTCCGCCCACTCGCCCGCTGCCACATAATTCGGACAAACACACAGTGACTACAACTTTGTGTATTGCGGAGTGTAATTTGTAGATAAATAGAGCATAAAGTACAGGTGTTACGCTGGAATATTTCGCAACATAATGGTGACAACAAAACATTGCTGCTATGGCATTGCTGCTATTGGATGGATTTGGGAACGGGTTTCCAAAACCTGCACAAAATCGAGAAAAATGTCAACGCTGGGTACAGAACTGTGGTCGAAAATAGTTTACCATTGACAATGTTACCAGAGACACCTACATATGTTCGATGCACATTACCCTGATTTGATCGGCTAATAACATCATGCTCTGCATGACTTTTCATTTGATACTTTCCTTAACCCTTCCTACGCTGTTGACGGAAATTGCCGTCTGCAGTTTTTCATTTTTGCTTTAATTCTTAACAAAAACCTGGTTTTGACAGCACATGAGAAACGTCTCCACTGGAGACGATTCTCATGTGCTGTCAAAACCAGGTTTTTGTCGAGAAATATTGAAAATAAAACATTTCCAGTAGACGACAACATTTAATTCAGCGTAGTAAGGGTTAATAGGCAACGGATTTTGATGAAATATGGCGCAGCAAACGCGTCTTCATGAGCTGCATTTGGTGGTCCCGGAAGTTCCGCACATACTTATGTCGATTCTTCGCAACAACGACAGAAGTTTTGGCCAAAGTACCGAGACCACCAAATGCAGCTTAACAAGACGCGTTTAATGCGCCATTCTTCATCCAAATCCGTTACACATATTAAGGGAAAAATAAAAGAATACATGCTTTGAATCGGAGGGCTTCTGGAAGTTTCAGTATGTGATGTTGTTGTATCCACGTGATCATACACCTTGAATACTAAAGTAACGGTGGAACTACGCCGATACAAACACACACAAAAGAGAAGTAAAAAAGAAAATGTATTTTCAAAAACAGTTTCATAACTATGTTTAGACCAACTCTCAAAACGCATACTTGCATCAGTGGATGTCGGTCCCAAATAAAAATGAAGACACCTGTCCTGTAGCCTATTTCACCAACATTGCAAAGTATACTTTTCTAGCAAAGTATACTTTGAGGGAGAAATTTTCAATTTTAGGATAAATTTATTAATTTTTATTATACTGAATTTATTACATTATCACAGCCATTTGGCTGCGCTAATGTAATAAATACAGTATAATAATTCTGTATACTTTTAATTATCAAATATATGCAGTTGTTAGTTCTATACGACATAATGCATTTCGGGAAAAATAAATGATTGCTCCCTCAAAGTATACTTTACTAGATAAGTATACTTTGCAATTTTGATGAAATCGGCTACTGGTTGATCGCTTCAAAAGTACTTACCCACTTCTGTTCAAGATTTCTTCACTGAAATCTGCAGGATAAAATTCACATTTCATATAGCATTTTGATATTTCACACATGCCTTTCTCTAATGATTCTCTATCATTCTGTGACAAATCCACGACACTCAAACCCCCGCTAACCCCAAGGGCAATGTCACAGTATTGGTGCTTTCTTATGGGTGGCAGGTGGGAGCATGATATGGGTAATTTAACGATCAGGATTAATCGTTACCGGAATCCCGACCTGAAGACCTGGTTTGGCCCTCACGTACGTCTTTGGCATTTTGTATGTGAAAGTTGAATCTGGTTAGACCCTTTATGTGAGTATTACGATTATTCGTATTACTTTTAGGTGAAGGTGCCAAGTGACTGGTGTGGTATGGACCTGGTCCGGTTATTCTAATTTCAGGGCTGAATATATTTTTTCTCGATATAAATAAGCTCTGTTTTCTTTCGTCCCACCTCTTGATATTTCACACAAGCCTTTCTCTAATGATTCTCTACACAGGTTAAAGTAAAATACCAAGTTCTATAAATACATTAACCCTTAGCCGGCTGATCGCGAAAACAGTCGTCTACTGTTGCTTTATAGTTTGCTCTGTTTCTCAATAAAAACATGGGTTGACAGCACTTTAGAATTATTTCCATTGGAAATGATTCTAAAATGCTGTCAAACCATGTTTTTGACAAGAAAAATCGAAAATAAAACATAAACAGCAGACGACAACATTTCATTCAGCAGGCTAAGGGTTAAATATACCTAAAAGTATCAATTAGTGGGAAAAAAATGGTTACTCCCTGTTAGAACACAATGCGTTATAACAGGGAGTAAAAAAAAGTTTAACTTACTTTTGTTCTCACTTATTGATACTTGTACGTATATTTAATGTACTTATAGGCATTGGTATGTTACGTCAACCTGTGATTAAATCCAAAGACCCCCGCTGACCCCAAGGTCACAAACTTCAGTTTCCTTTCACCAAACATCTTGATATTTCACACATGCCTATCATGCTGTGACAAATCTGCGATCGTCATACCCCCGCTAACCCCAAAGTCAAGGTCACAATCTCAGTGCATTCATCAATTTAAAAGGTTCAGGACTATTTGTTATATAGTCTGCTTCCTTTCACCACACTTCTCGATATTTGAAACATGCCTTCTTCTAATGGTTTTTTATCATTCTCAAGGTGTATGATGACGTGGTACTAACAACAACAACAAGTACCGATTCAAAGTACGTATTCTTTTATAGTGTCCTTATTACATAACGGATTTTGATGAAATATGGCGCATCAAACGCGTCTTGTTAAGCTGCATTTCATACTGTGACAATTCCATGATTCTCTGGTCTTCGCTAATCCCAAGGTCAAACATAACCAGGCGCGCTTCGTTGTCGGCGGAAGCGGGGAGGGGGGGGGGGGTCGGGAGAGGGCTAGCACCCCCCCCCCCCCAATAATTAGCCCCCCCCCCCCCCCCAATAATTCTGTAAATTTTGGATTTTTTATTCTAATATATTTGTGTAATCATGAGTACTGGGAACTTTGCTGAAAACTTTGCTGAGAATGCAGGAAATGGCGTTTCACACCACTTGGATTTCAAAAATTTCCGGGGGGGGGGGGGGCATGCCCCCGGACCCCCCTAGCGCTATCGGGCCCTTCGGGCCCTCAACATTGCCCCCCCCCCCTCCCCAATAATGTTAGGCTTCCGCCGCCTATGTATTGTCACATGTTCATTTATGAAGCTCATGTTGAATACTACTGTACTACTGCGTAATGACTATTGTCATGTCTGGTTATGCATTACTTTGAAAGCACGCTTATATATTTTGCTGGACTAAATAAACAATAGGCATTTTAATCATTGTCTCATATTCTTTAAAGGTACATGCCCACTCAGTAGGCATAACATGTTCTTTATAGGAATTAAATAAGTGTATAATTGTGTCACTTTTCCACCAGTTCTAAAATTACGATTGCCCGCTATACAGATATAACCATTTTGTAATGTTTATATTACTGATTGTGACGCGCGGTGGTATCAGGCTATTTTCATATGCAAATGAGCGTGATATTTTTTAATTATTTATACTAATAAAATGCTTCACCGGAAAAACTAATATTTTCTACAGATTATACAGTTTCATCATTGCACATCAAAAAATAAATACATATAATGCATAATAATGTCCGTTAACATTTTAAGGAAACAGGATTATCACCCCTGATATCAGTGTGGAAATTTAGGTCTGATATAAAATGTATAATAATGGCAATCAATACGTGGTGTAATGGTGAAAGAATGATTATTTTGCCAGAAATGTCTCCAATGATGTTTCTGATATAAAGAACAGTTTCTGTCTACTGAGTGGGCATGTACCTTTAATATGGGGCGAAAGTGCAGTATTACAAATCCAGAAATGTAGTTTACTGTGTGAGCGTCGACTAAGTGAACTTACCAATACATTCTGACGATGCCTCCAGTGACATATTTGCTTCTCTTGGCAGAGGTCTGCAACACACATTAATCTATTGTGACGTATATCCATATAATTATGATGAATCCATGCTATAAGCTTCATATCTTATTGGAGAAGTAAGTGTACTGGAATTCATATCTGGATGCCAAGTGATCCGGTGTAGTAAGACTGCCTTGCACTAGTTGCAGTCTGTAACTCTGTGACCCTCCCGTGCCGTACTGGAGCCCGTTTCACTAAACTTCGTACGACTAAAATGTTCGTAAGTGCAAATGTAGGATCGTCTGGAAATTTCGATTGATGGATTTACATTTATTGAGCATAGGCTGCATATGCAGCCTATGCTCGATAAATGTAAATCCAATAATTGTTTACAAGAAAACGGTGTTAATGTGAAATTTACAGACTATCACATGTTTGCACTTACGAACATTTTAGTCGTACGAAGCTTAGTGAAATTGCCCCCAGGTACGTACGGTACGGGAGGGTCACAGAGTTACAGGCTGCAACTAGCCTTGCACCAGATTAGAATAGTTTTATTGCAATATTAGTGTTAAATGCACAGTGTTACACCATAAACGTACATTCCCATTTGTATAAGACATTGCTTTTGAACGGACGTACAGTCCCAATCAATCCATCCATCGATCAATCAATCATTCAATTAACCACTCAATCCACCAGTGGGTGGTGGTCGGGCGAACGAGACGGCGTAAATTAACGGTATGGGTTCCTCCTTTTTGGAATCACTATTTGGCTGGTTTGGCCCTCCGGTACGTTTTTATCTTTGGCTCTTTTGTTACCTGGTAGTTGAATTGGATTATTGCCCATTATAAAAGTAGTAATATTATTACTGATCCTACTGCTTTTTGGAGGGGCCAAGTGATTCTGGTGTGGCTAGGACATGGCATCAGATCAGGATTATTATGATTTCAGGGCTGTATATATAGTTTTGTTGTAAATATTCAGTTCTGATTTTGGGATTTTCCCCCCATTTGTACGTGTACTTGAAAATGTACATGTACTTGTACAGGTAATATATGGGATTTAGTACTAAACCCATTGACCCGGCCTTAAATGACCTTAGCTGTTGATAGGCCGTTAGACACCAACAAACAAACAAACAAACTCAATCCACCAATCAATCAACCAATCAATGTGATGGCGCAATGATATACACTCATACTGACCATAGACATAATAGAACCAATAATTACACTGTAAATCCAGATGCGCCGGCTTGTAACATTACAGCGGCAGGAGAAGTCGAAAAAAACGAAACGTTTTTTTTGGAACTACTGTAACTCTGAAACCTCGATAGATAGCTTGGAAATGATGTAACTAAGAAAACGAAAGTTACATTCTGAAAATCGGTCCACAAATTCCAAAATTATTGTTTTTAAAATCTATTGTTAACCCCCATATTAAATTCCCAGAGGAAAATTATTTTTTCGCAATCAAACTAATATTTTATGTAAATATAGTGTGAGGGTGACCCTTTTTTATTGACGAAAACATATTTACATGTAATTTCTTTTAGATTTAATGTGTTTAATAGCCAAATATAGGTGCAACAGTCAGTAGTCTATAGCTAGAACCTCAATCTTCCTTTGAGGACCTCTGGGGACCGTTTCACTAAACTTCGTACGACTAAAATGTTCGTAAGTGCAAACTTATGATAGTCTATAAATTTCACATTAACGATGTTTTCTTGTAAATAATTATTGGATTTACATTTATTGAGCATAGGCTGCATATGCAGCCTATGCTCAATAAATGTAAATCCATAAATTGAAATTTCCAGACGATCCTAAATTTGCACTTACGAACATTTTAGTCGTAAGAAGTTTAGTGAAACGGGCCCCTGATTGGGAAATTTGAAGGCTGTCTATAGTCACGGGTGATAATGCGTAAAATTGTTAAAATTTGCCTTATTAGTTTTGAAACCAGTAGAAAGAGATATAAAAACATTCCACGAAAATAAAAAACTCCCACTAAATACATTATACTAATAGTTGATTGCAGTGCTTTGGAACTTTTGTACCACCCCTGCTGCCCTTGTTATTCCCCGGTGTGATAACAAGGCTGACTTAACCCTTATATTGCTATCATAATTGTTTGTCGTCTGCTGTTTATTTTCCATTTATAACATCAAAACATGCTTTGACAGACAGCACATTAGAATAATTTACAACATGCTTTGGCAGCACTTCAGAATCATTTCCATTGAAATTATTCTGAAGTGCTTTAAAAACATGTTTTTATTGAGTAATAAGGCATATATAAGGGTTTGTCCCTCACATACGTCTTTGGCATTTTGTATGTGACGTTTGAATCTGGTTATATCCCTTATGTGAGTATTACGATTATTCGTAAGCCTATTTTAGGGGAAAGGGCCAAGTGACTTTAGTGTGGTATGGACCTGGTGCCTGTTTGCCCGGCATTACATGACAATAGCTGTCGATAGGCCATTAAACACCAATACACAAACAAACAAACTTAGTACATGTATCTCCGGAAAAACATGTTTTTCCCTGGATTTCTCGACGGGATAAGGATGTTATAATCGGAACTAGTTCAACTGACCTTGGGATGGAGTGTCTGCCCAACAGTCGCCTCGTTTCTTCATTTGCTGAAATAGCGAGCAGAGGAGAAATGGGGCTTATGTGTTTTGCGACCAGTGTTGTTCGGATCCAGATCAGCCTGTGCATCGGATCCTTTCAACAAGGAGGTCGTGTAAATTAACCAGTCGGGTTGGTACTGATATCATGCCCGTACACATCATACCCCCCCCCCCCCTCCCCCCTATTAACCATTTCAACATAACTGGCCTGTATGGCCTGTATAGTGATATTGGCAAAAAGTGTAGATCCAGATGAGCCAGCCGGCTCGTGCCGATTTTGTGATGATTGGATTGATTGCAAAATTACCATATCAAAATCCATCCCAGTTACTTATGTGAGTATTACGATTATTCGTAATTCTATTTTAGGGGAAGGGGCCAAGTGACTTTGGTGTGGTATGCACCTGGCACCAGTAGCCGATTTCATCAACATTGCAAAGTATACTTATCTAGCATAGTATACTTTGAGGGAGTAATCATTTATTTTTCCCGAAATGCATTATTTCATATAGAACTAACAACTGCATATATTTGATAATTAAAAGTATGCAGAATTATTATACTGAATTTATTACATTATCACAGCATAATGGCTGTGATAATGTAATAAATTCAGTATAATAAAAATTAATAAATTTATCCTAAAATTGAAAATTTCTCCCTCAAAGTATACTTTGCTAGAAAAGTATGCTTTGCAATGTTAGTTAAATAGGCTACAGGTCAGGTTGTTCTAATTTCAGGAGTGAATATATTTCTCAATGTAAATAATCCGTTCTGATTTTGGGACTCCCCCCCCCCCCCCACAATGCAGCAGGTTTAACGGGGTCGAACCCGTTTGCCCGGCCTTACATGACCTTAGCTTGATAGGCCGTTAAACACCAATAAACAAAGAACAAAACTTAGGGGAGAAAGGGTTAATCTGCCGAGGTCTGTCCGTGGATGTGCAAAAACAAATGTTTAGCCCTTCGCGCAGTCGATAACGCATCCCCCTACATTATGCAGATAGTGTTATATAATATAGTATTATATAAGAAACACTCTTTATTATACCCCCGCAACAACGAGTTGTGTGGGTATACTAGTCAGGTTGTCCGTCCGTTTATCCGTGCGTGCGTGCGTGCGTGCGTGCGTCCATGTGTCCGTGCGTCCGTCTCTTACTAAACTTTACATCAGAGAAATATGTTATAACTTCTATTTCCTTCATCTAAAATGCTTAATATTTCATGCATGCATTTCTCTAAGGCTCTACTACCATGCTGTGCCAAATCCACAACCGTCCAACCCCCGCTGATCCGAAGGTCAAGGTCACATACCTTGACTCTTTACAAAACTTAACATCAGAGAAATCGGTTATAACTTCTATTTCCTTCATCGAAAATTCTTAATATTTCACGCATGCATTCATCCAAGGCTCTACTACCATGTTTACAACACTTAACATCAGAGAAATACATGTATGATATAACTTTTATTTCCTTACATATTTTGGGGCACGTGGGCCCACGCGGGTGGGAGGGGGGGGGGTATTCCGTAAGCCTCGTTTACTGACAAATCTAGTTGATTATAATTTAGGAACATGCCATATTATCAAATATCAATTGACGGGGTCAGTGGAAGATGGAGGCTAAGTGTACCACGTTGGAACATTCGTCACAAACCTCCCTCTCGTTCCATACGTCGCCTACGTCTTGCCCAATAAAACATCACGACGTGCAACACCACCGACAAGAGGAAGAAGACTGCCCCACCGATGCCAAACTCCATGTATGGAGCGGCACATTCATTGGTCATCTTGCACTAGCAACGTTCCAACGTTCCTGAAACATGCATCATTATTGGGATACGAACATCTAAAGAGTGATATAAAAAATCGAATTATTTTCTCAATAAGTACTGATTAAATAGTAAATCCGCGCCCATACTGAAATGAACCGGCGGTTGACCAATAATTCCAGCACAAAAATATTTACACAATTCCCTAACATTTGATTGGCCTGCAGCAAGTCTCTGTCCAAAATTTATATCCCAGTAAACTCCCACGCCGAACTACTTTCCGTAACCGTGAGGCGCAGTTAAAATAATTCTTAAGAAAACGGAAAATAAACACATTTTCTTGATGAATTTATTTCAAATGCTGGAATTATAAGGAATGAATGGCCTTTTTTTGGAATTTATCGGGGATATAAGCTTGGAAAAGTCGCGGGAATACTGGACGAGGCCTTAAAAAATTACAATTTTCGAAAAAAATTCAAGTTTTCCAAGTTTATACCCCGAAAAAATCCCACAGGGGCGGGGTATAATACACCACCACCTGCGCCAATCGTGCCAATCATTTGTCAATATATGTGCTATAGCTCAGGCACAGCCAATCAGACTGCTTGATGGCTATTGATATTGACAGTAGATGACAGTAGATGTTCAGAAACGTTGACATCTGGGTAAGATTAACGCGGTCAGTGTTGTACAGTCGAACCACTCTAAACGGGACACAGAGAAATGTTAGTTTTACTAAATTCTGATATGTTTATTGCCATTTATCTCTCCGATGATAATGTCTGTTCGTGATCGCAAAGCGTCCACGCGTGTCTGGAGGTGGTCATCTGTATGGTTTAGTGTGGAACCTCTCTAAGCCGGACACTCTGGGGACTGCATAGGGTGTCCGGTTTAGAGAGGTTCCACTGTACATGCGGCGTTTCTCATGAAATCATTCAACGAGTTTAATAAATCTCATATTAAATCAACACTCACGTGTGTATGTATATTTTATCCCGTCAACACAGTGCGTATGTGCCCTGTAACACGGTGCCGTGAAACATTTTTGATATCCTGTCAATACGACCTAATCACTGCGTATGAATATGTGCGGCGACCGGGGTTATTTGTTTGCATTTTAAAGCTGTTTGTAGGTGTTGACGGGATTAATAGAATAATAGGTTAGTGCCGTGAATGGGAAAATATCTGGCGCGGCTCGGAAACGGGATGTGCTCGGCAGAGCCTCGCCCATCCCGTTTCCTAAGCCTTGCCAGATATTTTTCCCATTCACGGCACTAACCTACTGTTCTCTATATATTTCATGATCATGATCATGATGGTGCTCATCATCATTATTATCATCCAGCGAAGCTACACTGATTTCTATAGCGGTCTCGTTTACAGTATTTGATACACTAGTGTGTTATGATGTTAACATTCTCTATATATTTCATGATCATGATCATGATGGTGCTCATGATGATGATGATGATCATCATCATCATCATCATTATTATCATCCAGCGAAGCTACACTGATTTCTATAGCGGTCTCGTTTACAGTATTTGATACACTAGTGTGTTATGATGTTAACATACTGTGTTATTACACTGACCACTTCATGTAATAAATAATTATAATAACTTACGGTAGTAACTACGTCGATATGCGAGTTGACGCCTTTTCCACTTAACACAATCACAAATCAAATAAAATATTCTTTATTACAACCCATTACAGTACATCACATGCAATATAACAAACAGAAACAGAATATCCCGGACAATTAGACCATCACTTAGTCACACTTCCGGGTAAGATGACATCAATACTATGTATACATATACACCAACACTAGTCACCTTCTCTGGTATTACTGCCCTTCAAGTTGTCGAATCGACGTTTTTCGGCGATATTGATTTGATAAAATGCAATATTTTCCGTAAATGACGTCGGATTTTTACCCAAAAAAAAATCAGAGCTCATGCGGAATTGCATGCGCTATGATTTTCTTGTCAAATTTCGACGTCGGTTTCTGAAAATTCGAAATCAATATTGGCGATATACGGCGAAATGACAAGAGAGATAATTCCAGAGCCTGGACCACATGTATGATAGTTATCAGCTTGTCGGGCTCTTACAACGCCATTATATAATAGATAATAGTTTGATAATAGTTAGATAATAGTTTGCGACCCGTCACGACAATGCGGGGCTTATTTAGTTTCTGACCAGTGTTATTACTGCCCATCTCGCACAGTTAGACAATGTGAGGTATCAATGTATTTTCCCTTCCGGACGAGCGACGGGCAAACCTCTGGGAATTAGACGTATGGCCAACCATTCGGAAGTAATATTGTGTTTTAGCTCTTAGCTCAAGCCTGTTATTGCCTGTCATCAACAACACAATCATCACCATCATCACTATCATCACCATCATCATCACTATCATCACATCAGCATCATCACCACAACCACCATCATCACCATCATCATCATCATCATCACCATCAGCATCATTGTCATCATCATTATCATCATCTTCAGCACCACCACCATCATCATCACAACCACCACCACCACCACCACCATCGCCATCGCCATCGTCATCACAATCATCGCCATCGTCATCACTATCATCACCATCATCATCACTACCATCATCAATCATCATCATTATCTCCACCATCATCTTCACCATCACCACCACCATCATCATCACCACTACCACAATCACCACCATCACCATCATCATCATCACACCCAGCATCGCCATCATCTTCATCACCACCATCATCGTCAACATAATCATCATTATTCATCATCATCATCATCACCATCACCTTCATCACCATCATCATCATCATCACCATCATCACCATCATCACCATCATCACCATCACACCCATCATCATCATCATCATCATCATCACCATCATCACCATCATCATCATCACTACCATCATCATCATTACCATCATTGTCATCATCACCATCATCATCATCATCATCATCACCACCACCACAATCACCAACATCATCATCATCCCAACCATCATCATCATCATAACAATCACCATCATCATACCATAATCATCATGATTCATCATCATCATCACCATCATCACCACCATCATCATCATCAATATCATCACCATCATCATCACCACCATCATCACCATTCTCATCATCATCATCATTATCGCCACATCACCAAGGTCACGACCACCACCACCATCATCATCACCATCAACACCATCATCACCATCATCATCATCACCATCATCACGATCATCATCATCATCATCATCATCATCATCATCATTATCGTCATCATCGTCATTATCATCATCATCATCATCATCATCATCATCATCATCATCATCATCATCACAACAATTACCATCATCATCATCACCATCACCAGCATCATCATCATCACCACATCATCAAGATCACCAACACCACCACCACCATCATCATCACCATCATCATCACTATCATCATCATCATCATCATCATCATCATCTGAATCAACACTATTTGCCAATATTTGCCACTATTTGCCATCATCATCATCATCATAACCGTCGTCATCAACGTCACCACCACTACCACCATCATCACCATCATAATCACCATCATCATCATGATATCCATCATCATCAACATCACCACCACCATCACCACCACCATCACCACCACCATCATCAACATCACCAAAATCACCTCCACCATCATCGCCATCATCACTATCAGCAGCAACATCATAATCACCGCCACCACCACCACCACCACAACCACCACCATCATCACCATCATCATCATCACCATCATCACCATCACCATCATCATCACCATCACTATACAACTGAGTAATTTCTCGACTTTGTACTCAAAATCCGGAAGTGTGATTGGCTGAGTCTGAGTTGAGAAGTCAAGACAATTTCTGCGAATAATGGCGCTGCGATAATTAAGCGAGGTAATACCAGTCTACAGTTGAGCACAAGTGACAAACTTGGTGTAACAAAGCGCAAATACGCCGGAGACATTTTCACTGTCGGCGCCGTTCGCATAGCTGTAGTAATCTGTGTCTGTGACTGGAGAACTGGGGCTTATGGGATTTGTGATCAGTGTAGCTCCTGATCAAATAGCACACACATATAGCCTGCTAACGATCTATATTGCTTGTTAAAAGCATGAAAGGTGTTCCATTGACGGAATGGCGAACAGTGCAGATCCTGATCAGACTTGCAGACTGCAAGTAATTTTTGAAAACAAAAACACACCCTTTTCATAAATGGACGAGTCTGAAAATTATTTTGCGACGGTTATATTGGTTAACATATCAAAAACCATTCCAGGGGTTAAAGGGTTAACACCATCCTGGCGACCACACTCCGCCGAAGTATTCAGGGTCGCCGGCAGGATTCTCAAGCGGGAAGTGAGCGGAGACCATGGACCGTTGGTAGAAGGCCAGTCTCTCTTTCATCCGGGCCATCACGTCGGGGTGGTCGGCCGCTATGTCGAAATGCTCCGTCGGATCAACTGTACATATGAGAAGAGATAGATATTGGCGACCAAACCTTAGCACAATTTTTTGGTCATTTTTTTTGCCTTAGACTCTAATATTACAAACAATGTAGATCATGAAGAGCCGACTCTTAACGAGCCGTTTCATAAGGATCTGCACCATTCGTGCATTGACCCCTTTGTATGCATAAAGGAATAATCTCAAACTTAACATATAATAGTCCAAGGGTTAAGCTCCGAAAACGACTGCAATCGCATTCATAATCGGAACACGGTGATTCACCGGTAATGGAAGGTGCGTTAAACCAATTCCCGCCCTTAGATATAAGACAAGATGTCCGCGGCCCGCATGTCGCGCCCGCCGAGGCATTTGATAGTACCAACAAAACTTTTAATACAAACATGCTTTAACCCGTACACATACTATCGATTATTTAAACTGAATTAAGAAAAACTTTAAGATAAATTTCAAAGTAATTATACCTTGGCATTTGGGCACAGGGGCCGCACGGATGGGGCGTAGAATAACAATATTGATCATGATACTATTGATAGTATACTGGAAAACTTTAACCAAAGTTCTTTAACCTCGGACGGACGTACGGACGGACGGACGTACGCCAATGTGCCGACTATATTGTGCTATCCGCAAGCGGGCGCGACAATAACTAACTAACTCACCTTCCAGGTTGAACAACTGATACGGCGGAAACGCGTCAAAAAGGCCGCGACGACCAACCAAACCCGGTGACTGAGTTTGGGACAATGGCGCCCAACCGTTAAATAAGCCGGGCACACCTTGGATCATCTTGTATTTCCCCACCCTGCAATAGCATGTCCTTACATGTGGCTGTGACTGGAGAAATGGGGCTGATTGGTTTTGCGATCAGCGTAGATCCAGATTAGCCTGTGTATCCGCACAGTCTAATTCGGATATACACTGTTCGCCATTCCAACAATGTTGCAGCCGTCAAGCATCTAAGCAACATAGATCGTTACCAGGCTACAGGAGTGTGCTATTTGATCAGAAGCTACACTGGTAGCAAATCCCATAGGCCCCGTTTCTCTAAGCTGGGCACACCTTGGACATCTTGTATTTCCCCACCCTGTAATATCGTGTCCATATATGTGGCTGTGACTGGGAAATTAGGGTTCATGGGTGTTGCGGCCAGTGTAGATCCAGATCAGCATGTGCATCTGTACAGTCTGATCAGGATATGCACTGTTCGCCATTCAATCAATGCAACAGCTGCCAAGCTTCTAACACGCAGCATATATCATTATCACAGGTGTTTGAACAGATGGTCAGAAAGCTGGTGTCATAAGGGTATTTGGGTGTATTGTGCGTAGATTTTGGTGGATTTCGTTGGTTTTTGATAATTTACATAGTTTTGTACAACTACTAATGCTCAGTCATTACACACGACATACATCGTCAATTATCTACACATTCACCGTTCCGAACTTTCGGACCTATTTCTTACTGTCAAAATACCCAAAGGAAAGAAAACTTTTTCAATATTTTTGGCCAATAGAATTTCCAACATGCGTTGCTTTCAGACCGATTATATTATAAATTTTCAACCACAAACTCCAAATTCGGGTTCTATAGATTAAGGAGACATATATCAAGTTGCTAATGCCATTTGATTGGATAGCCATTTTCCTACTTCAACATCCCTCGTCACGCTAGTATTCAGAGCTCGACCATCTATCCGAGAATATTTGACGTTTTTCAGACGATATATATACATACATTGGCGGTTCAGGTCCATTACATTAATCTAAACAAACAATTTGGGACCGGTTTTAATGTTATCGGTTAACAAATAGTGGTTTTATTGGTTAAATATTGAATTGGAAATGTTGCAAATGATGTCAAAAAGCGACCCATACAGTAGAAAAACCTCGTACACTAACATGTGTCGCCCTTGTCGCATTGTCGTATTTCGGCGATATTGATGTCGAAAATCTGTCATATTTTCCGCAATTAACGGTGAAAATTGACAAAAAATTCAGAGCCCATGCGGAATTGCATTCTGCATGGGCTCTGAATTTTTCGTCAATTTTCCACGTCATTTATGGAAAATATCAGGATTGTTCGATGGCGATACAACAAGAAACTCACCCATTTATAACATCGAGGCAATGTATCAAATACCTGATGGCGGCGTTCTTGTAGATGTCATCAATATTGTACACAAACTCGGTCCTGGCCGCCGGCACGCCCATACTTAGGGACGGCCATTGGTTTATCCCGTCTAGGGAGGCGTCTGTAAATTAAGTTGGATTACAAAGGAACACAAAGTGGCACACATTGTCACCATATTGCAACTGTAAATGTCCTTGTTTTATCTGTACCCTTCGTATATCATTATTTTACTATTACTTAGTACATACACGTGTGAAATGGAGAACAACATACGAACGAAAACTAATAATGTAACAAAATGCTAACGCAATGTAACTTATACATTATAAATATAATAGTTGGCTAATAATAATAAGGCTAATTTCTAGTTCCTTGAAAATACTTTACTAGCCAACCTGATAAACTTTACTTTAGAGAAGAATTCATATAAGCTTTTATAAAGCTTGTTTTCTAATCATATTTACCTTTTCTTGCACTAATGGTATGCATGTATGAATTGATTACTGTACATCAAACTACATCTTATCTTATCTTACATCACCCGAATTCTTGTGTGTGGACCTCATATGAGTATGAGAACGAGTCGTAGTATGTATATGACTGTTGAATACATAACTTAGAGCACGGTTGTCTGCCTGCACGGTCAATACTCCACTCGCTCAAACTCGCCGATGATTTCCTCATACAGACGGACGAACCGAGCTCTAAGTATTACAATATACACCACCGCCTGTGTTAATCTTGCCTAGAGTTCAAAAGTTCAGTAGCCTATTTCACCAACGTTGCAAAGTATACTTTTCTAGCAAAGTATATTTTGAGGGAGAAATTTTCAATTTTAGGGTAAATTTATTAATTTTTATTATAGTGAATTTATTACATTATCACAGCCATCTTGGCTGTGATAATGTAATGAATTCAGTATGATAATTCTGCATATTTGTAATCATCAAATATATGCAGTCGTTAGTTCTATATGAAATAATGCGTTTCAGGAAAAATAAATGATTACTCCCTCAAAGTATACTTTGCTAGAAAAGTTACTTTGCAATGTTGGTGAAATCGGCTACTGAACATCTACGGTCAATATCAACGTGCAATCAAGCAGTTTGATTGGCTGCACAGCTCAGGCACAGCCACAGTCACGCAAGCTGCTTGCGCTAACCCTTACACCGCTATCTTATTTTTTGTCGTCTGCTGTTTATTTTCTATTTTCCATTTTTATCATCAAAAACATGCTTTGACGGCCCTTTAGAATAATTTACAACATGCTTTGACAACACTTCAGAATCATTTCCATTGGAAATGATTCTGAAATGCTGTCAAAACATGTTTTATTGAGAAAAAAGGCAAGATATAAAAGCAATAGCAGACGACAATTGTTGTGAGTAGTTGTCTAAGGGTTAAAGCATATTTTTCATGTATTTTGTAGTAATTATATAGACAACTATTGGCAATATTATTATCGCAGGATGTGGTATAACCTGGTACAAGCACATTTGAGTGGACCTGAGAACGACCGACTTACCTGGCGTCCCCCCGGCCAGAGTCAGCAATGTTGGGAACCAATCAACGGCGTGGAACATCCTACAGTCATATAGGAACATTAGTTTCATATACAGTAGAACCTCTCTCAACCGGACACCAATATAATAAGTGATATGTGATCTCATGTTGAGAGGTTTCTTGGTAACGCATCTCAAATAAAAATGCATGTTCATGATTGCAAAAGATATGAGTATGTCCCATAATGGTTATATGCCTGAGTTAGCCAGGGTGTCCGGTTTTGAGAGGTTTCACTGTACATGTAATCATTTTGTTAACACATTTCGTGCTGTTTTTTTTATTTCACTTTGGTGCATGCACTAGTATAAAGATTAACACTTCCTACGCTGTTGACGGAAATTGCCGTCTGCTGTTTTTCATTTTTGCTTTAATTCTTAACAAAAAACTGGTGTTGACAGCACATGAGAATCGTCTCCACTGGAGACGATTCACATGTGCTGTCAAAACCAGGTTTTTGTCAAGAAATATTGAAAATAAAACATTTCCAGCAGACGACAACATTTAATTCAGCGTAGTAAGGGTTAAACATACAAACAGTTAACTCTTTGCATACTAGCGGCGAAAATATCCGCCAAACAAATTAGGACTACATGTATATGTTTTATTTCTCTCTGTAAATATGTCTTGGAATTTCATTAGAATTGAGACCTCAGGACTCAATTCTAATGAAATTCCAACACATATTCATGATATTTACAAGGAGAAATAAAAGAAAATATGATGAACGTTTGTCCGCTAGTTTTGAACTATTTATAGCCCACAAGTTTCCCAGCATGCAAAGAGTTAAAATCAAAGTGTTGTATACAACATATATTGCAAACGTTCATTGGGAAAATAAATACATCTATAAACACGCATTTACTAAACGATTGAAAATAACAACCCACCCTGTGTTGGTGTAGTTCGTCTTGTTCAGCAAGGTTTTACTGTAAATGAATGCCGCCCCCTTGGTGCCACCTTCCCATAACGTCGCCTTTGATCCCCGTAACGGCAGGTTGTTGGCAGCTATGTGCGTAGGTCCCCCATTCTACGACAAACAAAGACAGTCATTCGATGCATCCGAATGCGCGTCCAGCAACAAATTCATTGTATCAATCATCCAGCAAAACGTTACGTATGACGTACTAAAAGGGTCATTAATGTACTACCCTGATTCATGCAGTGTCATGCTTGAAACTGTTCAATCTTTCACCATCATACTGCATCATGCAGTGTCATGGTATTTATTGTGCAGCCTCATGCTATAAAATGCTGCATGATGCAGGGTCTTGCTACATGATGAATATTGAACCTTCCGTACGTCAAACGTAATTAGCATGATGCAGGGTTGTGATAATTGTTTTCCAGTATCGAGCTAAATGGTCCTGCATGATGCAGGGTCTTGCTAAATACCTGTACTATAAGGGTCTTTAATGTACCACCATGCAGGGTCAGTCTTTCTGCACTACCCTGCATCATGCAGGGTCATGCAGGGTCTTTAATACACCACCCTGCATGATGCTGCATGATGCAGGGTATTGCATACAAACCGACCCTGTATGATTCTGCATGATGCAGGGTATTGCATACAAACCGACCCTGTATGATGCTGCATGATGCAGGGTATTGCATACAAACCGACCATGTATGATGCTGCATGATGCAGGGTATTGCATACAAACCGACCCTGTATGATGCTGCATGATGCAGGGTATTGCATACAAACCGACCCTGTATGATGCTGCATGATGCAGGGTATTGCATACAACCGACCATGTATGATGCTGCATGATGCAGGGTATTGCATACAAACCGACCATGTATGATGCTGCATGATGCAGGGTATTGCATACAAACCGACCATGTATGATGCTGCATGATGCAGGGTATTGCATACAAACCGACCATGTATGATGCTGCATGATGCAGGGTAGTGCATTAAAGACCTGACATGGATGACCCTGCATGATGCTGCACGATGCAAGGTATTGCATACAAACACAACCCTGCATGATGCTGCATGATGCAAGGTATTGCATACAAACACAACCCTACATGATGCTGCATGATGCAAGGTGGTACATTACATATCATTATAGTACATGTATTTAGCAAGCCCCTGCATCATGCTAATTACTTTTAACGTACGGAAGGGTCAATATTCATCTTGTAGCAAGACCCTGCATCATGCAGCATTTTTTAGCATGAGGCCGAAAAATAATTATCATGACTCTGCATGATGCAGCATGTGCTAAAATATGACGTACTGAAATGGTCATTAATGCACTACCCTGCAACATGCTGCATAATGCAGCATGATGCAGGTTAGTACATTAGTGACCCTTTTAGTACGTCATAGTTACTACCGCGAATGTATTTTACTTGCAATACATTTACACCTGCTATAAATTCACAATGCAAACGCCCATTCGACGTATTGCGTTTGCATCCCAATGCAATACATTAGACACACGTGACGTCGCGCGATGTTGTTGATTGGTTAAAGTTCGCAACGTCGCTGTTCCAGGAATTGCGATAAAATGACGTAAAACAAGATTATTGTTAATTTTAACGCTATTTTTGGTTATTTACAGTTTTGAAACTATCAGAAAATTCAGTGTAAATATAAGTAATAAAACTATATAACATAAATTCGCTCAACTGTTTTAACAATGTCAATGATCGACATTGTGCATGCAGGGGCGGATCTGGAGGGGGGTTCCGTGTATCTCCACTTGCGTATACAATGAAACCCCTCTAAACCAGACACCATGAAAACACCTGTGATCTTATTTTTTATGAGATTCTTGGTCATTTATCTCAGGTGATAATGTCTGTTCATGATCGCATATCACATAACTATGGCTCATAATGATCAAATGTCTGATGTACAGTGAAACCTCTCTAAGCCGGACACCCTGGGTACCTCCCAGGGTGTCCGGTTTAGAGAGGTTTCACTGTATTGACGCGTATTCTCCCCAGACGTCCGGCGGGGAAAGATGCATATACCGTGCTCTACGTACGGTCACAGAAAACTTACATCAGTCGTAAACACGAGTAGGAGGTTATCCATGAAGCCGGCGTCTGTCAGGGCCTGTGTTATATTACCGATGGCCTCGTCCATCGCCGACACCATACCTGTCGGCATGCAGACATAAGGTTTCTTCTATGGATGGTATTTTTGTTATACCAGTTAACAGAACGAATACTGTGCGTTTTGCCCATTAAGTTGATTATGCAACGCTTCAACAAAATATATACGATGTGCGTATTCTATAATATTTGAGTATATAGTCGAAACTGTGATAAAGGCCACATTGAAATTCCCTGTCTATAGCAGCCACGCTTTTGCTTTGCCAATTACTCACTTACCACATAAATGCCCCTGCGAATGAAGACCGCTGATATTTACTCACATAGTCGTTTCGACAGAAACAATCACTTCGTCTGGTGTAATACCATACTGTAGAATAAAATCATATCATCTTTCCTTTATCAAGGTGTATGATCACGTGGTGACAACAAAAACAACAAGTACTGAAAGTTCCAGAAGCCTTCCGATTAAAATTACGTATTCTTTTATTTTGTCCTTATTATGTAACGGATGTTGATGAAATATGGCGTCTTGTTAAGCTGCATTTGGTGGTCTCGGTACTTGGGCCCAAATTTCTGTCGTTTTCGCGAAGCATCGATTTCCGTGACTACTGACACGGAAATCGATTCTTCGCAAAAAAACGACATAAGTATGTGCCGAATTCCCGGGACGACCAAGTGCAGCTCACGCAGACGCGTTTGCCGTTGCCTATTAAGGAAAATATCAAATAAAACTTACTTTGGAGTGGGCGCGCTTTCCACACTTTCAGCCATTGTTGTTGTTGTTGTAACCACGTGATCATGCACATTGTTTATAAGCACAGAACATCGATATGTTGTACGTGTATGACATACGACGCTATACCATAGTTACCAAGCAGGAGGTTCAATCTTACCACAGTATGTTCTTCTCGCCCTATTTGTAATATTGTTGTAAATATCTTCAAATCGCTTCGGCGCCTGAAAACACACAACGGAATACAATTAACCCTTTGAACCCGAAAGCCCGCTATACCGGTTTATGCAAACAGTGCAGATCCAGATGAGCCGGCTTGTAGCGAGCCGTCTCATCAGGATCTGCACTGTTTGAAATAATTTTCATATTTTTGAGAAAAACAAATACCCCCTTTTTATAAATGGAATAGTCTGAAAATCAAATTGTGATGATTGGATTGGTTGCAAAACGAACATATCGCAGCCCATTCAGTTACTTAGGGGTGAAAGGGTTAAAATGCCAATATAGTGGCCATACGTATTACCTGGGTCTTTCGAATTTAACCAGTTCTACGGCCCTGATATTACCCATATTAAATTGACCTTGGCGTCTATATAAATGAGGTACATGTATAGCCCCATCTGAACTCGTGAAATGTAAATTATCATCTGCTGTTTTTTCTCCTTTAACCCTTAGACCGCTATCTTAATTTTGTTTGTCGTCTGCTGTTTATTTTATATTTTCCAATTTACAACATGCTTTGACAGCACTTCAGAATCATTCCATTTGAAATGCTGTCAAACCATGTTTAATTTGAGAAATAAGGCAAGATATAAAAGCAACAGCAGACGACAATTGTTGTGAGTAGCGGTCTAAGGGTTAACATTGCCTTATTTTCCAGCACATGGTCAGCGCATAATAAGATTCTGCAAGTGCTAGAGCTTAATGCACATGAAAATCCCCAAAGTGTTATGTGCAGACGAGATAATTGAAGTCAACGCTGTAACGCTTGTAAAAGCTTTATGCGCAGACGACAAAGTTTAATTCAGCGTTGTATGCGCTAACGCATTATGCGCATTGTCAGCTTTAAGTTTTTATTTCCATATTATAGGAATGAATGGCATTTTTGTGGAATTTATCGGGGTATAAACTTGGAAAAGTCGCGGGAATACTGGACGAAGGCCGGAAGGCCTCGTCCAGTATTCCCGCGACTTTTCCAAGTTTATATCCCCGATAAATTCAACAAAACGGCCATTCATACCGTATAATTCCAGCATTTTAAATAAATTCATTAAGAAAATGTGTTTATTTTACGTTTTCTTAAGAATTATTTTAACTGCGCCTGACGGTTACGGAAAGTAGTTCGGCGTGGGAGTTTACTGAGATATAAATGTTTGACAGAGACTTGCTACGGACCAATCAAATGTTAGGGAATTGTGTAAATATTTTTGTGCTGGAATTATATAGTCATATACAGTATGTGCATTATGTGCAGATGAAAACTTTAATTCAGCGTTGTGTTTTCAGCCTCACAACATCAATTTAATTGAGCGCTGTAGCGCAAACACCTCCTGCAAGCGGTATGCTTTCGTGCATATGATACAATGTAATTCATACGACACAATGTGATTCAGCGTTGTAAAATGTAAATGCTTTGATTTAACGACAGCACTGGCTCAATGACCTTGCAATGTCGGGTCCGACTATTTAAGTCCCCATCCGATAGGACTAGACTTGTCTTGCTCAAGGACACACCGAATCGACCATTCGCAGTGGTCGAGGTGGGAATCGAACCCGGGGTCTCCCGATCCGCAATCCGACGTTCTACCTGCTGAGCTAACCCGGCCACCTTCAGCCGTTGTAAGCGTTAGGCGCAGTTTTATATTACCAGTGGGTACCTGTAGCGGGGCGTGGACGGACTGGAAGGGCAGGTAGAGATACAGCGGCTGGGTGTCCGGGTCCACCGACCGGATAATGTCGATGGCGCGGTCCGCAAACACCTCCTGCAAGCGGTATACTTTCGTACATATGATACATGTGCGTTTCGTGGTTAGAATCTACGACTGAGAACACCAGTCTACCAGGCACTAGACCCCATTCTTACTGTCTATGGACGACTGGAGCCCTGGAGCATTCCAGGTTTCGATATGACGTCATAGCGCCCCCCCCCCCCCCCCCCCCCCCCCCCCCCCCCCCCCCCCCCCCCCCCCCCCCCCCCCCCCCCCCCCCCCCCCCCCCCCCTCCCTTTCCGTTTGTACGGAATAGAACCCGCCCATTTTGGAATACGGATTAATGTATATGTTTCATATGTATATGTTAACCCTTTGAACCCGAAAGCCCGATATAGCGGTTTATTCAAACAGTGCCAATCCAGATGAGCCGGCTCGTAACGAGCCGTCTCATCATGATCTGGATATACACTATTTGAAAGTCAGAATTGTAATATTCTTTAGAACAAAATAACCCCTTTATATAAATGTACTAGTCTCAAAACCATTTTTGACGGTTGGATTGGTTGAAAAATAAGCATATCAAAATCCATTCCAGTTACTTAGGGGTGAAAGGGTTAAGTATGCAAGAAATCGATGACACACGAAGAAAGCAACCAATGTGTCCGTGAACACACACGCCAATTAACAAAGACATATTACAGGAGATGAAAGAGCAAATCAATGAAGCTCCTGAAATCAACGTCAGCTCACATAAAGCAAAACACAATAATTAATTTTAACATTAACACGTATTATTAAATGACCATGTTTACCGTGGGTAGGGTATGCATATGCAGTGAGGGCTCGGTTCTCATCATTGCGGTTACAGTATACCGTATATCTAATGGTCAAACTGTTCTTCTTCTATTAACCCTTTGAACCCGAAATCCTGCTATATCGGTTTATGCAAAAAGTGCAGGTCCAGATGAGCCGGCTCGTAACGAGCCGTCTCATCAGGATCTGCACCTTTTGCAAGTAATTTTCATATTTCTTAGAACAAAAACACCCCCTTTTCATAAATGGACGAATCTGAAAATCATTTTGTGACCATTGGATTGGTCGGAACATTAGCATATCACAGTCCATTCCAGTTCCTTAGGATTGAAAGCGTTAAGCAAGGGTACAAACATAATAACAAGGATATTGATTGACACGGCTACTTACAGCAGAGTAGACGCCTGTGGGAGGGTGATAGACCGACTTGTTGAATCGAAAGTCGTACCCAGCATCTGAAAAATGCACCGGAATAGCATTCGAATCGTATGATGGTCTAAGGTGGGCCAATAAACAACCGGTTACACCACATAGCGGCAGTTGTCAGTCTTCTCCAAATTCTACTAACACCAGCTTATGTACATCGGCTTCAACTACTAGCTGCAAAGGCCAACATGTTGTGTATTAAGTTCATCTGATATGTTTGGTAGCCGATGCTGGATGGCACATAAGCATTTGAAAGGATACTGGTACACCCTACCATATAATATAGGCGAACGCGGGCATACATGGTTGAAATACACAGAGAAATGCATGGTGTAGAAAAACTAATTGGCATGGAAAAACAGTTCACCATGTCTGCATATTCAACCACAAGAGAAAATTCCATTGAACTGTCTAAAAGGGAAGCAGAACAAATATTAGGAAACATGCGTTCAGTTACCGAGTAATGGAAAAATGGAACGGCCTATCAGTTAGAGTCGTATTAACACCCACAGTCAATTAGTTTAATGGGACTAACTAAAGTTTGAGAGGAACACCCATTAAAGTGTAACGCGGCATGCAATCAATACGCAAAATAAGTATAAAGCTAATATATACTACACTATGAAAAGGGCCAAAGAAACTGACGACGTATATATACGCAGGTGCGTACATATGTCCTCGAAGACTATGAATCGTGTGATGTATAAAGGGGATACTTCGAACATAGCTGAATCACCAATCTTATTCATATAAACTATACAAACTAGACGCGAAAGTGATTAATGTACGGAAGCCCATTAGGGCCACTTCACTTTTTTTTATTTCCGTTTATCTTTTCTTGAATTTTCAAGATCTTTTCTTGAATATTTAAGTTCTTTTCTTGAATTTTCGAGATCTTTTCTTGAATTTTCAATATCGTTTCTAATAAAGGATGTTTCAAGATATTTTCTTGAATTTTCAAGTTCGTTTCTTGAATTTTCGAGATATTTTCTTGAATTTTCAAGATACTTTCTTGAATTTTCGAGGTCTTCTCTTGAATTTTCAAGATGTTTTCTTGAATTTTCAAGTTATTTTCTTGAATTTTCAAGATCTTTTCTTGAAAATTCAAGAAAAGATCTTGAAAATTCAAGAAATTCAAGAAAAGAACTTGAAAATTCAAGAAAACATCTTGAATAAATGGAAACTTAAAAAAAAGTGAAGTGGCCCTTATGGGCTTCCGTATTAATGCACCTTACCTCGTTCATGTGTAAAGTAATCCTCTGCGCCGTTGTAGTGTCCCATGAATGAATCGAATCCCCTCTCAGTGGGGGTATACCGCCAGTTACAGAACCCCAGATGCCATCTACAATAACATATAGACGAGCAAATAGTGGAATTAAGTGCAATATAAAGTAGAATTACTAGTAACTATGACCCGTGTCATGATTATCTACGGTCAATGTGATTTAACTTAAAGTTTGTGCTTTGCTGGTTCTATGGTCTGCTTAGGATAGGTCCTACATTTCCGTACTTAGGCAGGCCCGTACGCAGAGGGGTGCGACGGGTGCGTACGCACCCCCTTTAACCTTTTCAACACCACATGCCTGTATAGTGGTATTGGCAAAAAGTGTAGATCCAGATGAGCCGGTTCGTGACGAGCCGTCTCATCAGGATCTGCACTTTTTGCAAGTAATTTTCATAATTTTGAGAACAAAAACACCCCATGTTCATACATGGACTGGTCTGAAAATCATTTTGTGATGACTGGATTGGGTGGCAAAATTAACACATACAAATTAATTCCAGTTACTAGGGTTAGTCTGCCGAGGTCTGTCCGTGGATGTACACAACAAAAAGTTTAGACCTTCGCGCCGTCAATAACGCACCCCCCTAAATTAATTCCTGCGTACGGGCCTGTTAGGTTCCATGAGAATGTACACGAAATGTGAACTATGAAACGTATGAACAATATCAATCCAAAAGCAAACGATGCTGATATGAATCATTTAGTCTGATACTTACTTTCCAACCATATGCGTGTCGTAGCCAAGTGCTTTCATTTTTTCAGGAAATGTTGTGAAGTTGGAGGGTAAATATCCCGGGATTAACGGAAAGATGACATCATGCTACAATATTAATAGTACAGTATTGTCAATATGACACCGAAAGTCAGACCGAGGACTGCGTATATGCCATCTGCTGATATAATGTATCTCTTGCAACGCGTGCGATCAGCATAGTCCCAAATCAGCATTATCAACTGGTGGCATATACAGTGAAACCTCTCTAAACCGGACACCCTGGGAAGTCCCCAGGGTGTCGGCCTAGAGAGGTTTTACTGTAAATCAGGCATTTGATCATTCTGAGCCATATATGTGTGCTATGCGATCACGAACAGACATTATCAGCTGAGATAAATGATTGAAGTAACGTATCAAAAATAAGATCACATGTGTTGTCTTGGTGTCCGGTTTAGAGAGGTTCCACTATACATGGTTAATAAATCATGCAGAATAACACGTTACCTGTGGGACTCGTTTCACCCAACTTCGTAAGACTGATCATACATGTACACAATTGAAAGAAACAACAACATTCGTACTGACAGGCGATATTGCCAAACATTTAGTGGAATCATGCAAGTGTAATGAGGTGGAAGTCATAGCATTAGTAAATGTTAATGGGAGAATGCAATACATAAACAGTATGTGTACGAACATTGTGTCACACATTAGAACATTAGTAACATGAGAGTAGGTTTCGCGACGAAATAAAATGGGTGCTATTTTCAGGATCCATCAGTAAAGTAGTACCTGCAGCCCAGTGTGGAACGGATAGTAACCCGTCATAAAACAGCCTCTTGATCTGAAATTGGCGAACATAGACATGCTTTGGTGAACACAATACACGTAACTATGAATGGTATACCGATATAGAGGCTGAAGTCAACAGACTCGTACAATCATAAACTAAATTGAATATAATTCCATCACAAAAATATTTACACAATTCCCTAGCATTTGATTGGTCCGTAGCAAGTCTCTGTCCAGAATTTATATCCCAGTAAACTCCATACCGAACTACTTTCCGTAACCGTCAGGCGCAGTTAAAATAATTCTTAAGAAAACGGAAAATAAACACATTTTCTTGATGAATTTATTTCAAATGCTGGAATTATAAGGAATGAATGGCCTTTTTGTGGAATTTATAAACTTGGAAAAGTCGCGGGAATACTGGACGAGGCCTTCCGGCCTTCGTCCAGTATTCCCGCGACTTTTCCAAGTTTATACCCCGATAAATTCCACAAAAAGGCCATTCATTCCTATAATAAGTTCTGTCTGATAGTGGAGAAAATTTAGACGTAAAGTTTATAAATCACAGTTTGGTGAGTTTACCATCAGCTTTAAAAACAGAAATTATAAGCTCTCGCAATGCCACAATATTGGGCGATACAACCGAACACAGCCATATTCCTACGGAGCCCCGCAGGGGGCATATGATTCTTTTTTTTTTTAATTCGTTCCCATGAAATAACAATTTGTTCCCTCAATTTAACAATTCGTTCCCACGACATGACAATTCGTTCCCACGGGAAGGAATTGTTAATTCGTGGGAACGAATTGTTATATCATGGGAACGAATTTTTATTTCGAGGGAACGAATTGTTAAATTGAGGGAACGAATTGTCATTTCGTGGGAACGAATTGTTAATTTGAGGGAACGAATTGTTATATCGTGGGAACGAATTGTTAATTCGAGGGAACTAATTGTTAAATTGAGGGAACGAATTGTTATTTCGAGGGAACGAATTAATAACAAAAAATCCATGTCCCCTGCGGGGCTCCGTATATTCCAGATATTCTACCCGAACATAGATTACGGAAGGAAATCAACTGACAATATAGTCTAGCAGAAATATTAGTTCATATACAAAACATATTACAAACTATATAAGCAGGTGCTATTTTTTGTTACTTCTGAGCGAGAAGGACAATTAGCATCCCCGAAACACTACTCACGGTGTACACATGGGTTGCACATATGACGAGTTGAGGCGGACTCCTTCCATGGACAGTTTGTCCAAATTTGGTGTGTACATCTGCTCATTGTGCCATCCAACGTCATTCCACCCTGCCAATAAGACACCGGCTGATAAACAGGCCCTTAGGATATATATTGTGTATCAAGTGTACATCCTGCTCATATTGGTACATGTCTAGTGACTGTATGAGCACATAGTATACCGGGTATACGTGTATTCCGTGCCTTAAACATAGCTACATTAGCAACCAGGGTAGGAACTGACCGAACAACATTCATATGTCTACCTTTTGTTTGAAGACACGTTGCGGCAGTTTGGCCAATCTCGCCCACTATACTGTATAACAACTTACCTATGCAGGTCACTGATGGAACTTGTTATTAAGTAGGTGTGACGCATGCTACGATGCAGACAATAAGCGGCGGCATGCCGAAAATCGTCCAATATAGTGTTACTGGTGGAACTTGTTATAAACTAACTTTGACGCCTACCCAGGTCGTCGGCGACGATGAAGACACTTTGCGGCGGCTTGGCGAAAGTCGTTCAATATAATGTATAGAAACATACATATGCATGTCATTGCCGAAAAGTGTGACGTCTTACCCAGGTCGTCGGCGACGATAAACACAATATGCGGCGGCTTGGCGGACGTCACACCGACCAACAGATTGACCAAGATCAGCAGCCACAACATCGTCATCCTCGGCTATGTCTCGTCCAGGTTATTATTCCTTATCGACAACACTTTTCCCCGTGATCAGCTGATTTTTAATATTTAATAGACCACACCCAGCTTGAACTAGGCATGTGCTTATAAAACACTCTGAACATGTATTCCGGCTTCATTCTGACGTCAGGTAGTTTGATTGGCCGATACTGAGCACATCTGTGCTCAGTATCGGTCTATCAAACTTCCTGACTCCGAGTAAAAGTATCGAGAAGTGCTCAGAAAGTTTTGTAATGGCGGAACCATACATCGCATACCTCGCAAACAGCACAGTTCGTCTTTATTAATGCATAGATTAAAAGTGACCCACAGCGGCAACAATGTAGGTTACTAGATGAGCATGACCCTGCCATAATAATCTAACTCCTTATCATCTAGAACCCTCTGTTATATGAAGTCTGCAGATGACATAACCGAAGATACCAACATTCTAACTTCATTAGAAATGTGGATACGATTAATACAATATATACTGGTCTGCCCGGTTTTCGTGCATCTAAGCCGTCCAATATTTGATGATAGCTAACCTATTTAAAACATCTCTGAAGATATTATTGTCTTGCTATGATGGAAAATGAAAAGTAATTTTATCAATGAAAAATGTTTTGTGCAAATTTCAGTCTTTAAATATTCTCAAACCATCACGTGAATAATAAACCAAGTGATGTCGATGACCGGGTGGCTGGCTATAGTGTATATGATTTCGGAGCGGCCATTTTTAAATCAAAGATGGCCGCCAGTTGGGTTATTAAAATTAACATGACACCACTTTTGTTTTGTATGTTCGAAATGTGAATATAGTCACATTTTACCTGTATTATAAGTGTATATAGAATGAATATAGCATTTCAGGGTGGCCATTTGAAATTCGTGTGGCCTACACAAAAAATGACTGCGTGGCGGAACCAATTCGCCATTACTTTTCTTTTTGACTTGGCCATCCGGTAGGCGATATCACAATGCTTCGATGACGATAGTACGATGCTACTATGACGATAGTACGACACTACGATGAGGATACTACGATACAATATCGTAGTATTGTCATCGTGCTATCGTGATATCGCGTTATCGTCCTATCACCATCGTGGCATCGTAGTATCGTCATCGCAGTATCGTAATATCGTCATCGTAGCATCGTACTATCGTCATCGTAGTATCGTACTTTAGTGTTATGGTAGTATCGACCCGATAACGATATTGCGATGACCTAAACGGAACACGGTAAGTGTATTCGTCACAACTCCATTGCTGGCGATAATGTACCCATTTAGCACTTGTGACGATACTTCCAATGGCACTACGATGTGAGTGAACTCTCGTCATACGGCGTACAGTAGCAAAAACGAAGTACAGATCGAGTAGCCGGGATGGTCATCGAAGCTTAACTATTTCAGCCCTAAGTAACTGGAATGGATTTTTATTTGTTAATTTTGCAACCAATCCAATCGTCACAAAATGCGTTTCAGTCTAGTCCATTTATGAAAAGGGTGTGTTGTTGCTGTCAAAAAATGAAAATTACTTGCAAAAAGTGCAGATCCTGATGAGACGGCTCGTTACAAGCCGGCTCATCTGGATCTGCACTGTTTGCAAACGCGCTATAGCAGGCTTTCGGGTTCAATGAGTCAATAGAGATCCCGAACACTGCGGTTAACGTCGTGGGGAAATTGAACCGTGATCCCTCTGACTTTTGGATATACTTTCCGAAATCGTACGATATGACTGGATAAGTTCAAAAGGAAAATCGGATTCTTTCTTGGACCTGAAACGCAGACCAGCTAAATTGTCTTCAAAATTAAGAAGACGAATCGCGACATATGCCATAGGACAAGTGATATGTTCAGCGATAGCTAATTTAAACTAAACTGCGGAGAAACAATACAATAGTTTATCGCTTCGACAACCGTGTGACCATCAGCCGTGAAGCAGCCAGTCCAAACGGCAGTCCATATTCAAACAGTTGCCCAATTCAATATACAATGTATATCGCTCCTACATGTATATGGGTAGTGCATCATACATGTATTTTAAGTAGGCATTAATTAATTTATTTATTAAGTCTTATCAACATACATGTAACACTTAAAGGTGTCGATGGAAAAGGGGCTGACTACCGTATGGAGTTAGCCTTTATTTCACTGACCTCTTCAATAATAATTTCATGTAGTCCAGGCTAGAACCCATGCAAACGTTCTCCAACCTTGTTTTGTTATATATACACCATTTTTGTTGTAGTTCCTATATGTCTTTGTGCGCTAAATCCGAATCCGTTGAGTGCCACTCGCGAAACCATGAGCATTTTTGTATAAATGTATACATCCAAAATGGCCGCCAGTTTTTAACAATGTGCCAAATATTGGCACGCATACGTTCTATTTTTATAATTTAAAATGCTATAATTTAGTTTTCAGGATCAGAAATGGCTAGGTAAATTTAATAATTAATTCGATATTTATATCTTCAGTAGAAGTTCAAAATGGCCGCCAAACATTTTTTATACGTATGTAGTAGGGTGGAATTATACACTTTGCCATCAGCGACCAGCAATCAGTTATTTTCCAACATAGTTGGTCAATTTCATGATTACGCACTGTGAATCGACGCACATAGCCTATGTAGTTTGCTGGAACTCCAGAACTTGAATTTCGGCACAGAATTTATCAGTTTGGAAGGGTAATTTTGACTGTCTACGTTCTTCCAAATACATAAACATGTTTACCTTGCTTTTTGGGGAACGTAATGAAATTTGGATTTCTATGCGTAAATCGACAGAATGTTTATTCTCCTGCTGCGCCCCATTTCGTTGCCTGATGCGCCCCATTTCGTTTCGGCCCATGAGTTACTTGACCAAATTTTCAAATTTATTCTGCTGTAATTACAATAGGGTGTGTTCTACTGATCATTCTTCTGGATATATGTGCATGTCTTCATTGATCGACAGTAATCAAGAGTGATGTCTCCGATACTCCTTGTATCTCGACTTCTACTATTCATGTTAGTGTCTCCATGTATAATCTTTTCATGTGTTATACACTGATCTACATGTACGAAATATAATGAGATCTGACTAGATGTTGGTTAATCCATGCTGGACGCATTTTAAAGTAATTATAACGCATGTTATAAAACACCATTTTCGTCTCATCAATCAGTTGTGTGGGCTCTGGCTGAGAAAAAGGGACATTGTGTTGGGTGCTGCCAGTGCAGTCCCAGATCAGCTTGTGCATTCGCGCAATCTGATCAGAGTATGCGCTGCTTGCTGACCGTTCACTCTATTTACTTACGGCTAATGAGAGTATAACTATTATTGCAGCAGAGGTGCTGGCAGCCGGATTGAATTTGATACACATACCCCGGACTACTGCACAGCTTAGAAAGCTCTTGCTTAGGGATGAGTGTAATTGGGTAACATACTGAATGTGTCTTATATCGTTCAGATGGTTCGCGATGTCCTTGTGGTCAAGTTGGATAATTTTATTATATACCTACCCATGAAATACAGTTAATACGATGTAAATAAAAGTTATATGTTCTCATCGATGAAATAAACATCTTCCGGTGAAAATTCGACTACTTCCGCTATCTATATTCATAACGCGCACCTGCAGTGCCAGACTGCAAATATGCTGCAAATACACATTCATTACCGTATACTGTCTAAAAAACTGCTAATTTCCATGGAGCGGTATACAATAAATAGAATATTCATATTTTTGCAACGAATATGACATAATTCGTTGCAAAAATATGAATATCCTCTATGTATTCGGTTTTGTCATTTCTTCCGTGGCATTTGCATCAACAACTTGTCTACGTATCAGTTAATTTGCTTGACACCGTATACACTTCATTATTTTGTTTCGCCGCGATATGTCAGACTACCCTTCATCAAGAAAGCGTATTGAATGCATGACATATGTATTGTATATCTAAAAAGGTATTAACATAATGAATAAACCATATACATAGGTTATGCACGGCTTAGATATTATATATATTACTTGCTTAAGATTAAGTTATTGACTGACTGCAGTTATTGACTGATTGTTTTGAAAATCCAGTGGTTGAATGTGATTGTGCCTTAAATCATCACTGGATTTCTAGAACATTGCAAGACTGCACTTATTTCACACTGGTCAGAAGTGACATATTCGCTTTTTTATTTCATGGTCGAATTGCATATACATGATGATATTTTACTACACTAGTTGCACATACATATGAACCCATTCGTGTATGCAGTACTTGCTCTTTATGAATGACACTCGCACCGACATAATGCAATGTTGTATGGGATAGAAAACAGTGTAGGCCCTGACCAGTTTGCGTGCAAGCACTCGCTGATCTGGAGCCACACTGGTAGCAATTCATAGCCATTTAATATATTGTGTAGAACATTCTCAGAAAATATTTAAATTCATTTTCTTAAATACTAGTAAATATTTCGTAACTGTGAACAATGGTTACGTGACCCATTATGATAACGGGGAATGATTTTTCTTACTACGACCGCTAATCCCATCATTAGATCGGCGGTCGCAGTAAGAACACCCACTATAGATTAATGATAGCCCATCGTAGTTATGATCTGTAAATTCACTGATGTCACGACCAGTGTGGCTCCTGACCAGACTGCATGGATGCATGTAGACTGATCTGGTGCCTCACTGGCTGTATATGTTACTATACACAGCTTCCATCATGCGTCTCATAGTACTCATAGCCAAAAATAACAGCTACTTGTATGTATTAATGTATGAACTCCTCTTGCTTTATATGTGATATATATGTCAGTGCATCATAAGCCTCTGTAGGCTGGCTGTTCAGTATTATTGCTATATTATGTAACAGGTTCAAGGTGCATGATCACGTGGTTACAACAACAACAACGTCGCCCACTCCAAAGTAAGTATTATTTGATATTTTACTTAATATGCAACGGATTTTGATGAAATATGGCGCAGCAAACGCGTCTTCATGAGATGCATTTGCTGGTACAGGGAGTTTGGCACATACTTATGTCCTTTTTGCAAATAATCGATTTCCGTGTCGGAGACACGGAAATCGATTATTCGCAAAAACGACGGCAGTTTGGGCGAAAATACAGAGACCACCAAATGCAGCTTAACAAGACACGTTTGATGCGCCATATTTCATCAAAATCCGTTACGTAATAAGGACAATATAAAAGAATACGTACTTTCAATCGGATGGATTCTGGAAGCTTCAGTACGTGTTGTTGTTGTTAGTACTACGTGATCATACACCTTGAGGTTGCACCTTAAAATAAAAATATGTGTTGGGTTTTTATTTTGTTTGGCTAACTAATTGTCTCGGACTTCAGCCAGACCTGTGTCACGTAGCAAGCATCGGCACAATCGTATATTAAATCGAATATTTAAGCCGGTATACGGCGATAGTACCTATGCGCTACCCAAAGCAAGTCAATGAGTGTATCTGCTATTGACAAGCCCTGGAAAGTCGTTCCCTTGTCTACCAATAATAGTGAAATCATAATATATTATTAGAAAAATACAGCCTGTCCACACGACCACAGAAAGGGTTATAACACAACAAATAGGTGTTTAATAATTTTATACCAACAACTTTATTATGGAAAATTGATATTATAATTCATTTATAATATAAAACTGTCTACATATATGCAATGTGACTCAACAACAAATCAAAGGTGCATGGCTATATGATAAAAAAAAAAAATATGTATTATCAGCCAGTGTAATTGCATTATATTAGGTTCCCATAGCAACCACTCACAACACATGCACAAAACAACCCAAACCACTTCGCTGTCAATATCATATGAGGTTGCACTTTAAAATAAAATTATCTATCTATCTACATGTACAATGTATAGTATCTGCCGGCATGTGTGCTATAATTAATGACGCCATTTTCAGAAACCGAATGCCAAGAACGCCGATATATTTGTCGGAAATAATGTCAAGAGGTGGTGCAACGTTCTAAACTGATCCGCATCTGCCGTGACAGTTTTGTCAACATGAGACGTCCTTCGTTGACGGGAAATTTGCATATATTGCATATATTTGTATATCATTTTTGTGGCAAACAGAGTTTCGATTATTGAGATAATCCTAGACGCCAATAATTACAATCTGTTCACGAAACCTGCCCACTACGAGCTGGGGGTGGAGTAGATTATTTGTTTAAACTGACTCAGATACCTGGCTAGATCACAGGTGGAAGACTCGGACCTATGACACCAAAAAAATGCCTATTAAAAAAAATCCCATTACCCCACCCACTTGGTCTCGTACAGTACTATACGTTAATTCAAGGTGAGCATAAATAGCGCTATTATAGAAAGAGCCCTCTTTTTTCCGGCTCGCACAAACACAATAAACATCGATTAAATGTATGAAATATGTCTCTGGCAATCGATAAAGGTATTAGGTGTGTGAATATACTCACTTCAAATCGCTGTTTCAAGTATTTATTGAGTTATTCGCGTTTTGATTACCCCATCCAAAGCGAAAGTTGCGTGTACGAAAGAATCTCACACAGAATCGGAGGCCGTCCGGCTGGATTATCGGTCATATTTGGCCGATAGCTGATCGCCAGCTCAAACTAAAGTCGTGCACCATGATCATATACATTAGAGACTCCAACCATACAAAGTTCGTCCAATTGTGATCGTTCGCCGATCTAAAAAACACTTTTTTCTTTAATTTCGTTCATTATCTGGAACTGGGTCAATGCACTATCTTCCATAATACAACCACCGAAGCGTCTATGTAAGAACATCTCTGATTGGTTAAACCTAAAAATAGACGCGAGGACTTTCCCTTTTCAGGGTTTCCGGAAGACATAATCTGATAGTACGCGAATCATGAAAGAAAGTCAATAAAATTAGAAAAAAGCTAGGCGTACTCGCGCCACTACATGGGGCTCGCCCCTGACGCACCCCCCTTAAATTGTTTAAACCTAGATGGCCTGAAATGCACTCTCCTGCATTTTATGTCATTTAAATTCGGATTTCAACGGTGGCATTTTCATGCAAATTACTTGTATATTAATGCATTTCAAGATTTGTTGAGATTACTGTTTGACAAATTGCGGACCTCGGCGAACTTAGGGGGGTGCGTACGCACCCGTCGCACCCCCCCCCCCCCCCCCCCACCCCCCTGAGTTGGTTTTGGGAAATTTACATTGTGCAACTACTAATGCTCAATCATTACACACGACAAAAAAGTCAATTATCTACACATTCACCATTCCCAACTTTCGCACCCCAGTTATTCTGTCAAAATATCCACAAAGGGACAATTGCCGTACTTATACTTGTAACTCGCGGGAGGTGACGTAACTTGTATGTGGTAACAATGCACACAAACCATCAGATATACCGAAATAACCAATAAAACACCGAAATGTCAACCGTTCTTCAAGAACGTTTGTCTGGACCAACAGTGTTTGCAAACATTGGTCCAACAGTGTTTGCAAACATTGGTTTTGCAAACATTGGTTTTGTGACATGAAAATGTTAACACCAGTCGGGTGACCAAATCCCGCCAAAGTTCTTGGGGTCACCAGCGGGATCTTCCGGCGGGTAATGTGCGGGGACCATGGACTGTCGGTAGAAGGCCAGTCTCTCCTTCATCCGGGCCATCACGTCGGGGTGGTCGGCCGCTATGTCAAAATGCTCCGTAGGATCAACTGGAAATAAGAGTACCGGTATACAGTGAAACCTCTCTAAACCGGACACCCTGGGAGGTCCCCAGGGTGCCGGTTTAGAGATGTTCCACTGTAAATCAGGCATAGGAACATTCTGCGACATACATTATTATCTGTGATGCGTTAACAAATAAACTCTCCAAATGAGATCACATATATTGTCTTGCTGTCCGGTTTAGAAAGTTTCCATTGCAGATAAATATTTGCACCAAAACGCTAGCACAAATCAACATGAATTCCCCACAATCCGTTTTTATTTTATTTTCGGGTAGTCGTGTTTGGCGATTATCCAGGATCTATTGGATTTGTATTGTAATTTCAAATGTACCCACATTGCACACCAAATACTCCAGTTAAACATAAATCACTATGCATGTGCAGTGAAACCTCCATAAACTCTTTAGAGAGGTTCACTGTACATCAGGCATGTGATCATGTTCAGCCATAGATGTGTGCTGTGCGATCATGAACACACATTATCACCCGAGATAAATGACCAAGAATATTATCACAGATACTTTCTTGGTGTCCGGTTTATAGAGCTGCCACTGCACTGCACATATATATATATATGCAAATAAGCGTGCGCTTACAGCAAAAGGATGTGTGAACAGAGAGCTCCAGTTAAGGTGCGTAATTTGACCAAATATTCGAGGTATGTTTCTTAGTTCTTCACCAAAAATGGCAAGTTGGGTGTTCTTTAGAATCGTCTCAATGAGACGATTCTAAAGCACTCCCAACTTGCCGTTTTTGGTGAAGAAATAACAAAATCCCCCCCCCCCAAAGTTGATCAAATTACGCACATTAACTGGAGCTCTGATAGTTACTGATCAATTGGTGTAACATATGACCTGTGCTTCAAGGTTCATATCGGTGTGACAGACATGTTGGTAAATAAAACTCGTTGTAGTTGGCTGAAACCGGATAATGCCGACGCAGTAACATTAAATGACGTGCATAGAATATATAAGGCCGTCTGTTGGGAATGTTTAACCATACCAGTGTACAAATTGCTCGCTTAACGCTATACACGCGGGTTGTGTTGGTTACAAGATTGGACCCATGCCGGGTCGCCTTCGGGAGCTGTTTGATATTCTGGGCATGGGTGTTAACCCGGGACTCTGAGATCTAGGTTTATTTCGAATAAATCAACTACGATCGATTGCGTGTTAATAAAAGTATGATTGCAGAACTACTCCGTTGTTCGTCTTAGAGAGGTTCCACATAAGGTGCAATTCAGATGGTGATCACAATCAACGTTACGTTACATTGGGTGTCAAAACGGTACGGGTATGCACTTTGTAGCCACAGTTGTAAATGTCACCAAAAGCGTGTTATATAGATGTAATATAAGAATTCGGCCTTATCTGAATTCATATTTGATAGATACCGGTAAAATCGGTATTACCGAAAAATAGGGGATACACTGAAGGGAGATAATATGATAAGCATGCCTTTGTAACGGCAATACCTTATCTCCCTTCTCTGGTATGACGGGCTTGAGGTGATTTTCAAAATTAATATTGCCAAACACAAGGTGCATGATCACGTGGTACCAACAACAACAACAAGTACCGATTCAAAGTACGTATTATTTTATAGTGTCATTATTACGTAACGGATTTTGATGAAATATGGCGCATCAAACGAGTCTTGTTAAGCTGCATTTGGTAGTCTCTGTCTTTTCGCCCAAACTTATGTGTTTTTTGCGAAGAATTGATTTCTGTGTCTCTGACACGGAAATCGATTCTTCGCAAAAACCACATAAGTTTGTGCCAAACTCACTAGACCAGCAACTTCAGCTCATGAAGACGCGTTTGCTGCGCCATATTTCATCAAAATCCGTTGCATATTAAGGAAAATATCAAAGAATACTTACTTTGGAGTGGGCGACGTTGTTGTTGTTGTAACCACGTGATCGTACACCTTGGATTCTAATTCCGAAAACATCATTCGTAAATGACGTCGGAAATTGACAGAGTATTACAATTATTGTTGCATTGTCATCTGTTCCGGATACATCATTCAACCTTCTTCATAATCAACTTATTGAGAATCTCATATGAAATGTGTTAGACAATCAAATTGACTGGCCTCATGTTTAAACTTTATTATTTTACAACGATTACAAAAAATCTCGATAGCACTTATACAAATGCTTTCATTTGCACATATTTGGGCTTAAGGGCGATCCTTATTGTGAGAGGAAACCGGAATAACCGGACGAAACCCACATGTCGGATGCACAGCCTTATTTGAAGTCGGAACATATATGAGACACACCATGTGTACCTTCGGACATTGCATAATTTCATTAAATACGTTTACAAAATTTACAATATCTTTCATAGATAAAGTCAAAAGTTGTATGTACTCTGAAACTTTTGTCAACTTTCGACGCCATTTACGTAAAATATTATAAAGTTTGTAAACATATTTAATGAAATTACACAGATGTTCGAAGGTACAAACTCACATGGCACGTCTCATATATGCTTGTGATTGGAAAAATTGGGCTTATGGCATACATGACCAATGTAGCTCCAGTAGCCTATTTCATCAACATTGCAAAGTATACTTTAGTACCAAAGTATACTTTGAGGGAGAAATTTTCAATTTTATGATAAATTTATTAATTTTTATTATACTGAATTTATTACATTATCACAGCCAATTTGGCTGTGATAATGTAATAAATTCAGTATAATAATTCTGCATACTTTTAATCATGAAATATATGCAGTTTTTAGTTCTATATGAACTAATGCATTTCAGGAAAAATAAATGATTACTCCCTCAAAGTATACTTTGCTAGTAAAGTATACTTTGCAATGTTGATGAAATCGGCTACTGGTCAACTAGCACACTCCAGTAGCCTGACAAAGATCTGTATTGTTTGATAGAAGCATGACGACTATCGCATATATGAAATCATGAACAGTAGATCAAAAACCATAAGCCCCATTTATCCAGCCACAGCCACAAATAGTGACCCACCTTCCAGATCGAACAACTGATATGGCGGGAACACGTAATCCGTGCTACGACCAAGCATATTTGGTGAGGATATATCAGGCAATGGTGTCCAACCGTTAAAAAAGCCCGGCACCCCGTGGATCATCTTGTACTTGCCCATCCTGCAAACAATAATAATTGGACCAGTCTTATACATAGGTTACCGAACATCGCAAATCACGAGTAACTTCCCGTAGAACATCGTCATTCACTTAGAATTGGCAGAAGTTGACGTCACGTTGCTTAGTTTCAGCATAATATTTGGAAATTAAACACATGTACCATAATAATTAATACATCATTACCAGATTAATTAATATTTTGGATAGACACATAGAGGTGGTATATTTCAGGCCGTATACACCACCACGGCAGCCACGGCAGCCACGGTGCGCCATGACACTATTTTGGCTCTCTAGAACGCAGGAAACACCATTTTGAGATCTATGTTGAATCCCCCCCGCCCCCACTCAATAGTCCGACGTGGCATTATTTTATTCACCGCTACGGGCCTGTAGTAATAATTTCTTCTATGTGGTTGCTATATTTTACATAAACACGTGCGGTACTTACTATTGTATCTACATGTACGAATATAGAAATTGTTTTATGAATGAGACCAATGTCTCGTGTACCTGATGGCGGCGTTCTTGTAGATATCGTCAATATTGTAAACAAACTCGGTCCTGGTCGCCGGCACGCCCAGACTTAATGACGGCCATTGGTTTATCCCGTCTATGAATGGATCTGTAAATCGCGTCTGATCCGTTAGGAGATATGTAGTTATACCATAATGAATACAAGAGTTGTCAGAAGACAACGAAGCTCGCCTGTTGGCAGCCTTCACTAAAACTTGGCACAGTTGTATACAAAACATGAATATTATATAACTTGACCTTGGGTTAAGGGGTGTGCGGTGGAGCTTGACATTGAGGTCAGTGGTGGAAGGTGGATCGTGGATTTGATATAGCATGATATAGCATATTAAGATGAATGCATGTATGAAATATCAATGCGCTCCCTGAAAACAGAAGTAAAACAAAATTTAACCCAACGCTAAGTTTATGAACGCACTAAGTTGGTGATTTTCTACAGCATGATAGTTATTCACATGAGGAATGCATGTATGAATGTGCTAAGTGTGTGACCTTGACCTTGGGGAAAGGGATGTGGGTGGGTCATGAATTTGCTGTAGCACAATAGAGGATTATCAGATGAATGCACGTATGAAGTATAATGGCGTTCCCTGTAAAGAAACGGAAGTTATAAAAATACGTTAAGTTTATGATGTTGATCTTGGGGAAAGGGGTGGGGGTTGGTCATGGATTTGCTGTAGCACAATAGAGGATCATGAGATGAATGCATGTATGAAATATCAAAGCGTTCCCTGTAAAGAAACAGAATTTACACAACATTTACCACAACGTAAAGTTTATGAACATGCTTAAGTTTGTGACCTTGACGTTGGGGTAAGGGTTGGATGGTGGGTTGTGGATTTGCTACAGCATGATAGATGGTCATCTGAGCAATGCATGTATGAAATATCAAGGCGTTCCATGAAAGGAAACATATGTTACAAGACTTTTACCCCAACGTTAAGTTTATGAATGTGCTAAGTTTATGACATTCACCTTGGGGAAAGGGGTGGGGGTGGGTCATGGATTTGCTATAGCACGATAGAGTATCATCAGATGAATGCATGTATGAAATATGAAGGCGTTCCCTGTAAATAAACATAAGTTACAAAACATTTACCCCAACGTTAAGTTTATGAACATGCTAAGTTTGTGACCTTGACCTTGTGGTAAGGGGTGGGAGGTAGGTCATGGATTTGCTATAGCATGATAGAAGGTCATCAGATGAATGCATGTATGAAATATGAAGGCGTTCCCTGTAAATAAACAGAAGTTACACAACATTTACCCCAACGTTAAGTTTATGAACATGCTAAGTATGTGACCTTGACCTTGTGGTAAGGGGTGGGAGGTAGGTCATGGATTTGCTACAGCATGATAGAGGGTCATCTGAGGAATGCATGTATGAAATAACAAGGTGTTCCATAAAAGGAAACAGAAGTTATAAGACATTTACCCCAACATTAAGTTTATGAACATGCTAAGTTTGTGACCTTCACCTTGGGATAATGAGTGGGAGGTGGGTCATGGATTTGCTACAGCATGATAGAGGGTCATAGGAGGAATGCATGTATGAAATAACAAGGTGTTCCATGAAAGGAAACAGAAGTTATAAGAGATTTACCCAACGTTAAGTTTGTGGACGACGCCGACGACGCCGACGAGGCGCCGACGACGCCGACGAGGCGCCAACGACGCCGACGACGCCGGGGGTATGCCATAAGCTCTTCTGCACTTCGTGCAGGCGAGCTAAAAATGTGTAATAATAATCACGATTTTCTAGAGTAATATTAACCCTTAGACCGCTATCTTATTTGTTTGTCGTCTGCTGTTTATTTCCTATTTTCCATTTTAAAACATGCTTTAACAGCACTTTAGAATAATTTACAAGATGCTTTGACAGCACTTCAGAATCATTTCCATTGGAAATGATTCTGAAATGCTGTCAAACCATGTTTGTATTGAGAAATAAGGCAAGTTATAAAAGCAACAGCAGATGACAATTGTTGGCAGATATTAGTAAATTCTGAAACAAACGGGCCAACGGTCATTGGCCTGCCATTTTTGGGCTAAAATGCCCGGGTTTGGAAGGTCCTCGAGCCAATTCCTACCCTTAACTATAAGATAATAAAAAAACAATTGTTGTGAGTAGCGGTCTAAGGGTTAAATAAGCAGATGAAGCTGCCAGAGAAAACATTATAAATGATCAGTACATACTCAATATTGTACAGCTTTTGTAATGGATAGAATATGCTAGTACGTTCTAATGGCTGTACATGCTATTTCGATGGTCTAGTAACATAAGGTCGTAACTGCTATGCTAGCATAGCAGTTACGACCTTATGTTACTAGACCATCGATTTATTAATCTAAAACTCTTTGGAGGACTTCAACATCTGCAGGTTACAAAATCGGTAAGTTCATTTACGGTAATAAATATATGGCTGAGATAAAAATGGCAATACATTCACTTCTGGTAAGTAAATCTTGAAAATACCAGGCCAGGGAGAATAATTATTCTCACATATATCTTCTCTTATCTCTTATCTTATATTTAAGGGTAGGAATTGGCTCGAGGACCTTCCAAACCCGGGCATTTGAGCCCAACAATGGCAGGCCAATGACCGTTGGTCCGTTTGTTTCCGAATTTACTAATATATGCCATACAGTCGAAATATGTGCATTAAATGAAGGAGGCAATGAGGTTATTCTCAGATACATGTCCCCATATTTTCATTATTTTTAGCCAAATAGGCTGATTATTTCATTGAAGCATGTCATTCAGTGAATTATCAACGTACCTGGCGTACCTCCGGCTAATGTCAGCAGTCCCCATATTTTCATTATTTTTAGCCAAATAGGCTGATTATTTCATTGAAGCATGTCATTCAGTGAATTATCAACGTACCTGGCGTACCTCCGGCTAATGTCAGCAGTCCCCATATTTTCATTATTTTTAGCCAAATAGGCTGATTATTTCATTGAAGCATGTCATTCAGTGAATTATCAACGTACCTGGCGTCCCTCCGGCTAATGTCAGCAGTGTTGGGAACCAATCAACTGCATGGAACATCCTACAGTTATATTTGAACATTATGTTAATATATAAGACATATATGTATTGCATACGTTATGTGATCAGTGCAGCTTCAAAGTAGGATGGTGGCTTAACATATACAAGACATAGAGTCAGTCTAACATCTGTTGATTTCCTATAATATGTATTAAACTCACTCACTGACGTAATAATTATGAAATCGGTAAACTCATTTAATCAATAGCATATCATATTGAATCAACACTTGCATAATATGACATTCACACGTTTACAAACAGTAACCCTTTCAACCCTAAGTAACAGGAATGCATTTTGATATTTTGATTTTGCAACCAATCTAACCATCACAAAATTATTGTCAGACTAGTCCATTTATGAAAAGGGGGTGGTGTTTTTGTTCTACAAAACATAAAAATTACTTGCAAAATGCAGATCTTGATGAGCCGACTCATCTGGATCTACGCGTTTTTGCCAATACCACTATACAGACATGTGGTGTTGAAAGGGTTAAATATTAAATGAACATAACTACGTGTATGCAATTACTGCATTAAAACCACACGATCATGATACTAGCAACTCACCCAGTGTTGGTGTATCTCGTTTTTTTCAGCAAGGTTTTACTGTACACAAATGCCGCCCCCTTGGTGCCACCTTCCCATAACGTCGTCTTTGCTCCCCGTAACGGCAGGTTGTTGGCGGCTATGTAGGTTGGTCCCCCGTTCTACGAAAGACGTAGAGAAGCACACATACACACTCAATAAGTGTCTCTGATAGAAAGCACATTTTGTGACTACTGAGTGGGCATGTACCTTTAATACGAGTATGCCATGCACTTGTACAGCAAAATTGGCATACATATATATAGTACCATGCATTTACAAAAAAACACGTCACCTCTGTGAATGCATTTAGATCGCTGATAAACACCATATATCAACTCCCGACCGCCTCCTTCACTTCGGAACCAAATCAATAGATATATACAAAAAAGCAAAGTGGTTTATTGTTCAATCCTTTCATCTACTACACAAATTAATATCGCTAATAATGTTGTGTACCATAAACATACACTCATATACTTACTTCATTAAACTGTTCTCTTATATTATATTCTTCAGTTTATTTAGTTATATAAAGATTGAATATGAGTAGAGAAGAGTGTAAATAATGCGCTTGCTTACAACGTCTCGCGGAATATGTGACCGAGTGCAGACAGACAAACAGTGCAATGAACAAAGATATAATATAATCACAGAAACACTTACATCAGTGGTAAACACGAGTATGAGGTTATCCATGAAACCGGCGTCCGTCAGAGCTTGTGTGATATTGCCAACGGCCTCGTCTAGTGCCGACACCATGCCTATGTCGGCAGGCAGAAACATACGACATTTTATATAATATTTGACTATCGTTTAGACTAGCCAGCATAAATTGTTATGACCCAGGACTGGTATTATGCAAATACAATGAAGATGTAATGATGAGCGTGTGATGTGAAGTGCTGTATCGGGTAATACCGAGTGCATAATACTATTTAGACAACATACATCAGAGCAGGCCAGTTAAATCTGGTTTTTCGCTGGTAAATGAATATAAGGCCGCTTGTTGTGGCTGGCTAATCAGTGTACAACATGTTCGTTAGTGATATACACTTCGTTGGAACATCGCACCCACGCTGGGGCGACTTGGGGCGCCGTTTTGGTAATCTGGACACGGGTGTAGACCCGGAACTCTGCGATTTGGGCTAATTTCGAACAATTCCACTATACGATCGATTGCGTGCAAATAAAGTGTGATTGCAAAACTACGGTGTTCGTCTCAGCTAGGTCTCACACCAGGTGCAACTCGGGTTGTGATCACATGAACGATATAGATCTCTCAAAAACTTTAACACAAATTTCATTGGACCTTAACATTGATCACAGCGCCGCATTGGTGGATTACACACTGACATTAGAAACCATATCGGCAATAAGAAGCAACGATATTTGCCTACACTACCACCTGTGCTAATCTTGTCAATACTTAATTTATTTTATATGAAAATACTTGAATATTGTTCTTGGAGTCGAGCAGCTTGATTGGATGAGGCTGAAATGTGCTACAGCTCAGTGAGCCTGAGCTGTAGCACATTTCAGCCTCATCAATCAAGCTGCTCGACTCCAATAACAATATTCAAGTATTGCCTGAGCTGTAGCACATTTCAGCCTCATCCAATCAAGCTGCTCGACTCCAAGAACAATTTTCAAGTATTTTCAAATAAAGTAAATTAAGTATCAAAATGCTTGACTGCGAGTTGATATTGCCAGTGGCAGTAAATGCTGAAGTTTTATTTATAAATATCTGAGTAACATAACTACCGAGGGCATGGCATTCCATCTTACCACAGTATGTTCTTCTCGTCTTGGTTTGTATGTTTCTGTAGATGTCTTCAAATCGCTTTGGCACCTGAAATCACACAATGGAATTTAAGTAAATCATACGTTCAAGGAAGTACGATATCCGAATGAAAACGCTGGAAGACATGCATCTTATTAAGCTACAGGTACAACACAAGTATACAACATTGCAGCTGTCACCAGTAGTGGGGTGTTAAGTATATGCATGTGTCATATAACCAAATGACAAGGATTACATCATTATATTGTAATCCCATTCGATGCTATTTTTGATACCCCGTAGTCCCTTTGCTACCATTGGTTGCTGATGACGTATTCAGATGGTGCTGATCATCGGTGGGAGGAATTGACCAATTTCATCAAAGTGTGGTTCACGTGGACAGTAGCACACAATGGACCAACAACGCGAAGTATGATAGTACGTATAAATAGAAATTTATAACTTTAGAGCTGACGACTACTAATTGTAAACAGTTAAATGTAATTATGAGTTTTAAAAAACTTGACTTAGCCGACAACAACAGCGACGAACACGAGAAAACAACACTACAGGTATTTAATGGCTAAATCGTTAATCTAGTATCAAGGCGGTACCTGTAGCGGTTTGTGGACGGACTGGAAGGGCAGGTATAGATACAGCGGCTGGGTGTCCGGGTTCACCGACCGGATAATGTCGATGGCGCGGTCCGCAAACACCTCCTGTCAGTAGTATATAGAGAATCTTTACATACAGTGGGACCTCTCTAAACCGGACACCCTGTGAGGTCCACAGGGTGTCTTGTTTATATATGTTTCACTGTAATTCCGATGTAAGATCACTGACACACATGCCTGTGTGCATTACAATCATGAATACTGAAATACATCAGCGATATTTGACAGTGAAATCGGTCATAATTTAAAAAATCGATGTAGCAAGGTTGTTCGGTTTAGAGAGGTTCACTGCATTTGCAACAAACATAACATATATGCTCATACCCCATCCAGCAAATTAGCCAATCTTTTAGACATGTGCAGCTTGAGTTCATATGTCCAAGTGTGCATATGAATATAGTTACAGAAGTTGTTTATTTCACCGATGACAACATAGGATTTTGTATTTTTATCATATAGCTATGTATTTCACGGATAAGGTGCACGATCAAGTCGTTACAACAACAACAACGTCACCCACTCCAAAGTAAGTATTATTTGATATTTTCCTTAATATGTAACGCATTTTGATGAAATATGGCGCAGCAAACGCATCTTCATGAGCTGCATTTTGGTGATCTATGGAGTTTGGCACAGACTTCGTTTTTGCGAAGAATCGATGTCCGTGTCGGAGACACCGAAATCGATTCTTCGCAAAACCGACATAAGTTTGGGCGAAAATACAGAGACCACCAAATGCATCTTAACAAGACGCGTTTATTTCGCCATATTTCATCAAAATCGTTACGTAATAAGGACACTATAACAGAATACGTACTTTGAATCGGTACTTGTTGTTGTTGTTGTTGTTGTTAGTACCACGTGATCATACACCTTGACGGATAGGTATATGACAAAGAATCTGACATATTTTGGTCGGAATCAACAGCTGAGACAACAATGGATGTGCTTAGTAGTATGTCCGGTTCTCACTTGTAAACAAGCGACGCCATCTTGGATGACATAGCTTCTATTTTTAGTAACGATCGGCCATATGTGTTACTAAAATAATAATATTCATTTGCATATAAGGAATATTACGCGGCGGCCATATTGGATGAAATAATGGGTTTATTTAAAGTCACCGACCATTAAGAGCGAATGCATAGCAGACCGATATAGTCTAGTCTCTTTCTAGAACACGGACAAATGTAAGTTCGAAATTCAATTTTACTATGTTTTAAAGTTCTTTGCTGCATATTTCACAAGTCGAAAGCATGGCTTAACCCTTACAATGCTGAATTAATTTGTATCGTCTGCTGAATATTTTTTACTTATCCATTTTTCTCATCAAAAACTTGGTTTGGCAGCACTTTAGAAGCATTTCCAATGGAAATGATTCTAAAATGCTGCCAAACCATGTTTTTACTGAGAGAAAAAAAAAAGAATTATCAGCAGACGATTATTTTCGGTTACCGCATTCTAAGGGTTAAGAGTCAAAATGTCTTGATGGGTCACCGTTGACAACCTTGATAATGAATGGTAACAATGCTACAGTCGAACCTGATATCTTGATACCCTTGACACATCAGCGAGCCAATTTCCACCACTAAATATAAAATAAAAAACTTACTGCCGAGTAGACGCCTGTGGGAGGGTGATAGACGGACTTGTTTGATCGGAAGTCGTAGCCGTCATCTACAACACACAAAGCCGGTGTAACATGACATCCAGAGATAAATTACACGTGTAAGATGTGTATAATGCATAATAACATACTAAAGCTGCAGAAGATCCCACAAGTACATTCTACGACGAGACACAAATGAGACACGCCAAGTGATTTTGTACCTAAAGGTGCTGTCACACATTGATGACCTCGATAACGTTCTCGTAACGTTCTTGAAAAAGTGACAGAACGCAGAATTGTGTTCATTGCTCGAGTGTACGTAAAGCATTCGTAGCAGTTAATCCTCACTTGTTCACATCAGCTCATCCGAGATGGAAGAACCTGAAGTTGTCCGCCGTCAGTACATGTTGGCTGTTCTACAGAATGAAGCTGACCAGAACAACCTTGCCATCTACCGGTACATCCAGGGACGACAGAGATGGAGACGGGGACAACGGCAAATATGCTGCTTTCTTGGTCTTCTTGGTGGTGGCAGTGGCTGGCTTCTTGGCTGGCTGCTTTGCAGGAGACTTACTTGTAGCATTTCCCTTCCATGGTCGGAGGACGGGCGGAGGAAGGTCGTAAAGAGCGGAGGAAGAACGGCAGAAGAACGTTGTAGAACGCAGTAAAGACTTATACTGGGCGGCAATCGGACGGAAGAAAGACGTACGAAACGGAGGAAGGACTGTAGAAGGACTGTAGAGGGGCGCAATCAGGTCGGCCAGTCAGAGGCGAGGGAGAATTTGACGGCAAATTTGAAACGTACTGGTCAGGAAAAAAATTCAAGAACACAATAAGGTCGTAAAGGCAAGAACGCTATAGTGTGACACCGCCTTAAGAACATGTGCGATATTTCATGAAAAATATTTACAAAATTTACGACAGTTTCCGTAACGAAATTTTCATAGCAAATGCGGAATTGAATACAGTCATACATGTTATCACCAAAGCACCATGACGTGTTCATTTTTTTGTCACGTTGAAGGCTCAACCTAGATCATCAATTTCCGAAGTCCACGCACACACATTAACATGGTGTATTGCGTGTCTTAATGTGTCTACGTTGTGTCTTGGTGTACATATCCTTTATTTACCTCGAACGCGGGTAATGTAATTCTCTACATGTAATGTGGAATGCATATTTGTACTGCGTTGAATGTTTAGCGATCACCTATTGTTGTAGAAAAAACAAGAAATGCGTCTATCGAACGCGGATGCCACCTGCAGCATATTTGAGAAACTGTGACAAAGTGGTTAACCGAAAAGTGTGACGGACGGACGGACAGACGGACGGACAGACGACGGTCCAAACACTATATGCCACCCGTTTCTTTGAAACCCGGTGGCATAAAAATTCTACCTCGCTGCGATACTCTCCCATATCGTAGGCAACTCTTGTAGCTACCATTGTTGGAGCGCCATATGGTTGCCATGCTGTATAGTTGTGAGCATGCGCACAGTAACTTTGCAAATCTCCAGTACCATCCGCAGCGGACATGACGGGAGCTTGGCAGAGTTACGACCCGCAACTACGTTATGCTATATTGCGTTAGAGCTTAGTTTACATGGGTTAATTGGTCTCATTTGGGCACACCGATCTCTATAGTACCTCGGATGTGGGTGAAGTAATCCTCTGCGCCGTTATAGTGTCCCATAAATGTATCAAAGCCCCTCTCCGTGGGGGTATACCGCCAGTTACAAAACCCTAGATGCCATCTACAATAACATACAGAGGAAGAAGTCAAATGTGAAATGGTTTAATTTTCCAGCAAGAGCTGATGTTATATAGGGACTGGATCTCAATTGAAAGTCACGTACGAAATACCGGTCAGACAGGAATACTATAGGGCGGAGATTTAACACACGGACTTAACCCTTAGCATGCGGGAACCGAAAATAGTCGTCTGCTGATAATTCATATGTTGTCTTTTCTCTCAGTAAAAACATGGTTTGGCAGCATTTTAGAATCATTTTCATTGGAAATGATTCTAAAGTGCTGCCAAACCAAGTTTTTGATGAGAAAAATGTAAAAATAAAAAATATTCAGCAGACGACACAAATTAATTCAGCATTGTAAAGGTTAAACATTGAAGGCCAATACTGAACCCACTGGACCACAATCCATCCCTAGACCATAGAGGTGTATATAATGACAAAAAATGAAGTATTAGTTACAACTAGTACAAAGTCCCCTCCTAGACACAGTGTTAGGTCCTTGAGAATTGAAGGGGTCGGTGGAAATAGGTCCTTAAGCTCATGTGGGACCTAGCTTGCTTCTACCACTGCATGACCCCTTCAATTGTATGTGTTGAACAAGTTGCTGTCAGTACCAGAACGGAAATTTGTCACGTTTGAGGTCAAATACATATGTGGATATTAGCAATGGTAAAGCAAGTGTATGTAAGTACGGTGCCGGTCCTGGAAATATGTAGCCGTGTTATAGCTCATGAATCCGAAGTAGTATCTCAATATAAATTGCAACATTAGTAAAGAGAAATTTCTCGCGTTAAATAATTGAGACACGCCATGTGATGTTGTACCTTCGGACATCTGCGCGATTTCATGACATACATTACAAACTAGATGGCCGCGGCTTGCATGTCGCGCCTTGTGGCGAGGCATGGACACTAAACAAAAAGATATAGTATAACGAAAAACTTTAACCAAAAAACTTAACCAAAAACTTTAACCGGACACACGTACGTACGCCAAAGTGCCGACTATATCGTGCTTTCCGCAAGCGGGCGCGAAAAAAACTTTAAACAAAAACTTCAAAGTAATTTGACCTTGGGCACAGGGGCCGCACGGGAGGGGGTAGAATGAAAATATAGATGATGATAAACACCCATGTGAAGTTTCAAGGTAATGGGCAAAGCAGTTGCAGAGATATAGTATAACGAAAAACCTTAACCAAAAAACTTAACCAAAAACTTTAACCAAAAAACTTAACCAAAAACTTTAACCAAAAAACTTAACCAAAAACTTCAAAGTAATTTGACCTTGACATTGGGCACAGGGGCCGCACGGGACGGGGGTAGAATGAAAATATAGATGATGATAAACACCCATGTGAAGTTTCAAGGTAATGGGCAAAGCAGTTGCAGAGATATATTATAACGAAAAACTTTAACCAAAAAACTTAACCAAAAACTTTAACCAAAAAACTTAACCAAAAACTTCAAAGTAATTTGACCTTGACATTGGGCACATGGGCCGCACGGGACCGGGGTAGAATGATAATATAGATCGATAAACACCCAAAGTGAAGTTTTCAAGGTAATGGGGCTAAGAACACATTGCAGAAGATATGTAATACACGAAAAACTTTACCAAAAAACTTACCCAAAAACTCAACCAAAAACTTTAACCAAAATAACTTAACCAAAAACTTCAAAGAATTTGAACCTGACATGGGCACAAGTGGCCGCACTGGGAGGGGGTATAATGAAAAATATCATGACGATAAACACCCATGTGAAGTTTCAAGATGGCAAAGCATTGCAGAGATATAGTATAAACCAAAAACTTTAACCAAACAAACTTAACCAAAAAACTTAACCAAACACTTCAAAGTAATTTGACCTTGACAATTGGGCACAGGGGGCCTGCTCGGGAGGGGGGTAGAATGAACATATATGACGATAAACACTATGTGAAGTTTCAAGGTAATGGGCAAAGCAGTTGCAGAGATATAGTATAACGAAAAACTTTAACCAAAAAACAACCTTAACAAAAAAACTTAACCAAAAACTTCAAAGTAATTTGACCTTGACATTGGGCACAGGGGCCGCACGGGAGGGGGTAGAATGAAAATATGATGACGATAAACACCCATGTGAAGTTTCAAGGTAATGGGCGAAGCAGTTGCGAGTATGTATAACGAAAAATTTAACCAAAAAAAAACTTAACCAAAAAAAAAAACAAAAAAACTTTAACCAAAAAATTAACCAAAAAAACTTCAAAAGTAATTGCCTTGACATTGGGCACAGGGGCCGACGGGGGGGGGTGAATGAAAAATATAGTGTGATAAACACCATGTGAAGTTTAAGGTAATGGGCAAAGAGTTGCAGAGATATTGTATAACGAAAAACTTTAACCAAAAAACTTAAACCAAAAAAAAAAACTTAACCAAAAAACTTTAACCAAATAAAAGCTTAAACCAAAAACTTCAAAGTAATTTGACCTTGACATTGGGCACAGGGGCCGCACGGGAGGGGGGGTAGAATGAAAATATTAGATGATGATAAACACCCATGTGAAGTTTCAAGGTAATGGGCAAATGCAGTTGCAGAGATATAGTATAAACGAAAAAACTTTAACCAAAAAATATTAACCAAAAAATCAACCAAAAAACTTTAACCAAAAACTTAACCAAAAACTTTAACCAAAGAACTTAACCAAAAACTTTAACCAAAAAACTTAACCAAACAACTTAACCAAAAACTTTAACCGGACACACGTACGTACGTACGTACGTACGTACGCCAAAGTGCCGACTATATCGCGCTTTCCGCAAGCGGGCGCGACAAAAATTACATTATATTCCGTAAATGGTGTCAAAAGTTGACAAAATTTTCAGAGTACATGCGGAATGAAAATGTTGTCACCGTTTGACTTTATTTATGAAACATATTGTAAATTTTATAAACGTATGATATTTAATGAAATTACACAGATTTCAGAAGGTACAAAAGCACATGGCGTGTCTCACAGTTATGTAAAACAGTAAATCGTTGATCTCTTGAATTTATTTGTAATTATGAGTCTGATAATGATACAATTGACGTCACAATTCATTTAATTCGATATACAGCAGTTCTGATACACTTCGTCACACAAGAATATGGAAATGTATCAGAACGATACCTACTTTCCAACTATATGCGTCACGTATCCAAGTTTCTTCAGTTTTTGAGGAAAGGTTGTGAAGTTAGCTGGTAAATATCCCGGGATTAACGGGTGGATGACGTCATGCTGAAAATAAAATGGCATGTGTGTGCGATTTGCAATTATAAAATTCATGTACATTTAGGTTGTTTGTCATCAGAAATACATTAAGAAATAAAACCATGGGCTGTTTCGTTTATTGGGAAACGCAATACATTTTGTATGTTTAAAGTTTGCAAGGAGTCCGAAGGTGTACAATAGTTGTGGTCTGTTTAAAGTGCGTGGAGTCTAAACTTTAAACAGACCAAATGTATCGTCACAACAGTAAACGCAACAGCCCATGGTTCTATTACTTATATTTACACTGCAATTTCTGACAGATTCAAAAATGTAAATAAGCAAATATGGCGTTAAAATTAAGACTAATCTTGTTTTACGTCATTTTGTCGCAATTGCTGAAACAGCAACGTTGCCAGTCAATAGCGTAACGTTATTGACAACGACGATGAACGTCATGTATTTTAATGACGTCAAACAAACTTAAAGGAATCAACAACGTCGATAATGTAGTGTACTGGGATATAAACGCAATACGTTGAATGGGCGTTTCCATTATGAATGTAAGGACAATGTAAATATTACAGAATAACTGAAGTATATCAAACTACTAGTAAAACACATAGAGCTTAACACCTAAAAGTCGTGAACAGGGAAGGAAACTATACAAGCATTCATTTTCTCATCACGAATACTTTATATTGTCAATAAATGCTATTTATTACCAGGTAGGAACAGAAATTAGACGTCTGCCGTTGTATCTTGGCGGCACATGAGAATTATCATGAAAACATATCTTGGCGGCACATGAGAATTCTCATAAGAATTCTCATGTGCCGACAAGCTATGTTTTCATTCATCAAATGCAAAACACAACATAAACAACAGACAACATTAAAGGTACATGCGCACTCAGTAGGCCCAAACTGTTCTTTATAGGAATTAAATAAGTGTATAATAGTGTCACTATTCCACAAGTTCTAAAACTTACAAGTGCCCGCTATACAGATATACATGTAATCATTTAGTAAGATTTATTTTACTGATAGTGACTCGCGGTGGTATCAGGATATGTTCATATGCAAATGAGGCATGATTGTTTTTATAATTTATACTAAAATTAACTTAAACAAATATTTTCGAAACATTATAAAGTATCATCTTTGCACATCAAAAAGGAAATATAGAGAATAAATTGCAATGTGCGTTAACATTTCAAGGAAACACGGTTATCGCCCCTGATATCAGTGTGGAAATTTACGTCTGATATAAATGTATAATAATGCTAATCAATACGTAGGGTAATGGTGAATATTAATGGTGAATTAATGTTTATTTTGCCAGAAAATGTCCCAGATGATGTCTCAGACATAAAGAACATTTTACATACTAAGTGGGCATGTACCTTTAAATTGTATTATCGTAGTAGGAGCTACAGACTATGGTTGTACCTGAAGTCCGGTATGGAAAGGATAGTAGCCCGTCATAAAGCAGTTTCTTGATCTGAAACGGGTGTGAAACAAAGAAATGTCAATGAGAAATGTTAAAATTAAGTATGTGTATATACATACATGGGCGTCAGAAACATCGTAAGATTGGTACTGCAAAGGTATGGACCCCCCACCCCCACAACTCACCCACTCAAAGTGTATGTTGTTACCACTCAGTTGAACCGTCTCGTCGAGACGGTTCAACTGAGTGGTAACAACATACACTTATTATCGATAATAATAATATAATATTTATATGAATTCTATATACACGTAGTTCAATAAAAAGTCATAATTTGTCAATGTCATTGGTCCGGCAGTTGCCGGACCTGCCGCACCTGTTCCGACGCCCCTGATATAGTATGTTTCATTAGAAATTTTAAAAATACTAATTTAGTCGTCGACGTCGTCGACGTCCCCGGATTAAGATTGGTTGCCATCACAGTGTTAGCAATGATAATACATCTGCACACCATTTATAACATACAGTGAGATTATTTGTCTAAATGGTTGTGTGACCAATGAATGTAATGCAATTCCGCAGTATACGTATTATCCTGACATTATCAGTTCATCATACGCCTCTGTACAGGGGCGGATCCAGCATTTGGGGAACGGGGGGGGTCCTATTTTCGAGCTCCACGGAGTGAAGCGAGTATGCTAGAGGGTCCGCGGGCATGACCCCCACCCCCCCCCCCCCCCCCAGGACAAATGTTTTAATCTAGATGTCCAGAAATGCACTTTCCTGTGTTTTACGGCATTTAAATTCAGACTCCAACTGATGGTAAACTGTGATCTATGTAAACTCCGTGGCTGAACGGGGTGGGGGGTGCAACTCCGGATCCCCCCACCCCCTCAAGATTCGCCCCTGCTGTAGGCTGGCTGTTCAGTAATCAAACATGTATTATTGCTATATTATGTAACAGGTTGCACTTTAAAAATAAATGATCTATCATAACAGCATGCCAACACGACAACCCCGCCAGGAAAGCTAGAATCGTGGCTACTCACGGTGTACACACGGGCTGTACATATGACGAGTTGAGACGGACCCCGTTCATCGCCAGTTTGTCCAAGTTTGGTGTGTACATCTGCTCATTGTGCCATCCAACGTCGTTCCACCCTGTATGTACGAATAGCAGAGCTTGCAAATTGCTGTACATATGCATGTATGCACATGTATGTAAGGCCATGCCATTATTTTTCGCGGTTAAGCGTCCACCCAGATGGCCAAAACCTACATACGTATCAGGTAAAAACAAACAAGATCTTTGCAGTCTCAAGGTGCATGATCACGTGGTTACAACAACAACGTCGCACACTCCAAAGTAAGTATTATTTCATATTTTCCTTAATATGCAACATATTTTGATGAAATATGGCGCAGCAAACGCGTCTTCATGAGCTGCATTTGGTGGTCCAGAGAGTTTGGCACAGACTTATGTCGTTTTTGCGAAGAATCGATTTCCTTGTCGGAGACAGGGACATCGATTCTTCACAAAAACGACAGAAGTATGGGCGAAAATACAGAGACCACCAAATGCAGCTTAACAAGACGCGTTTGATGCGCCATATTTCATCAAAATCCGTTACGTAATAAGGACAATATAAAAGAATACGTACTTTTAATCAGATGGATTCTGGAAGTTTCAGTACTGCCAGTAAATAGTGTCAAACAACATACAGAGTTTGATTGTTTTTTCACAGAACCATTCTAAAAACTACGGAGCCCCGCAGGGGACGCAACATTCTTTTTTATTAATTCGTTCCCACGAAATACAACTCGCGTTCCCACGAAATAACAATTCGTTCCCTCAATTTAACAATTCGTTCCCACGAATTAACGATTCGTGCACTCGAATTAACAATTCGTTACCTCGAATTAACAATTCGTTCCCTCATTCCCACGAATTGATTTGGCGCCCAGCTATGCATGTTGCGCGCGCAGCTGGGCGCCAAAACAATTCATGGGAAGGAATTGTTAATTCGACGGAACGAATTGTTATATCGTGGGAACGAATTGTTATATCGTGGGAACGAATTGTTATATCGTGGGAACGAATTGAACGCTCAACATAGAAAGAACTTTGTATGGCCTATAATGGTACTGCCAATTTATGGATATGTGGTATTTAAATAGTGTCGTTAAAGGGATCGATTGCACGTTTACGGCTACATCTAGTTTACCATGTGTACGCCGATACAAGAAACACGAATATTCGTGTTTCTTGTATCGGGTTACATAGAGTTAACTGGTATAATTTTATAATTTTAATATCGCGATTAAAACAATGTATTCGTATTTCTAGTATCGGTCTCTGTATGGTGATGCCGCTGACAGAACGTGTTATAAACTAATGGTGAGGTATTACCCAGGTCGTCGGCAACGATGAAGACAATATGCGGCGGCTTGGCGGACGTCACACCGACCAATACGTGGGCCAGGATGAGCAGCCACAACATCGTCATCATTGGCTACGCCTCGTCCAAGGCAGTGTCCTCCTAATTATAGTAGACAGCCAACTCGGTCGTCGTCAGCAGAGCTCATTCAATCTGCGATGAGAAAACCCGTCTTATTTATCATCTAGCACACTGTCGTGTACAAGGTGCATGATCACGTAGTCACAACAACAACAACAATAGCTGAAAGTGTTGAAATCTCGCCCACTCTAAAGTAAGTATTATTTGATATTTTCCTTAATATGTAACGGATATTGATGAAATATAGCGCAGCAAACACGTCTTCATGAGCTGCATTTTGGTGGTCCCGGGAGTTCGGCACATCCTTATGACGTTTTTGCGAATAATCGATTTCTTCGAAAGCGACAGAAGTTTGGGCCAAAGTACAGAGACCACCAAATGCAGCTTACCAAGACGCGTTTGATGCGCCATATTTCATCAAAATCCGTTACATAATAAGGACAAATTAAAAGAATATGTACTTTGAATCGGAGGGCTTCTGGAAGTTTCAGTACTTGTTGTTGTTGTTGTTGTTGTTGTTGTTGTTGTAACCACGTGATCATACACCTTGGTGTGCTATCAGTGCATGCCCTCCCAACACCCACTACGGGGGAGCGGCGTATGAACATCCGTGATTTAGACACTTTCTAAAATTGAATAAATGGTCTAATTCCGGCATCTCGGAATTAAATAGTGTATAATTCCCGGCCTGGGTGGGCTGGCATTTCTTAATAGAAACGACAGTACTTCCTAAGTACGTTGTCCTGCTTTTCTATGTATGATTAGCTAAATTATATCATAATTATCTTCTACATCGCATTGTCAATTTCTTGCCAAACGCCAGAACATGTGAAACTGGTTGATGACTGGAATACACAAAGCTGGCCACACCATGTGCCGCATAGGATACAATAACGAGGCAGTGTTCACATGTATGTTATACTTAAGGACCCGTTCTATACCTGGTCATCGTTTGATTGAGATAATTACTTCGATAATGTAATAGAATATATGTATAACATATATGTGAACACTGCCTCGTTACTGTATCCTATACGGCACATGGAGTGGTCAAGTCGGCCATCTTTGTATGTTCCAGCCATCAGCCAGTTTCACCGGTTCTGCCGTTTGACAAAGAACTCAAAATGTGAAGTAGGACATATGATATAATGCAGCTAGTAGAAAAGCCAGGGAACGGACTCCTATTAATTATATATTACACCAAACAGTAAAATATGTCAGAGTTTTCTGGAAAGGTTTCTGCCTGCGTTTTAACAAAATGAACCACCATTATAAATAACCACATACACAGAAAATCGCACAGTGTATCACTTTTACCCGACGAAAGGTTTACACATCAAAATTATTTTGAGATTGATGGGCGAAATGCTCAGATATCTCGTATTTTGTATAGTTTGCTGGCATAGTATATATACATGTAGCTTGTCGCTGTCATATCTGTTTATTATGTATTGCACCAAATTGTATTTGCTTTACTGTAATATTATTTGCTGTATGTGTCAAACGCTCGAAGTGGTGGATGGCGGAGATGGCAACTCAATGCTCCATATAGTATACAGTAACAAGACAATATTCACATATGTTATATTCATATTTCACATCACTCTTATGAAGCACTTATCATTGAAGCCAAGTGTATCTATCTATGACCTAATAACATAATGAAATATATTTCACATTTACAAATCAAGTATCTTTTAATCAAAGGATGATCAGTAGCCTATTTCACCAAAATTGCAAAGCATACTTATCTAGCAAAGTATACTTTGAGGGAGTAATCATTTATTTTTCCCGAAATGAATTATGTCATATAGAACTAACAACTGCATATTTTTGATGATTAAAAGTATGCAGAATTATTATACTGAATTTATTACATTATCACAGCCAAAATGGATGTGATAATGTAATAAATTCAGTATAATACAAATTAATAAATTTATTCTTAAATTTAAAATTTCTCCCTCAAAGTATACTTTGCTAGAAAAGTATACTTTGCAATGTTGATGAAATAGGCTACTGGTATAGAACGTTTCCTTAAGTTTGCGGCGAATGTACGTGTATATGTACGTACGTGTACTGAACTCGCACGCACGCACGCACGCTGTGTGCCATTCTCACCAATCGGTGTAGTGGTCATAATATAGCAGTAAAATGTTTAACTAGATGCACTGCATCGTCACATGCCGGGACATTTCCCACATATAAACATTTCTTCGTTTCATGTCAACATGTCAAAGGTGTGAAGTCGACATATCACAGGGCTACAGATAAGCTGCGTATTTGCTTAGATACCCAATTAAAATTGCCAAAAACCCAATTGAAAGCAGAAGTAGCGAGTATCAAAAAGCAATACAAATTTATGGTACCTTTATCATGCTGCAGAAAACAATAAAGAGACCACAATATTTTTCTTATTTTCTAAGAAAAGACATCTTAGTATTTCATTAGAATTGTCTCCAAGGAGACAATTCTAATGAAATGCCAATACTTGTTTTCATTTCGAAGCAAACTATTCAATAATTGGTGTATGTTGATGTGTAAACAGTAGTGTGATTTTATTTTACCCAATTAAAATTTTGAAATACCCAATTGCTTAAGAAATGATGGAGTAACAATAACCAATTACTAATTCCTTATCTGGAGCCTTCTATCACGTGCACTGAATACATAACTCTAGTTACATTGCATTACACTGCATTGGATAAGAGCTATGACGGAGTAGTCTTTCCAAATATGCGTTTGAAGCTTTCTTTGTTTACTTTCTAGTTCGTGGAGAGTGACCTAGGAATTTTGCTAATACACACTTTATTAGGTGAGTTTATGGTAATATGTTTTGTGTCATATTGTAGAATTGCCTCTCAATAACAATATAGCGAAGTATGAATGTCAACACCCTGCAGGTTTATTTCTCTATATTTTAGTGCGCGAAGTGTAAATGCTATTACGCACATTTTCACTGTGTAGCGTGGTATAGCGATATCACACAACCCGCTGCCTATAAAGCGGAAAACGTGCAGCTAGACAAATACATGCCACCATGACTCTGGTTTCCCCTGTATACACCAGCGAGTGGAGTGATCTACAGTGAAACATCTCTAAACCGGACACCCTGGGAGGTTCCCAGGTGTCCGGCTTAGAGAGCTTTCACTGTAAATCAGGCATTTGATAATTCTGAGCTATAGTTGTGTACTATGCGATCACAAATATACATTATCGCGTGAGATAAATGACCAAGAATTTGTTAGGACGGTGGCGGGTGCCAGACTAAGTAAATTGCGAACAGTGTAAACCCGGATCAGCAGGCATCTCAAGCAAATAATACAATATTAATATTAACCCTTTCAACCCTAAGGAACTGGAATGGACTGTGATATTATAATGTTCCGACCAATACAATGGTCACAAAATGATTTTCAGATTCGTCCATTTATGAAAAGGGGGTGTTTTTGTTCTAAGAATTATGAAAATTACTTGCAAAAAGTGCAGATCCTGATGAGACGGCTCGTTACGAGCCGGCTCATCTGGATCTGCACTTTTTGCATAAACCGATATAGCGGGATTTCGGGTTCAAAGGGTTAATAGTTTGTGACGAACGTACGTGTATATGTACGTACGTATGTGTACTCGTACGTACGCACGCACGCTATGTTCCCTTCTCACCAATCGATGGAGTGGGCATGATATGAAAGTAAAATGTTTTGTCTAGATGCACTGCATCGTCACATGCCGGGACATTTCCCACATTTATACATAATTTCCTCGTTTCATGTCAACATGTCAGAGGTCTAAAGTCGACATATCATGTGCATTGTACATGTATCTCAACATTTGTATGACAAATATTAGTTCCGAGTACATAACTCTAACTACATGTCATTACGGAGTTATGACGGAGTAGTCTTTCCAAATGTGCGTTTGAAGCGTTCTTTGTTTACGTTCTACTTCGTAGAGAGTGACTTAAGAATTTTGCTAATACACACTTTATTAGGTAAGTTTATGGTAATATTGTTTGTGTCATATTGTAGAATTGCCTCTAAATAACAATATAGCGAAGTATGAATGTCAACACCCTGCAGGTTTGTTTATCTATATTTTAGTGTAAATGCTATTACGCACATTTTTACTGTGTAGCGTGGTGTAGCGATATAGTGCAACCAGCTGCCTATAGAAAACGTGCAGCTAGACAAATACATGCCACCATCACTCTGGTTTCCCCTGTATACACCAGCGAGTGGAGTGGTCTACAGTGAAACATCTCTAAACCGGACACCCTGGGAGGTCCCCAGGGTGTCCGGCTTAGAGAGGTTTCACTGTAAATCAGGCATTCGATCATTCTAAGCCATAGTTGTGTACTATGCGATGACGAATATACATTATCGCGTGAGATAAATGACCAAGAAACTCATCAAAATTAAGATCACAGGTCTAAACTTAGTGTCCAGTTTAGAGAGGTGCTAACGTATTTATATTTGTTAGGACGGTGGCTGGTGTCAGACTAAGTAAATTGCGAACACTGAGATCAGACACAGGAACTTTGTGGTATGAACGACAGATGCCTCTCATACCCGAGTTTACTCACTTATTATATATCTACAAGGTAGGACATTCGCCATCTTTTCAACCAACGGAAGTTGATTAATTACCTTGAGCCAGGCTCGCCAATTCAGTAATTGTAACGCGCGCGAAGGCCGGGACCAGCAGGGTCCCGGCCTTCTCGCGCGTTGCAATTACTGAATTAGCTAGCCGGACCCAAGGTACACTAGCACCACTTCCGTTGGTTGAAAAGATGGCGAGTGTCCAACCTTATAGATATTCCAGGCGCGGATCCAGGATTTCGGGTTAGGGGGTGGGGGCGTAACTATTTTACAATACTTGACTATATTATCGAACTTGCTAGGGGGGTCCGGGGGCATCCCCCCCCCCCCCCCGGAAATTTGTTGAAATCTACATCGCATTTCCTGCGTACAATAAATTCACAACGCGAACGTAGAAACGTGCCTTGTAACTTGTAAACAATCTTTACTCGGCGAATTTTAGGGGGGGGGGGGGGGGGGCGCGCGCCGGGTCCCCTCCCCCCTGAATCCACCCTTGTATTCAATATCACAAAGTGCCTGTGAGATCAGGCTGATCCGGGTCGACACTGGTCGCAATAGCAACAAGTCAGATATCTCCAGCAAATAACATCACATGTACAAGTATGGATGCAGGTTCGATACTATTAATATCCTGACTTTAATTAATACAAGTTATATACATGTATTACGAAAACAACTCACCTGCATTGAATACACACACCTGCCTTGTCTCTGCGTGTATATACATATATAGCAGTGCACAATGACATACATATGTGGCCCAGTTCAAATCAATATCATGATAGGATCGTGTAAGTTGATATCCTACAACATTGTATGTCGTATAGTCCACAGGCATTCGGTATGTTTCGGCTTTCATCGGTATAACTCTATATATATGATATATAGTTATACCGATGAAAGCCGAAACACGCCGAATGCCTGTGGTATCAGATAATGCTAAATTTTCCGCAATTCGACGTTAATAAATCTGACTGTTATTTTGTGTTGTTGTTTTCGATCTGGGCGCCGGGAAATCCTTTAAAACAGAACGCTGAAGGTTCATTTTTGTGTGCATAAAAATCGAAGATCTGCACCGAGTCCCTGGATCCGCGCCTGAGGTGAACTACAAAGCAGATTCATTCGTTTCGCAATTTTCCCTTCGCCCCATACCACCCCTCGCTTGTTCAGGTAATGTGGGTTTTTTTGAATTTGCGGAAGTACGTTATATGCTTGTCACGGTGATTAAATTAAGTCACGTGCACCTGGGGCCTGTCACTAAACCTCGTACGACTAAAACGTTCGTAAGTGCAAATTCAGGATAATCTGACGATTTCAATTGACGGATTTACATTTATTGAGCATAGGCTGCATATGCAGCCTATGCTCAATAAATGTAAATCCGTCAATTGTTTACATGAAAACGTTGTTGTGAAATGTTGCACTGACGAACATTTTAGTCGTACGAAGTTTAGTGAAATGGACCCCTGGTATTTTGGCGCGCATGTATCTAGATACGGTTGTGTATAGTACGTGGCTGTGACTGGAGAAGTGGAGCTTATGGGATTTGTGACCAGTGTAGCTCCTGATCGAATAGCACACTCCTGTAGCCTTATAACTATATATATATTGATTGTTAGAAGCGTGACGTGTGTTTCATTGATGGAACGGCGACATGTGCAGATCCTGAGCAGGCTGTGCGGATGCAACACACACGCCTCATTTCGCCAGTCACAATGTAAATAAAGTTCGCATTAACAATGTTTTCTTGTAAACAATAATTGGATTTACATTTATTGAGCATAGGCTGCATATACAGTCTATACTCAATAAATGTAAATACATTCATTACAATTTAAAGACGATCCTAAATTTGCACTACCGAACATTTTAGTCGTACGAAGTTTAGTGAAACGGGCCCCTGGTCTCTATTTTAACTACCTTAGCTGTTAATGGGACCCTTTTCACATGTTTCATTCATTTATGGCCGTGTAATAAATAGCATGTCGTTGTACAGTAGGCCATTCATTACAATCGTGCTGAACTGCGCGCCAGCGTATAATGGTTCACGTCGAAATAGGCGCCGGATTTCTGACGAATTCCCATTCAGATACATTGAAAAGATATTACATAAACACAGTTTCGTCTAGTAATCGGCGCAAGAAATTGGCGCCGGTTACTAGACGAAAATGCGTTTATGCGATACAGTGGGGTCAGCGTGTAAGTGCACACACGAACCAACACGACAGGTTGGAACACACGAACGAACACGACAGGTTGGAACCAACCTGTCGTGTTCGTTCGTGAGTGCACTTACACGCTGACCCCACTGTATCTCTAAGTCGAGCTGAGTGGCAGCATATCATTAGGGAATCGGTGCATTTTTCGACGTGAAACATTTTGCGCCAGTGTGGAATGCAGCACCAATGATTCTACTGAACAGACAAAATGGCGGGAACAGTAAACTACGTGCCACAAAGAGTATTGTCCCGGTACGAGTTGCTTTGTATTGTCCGGTTATTGACTATGTGTGATTTTGTCCTAGCCCGAGGCAATAGCTTGAGAAAGTGTACAAAACATTTTGTCTCACTCTGTACACAATTAAATAATTGAGACGGACTGGTGTCGTGGGAAAACAGACTTTATAGTGTTGTATTGTCAAAGATATGGAACGCCAAATCTACATAAACTCAAATATATATTGCTAGCAACAAATATTTGGAGCTAGCAATAAATATTTGGCTCTCGAAATCATTTGAAGCGAGCAATATAACATTTGATTTGGAGAGCTCTCTAAATCATTTGGAGCTATCTCTAAATCATTTGGAGAGCTCTCGAAATCATTTGGAGAGCTCTCGAAATCAATTAATGATATCTCGAAATCATTTAGAGAGCTCTCGAAATCATTTGTAGCGAGCATTATATAACTTTGATTTGGAGAGCTCTCTAAATCATTTGGAGCTATCTCTAAATCATTTGGAGAGCTCTCGAAATCATTTGGAGAGCTCTCGAAATCAATTAATGATATCTCGAAATCATTTAGAGAGCTCCCGAAATCATTTGTAGCGAGCATTATATAACTTGATTTGGAGAGCTCTCTAAATCATTTGGAGCTATCTCTAAATCATTTGGAGAGCTCTCGAAATCATTTAGAGAGCTCTCCAAATCAAAGTTATATAATGCTCGCTACAAATGATTTCGAGAGCTCTCTAAATGATTTCGAGATATCATTAATTGATTTCGAGAGCTCTCCAAATGATTTCGAGAGCTCTACAAATGATTTAGAGATAGCTCCAAATGATTTAGAGAGCTCTCCAAATCAAGTTATATAATGCTCGCTACAAATGATTTCGAGAGCTCTCTAAATGATTTCGAGATATCATTAATTGATTTCGAGAGCTCTCCAAATGATTTCGAGATATCTCCAAATGATTTAGAGAGCTCTCCAAATCAAAGTTATATAATGTTCGCTACAAATGATTTCGAGAGCTCTCTAAATGATTTCGAGATATCATTAATTGATTTTCGAGAGCTCTCCAAATGATTTCGAAGCTCTCCTATTTGATTTCGCGAGCCTCCTACAAATGATTTAGAGATAGCTCCAAATGATTTGAGAGCTCTCCAAATCAGTTATATAATGCTCGCTACAAATGATTTCGAGAGCTTCTCAAATAAATGATTTACGAGATTCATAATTGATTTCTTCGAGAGCTCTCCAAATGATTTCGAGAGCTCTACAAATGATTTAGAGATAGCTCCAAATGATTTAGAGAGCTCTCCAAACAAATCAAGTTATATAATGAACTCGCTACAAATGATGATTTCGAGAGCTCTCTAAATGATTTCGAGATATCATTAATTGATTTCGAGAGCTCTCCAAATGATTTCGAGATATCTCCAAATGATTTAGAGAGCTCTCCAAATCAAAGTTATATAATGTTCGCTACAAATGATTTCGAGAGCTCTCTAAATGATTTCCAGATATCATTAATTGATTTCGAGAGCTCTCCAAATGATTTAGAGAGCTCTCCAAATCAAATGTTATATAATGCTCGCTCCAAATGATTTCGAGAGCTCTCCAAATGATTTCGAGATATCATTAATTGATTTCGAGAGCTCTCCAAATGATTTCGAGAGCTCTCCAAATATTTATTGCTAGCTCCAAATATTTGTTGCTAGCAATATATATTTGAGTTTATGTAGATTTGGCGTTCCATACAAAGAGTTGTCCCGGCGCGCTTTGTAGGGAACATCACTTTCGGTTTAAACAATGTTTCATGGAGGATAGTGACATACATGATACCGTACTTACGATTGGTAACAGGAGTATAAACAGTATTTTACGCTTATGTGAAATTCTTCTCCTTACTCAATGAGTACATACCTATAATTACATTTCATTTCACTGCATTATATAAGAATAAAGACGGAGTAGTATTTCCAATTGTGCGTTTGAAGCGTTCTTTGTTTACTTTATACTTCGTGGAGAGTGACCTAAGCATTTTGCTAATACACACTTTATTAGGTAAGTTTATTGTAATATTTGTTGTGTCATATTGTAGAATTGTCCATATATACCGAATGACGCGAAATCACCCAGGGGGTACAGGGGGTATGCAGAAGTAGTCCGGTAAAAGAACGCGCAGCTATTCCTTACCTGGATAATTTGATTTTCTGCGCTGTATTAAGGAACAAGTAGGTGAAAGCTCACTTTTATTTTAATGTATATCGCGTGTAATACAATGAATACGTTGTTGTTGTTGTTTTTGTGGATTTCTTTTCCGGTTATATTACATCCTCGTAGATCCGTGGGAAATCTTTCATTGATATTTCATTACAGTGTAGGCTTACATAGGTAATGTTGGGGGAAATTGGACTTTTGTGGCCAATGTCGAACCAGTGCAAACCAGTGTAGACCCAGATCAGCCTGCGCATCCGCGCAGTATGATCAGGGTTTACACTGTTTTGAATCAAGTAGGTAAGCACTCATGCTTATGCCAATCAGTGCGTGGAAGACCCGGACATAGGACCAGATAAATGGCTCATTTGTAAACCGTTACCCCACCTACCAATTTCCATACAATATATACTAAAGCTATACTGTAAATGGGTGGGTGGGGTAACGTTTTTCAAATGCGCCATTTATTGTGTCCTAGATCCGAGTCTTCCACCTGTGATCAACATATTGCAGGAGTGAACTGGAAGATCAGGAGTTAGACTGGTCGCGCATGTCATTAGATCCACTTCTCCAGTCATAAATACGTTACTCATAAATATACAACGCCACTACGTGAAAGGGCGATCACTCTTAACGTGAACATGCACATGTCAATTACCTGTTAACCCCTGGTTTCATTAACCATCACAAAGCTGAATTAAATTTTGTCGTCTGTTGGTTATTTTTCATTTCTCTTAATATCAAAGACATAGTTTGACACCTCTTTAGAATCATTTCCTATGGAAATTATTCTAAAGCGTTGTCAAACCATGTTTTTACTGAGAAATAAGACAAACTATAAAACAAAAGCAGACGACATATTTCGTTTCCCTCATTCTAAGGGGTTAAATCGACTCGTCACTGCGAGCGATCCATACAGATAACGATAGTACTGGATTGATAACTTGATATCCTGTTTTCTCACGTGCTGGTCCTTTAAAAAAAATCATCTCACTGCAAAACCGTGACTATCTATTTAGCGATCGCAAACGTAAGAGAACCCGCCCTGTGTGTACAAGATAACCCGGTTATCTTTGTTTCATCTTAATCTTGCTCTGGCTGCGCTGGCTACATTGCGATAGTGCAACTCGAAATTGGCACATACATCTTTGAAATAGAGAATAAAGAAACCAGAAGATGTGTTGTAGAGCGGCTATGCTGGGCTAAACTGCTTCCACCTGGCCGGTTGATCTGCGCACGTTTGTTCGAGTGATTCGTGTTTCTGTTTTATTTTTGGTTGTGAAACATACACGGAACAGGTGAACGCTACAAGTGATAACAGATTGAGCTGTGTAACTGGACTACACACCGACATGTACCTGCGTAAGGTAATCAGATTGTCATATTTATTTAGATCACAATGCTTATGTTTATGCATGTACATTTGTGTACACGTGTTTTCGCATTTTATTTCTTGTATCTTTCTGTAACTCCATCTCCTCTGTCTATCTGACCATTATTCACTTGTGTCTCCCTCCATCCATCTGTCTTGTTTATCAATATGTGTTGTTAATCATTCCATCACGCCTGTCTATCACGTCTGGCTATCAGTATCATTCTGTCTTGTCAATCCCTCCATTACGTCTTTCTATCATTCTGTCCTGTCAATCCCTCGATCACGTCTGTCTATCATTCTGTCTTGTCAATCCCACCATCACGTCTGTCTATCATTCTGTCTTGTCAACCCCTCCATCACGTCTGTCTATCATTCTGTCTATCATTCTGTCTTGTCAGTCCCTCCATCATGCCTATCTATCATTCTGTCTTGTCAATCCCTCCATCACGCCAGTCTATCATTCTGTCTTGTCAGTCCCTCCAGTACGTCTGTCTATCATTCTGTCTTGTCAACACCTCCATCACGTCTGTCTATCATTATGTCTTGTCAGTCCCTCCATCACGCCTGTCTATCATTCTGTCTTGTCAATCCCTCCATCACGCCTGTCTATCATTCTGTCTTGTCAATCCCTCCATCACGCCTGTCTATCATTCTGTCTTTTGTCAGTCCCTCCATTAAGCCTGTCTATCATTCTGTCTTGTCAATCCCCCCATCACGTCTGTCTATCATTATGTCTTGTCAAGTCAATCCCTCCATCACGCCTGTCTATCATTCTGTCTTGTCAATCCCTCCATCACGCATGTCTATCACTCTGTCTTCTCAGTCCCTCCATTACGTATGTCTATCATTCTGTCTAGTCAACCCCTCCATCACGTCTGTCTATCATTATGTCTTGTCAGTCCCTCCATCACGCATGTCTATCATTCTGTCTTGTCAGTCCCTCCATCACGCCTGTCTATCATTATGTCTTGTCAGTCCCTTCATTACGTATGTCTATCATTCTGTCTTGTCAGTCCCTCCATCACGTCTGTATATCATTCTGTCTTGTCAGTCCCTCCATCACGCCTGTCTATCATTCTGTCTTGTCAGTCCCTCCATCACGCCTGTCTATCATTCTGTCTTGTCAATCCCTCCATTACGTCTGTCTATCATTCTGTCTTGTCAACCCCCCATCATGCCTGTCTATCATTCTGTCTTGTCAATCCCTCCATTACGTCTGTCTATCATTATGTATTGTCAACCCCTCCATCACGACTGTCTATCATTCTGTCTGGTCCGTCCCTCAATCAACCCTGTCTATCATTCTGGTCAATCCCTCCATCACACCTGTCTATCATTATGTAGTGTCAATCCCTCCATCACGCCTGTCTATCATTCTGTCTTGTCAATCCCTCCATTACGTCTGTCTATCATTCTGTCATGTCAATCCCTCCATCACGTCTGTCTATCATTATGTCTTGTAAATCGCTCCATTACGTCTGTCTATCATTCTGTCTTGTCAACCCTCCATCGCGCCTGTCTATCATTCTGTCTTGTCAATCCCTCCATCACGCCTGTCTATCATTCTGTCTTGTCAACCCTCCATCACGAAAAGACTAAACTACTGACTAATCATTCTGTCTTGTCAACCCTCCATCACGCCTGTCTATCATTCTGTCTTGTCAATCCATCCATCACGTCTGTCTCTCATTCTGTTTTGTCAACCTCTCCATCACGCCTGTTTATCATTCTGTCTTGTCAACCCTCCATCACGCCTGTCTATTATTATGACTTGTCAATCCCTCCATCACGTCTGTCTATCATTCTGGCTTGGCAATCCCTCCATTACGTCTGTCTATCATTCTGTCTTTTCAATCCCACCATCACGTCTGTCTATCATTCTGTCTTGTCAACCCCTCCATCACGCCTGTCTATCATTCTGACTTGTCAATCCCTCCATTACGTCTGTCTATCATTCTGTCTTGTAAACCCCTCCATCACGTCTGTCTGTCATTCTGTCTTGTCAATCCATCCATCACGTCTGTCTATCATTCTGTCTTGTCAATCCCTTCAATCACGCCTGTCTATCATTCTGTCTTGTCAATCCATCCATTACGTCTGTCTATCATTCTGTCTTGTCAACGCCTCCATCACGTCTGACTATCATTTTGTCTTGTCAATCCATCCATCACACCTGTCTATCATTCTGACTTGTCAATCCCTCTATCACGTAGGTCTATCATTCTGTCTTCTCAATCCCACCATCACGTCTATCTATCATTCTGTCTTGTCAATCCCTCCATCACGTATGTCTATCATTCTGTCTTGTCAACCCCTCCATCACGTCTGTCTATCATTCTGTCTTGTAAATCCACCATCAAGTCTGTCTATCATTCTGTCTTGTCAACCCCTCGATCACGTCTGTCGGTCATTCTGTCTTGCCTTCCCACCGTCACGTCTGTCTATCATTCTGTCTTGTCAGTCCCTCCATCACGCCTGTCTATCATTCTGTCTTGTCAATCCCTCGATCACGTCTGTCTATCATTCTGTCTTGTCAGTCCCTCCATTACGTCTGTCTATCATTCTGTCTTGTCAACCCCTCCATCACGTCTGTCTATAATTATGTCTTCTCCTCAGTCCCTCCATCACGCCTGTCTATCATTCTGTCTTGTCAATCCCTCCATCACGCCTATCTATCATTCTGTCTTGTCAGTCCCTCCATTACGTCTGACTATCATTCTGTCTTTTCAACCCCTCCATCACGCCTGTCTATCATTCTGTCTTATCAATCCCTCCATTACGTCTATCTATCATTCTGTCTTGTCAACCCCTCCATCACGCCTGTCTATCATTCTGTCTTGTCAATCCCTCCATTACGTCTGTCTATCATTCTGTCTTGTCAACCCATCCATCACGTCTGTCTATCATTCTGTCTTGTCAACCCCTCCATCACGTGGGTGGCAGGTGGGAGTACGCGATGGGTAATTTATCGATCGCGGTTCATCCTTACCGGAATCCCGACTGGAGACCTGGTTTGGCCCTCACATACGTCTTTGGCATTTTGTATGTGACAGTTGAATCTGGTTATACCCCTTAGGATATTCTTAATCCTAGTTTAGGGGAAGGGGCCAAGTGACTTGGTGTGGTATGGACCTGGCACCAGGTCAGATTATTCTAATTTCAGGGCTGAATATATTTGTTCTCTTCTCGATGAAAATATTCCGTTCTGATTTTGGCATTTTCCCCCCAATTCAGCAGGTTAAAATGGGATCGAACCCGTTTGCCCGGCCTTACATGACATTAGCTGTTGATAGGCCGTTAAACACTAATAAACAAACAAACAAACATTCTGTCTTGTCAATCCCTCCATCACGCCTGTCTATCATTCTGTCTTATCAATCCCTCCATTACGTCTATCTATCATTCTGTCTTGTCAATCCCTCCATCACGTCTGTCTATCATTCTGTCTTGTGAACCCCTCCATCACGTCTGTCTATCATTCTGTCTTGTAAATCCCACTATCGCGTCTGTCTATCATTATGTCTTGTCCGCCCCTCCATCACGTATCTCTATCATTCTGTCTTGTCAATCCCTCCATCACGTATGTCTGTTATTCTGTCTTGTCAATCCCATCATCACGTATGTCTATCATTCTGTCTTGTCAACCCCTCGATCACGTCTGTCGATCATTCTGTCTTGTTAATCCCACCGTCACGTCTGACTATCATTCTGTCTTGTCAATCCCACCATCACATCTGTCTATCATTCTGTCTTGTCAATCCCACCATCACGTCTGTCTACCATTCTGTCTTGTCAACCCCTGGATCACGTCTGTCTATTAGCCATTAATTGTCAATCCCTCCATCACGTCTGTCTATCATTCTGTCTGGTCAACCCCTCCATCACGTCTGTCTATCCTTCTGTCTTGCCAACCCCTCCATCATGTCTTTCTATCATTCTGCCTTGTCAACCCCTCCATCACGTCCGTCTATCATTCTGTCTTGTCAATCCCACATCACGTCTGTCTATCATTATGTCTTGTCAATCCCACCATCACGTCTGTCTATCATTCTGTCTTGTCAATCCCTCCATCTTGCATGTCTATCATTCTGTCTTGTCAATCCCTCCATTACGTCTGTCTATCATTCTGTCTTGTCAAACTCTTCATCCAGCCTGTATATCAGTCTGTCTTGTCAATCCCGCCATTACGTCTGTCTATCATTCTGTCTTGTCAATCCCTTCATTATGTCTGTCTAGTATTCTGTCTTGTTAATCCCTCCATTTTGTATGTCTATTATTCTGTCTTGTCAGTCCCTCCATCCCGTCTGTCTATCATTCTGTCTTGTCAATCCCTCAATCACGTCTGTCTATCATTCTGTCCTGTCAATCCCTCCGTGATTATCACGTCTGTCTACCAGTATGTCTTGTCAACCCCCCGATCACGCCTGTCTATCATTCTGTCTTGTCAATCCCACCATCAAGTATGTCTATCATTCTGTCTTGTCAATCGCTCCATTACGTCTGTCTATCATTCTGTCTGGTTAATCCCTTCATCACGTCTGTCTATCATTCTGTCTTGTTAATCCCTCCATCACGTCTGTCTATCATTCTGTCTTGTCAGTCCATCCATCCCGTCTGTCTATCATCTGTCCTGTCAATCCCTCCATCAGTCTGTCTATCATTCTGTCGTGTCAACCCCTGGATCACGCCAGTCTATCATTCTGTCTTGTCAATCGCTCCATCACGTCTGTCTATCATTCTGTCTTGTCAATCCCTCCATCACGTCTGTCTATCATTCTGTCTTGACAAGCCCTTCATCTCGCCTGTCGTCATTCTGTCTTGTCAATCGCTCCATCACGTCTGTCTGTCATTCTGTCTTGTCAAGACCTTCATCACGTCTATCTATCATTCTGTCTAGTCAATCCCTCCATTGCGTCTGTCTATCATTCTGTCTTGCCAGTCCCTCCATCCCGTCTGTCTATCATTCTGTCCCGTCAATGCCTCCATTATGTCTGTCTATCATTCTGTCTTGTCAATCCCTCCATCACGCCTGTCTATCATTCTGTCCTGTCTATCCATCCCTCCGTCACGCCTGTCTATCATTCTGTCCTATCTATCCCTCCATCACGTCCGTCAATTATTCTGTCTTGTCAAGACATTCATCACGTCTATCTATCATTCTGTCTTGTCAATCCCTCCATTACGTCTGTCTATCATTCTGTCTTTTCAGTCCCTCCGTCCCGTCTGTCTATCATTCTGTCCTGTCAATCCCTCCATTACGTCTGTCTATCATTCTGTCTTGTCAATCGCTCCATCACGTATGTCTGTCATTCTGTCTTGTAAAGACATTCATCAGGTCTATCTATCATTCTGTCTTGTCAGTCCCTCCGGGATGGAGGGACTGACAAGACAGAATGATAGATATACCTATCATTCTGTCCTGTCAATCCCTCCATTATGTCTGTCTATCATTCTGTCTTGTCAATCGCTCCATCACGTCTGTCTATCATTCTGTCTTGTCAATCCCTCCATCACCCTGTCTATCATTCTGTCCTGTCAATCCCTCCATCACGTCCGTCTATCATTCTGTCTTGTCAATCCCTCCATCACTTCTGTCTATCATGCTGTCTTAACAAGCCCTCCATCTCGCCTGTCTTCATTCTGTCTTGTCAATCGCTCCATCACGTATGTCTCTCATTCTGTCTTGTCAAGACATTCATCACGTCTATCTATCATTCTGTCTTGTCAAGACATTTCCCATCCACGTTATCCTAATCATTCTGTCTTGTCAATCCCTCCATTACGTCTGTCTATCATTATGTCTTGTCAATCCCGCCATCCCGCCTGTCTATCATTCTGTCCTGTCTATCCCTCCATCACGTCTGTCTATCATTATGTCCTGTCAATCCCTCAATCACGTCTGTCTATCATTATGTCCTGTCTATCCCTCCATCACGTATGTCTATCATTCTGTCCTGTCTATCCCTCCATCACGCCTGTCTATCATTCTGTCCTGTCAATCCCTTAATCACGTCCGTCTATCATTATGTCTTGTCAATCCCTCCATCACGTCTGTCTATCATTCTGTCCTTTCAATCCCTCCATCACGCCTGTCTATCATTCTGTCCTGTCAATCCCTCCATCACGTCTGTCTATCATTCTGTCTTGTCAACCCCTCCATCACGCCTGTCTATCATTCTTCTGTCTTGTCAATCCCTCCATCACATCTGTATATCATTCTGTCTTGTCAATCCCTCCATCACGTCTGTCTATCATTCTGTCTTGTCATTCGCTCCGTCCGTCCGTCCGTCCGTCCGTCCGTCTGTCACAAAATTTGTGTCACGCGTTTCTCCAAAAGTATTTGAGTTAGAGTCGCAAAATTAAAGGAATATTTGTCATCATGTGAAATGGCGCACCTGTGGTTTTAGATGCGGATTAATCCGGTAATCGCAGAGTTATGGTCATTGACTTAGTGAAAAGTAGCGATTTTCAACTAGTGTCCAACATAACTGAAAAACTATTGGAGCTACAGTCATGAAACTTTATAGGAATATTTGTCATCATGTGAAGTTGCGCACCTGGGGCCCCGTTTCAGTAAACTTCTTACGACTAAAATCTTCGTAAGTGCAAATTTAGGATCGTTTGTAAAGTTCAATTGATGGATTTACATGTATTGAGCATAGGCTGCATATGCAGCCTATGCTCAATAAATGTAAATCCAATAATTGTTTACAAGAAAACTCTGTTAATGTGAAATGTACAGACTATCATAAGTTTGCACTTACGAACATTTTAGTCGTACGAAGTTTATTGAAACCGCCCCCAGGATCGTAGAGGATCTACACCATTTGCCAATACCACTCACTATATACAGGCCTGTGGTGTTGAAAGGGTTAAGCATGAACGTGGCCACCGTGCACACATGAAGACACACAGCCAGCCTCCGTAATGTAACAACCAGTTTGGTGTTCTGGGGCCCGTTTCGCTAAACTTCGTACGACTAAAATGTTCGTAAGGGCAAATTTAAAATCGTCTGGGAATTTCAATTGATGGATTTACATTTATTGAGCAGAGGCTGCATATGCAGCCTATGTTCAATAAATGTAAATCCAATCACTCTTTACAAGAACACATTATGAATGTGACATTTACAGACTATCATAATTTTGCACTTACGAACATTTTAGTCGTACGAAGTTTAGTGAAACGGGCCCCTGGGGCTTTAGATGCGGATTCATCCAGTATTCGCAGAGTTATCGTCCTTGACTTAGTGAAAAGTGGCGATATTCAACCAACTCGTGTCCCACATTCTAGTCATGCTAGTAACTGAAACACTATTTGAGCTACAGTCAATACACATTATAGGAATGTTTATCAACATGTAAAGTTGTGCATCCGGTGATTTTGATGCGGATTCATAGAGTATGGGCGGAGTTATGGCCCTTGACTTAGTGGAAATTGATGATTATTAACTTGTGTTGCCGGTAACTCAAACAGTATTTTAGTTGCATGTATGAAACTATATAGGAATGTTAATCAGCATGTGTAGTTGAGCACCTGCGGTTTTGTTTGCGGAATCATCCAGTAAGGATGGAGTTATGACCCTTGACTTAGAGAAAATTGGCAATTGTGTCGGCATCACAAAGGTCATCACACATTTGTGTCGCGCGTATTTCCAAAGGTGTTTGAATTAGTATTTCAAAAAGTGTTTGAGTTAGAGTTGCGAAACTTTACAGTAATTTTATCACTATGTGCAGTTGTGCACCTGGCTTTTTTATGCAGATTCATGTAGTATTGGCAGAGTTATGGCCCATGGCAAGTGACAATTGCATATGGTGTCTCTTTTTGTCTAGCCCGCTTGCGGAAAGCGAGACATAGTGATCACAATGACGTCCGGGTGTCCGTGCGTCCGTGCGTGCGTGCGTCGTCCGTCCGTCCGTCCGAACTCTGCGTTAAAGTTTTTAAATACCTTATATCTTTGCAGTCCTAAGTCACATTGACTTGAAACTTCACATACTTATTAGTCATCATCCATATATTCATGCTGTATCCCACTCATGCGGCCCCTGTGTCCAAGGTCAAGGTCAAATGACTTAGAAGTTTGCGTTCCGAAATCTGCGTTAAAGTTTTTAAATACCTTATATCTCTGCAGTCCTAAGTCACATTACTTGAAACTTCATATGCTTATTAGTCATGATCCATATATTCATTCTGTGTCCCACTCATGCAGCCCCTGTGCCCATTGTCAAGGTCAAATGACTTAGAAGTTTGCCTTAAAGTTTCTGTCAAAATTTGCATTAAAGTTTTCACATACAGGAACCTACTATCTCTATAACCGTAAGTCAGATTTGCTTGAAACTTTGTATGCTTATTGGGCATCAAATAAATAAAACTTCAAATAAATACACTCTGAGACCATCAAATGCCTCGGCGGGCTCGACATGCGGGCCTCGGCCATCCTCGTTATTTTATTGTCTCCCAATATACAGCTAACTTACACAGAAAACAAGGTAGCTACATAAATTGTATGCTGTTCTTGCCTTAAATTATAATGTTCCAAGTCCCGATAACATGCAGTGTTAGTGTGGGGGAAACATATGTTTTTGTCTGAAAAACAACCCTCTAGTTTCGTCTTGTCAATCCATCCATTACGTCTGTCTGCCTTCGCTTAATGACAAGTCAGTCAATCCAATCAACCAATCAACCAACCAACCACCCAAAACCCCCAATCACCCAATCACCCAATCAATCAATCAATCAATCACACAACCATCCAATCAATAAACCAACCAACCAACCAACCAACCAACCAACCAACCAACCAACCAACCAACCAATCAATCAATCAATCAATCAATCAATCAATCAATATTTATGTCTGCCAGCTATTCATCCATTATGCCAGTCCGGGCATCATTCTGTCTATGACGCTCAGGTAGTAGAACCGTGTTTAAGGTAATCTATTTCTCATGAACACATTTCTATTTTTATTGATAAATATACAAAGAAAAAACATCTTGAGTACAGGTGGTACCTCACAGTTACCAATCATTCGACGGGCTCTTATCTCCAATTGCGCTGGAAAACACGCGTTATCACCCCGTATATCTATTTCTGTTACACGTTTAATATGTTTCGTTATGTACGAAACTAAATCGTCTACATGTACGAAGACTGATCTAGGGCAGCTATTATAGGAATGAATGGCCTTTTTGTGGAATGTATCTGAGTATAAACTTGGAAAAGCCACTTTCGCAATTGGCGATAAAAATAAACAATTGGCGATAAAAAATTACAATTTTCGAAAATTGTAATTTTTTATCGCCAATTGTTTATTTTTATCCTATTGGTTATTATAGGAATGAATGGCCTTTTTGTGGAATTTATAGGGGTATAAACTTGGAAAAGTCGCGGGAATACTGGACGAAGGCCGGAAGGCCTCGTCCAGTATTCCCGCGACTTTTCCAAGTTTATATCCCCGATAAATTCAACAAAAAGGCCATTCATTCCTTATAATTCCAGCATTTGAAATAAATTCATCAAGAAAATGTGTTTACTTTCCGTTTTCTTAAGAATTATTTTAACTGCGCCTCATGGTTACGGAAAGTAGTTCGGCGTGGGAGTTTACTGGAATATAAATTTTGGACAGAGTCTTGCTACGGGCCAATCAAATGTTAGGGAATTGTGTAAATATTTTCGTGCTGGAATTATTTCTCGGTTAAATTTCTGAGTTAGCCCCATTCTTCGACGGACCTCTTCGTGCTCCTATTAAATGAGTTAGCCCCATTCATAGAGATGTCTTAGCATGCTGTCACCGTTTCTCTAAGCCAGTGAAATAATTCACTTATATTTACTTATCTTATTTCTACAAGGTGATAACATTCGGATTTCTCGAGTTTTATCCTTGTGATATATACATTAATAGGCATTATAAAACTTGATTATTACGTTCATGATATACGTATGAGATATAGCACACAGATAATCTTTTATTTTAGAATCGTAAAGGTACATGCCCACTCAGTAGGCACAACATGTTCTTTATATCAGAGACATCATCTGAGACATTTCTGGCAAAATAAACATTCATTCACCATTACCCCACGTATTGACTGGCAGTATTATGAATTTTATATCAGACTTATATTTCCACAGTGATATCAGGGGCGATAACGGTATTTCCTTAAAATGTTAAAGGACATTACTATTTATAAATTCTCTGTATTTATTTTTTGATGTGCAATGTTCATACTTTATAATCTGTCGAAAATATTATATTTTCAGGTGACATATTTAATTAGTATAAATAATTAACAAATAGCATGCCTCATGTGCATATGAAAATAGCCTGATACCACCGTGCGTCACTATCAGTAAAACTAGAAAAAGTCGATGGCGCGCCATCGCAATATACCCACTTTCCCCAAATGCTAAGTCCGAAAGGGGGAGGTAATCCATGATGGAGGGTCGGATAAAAAATCCGAATTCACTTTGCGCATCAGCACATCAAAACGAAGCTACGAACCAAATATCAGACGCGTAGGTATTAAGGTGAAAAAGTTTTTCGACCTACGAGGAAAAATAGTGAAATTCTAAGTCCGAAAGGGGGAGATAATCTATGATGGAAGGTCCGATCAAAAATCGGAATTCACTTTGCACATCATAGCGAAGCTACATATCAAATATCAGAAATGTAGGTATTAAGGTGAGAAAGTTTTTCGACTTACAATGAAAAATAGGGAAATTCTGAGTCCGAAAGGGGGAGATAATCCATGATGGAGGGTCGGATCAAAAATCCGAATTCACTATGCGCATCCGCACATCATAACGAAGCTACATACCAAATATCAGGCGCGTAGGTATGAAGATGAAAAAGTTTTTCTTCGAGTTACAAGGAAAAATAGGGAAATTCTGAGTCCGAAAGGGGGAGATAATCCATGATGGAGGGTCGGATCAAAAATCCGAATTCACTTTCCGCATCTGCACATCATAACGAAGCTACATACCAAATATCAGGCGCGTAGGTATGAAGGTGAACAAGTTTTTCGAGTTACAAGGAAAAAATGGGAAATTGTGAGTCCGAAAGGGGGAGATAATCCATGATGGAGGGTCGGATCCAAAATCCGAATTCACTTTGCGCATCTGCACATGATAACGAAGCTACATACCAAATATCAGGCGCGTAGGTATGAAGGTGAAAAAGTTTTTCGAGTTACAAGGAAAAAATGGGAAATTGTGAGTCCGAAAGGGGGAGATAATCCATGATGGAGGGTCGGATCAAAAATCGAAATTCACTTTGCGCATCTGCACATGATAACGAAGCTACATACCAAATATGAGGTGCGTAGGTATGAAGGTGAAAAAGTTTTTCGAGTTACAAGAAACGTGACGGACGTACGGACGTACGGACGGACGGACGGACGGACACCCGTGACGAAAACAATATACCCATTTTTTTTTCCTAAAAAAGTGGGTATAATAAATATTACGAACTGATTACATTGTATATCTGTATAGCGGGCACTCGTAATGTTTAGAACTGTTGGAATAGTGACACAAGTATGCTCTTATTACGAGATTCGAGCTAATACACATAAAGACATTCCACAAAGTCTACTACAGATGCCTATGAATCCAGAACAAGACAGACCACCGTCACCATGGTCACAAACGTACACTAACAAAGACGTACACGGGGAATACAAATTGGCAGGTTAAAAACAAATATGATAAAATTACAACAAATAATAAGCATAGCAAACAAATATGCTCGTTGTATGGAAGCGTCCTGGTGCTAATGCTAAAATATTATGTATCTCCTAATTAGGAGATACTAATTCATAATTAGGAGATTATAACTCCTAATTAGGACTTAGTATCTCCTAATTATGACTTGCTATCTCCTATGGAAACGTCCTGGTGCCAATGCTAAAATATAGTGATCTCCTAATTAGAAGATGCTATCTCTTAATTAGGATATAATATATCCTAATTATAGGTTAATATATCCTAATGATGACTTAGTATCTCCTAATTAGGACTTACTATCTCCTAATTAGGAGTAAGCATCTCCTAATTATTAGTTCTTTTTTAGCATTGGCACAGATGGAATTAGGGGATAGTAAGTCCTAATTAGGAGATAGTAAGTCCTAATTAGGAGATAATAACTCCTAATTAGGAGATAATAAGTCATAATTAGGAGATACAGTCGAACACCACCTCCGAATAGCAACCACATGGCTGTAAAGGCCACAACTTTGTTGTCCCAATGACACAATTACTATATAAATGACCTTGTGAATAAATACCACCTGTGAACAAAGACCAGATTTTACATTTCCCATGGCTGGCCTTTATTCACAGGTTTGATTGTACTAAGTCCTACTTAGGAGATACTAAGTACTAATTAGGATTTACTATCTCCTAATTAAGAGTTAGTATCTCCTAATTAGGAGTTAGTATCTCCTAATTAGGAGATAAACATATTTTAGCATTGGCACCCATATCGCCGAGAGATGCGTTCTCGTACAGATAGAAACGGAGACTTTTTCTCGTCGGAAACAACCTCAAACTATGATTGTACAAAAGGGAAAGAAACACATAAGAACTATCATATACTCTTCTATATAACAAGGGTGTCGTCAGGGGAGTTCGATGCTTTCGTACGAACCCTCTTTTTTTGAGCCAACAGGGTTTTGTTAAAACAGTGAAACCTCTCTAAACCGGACACCCTGGGGACATCACAGGGTGTCCGGTGCAGAGAGGCTCCACTGTGAAACATGCATATACCTACTTCAAGACACGCGTGGGTGCTTTGCGATCATGAACAGACAGTATCATCGGAGATAAATGGAAACGAAATATATCAAAATTAAGCAAAACTAACTTGTCTCTGTGTTTGGTTTAGAGAGGTTCGTGGAGCGCGTGGCCGAGTGGTCTAAAGCGTCGGACTGCTGATCATACGGTCGTGGGTTGTAGCCTCGCCAGTGGCAATGCGTTTATGTCCTTGAGCAAGACACTTTATCCACACTGCTTGAGTCCACCCAGCTGTAAATCGGTACCGGTTACCGGGAAAAAGTCGATTGTACTCGTTTGTATGTACATGTACATGTATTCATGAGGTCCGCGATAGCCATTTTCAGTGCATGAATTACCAATTACCAATGTTCAGAAATAGGCTTTTTATATGTACCAAAAAAAAAAATCTTTGCCAAGGAGCTAGCTGTTGTCCTAACATACCCGAATGCAACATTTGGCTCGTTTATACACCATTGGTTCTCATTTGCAAGATAATGTACTCATGTCTGTACATGTTTCTAACGATTGTTTCTACGAGACCATAATTATTATGTGACAAATATTTCTATCACCGGTTTTCGTATCATGGAAATACCGTCTTATCTTGCATAATAGTACCTAAATCAGTTATCTCCCTTGAACTGGCGGCACTGTTGAAATACATTTCTAAAGGCTTTTACATTGTTTGTGATTTAATATGATATTCATTAAACGTATTAAACGTAATGCCATTAGCCATTTCTTGTTTTATGTTTCCGGTCTCGGTAGCGCCAGTGGGCATATTATAGTGTTTGGACTGTGTATCCTCCCGTATATCCGGTTAAAAAGTGTTGTCACATGTCTGCCATTGTTCGACACCGCTCAAAGCCATGTTCAAACATACAGCGCGTGATGTTTGACCATGGCTGTAGACTATGCACATTTCGGGGTCACGCCAACAATGCATGTGTCTAATGACGTTACTAGAACGCGTCATTACGTCACCAGATTTGTTTACAACGGTCGCACTGAAATTTTGAAATTTTGAAATTGAAGCCCCGTGTACTGCGGCCCCGGAATATGAATAAGTCAATTAGCTGTTTGAATGAAAAGGGTTATCAAAGTAGCGAAAGTACTGCATATACATGTATGCTCAAATTACACGATATTTCCGACGGAAATGTAACAATAACGTTCGACCATGTGCAGCTGTGGGTAAACGTTTGTCGTGGCACTCGCGAACTGTTTGAACCCGCGGCCTACGGCCTTGGGGTTCAAACAGTTCCCTCGTGCCACGACAAACGTTTACCCACGGCTGGTCACGGTCGAACCTTATATTTCGGAGTATTCCGGAGTTTCTCCAATCTGCCGCCGGGGGCATTCGTGTGTGCCGACAGACCACCTTTTCTTGTCTGTTCTCTTTACTGCAGTCGGGGGCATTTGTGTACCGACTGACCGCATTTCTTGTTTTTCATCAAATAATAAAATCATGATGAATTCGTTGATAGTGTCGATGGTGGCAATGTAATAAAATAGTTTTATTCATAAAACACACGTATCGCGAGTTCATCAATGGCCAAGCGAGACCCAGGAAGATCAAAATGGCAACACTACGGGAAATTACGGAGCCCCGCAGGGACGTAAAATTATTTTTTATTAATTCGTTCCCACGAAATAGAAAATTCGTTCCCACAAAATAGAAAATTCGTTCCCTTAATTTAACAATTCTTTCTCACGAATTAGCAATTCGTTGCCACGAATTAACAGTTTGTTCCATCAATTTAACAATTCGTTCCAACGAAATAACAATTCGTTCCCTCGAATTAACAATTATCAATTCGTGGGAACGAATTGTTAATTGTTAATTCGAGAGAACGAATTGTTAAATTGAGGGAACGAATTGTCAATTCGAGGGAACGAATTGTTAATTCGAGGGAACAAATTGTTAAATTATCAGTATCAGTATCCGCAGTATACATGTGCGGTTAGCGGGAGTCTAGTATGTGGCGATTCATGAGAAATGTGGGCTTATTGTCGTTTTGGCTAGTGTAGCTCTTGATTAGCTATTACAGTCATGTAAAACTGATATATTGAAGACTTGTTTATAGAAATACGGACAGTGAAAAGGGCGGTCAGTGTAGGCCCTGATCAGACTGCGCGGATGCGCAGGCTGATCTGGGGCTACACTGGTCGTTAATTCAATAAAACAAGGTTTGTAGTACGGAATCACATAATAATAGCATACTTCCGGTCATTTGAATGACATAAGTATATCTAATAAACAAGGCACAAATTAGTTTTACAGGTGTTCACGATATGACTGTCACCTCTCACGTAGTTATACTATCCCTCATTGCACGACGTAAAGCGTGTGGGCGATGACTTTGAATACCGTGGAGGGATGGGTTGTGGCTTAGGGGTTAGAACATCTGACTTTCAATCCGGAGGTGGCCCCGTGCAGGCACCGGGGCGGGATCAACTGATCCTGAGAATAGTGCTGCAGTAGCCATTGCTTGTCGTAAAAGGCGACTAAACTGGCTTAACGATTGGGTTCATACTTTCCGGAACCCACTATACCGGATTTGGCCCTCATGTACATTTTTGGCTTTCTTGTATGTGAGAGTTGAGTCGGGCTATGCCCCATATATAAAAGTAAGATTAATGCTAATCCTATTACTTTTAGGGGATGGGATAAATGATGCTGGTGTGGCGAGGGCCTGGCACCAGATCAGGTTGTTCTAATTTCAGGACTGAATATATATTTTGATTGTAAATATTGAGTTCTGAAGTTGGGATTTACCCCCCTTGGACAGGTGGATATGGGACTCGACCCCGTTGACCCGTCTGCGTGTAGACTCCCTGAGGCTTGTACCTCTATGTCAGAAAAGCGGACGTTAAACCCTATTCACTCACTCACTCACTCACTCACTCAATCCGGAGGTTGTGGGTTCAAGCCTCGCATTGGGCATCAAAAATACTTTCATTGTATTTCCATGGGGTCTATCGAATGACACTTTAAACTGTGGTCCCGTCTCTATATGACCTTAGCTGTTGGTGGGACGTTAAATATTTGCTTTTGAATACTGTGGCCTACTGGGCAAGGGGCCCAAGTGGTTGTGGTTTGATGGTGAAAGCATCCGGCTCCAGGGGCCCGTTTGACTAAACTTCGTACGACTAAGAAGTTCGTAAGTGCGAAATTTGAAATTAGAGTAACAATTACACTGATATGCGATGTTGGTAGCTTTTTAATGGATATGTTCACATGTGCTGGGGCCCGTTTGACTAAACTTCATACAACTAAAATGTTCGTAAATGCAAATTTCGGATCGTCTGGAAATTTAAATTGATGGATTTACATTTATTGAGCATAGGCTGCATATGCAGCGTATGCTCAATACATGTAAATCCAATGATTGTTTACAAGAAAACATTGTTAATGTGCAATTTACAGACTATCATAATTTTTCACTTACGAACATTTTATTCGTACGAAGTTTAGTGAAACGCGCCCCTGATGTGTACAGGTGGGAGGAAAATGGAAGCATTAGTTAACCACGTACAGGTGGGAGGAAAATGGAAGCATTAGTTAACCACGTAACTGTGAAAAGCAACGTAATCAAAATCTTCGTGCGAACAATTTTTATCGTACGAGGTTTAGTGAAACGGGTCCCAGATCAGGATATGCCATATCCAACGTATCCTCCTGGCCTTATCAGAGGCTGTCTCTACACAGGTGGCTGCCACATTTGACCCGGCTGTCATCACACGTTTTCGGGGTACATATAGTCGCCACCCTGGCTGTCCGTGTGTTCGTCTGTCCATCTGTCCGAAATTTCCGTTTAATTTTTCTGGTACCGACTATCTTTGTAGCAGTAAGTCTGATTGGCTTGAAACGTCAAATGCTAATTTGTCAACATCCATATTTTTGTTCTACAGCACACCCGTGCGGCACATGTGTTCAATGTCAACGTCAAATGGTTTAGTTATTAGTGTTAAACATTTTGAGGGATACATCCTCCATCAGTTTTACCGATTTCTTGTTTCAGTTGTTGAAACTTTGACCTCACGTGGACCAGTGATTGAGTGAACATCCCAGCGACATGATGAGTGGGTTGAGCGGCCCGTCGTTTAACGACAGCGTAAGCGGCCAGGAGGCGAGCGATATTCTCGCCGCGGCACTCGAGCAGATGGACGGCATCATCGCAAGTACGTGCACGGACGACTGCCATTCTGGCCACAAAATAATTCCGGGTTCTGGGTTCCATTCCGTTAAAACACAAACGTCCCGTGAAGTAAAATCAAAATGACGTCTATTCTCGACTTACGGAATGGGCCGCGCGTTCCTTAGTGGGGCTACAGGGTGACATAACTATTTCAATGCTGAATTATGTTTTATCATCTGCTGTTTATTTTTATTTTCCATTTTTCTCACAATAACATGGTTTCAGAAAACTTTAGAATCATTTCCAATGAAAATTATATAACTGCCAATGGAAATAATTCTAAAGTTCTGTCAAACCATGTTTTTATTGAGAACGATGACAAATATATAACAGAACAGCAAACGACAATTTACGTTTCTCACATGTTATGGGTTAATGACATACTTCATCGAAGATCATCAGTCATTTCAAAGATATTTCTTCCAAATGGTGATGTGCTACTAGAACATGTATAAACTATGTCTGAGTGAACATAGTCTGTACCATTCTTATTAATAGAAACAAGTACATGTAGTATTATTATGCGATGGAAGCAACTGACACATTTACAATAAACATTTTATTTCCATTCAAGAACTACACATTTATTTTGTCACATATTCCAGGAACCAAGTTTGAGGAGCAGAACCTGTCCACGATCGCCTCCAGTCCAGATGTGACGGCGACCGTCAAAACCCGCGGACAGATCCCGCAGGCCCGCGTCATAAAGTTGCTCGACGACCTGAAGTTGGCGCTGGAACTGTGCGACGACAAGTCGAAGGTTATACGGCAGATTCCCGCCGAGGTCCTGGTGTTTGTGAAGACCTGGCTTGTCTCCGGACTAGAGGATGCACAGAAGGTTAGTGTACTGGGACAATTCTTTCATTCGGCTTATATTTAAGGGTGGGAAATGGCTCGAACACCTTCCATACCCGATATTGATGTCTTGGGTTGTGTATGTTTTCTAGACTAGGTGCAATTTCTGCGGAGCATGCCATGTCACTACCCTTCCTGTCTTGTGGCTTGAAAAGGTGCTCCCAGCAAACGGCGGGACATACGGCATAGCCTATACATAGTGACAGGCAGCGGTTACTGGTCATAGCGTCAGCGTCGATGTCAGCATGTGTGTACGTTCGCTAGATCAGAATTGAGGTGTCAGTGGAAAAAGGCGGCTAAGTCCCATGGGACTTAGCCGCCTTCTTCCGCTGACCCCTTCAATTGTGCACGTCTCCTGATATGTTCTTCGGATCTTTACCAAACTGCATCAGTATCCTCCTTAAAATGTTGGTTAACTACCATGTGATACTGACCTAGTGTTGTTGTGGTTCAGACATTCCCCGATGATCCCCGTTTTATGTTTATGTCGCACTGTCTCTTCAAATTACCACTCGTCCAGGTCGAAAATTCACTCGTCAATACAAGGCATGGACTACTCTTGTTATCAAACTGTTTCAACACCACTCTCTTCCATTCGAAATTGTCTGCTATATAGTCAGAATTTTCACATTTGTTTTCACTTACCGTGATAGACAAATGTTTAATCTAACAATGTCAACATATCGTAGTAAATGAGCATTTGCGATGTTGGTAAACATGTTAAGTGCCCGAAGTGTTTCTGATGAAAGACATGGTGGTTCTCAAAGTTTTCCATATGGATATTATTTTATACACATCTCATTTTAACGAACTATCCTCTACTTGAGTTTTCTGATGGAAACCACCCATGAAAAGAGCCTTCTTATTTCGTTGTCGATGGTAGACTAAATATAACTTTAAGTTTATATAAACGGAACTAATAATACATGAGACTGTGACTTGATAAATGGAGCTTATGGGATTTGTGACCAGTGTAGTTCCTGATCAAACAGCACACTCATGTAGCCTGGTAACGAACTATGTGTGTTAGAAAATGCTGGGTGTTTTGTCGATGGAATGGCGAACAGTGCAGATCCGGATCAGACTGTGCGGATGCACAGGCTGATCTGGATCTACACAGGTCGCAAAACACGTAAGCCCCATTTCTCTATACACACCCACATACACATTCGTTGAACGTGCAATCTAAGGTCTTCCTTCTACCACTCCCACCATATATTCCCAACGAGATCAAAGGTATTCGCGATATAGACAATGGCTCTACTAAAGAACACATCCTTCTGGAAAGGCCATCACCGAGTTTCATTTAGCATGAAGTACGTTAATAATACTACACCTCAATACAACCAGTTGCTGTGAAAACCGCCTATACTACTCACAATCGAATATTTCTAGGAATTTAGACGAACTAAATGACACGAGTTTCTACCGAACAGAGGACTTTGAAACTGATTCCACAAGTTGACGAACATTTCTGAATAGTTGTACCGTATAGCTACAGATGTAGTTTGTAAGTAGCTCTTTGAATGTGTGTATTCGTTCAATCGGCAGTTTGATACACATTAGCTTAAGGGTGATTATGCATCATTTTCCATAATGAATATCGTATGTAAATTTTCACCGACTGGTAATATGGACAGTACGACGTATGCGCCCAGTGTAGCCCCAGATCAGCCTGCGCATCCGCGCAGTCTGATCAGGGTCTACACTGGTATCTATTACACTCCCTGACATATGGTGTATGCAGTTTCACCAACTGGTAATATGGACAGTACGATGTATGCGCCCAGTGTAGCCCCAGATCAGCCTGCGCATCCGCGCAGTCTGATCAGGGTCTACACTGGTCGCTATTACACTCCCTGACATATGGTGTATGCATGCGAGTAACACTTATATCCAATCTGAGGACTAAATGCGTGCAGACATGGTGATCAGTATCTACACTGGCAAAAATATCGCTAAGTTGCTTTCCGTATCCAGCGATTCTTTCTATTTAATACGATCCGTTCGTAACCATGGGTTTCTTTTAGTAGTTTGCACTACGGAAATACAATTGGTTTGGGAATATAATTTTCATCTGTGAAAAGAATATGTGTTAATACTGATGGATTATTGCAATTAAGTCATATAGTGTAAATGTGAAATCGTTATGTTAGTTTTATGCCGCGAACACAGTTCAATTTATGTACATGGATTTCCAAATGATTCACTAGATCTACTGGTTCTAACAAACTGGATCATTAGAATACTTATGACCCAGTATCAATAAACAGAGAAGTAGCACTTGACTGAACCAAATATAACTACGCTAGACTTGATTGAAAATCCCAATCGGCAATCATATACGTAAGAAGCCAGTGAAGTTGAACTCTGCGAGTGATACAGTCCGGAGTTGAGAAGGCACACTAAGTCTTATTACTGTGTCCGCGTGCAACAAACCAAAGCCATTGTCAATGTGCATGATCACGTGGTTACAACAACAACAACGTCGCCCACTCCAAAGTAAGTAGTATTTGATATTTTCCTTAATATTTAATGGATTTTGATAAAATATGGCGCAGCAAACGCGTCTTCATGAGATGCATTTGGTGGTTCAGGGAGTTTGGCACAGATTTATGTCGTTTTTGCAAAGAATCGATTTCCGTGTCGGAGACACGGAAATCGATTCTTCGCAAAAGCGACGGAAGCTTGGGCGAAAATACACCAAATGCAGCTTAACTAGACGCGTTTGATGCGCCATATTTCATCAAAATCCGTTACGTAATAAGGACAATATAAAAGAATACGTACTTTCAATCGGATGGATTCTGGAAGTTTCAGTACTTGTTGTTGTTGTTAGTACCACGTGATCATACACCTTGTTGTGTGGGGACTATTATCTGCATATGAGACACGCCATGTGATTTTGTACCTTGGGACATCTGCGTAATTTCATTGAATACGTTTACAAAATTTACAATATTTTTCATAAATACAGTCAAAAGTTTACAAAATTATCAGAGTAAATGTACATGCTGAATATATTTCTGCAAATACATTTTGTCAACTTTTGACGCCATTTAAATATTGTAAATTTTGTAAACGTATTTCATGAAATTACGCAGATGTCCCAAGGTACAACACCACATGGCTTGTCTCAATTGGTTGTGTGATGTTATCCAGACAAATGTTACCTGATAAATACTCGTTTTCACAGGATGTATTTTTATATTACGTCATGTGTTACCTGTTTACGAATATAGGTATATGTTGATGTGAAGAGGTCGGCTCTCTCAGATTTACGAGATGATTGTGTTCAAAGCGTGTGTTTTATTTTTGTCTTGGCGTTAAAATTAGAAGATCTATCTTTGAAAATGAATGCTATATACACTCCAGGGGGCCGTTTCACTAAACTTCCTACGACTAAAATGTTCGTACGTGCAAAATTATGATAGTCTGTAAATGTCACATTCATAATGTGTTCTTGTAAAGAGTGATTGGATTTACATTTATTGAACATAGGCTGCATATGCAGCCTCTGCTCAATAAATGTAAATCCATCAATTGAAATTCCCAGACGATTTTAAATTTGCCCTTACGAACATTTTAGTCGTACGAAGTTTAGCGAAACGGGCCCCAGAACACCAAACTGGTTGTTACATTACGGAGGCTGGCTGTGTGTCTTCATGTGTGCACGGTGGCCACGTTCATGCTTAACCCTTTCAACACCACAGGCCTGTATATAGTGAGTGGTATTGGCAAATGGTGTAGATCCTCTACGATCCTGGGGGCGGTTTCAATAAACTTCGTACGACTAAAATGTTCGTAAGTGCAAACTTATGATAGTCTGTAAATTTCACATTAACAATGTGTTCTTGTGAACAATTATTGGATTTCCATTTATTGAGCATAGGCTGCATATGCAGCCTATGCTCAATAAATATAAATCCATTAATTGAAATTTACAGACCATCTTAAATTTGCACTTACGAACATTTTAGTCGTAAGAAGTTTAGTGAAACGGGCCCCTGGTTTGGCCCTCATGTACGTCGTTGGCATTCATGTGACAATTGAATCTGGTTATACCCTTTGTGTGAGTACTACTATTATTCGTAATCCTATTTAGGGGAAGGGGCCAAGTGACTTTTGTGTGGTATGAATCTGGCACCAGGTCAGGTTATTCTAATTTCAACGCTGACTATATTTTTATTCGATGTAAATATTCCGTTCCGAATTTGGACCCCTCTCTCTCTCCCCCCCCCCCCCCCACCCCCACAATGCAGTAGGTTATGCACGGGATCGAACCCGTTGGCCCGGCTTTAAATGACCTTAGCTGTTGATAGGCCGTTAATCACAAATAAATCAAATCCAGTCAAATATATATATCCCGGTTTATCGAAGAGCATACCAGTACTTGCTAATCCTGAAGCTAATGGATCCACTGGCTGGCAGTCCACGTGTTTATCACATTTCCGGAGATAATACCAGAATTTGCTCACTCTGAACTGAAAATTATACATCCTGGTAGTAATTAGTTTGTCCATGGAAGATACGACCTCATGCGGCCTAGTGCACCTTTTTAAGTATGTGTCATGGTTCCTGATGTTGTTGTTTAATCCATTTCTTGCTGAAGATATACAATATATTCTGACTGAAAACAAATCTCTTTTTTTCTGCGCAGAAATATATGTTGTGACCACTCATTTGAACCGTCTCGCCGTGACGGTTCAAATGAGTGGCAACAACATGTACTTTCATTGAGAAATGAAGAAAATAAAAAAAACATGTTTGTAGGTTTAGACATCAGTGGATGGAATAGGTTAAACATAGACAGCTCTTAATTAACTGATATTCATATCAATGGTGTGTGGAGAATGTATTACTCGTGGATAAAGTTAGCGGATGTAGAATAGAAAGTTGTCAAATGTTCTTGCTTGGTGGATTTATATATGATGTTGTAGTAAGACTCCGCAATACATATTTTATTTATTAAAATAAATTTCGTTGTGATTCACACATATATTACGGTATACATGTGCAATATTCAATGAATATGTTGTTATTTGTGGATACATTACCGTCCATATATATACATATATTATTAGGTATGCTGTAGACACACGTGGAACAGAAACGTTGTTTTTTGGGTTGATGTTCTGTATCATTGTCAGTCATATCAGTAATGTGCATACAGTGGGGTCAGCGTGTAAGTGCACTGACCTGTCTAAGTGGAACCAACCTATCGTGTTCGTTCGTGTGTGCACTGACACGCTGACCCCACTGGTTGGAACCAACATGTCGTGTTCGTTCGTGTGTGCACTGACACGCTGACCCCACTGGTTGGAACCAACCTGTCGTGTTCGTTCGTGTGTGCACTGACAGCTGACCCCACTGTACATACCACAGAAGCGTTTGATTGGTGGATATAATTGTTAACGTACAGTATAAGTGTCTGATTGGTGGATAAGTAGTTTAACAGTATTATAGACGTGTTTTGATTGGTGGATATACCAGTATTGTGAGCATATTATATATCAGAAGTGTTTAATTGGTGGGTATAACATATACGTGCATTAGAAGTCTCTGATTGGTGGATTTGTTGTAAACATACAGCAGAGGTGTCTGATTAGTGCATACATAGTTTAAATTATGATGGACATGTTTTGAATGGTGGATGCAATACTAGTGTGAGTATATTCTACTAGAAGTACTTGATTAGTGAATATAATGAAAAACTGAAATCGAATCCTGATAGGTGGATATATTGCAAACGTACAATTGAAGGTGAACACAAGGAAACGTTCTGATTGGTGAACATATTAATACGTGTACTGACGTCATAACTATAGTAACAATACCAACCAGTTTACGAAGCCAATGGAAATTCGTAGAAGAAGAGACCTCTATTACCACTCGTTACCTAGACAACCAAGGAGGAAAGTACAGGTAATATGCTATGCATGTATGTTATAGAGGTACCTAAACACACATGTGTTCAATGTTTAAATACCATTCCATTTGGCCCTAACTGATACTCTTTTGTGTTGATGGGCCGTTAAGCACTATTCCATTCAATGCTTACATTGTGGCTGTGCCTGGATAAATGAGACTTATAGGTTGTTGCGACCAGTGCAGATCTAGATCAACCTGTGCAACCGCACAGTCTGATCATGATATGTACTACTGTCTGTTTCACGAAAGCTGCCCAACTTTTACGGCTATATAAACAATTCAAAAACAATATTTTTTTCGATAATATTAAATTAAAGGAACATTTAAGAATGAGCCTACTTTTTATTTCGTGAAATTCGGTCAAATATTGATTTTATTGCGAAACAATTTTTTCCCCATGTTAAATCCCCATAGACATCTTCACGGAGTGAAGATGTCTATGGGGATTTAACATGGGGAATTGTTTTTGAATTTTAGAAATACTGGACCGATTTTTAAAATTTAACTTTTGTTTTCTTAGTTAGATCATATCCAAGCTATCTAGTCAGGTTTCGGAGTCAATTTCCAAAAAATTTCGTTTTTTGACTCCTCCCACACTTCCTTACCACTTTTTCCCCCATGTTAAATTCTCATAGACAAATCAATTTTTCGTAATAAAATCAATATTTGACCGAATTTCACGAAATAAAAAGAAGGCTCATTCTTAAATTTTCCTTTTATTTAATATTATCGAAAATGATATTGTTTTTGAATTGTCTATATAGCCGTAACATTTGGGCAGCTTTCGTGAAACAGACTATAGTCACAATTCCATCAAGGAAACATCCGTCATTCGGCTAGCAAACACTATATCGTTATCAGGCTACACGAGTATGCTATTTGAAAATGAGCTACACCGGTCACAAATCACATTAGCCCCATTTCTCCAGCCACAGTCACAATTAGCGTCACACATTTCATGGGGATAATGATTAACCGGCATTAACATTAAACCGACATTTTCTTTTCTGATTTCTGCATTTATCCCTATAAGTATATGTTGCTAGATTAAGAAATACAACACAAATCATGTCATAAATATGCAAATTAGCTCATTACATAAAACCGTTTTGGTGACCAGTATAGATTATTATGCAATGATGTGCTTATGCAATAAATAGAATCTAACATTCGTGATAATTTAATATGGTATTTATTAAAAGTCGTTTACTAATTTCACAAGAAACTCGGCATTGCCGAGTTTCTTATGAAATCAGTAAACGACTTTAATAAATATCATAGTAAATCATCACTCATGTAAGATCCTCTATGTACAATAGTATAGTGTTCTTCCTCCGTCGCCAGAGACACCGCCGAACCAAAATGCTCCAGCACACATAGTGTGTCCCAATACATAGGTATTTACGATAATAACAAATACAGCACGGTGGTACCGAAGCATTCTTTGTGTTATCCATTACCACTTAGATTTTATAGCAGAATTGTTTTCAGACATACAATAATAAACACAGCAGACTGTATAATCACCGCAAAGGTTCAGTGCGTGCAAAAACCGTCTACCATTATAACACAATAACCATTAAAATAATGGTTATTGTGTTATAATGGTAGACGGTTTTTGCACGCACTGAACCTTTGCGGTGCCATATCACCATGATATAATCACTCGTACAATTATGATAGCATACTGCACAGCACAATATGGCTTTTATATTGTATTTTGATACCATGATAATGTAAATATAATTAATGAAAAATCGCACAGACATACTGTCTTATGTATTTCGGTTCTCCGCATACATATACGAAGCAACATCAATCGGTCAATCAATCAATCGGTCAATCAATCAATCTGTCAATCTGTCAATCAATCAATTAATATATCGCATATATATAAGTATATCAACCAACCAACCAAATTAACCAACTAACCAATCAATCAATAAATCTCATTTATTAGCCAGGTTTTTTGAAAAAAAATCCAGGCTATTGGATTGGCGAAAGCCGGGCGGGCGGGTGCCCACCACATAATAATATCCAACATTTTACGTTTTTTTTAACTTCACCCATTTTTTCCGCGCAATCGACTTAGCCATTTTCAATGTTAAGTTTTCGCGTTTTCAATGTTAAGTTTTCGTGTTTAAGTCCATTTCTTTGGTACTGTACCACCTAGGACCACCAAACTTTCACAGCTTCATAATCAAGGGGTGCCCACCACATATCACTATCCAACATGTTACTTTTTTTTTAACTTGACCCATTTTTTCCGCGCAATCGACTTAGCCATTTTCAATGTTAAGTTTTCGCGTTTTCAATGTTAAGTTTTCGTGTTTAAATCCATTTCTTTGGTACTGTAGCACCTAGGACCACCAAACTTTCACAACTTCATAATCAATGGGTGCCCACCACATATCACTATCCAACATGTTACTTTTTTTTTAACTTGACCCATTTTTTCCGCGCAGTCGACTTAGCCATTTTCAATGTTAACTTTTCGCGTTTACAATGTTAAGTTTTCGTGTTTAAGTCTATTTCTTTGGTACTGTACCACCTAGGACCACCAAACTTTCACAGCTTCATAACCAAGGGGTGCCTACCACATACAACTATCCAACATGTGACAATTATTTTACCTTCACCTATTATTTCTACGTAATTAACTTAGCCATTTTCAACGTTAAACTTTTTAACGTACGTCTGGTTAAATCTTTTGGTTAAAACTGTTTTGCAATACTATATCTCTGCAACTGCTTCGCCCATTACCTTGAAACTTCACATAGGTGTTTATCATCGACCATATTTTCACTCTAACCCCCAACCGTGCGGCCCCTGTGCGCAATGTCAAGGTCAAATTACTTTGAATTTATTTGTTAAAGTTTGTTCGTGTACTATATCTCTGCAACTGCTTCACCCATTACCTTGATACTTCACATGGGTGTTTATCATCATTGTCGCACCCGCTTGCGGAAAGCGCGATATCGTCGGCATTTTGGCATACGTCCGTCCGTCCGTACGTCCGTGTGTCCGGTTAAAGTTTTTTCGTTAAAGTTTTTCCATCTACTATATCTATTTTTTTAGTGTCCATGCCTCGCCCCAAGGCGCGACATGCAGGCCACGGCCATCTAGTCTACAAAAAGTAGGTATAATTATGTTATCCAAGTGTCCATGCTTGGAAAAAACCTGGCCTTCGTGGCTTTGCCTCGTTTCTTGTTATAGGGTAGAATAAAATGGCAAATTGTATCGGTGCACAGATTACTCCTACAATAATGGTTTATGCAATTTACTGATTATTTTCCCATTTCCGCAAATCCCAGGGTTCTTGAATGATATGTTGAATGTACCTGTAATCAAGCACGTCTACCGGGGCGACTCGGGTGACTTACCTATTGTTTCAGGCACTCCCGCAAGAAATTCGACTGTATGTGGAAATAAAGCGCAACCATTTCCATAATCGATATAACGTGCTATTATTAGTTGTAGTAGAAGTAGTAGTAATAAAGGAGATGATTCACATGCGCATGTTAGATTGAAAATATCCTCCAAGTCAACTGCTATTTTCGACACAAAGCCTGGTTTGATTTCAAACCAGGCTTTGTGTCGAAAATAGCAGTTGACTTGGAGGATATTTTCAATCTAACATCGATATATGTGGTTGTGACTGAAGAAATGGGGCTTATGGGTGTTGTGACCAGTGTAGAACCAGATCAGTGATCAGGATCTGCACTGTTCACCATTCTGTCAATGAAACGCCCGTCATGTTTCTAACAAACAATATAGAATCTCACAAGCCCCATTTCTCCAGTTACAGCCACATATGTGTTCATTGAGAGAACGCCACATTCATGACTTGTTCAGACTTCGCGACGCACAGGCAGGTCTGGGTATTATGCTGGTCAAATCAGACACCGTGTTATGTTCGTATACCGTCGCAAACCCAGTACGCCCCATATTGGTGTGACAGCCAACACATAAATGAAGGCGAAATCAAACCATATACATTGATTTACATTTAGTGTGCTATTTATCATATTTGTAATACATTACTGTCATTCTTCGTTAATTGTAATGAATGAGTTAATAAATGTCGCAATAAACGGGCGGACTGATATTGAATACGTACGTTTTCCCATAACACATTATGTCACACAAATCATATAATAAATAAAAACGTAGAGGCCATTCAAATGAATCAACGTGCATATTAAGATTATAAACAGAGATATGTATAAGTTGTGCAACATAAATAAACAGTTTAAGTAACATTTAATTGGACTTATAGTCAAGTGTGGGACACGCTCATTGAGGTGTGATTTAATTCTCATGTTTCTGTGGATTAAACATTTAACCTGTTCGCGGTTTATATAATCCCTGCTATTAAAGGTAAATTATATACAGGTTTTAATGTCGAGTCATATGAAAACAACCATTCACCCGTTTCATGCTGAGGATACGCCATTTTTGTTTGTGGAAAATCCTAAATACCTTCTTTATTTGTGCTCAGAAGTATATGTCGTGACCATCATTTGAACCGTCTCATCGAGACGGTTCAAATGAGTGGTCACAACATATGGTTTCATTAAGAAATAACAAAATAATAATAATGAAAATACATGTAACATGTTTTAAAACATTCATGCCCGTATATGTGTATTCCGAATGTATCATTTTGCATAGTGTATCTTGATCTAATACCGCACTCTATAACAGTCCGAAATGTCATTATATAATTTATTTTGCAGTAGAACCAGTCTTCACTAGACACCCAGAAAATCACCGAATGTTACTGTTTTGATTATTGCGCTGATTGTATCTGATAATGTCTGTTCTTGATCGCAAAGCACACACGCGTGTCTTGGGGTGTGCATATACCGACATAACAATACCATCGTCACCCTAGCTGTGATCCAATACAGTGGAGCCTCTCTAAACCGGACACCCTGGGAGGTCCCCAGGGTGTCCGGTTTAGAGACGTTCCACTGTAATTCCGACGTAAGACCACTGAAACACAGCCTGTTATGAATGCATTGTAATCATGAACTCAGATGAACATCAGCGATGTTTGACAGTACAATCGGTCATAATTTAACACATCGATGTCGCAATATTGTTCGATTTATCGATGTTTAACTGTATTTATGTAATGCTGCCAGAGCGACATCTGTGGCGCATGGGCACATACCTAGTTTCAAATGATGATCAAAGAAGTGGATGGTCCCCACGTCACGATCGACTCGTGCCGGATTTGATCATTTTAATCGACTATGAGCACGTGTTCAGGCACAAATACATAAAAACACAACAACAACAAAAAGCTAATACATGTATATGTAGTCCATGCGAATTATGTTGAGGTGTTGTGGTTTTGATCTTTCACACTCGATTTGTGAACGTTTTCCGGATGATTTAACCTACTTATCCAATACATATTTACGCCGGGATTTAAACGTGAATCGTATTTATGAAATACATGTACTATTAAATTTGTTGATAAACAGACGTGAAACACCATACCAGGGGCCCGTTTCATTAAACTTCGTACGACTAAGATGTTCGTAAGTGCCAATTTAGGATCGTCTGGAAATTTCAATTGATTGATTTACATGTATTGAGCATAGGCTGCAAGCGCAGCCTATGCTCAATAAATGTAAATCCAATAATTGTTTACAGGAAAACTAATGTGAAATTTACAGACTATCATAATGTTACACTTATCAACATTTTAGTCGTACGAAGTTTAATGAAAGCAGTCTTCATCACCATCAGTATTGATATTCACTAACACAGTCATGCAGTTCCCTAGACACAACATTACTACCCCACTCCATACCTCTCGCGAGGGTAGCACTTTAAACCCCATCTCTTTAAAGTACATGCCCACTCAGTAGGCACAAAATGTTCAATATATGAGATACATCATCCGAGACATTTTCTGGCAAACTAAACATTCATTCACCATTATCCCACGTATTGATTGGCATTATTATGCATTTCATATGAGAGAAAAACATCCACAATGATATTTGGGGCGATAACCGTGTTTCCTTAAAATGTTACCAAACATTACTATTTATTCTCTGTATTTATTTGTTGAAATGCAATGATCATACTTTATAATCTGTCGAAAATATTATTTTTCAGGTGACACATTTAATTAGTATAAATAATTAAAAAGTATTTTGCCTCATTTGCATATGAAAATAGCCTGATACCACCGCGCGTCACTATCAGTAAAATAAATATTACTAAATGATTATATCTGTATAGCCGGCACTCGTATGTTTTAGAAATAAAGGAATAGTGACACAATTATACACTTATGTAATTCCTAGAAAGAACAGTTTGTGCCTACTGAGTGAGCATGTACCTTTAATGTAACGCATGGAAGAGTGATTTTTGCAATCGGTTATTCGGCGTGTTTGATATGTTATCGATATAAAACTGTCATGGCTGTATCAATACATTATTAATAAAGAATATACACATGCAGAAATTGGTTATTGTACCGTGTCAATGTGTTTATCTGACATTTACATGTATATCTTGTAAATTTGAAAGCTTCGTTATACCCCCGCAACGAGTTGGAGGGGGGGGGGGGGGTATACTGGAGTCCGTCCGTCCGTCCGTCCGTCCATCCGCCCGTCCGTGCGTGCGTGCGTGCGTCCGTCCGTCCTCCGTCCGCCCGTACGTGTGCGTGCGTGCGTCCGTCCGTCCGTCCGTCCGTCCGTCCGTGCGTCCGTAAACTTAACATCAGATAAATATTATTATAACTTCTATTTCCTTCATCTAAAATGCTTAATATTACACACATGCATTCCTGTAAGGCTCTATTACCATGCTGTGCCAAATCCACGACCGTCCAACCCCTGCTGATTCCAAGGTCAAGGTCAAATACTTGGTCTCTTTACAAAACTTAACATCAGAGAAATATTGTTATAACTTCTATTTCCTTCATCTAAGATGCTTAATATTTCACACATGCATTCCTGTAAGGCTCTACTACCATGCTGTGCCAAATCCACGACCGTCCAACCCCCGCTGATCCCAAGGTCAAGGTCAAATACTTAGTCTCTTTACAAAACTTAACATCAGAGAAATATTGTTATAACTTCTATTTCCTTCATCTAACATGCTTAATATTTCACACATGCATTCCTGTAAGGCTCTACTACCATGCTGTGCAAAATCCACGACCATCCAACCCCCGCTGATCCCAAGGTCAAGGTCACATACTTGGTCTCTTTACAAAACTTAACATCAGAGAAATATGTTATAACTTCTATTTCTTTCATTGAAAATTCTTAATATTTCATGTATGCATTCCTCTAAGGCTCTACTATCATGCTGTGACAAATTCCCGCTGATCTCGAGGCCCAGATCACATACTTAGTCTCTTTACAAAATTTAACATCAGATAAATCGGTTATAACTTCTATTTCCTTGCTCGGATCTGCTTCACATTTCACACACGCATTGCTCCAATGGACCTCTACCACCCTGTGACAAATTCACGTTCATGCCGCTCCCGCTAAGCCCAGAGTCAAGGTCACAAGCCCACACACTTGGACATTTTTACATATTTTAGGGGTACCTGGGCCCACGCGGGGGGGGGGGGGTTATTCCGTAAGCGTCGCTTACTCACCAATCTAGTTTCGTTATGTTGAATGTTGAACATGGGAAAATCATTTCCCTGTTCTATTATTTCTGGCATTTTACTAGTTCTACATCAAATAGTATTTGTTTAAAGGTATAACATATACTGTTTCCTAAATTTTGACAATAATTCGTCTCTGATATGTTATCTACGGCTATATGCTCATGTACAATAATTCGTCTCTGATATGTTATCTACGGCTATATGTTCATGTACAATAATTCGTCTCTGATATGTTATCTACGGCTATATGTTCATGTACAATAATTCGTCTCTGATATGTTATCTACGGCTATAAGCTCATGTACAATAATTCGTCTCTGATATGTTATCTACGGCTATATGTTCATGTACAATAATTCGTCTCTGATATGTTATCTACGGCTATAAGCTCATGTACAATAATTCGTCTCTGATATGTTATCTACGGCTATATGTTCATGTACTACAATAATTCGTCTCTGATATGTTATCTACGGCTATATGCTCATGTACAATAATTCGTCTCTGATATGTATATTCTACGGCTAAATGTCATGTACAATAATTCGTCTCTGATATGTTATCTACGGCTAAATGCTCATGTACAATAATTCGTCTCTGATATGTTATCTACGGCTATAAGCTCATGTACAATACTTCGTCTCTGATATGTTATCTACGGCTATATGCTCATGTACAATACTTCGTCTCTGATATGTTATCTACGGCTATAAGCTCATGTACAATACTTCGTCTCTGATATGTTATCTACGGCTATATGCTCATGTACAATAATTCGTCTCTGATATGTTATCTACGGCTATATGCTCATGTACAAGACTTCGTCTCTGATGTTATCTACGGCTGTATGCTCATGTACAATACTTCGTCTCTGATATGTTATCTAACGGCTATAAGCTCATGTTACAATACTTCGTCTCTGATATGTTATCTACGCTATAAGCTCATGTAATTACTTCGTCTCTGATAAGTATCTAACGGCTATACGCCTCAGTACAAAATACTTTCGTCCTGATATGTTATCTACGCTATAAGCTCATTGTACAATACTTCGTCTCTGATATGTTATCTACGGCTATATGCTCATGTACAATACTTCGTCTCTGATATGTTATCTACGGCTATATGCTCATGTACAATACTTCGTCTCTGATATGTTATCTACGGCTATAATGCTTCATGTACAATACTTCGCTCTGATATGTTATCTACGGCTATAAAGCTCCATGTACAAACTTCGTCACTGATATGTTATCTACGCTATAATTTGCCATGTTACAATAATTTCGTCTCTTTGATATATTTTATCTACGGCTATATGCAATCGACTCTGTATTTTATCTATCATATCTCATGTACAAAATACTTTCGACTCTGAGATATGTATGTACAATACTTCGTCTCTGATATGTTATCTACGGCTATAAGCCGTAGATAACATATCAGAGACGAATTAGTGTAGCCAGCGGTTCCCGTGCCTACGGTCAAAAGACTAAATCAATTTGGGGTTATACAACTTGTTTAATTTGCGTTATAATGTTTGCTTTGTTGACCTGACCGTTCCAGGCGGCGGTCGGGATTATGCTTAAGTCCTTGCAATTGTTCACTGCAACTAGTTTTGTCGCGCCTGCTTTAGCAGAAGTCGCCGCTTTTTCCGTCGTCGTCGTTGTCGTATTCCGCGTCGTCCGTCGTCCGAGTCAACAATGTCAAAACGTGTGTTTCTCCATCATGATATAAGTATATTGATATCATTTTAATATTTATTTACGGATTGCTTCAATATTTGGAAACTTGATATATGTGAGCATCTAAAACACACACTCCGCCATTAACACTACATTGACCATTTTGACCTTCACATTGTTGCACTTAGCCATGTTTACGTCAAAGCGTTTATACCAGTTTCTTCATCATAATATAACTTTAATATTGCATGATGGATTTGCTTCAATATGTGGCACTTATACATGTAAAACAGACCTTTTTCTTGTCCATGATCATGTTACGGTCAAATACCTCGGCAGGCGCGACGCCGCTTCCGTGGCGGAATTATTGTGATTCTACTTCTGCGCATTTACGCGCAATATTTGATTTCCCGGAAAAGAGAACTTATGGCGTATGCGATCAGCGTAGCTCCTGATTAGATAGCGCATCACGCTATCTAGTCCATCGAACGTTACTTACATGTATGTACTGGCATAGTGTTTTATCCATCTCTATACATGTGTTTGTATACAGTACGTCCCATGAAGCGTATCACGTGTCTATGCTGGTCACACATGTTCTATGAACCTTTTGATCTGCCACCTGCCCATATGTACATGCTACAGATCCCTTAAAAACTGCCATCCAGTGCCGGGTATGGACATATTACGAGCCTATTCCCACCCTTCATTATTAACTAAAGTCAAAGTCACTGCCACCACCCTCGTCCCCACTCACCCCCTGCGGCCTCACAGCACGACTACGGTAGGGCATGGCGCCCGGTGTACTGCAGGAAATCCCATTAGTGGCTGCAGCAACAGAAGCAGGCCAATTAAGATCCAATTACCACAACATCTATATCTATTTATACTCTTTTTTTTTCTATCTGTCTTCAGTAAATCCAGCTTACCTTGAAAGCTGCAAATCGTGGTTGATGTTTAATCTGCGGAGTACGGAGCCCCGCAGGGGACGTAGAATTATTTATTAATTCGTTCCCAAGAAATAACTATTCGTTCCCATGAAATAACAATTCGTTCCCTCAATTTAACAATTCGTTCCCTCAATTCGTTCCCTCAATTTAACAATTCGTTCCCTCAATTCGTTCCCTCAATTTAACAATTCGTTCCCTCAATTGACGTAGAATTATTTTTTTATTAATTCGTTCCCACGAAATAACTATTCGTTCCCTCAATTTAACAATTCGTTCCCTCAATTTAACAATTCATTCCCTCGAATTAACAATTCGTTCCCACGATATAACAATTCGTTTCCACGAATTACAATACGAATTGTTAAATTGAAGGAACGAATTGTTAATTCGAGGGAACGAATTGTTAATTCGTGGAAACGAATTGTTAAATTGAGGGAACGAATTGTTATTTCGTGGGAACGAATTAATTAAAAAAATCCATGTCTCCTACGATGCTCCGTATAAATGACATTTTGAGAGTTCAGAGTATACAGTAGCTGACGTAGATTAAAATGAGCATTTCTTGATTTTATGTCCAGTGTGCTACGTCGATTGAATGACGATCATTGCACTACCGTCTGTTTCACGAAACCTGCCCAAATTGTACGGCTATATAAACAATGCAAAAACTATATTTTTTGTGATAATATTAAATTAAAGCAAAATTTAAGAACGACCCTTCTTTTTATTTCGTGAAATTTGGTCAAATATTGATTTTATTGCGAAAAACAATTTCCCCATGTTAAATCCCCATAGACATCTTCACAGAGTGAAGATGTCTATGGGGATTTAACATGGGGAATTTTTTTAGAATTTCACAAATACTGGACCAATTTTCAAAATTTAACTTGTTTTCTTTGTTAGACCATTTCCAAGATATCTAGCCAGGTTTCGGAGTCAATTTGCATTTTTTTTATTTGTTGACTCCTCCCACAGCTCCTCCACAGCTTTTCCCCATGTTAAATTCCCATAGACAAATAAATTTTTCGTAATAAAATCAATATTTGACCGAATTTCATGAAATAAAAAAAGTCTCAATCTTAAATTTTCCTTTAATGTAATAATATCGAAAACATATTGTTTTGGAATTGTTTATATAGCCGTAAAATTTGGGCAGCTTTCGTTTAACAGACAGTAGTTAACATGTAGTCCTGACTGCACTGTTCAAAGGTACATGCCCACTCAGAAGGCACAAAATGTATAATAAGTGAAAACTTGTGTCACTATTCCACTAGTTCTAAAATTTACGAGTGCCCGCTATACAGATATAATCATTTAGTAATACAGTCGAACCTCCCCGAACGGCCACCTCTCTACAACAACACCCTCTCTGTAACAGCCGCTATTTTATCTCCCAAATGCATGATTTCCTCTCTATCTAACCCTTAGACTGCTGAACACGAAAATTGTCGACTGCTGTTGCTTTTGCCTTCTTTATCAATAAAAACATGTTTTGACAGCACTTTAGAATCATTTCCATTGGAAATGATTCTAAAATGCTGTCAAAGCATGTATTTGATGAGAATTATCGAAGAAAGTAAATAAACAGTAGACGACAAAATTTAATTCAGCGTTAACCTCCCTACAACAGCCACCTCTCTACAACAGCCAGTGTTGCGTCTTCCCATGAGTGGCTGTTGTAGAGAGGTTGCACTGTATTTATTTTACTGATAGTGACGCTCGGTGGTATCAGGCTATTTTCATATGCAAATGAGGCATGATATTTTTTAATTATTTATACTAATTAAATGCGTCACCTAAACATTATATTTTCGACAGATTATAAAGTACAAATGTATGATCATTGCATATCAAAAATAAAATACGGAGAATAAATTGTAATGTCCGTTAGTATTTAAATGAAACACGGTTATCGCCCCTGATATCAGTGTGGACATTTACATCTGATATAAAATGTACATGTATAATAATGTCAATTAATACGTGGTGTAATGGTCAATGAATGTTTATTTTGCCAGAAAATGGCTCAGATGATGTCTCTGATATAAAGAACAGTTTGTGCCTACAGTTTGCGCGAGTCAACAATAGTATGTAATTAAGAAAAATACTTTGGCAACTTAGAAGCCCCGACATTGGTGTATAATGCTGGCAACAAAGGCCGTGTGACACCGTTTACATTGCGTTACGGTATATCATGTCATTCTGCGCAGTCGGAATGTCAGTCATGCCAGCAATCTGCCACGACTCATGAAACACCATACACCGCTGCTCATCTGACAGTTACAGCACCTTCATGAATGGAATAGTAAATGAGCCTGGGCCTGGAATTAACTCACGTATTATCGTCGTACTTCACCGAGCTTGATTTCTAAATGACCTTGACATTTTACAAAATATCCAGAGCGCGTGCATTTTGGGTAAGATTTCACGGTCATTTATCGCAGACGCTTTTTATGCCCCATGCCTCGGTAGAGCCGGGATGCATGTATTGTCCGTGTGTCCATGTGTGCGTCCGTATGTGTGTTCATGTGTGTGTCCGTGTGTGTGTTCGTGTGTGTGTCCGTGTGTGTGTTCATGTGTGTGTCCGTGTGTGTGTCCGTGCGTCCGTATGTGTGTGTCCGTGGGTCCGGTTTGGAAGTTTTACGGATTTTCTCAAATCTGCCTCCGGGATATTTGTGTACAGACAGGCCACATTTTATTGTCTTTTTTTTCTCATAGTAATTCGCGAATTGTCTGTTCTTGCATTCACCTACATTTGACACATTCTGCATGATTTCCAGTGCGCCAAGTGTGGCAGCTTTGCTCCAATGGTGCCTCTGTTGTTCGCTCGGCAGCTGTGAGAATAATTATGAGTGAAACAACAGACAAAAGGTGATAAGCTTTGTAATCGGATGATCTACAACACAGCATATAGAAAACCACATCCTATGCTTACTTCCAGACGGTAGACCCCAATCATTCGGTGTATACTAGTACACTTGGTAGGGTTGGGGCTAAATTACTAGTCCAAGTAGTTATTCGGGACTATAAAATGGTCGCAGATGCCATAAGGCCGCATTCGGTTTGTCGGTCCATGGGTCTGATTGTACTGTATTGTTGGTGAGAAAAGAATTACGCCATCTGCTCTATCAGCACTATCTGAATGCGTTCCATTCATCCCAATACAATATTTCCATACTACTCATACGGAGCCTTATACAGCGAAACCTCTCTAAACTGGACACCCTGTGCCAGGGTGTCCAGTTTAGAGAGGTTCCACTGTATTAATACCTAACCGTTTTTATGAGCGATTTAAATGGCGTTCAGTTGATACGTAGTGAAATGGTGAAAGGAAAATACAAATACTAATTTGAGTCAAAAGAGTCAAAAGAACCTATGTCCGTTTCGTGTAATAGTATTCCCACCCAGCACCAGGTTATGCGGTCCGGTAGGTGGCGTACAGAGTCGGTCTATCAGTCCGTTATTACATATGCAGCATATGCTCAATAAATGTAAATCCAATAATTGTTTACAAGAAAACAGTGGTAATGTGAAATTTACAGACTATCATAAGTTTGCACTTACGAACATTTTAGTCGTACGAAGTTTAGTGAAACGACCCCCAGGTTTGGCCCGCATGTATGGTTTTGTCTTTCTTGTATGTGGCAGTTATATCCGTTTGTACCCATTATAAAGGCAGTTAACGAAATAAAGACATGCATAAATACTATTCTTATGTGGATCCTCTCAGTTCCTGAAAGTTGGCACCAAGAGACACGAGGGTATTCCATAAGCCCCCATGTGCACCGACTGATGAGTGGCAGAATCTTATAAATTGTTGTAATAAATGATATTGTTTGCCTGCTAAATTGCACTGTATTCTCAATAATGTGAATGACGTCTGTATTTCTGCGTATTTAATTGACTTTTCATCTGTTTTATTGCCGACTTTTGTATTTAATATACGAATGTTTTGTCAATCTGACTGAACGTATTGTGCTGCCATTTGTTTTTGTTTCAAAATAAAATAATCAGCATTTTCGCGTGAGAGACACTAGTCATAATATAAAATTATTTACGCATACTTCATATTCCAGTATTCAACATGTATTTGTGTTTGTATGTGTACATATTTGAAATGTAATTGTACAGTGAGTGCCACATGGTAGACTGTCTTTGCCAACTGTGTAACCCCGTTAAATAATGTTTGAACAAAATTAAAATAAAAAGACCGATCGATTATTGGCGATTAGGCGGTTTATGACATTTGCAACCAGTGAAGACCTATATCAGCCTGTGCATCTGCGCAGGCTGATCAGGGTCTACACGGTTCGTCATTCAATCAGAGAGACACAGGTAATTCTTCTAACAAGTAGAAATAGCACGTTATCAGGCTGCAGAAGTGCGATAACAGACCCAACACGTATATAGACTGGCCGTAACTGATATCGTCCCCATTTCCATAACAAATAACATTGAAAAACATCCTTATCTTGACTCGCTACAAATGCCATACGCCCCGTTTCGCTAGTCTGAATCATAGACCACAAACTACAAATGTCATAATCCCCATATCTCCCTTTATTCACATTTTCCTGCGATGGGTCCCGTATTGGAGAAACTACGGTATAATCTCATACCATGATTTTCTTTCCTTCTCATTTCGCCAACTGCTCATTGTCTAAGTCTGTGGCTTCATCAGCACGTGTGAGAGTTCTTGAACTATATGACCGTTTATCTCGGGTTCCTGTGGAGAGTGCTTTCAAATATGCTTGGGAATATGTTTTAAAATTTCTCGGAATATGTTCGCAGCAGTTGTGTTGTTTAATATGTAGCTCAGACAAGATCGGTGCTTTTATTGGATTGTGTACTTAGGGGAATATTACCAGCTGTTTCAGTTAATTTTCATATAGATTATAATAGACATACGTGTATAGCAATTTATAAACTTGTCGGTGTGAATGAAAAAAAGTAGCGCCGCCAGTGTATACCCAGATGAGCCTGCGCATCCGCGCATCCGCGCAGTCTGATCAGGGTCTGCATTGTTCGTTGGCAAGTCAATTCACTGATTTGCAGTTCCATGATCAGTCGTTGTTATGTACCCCCCGAAAAACAATTGAGGGTACATGTAGTCGCTACCCTGCCCGTATGCCTGTCAAATGGCTTGCTCCTGAGGGGTGCATCCATCAGTGTTATTGGTTTCTTGTTTCAATTAGAACACACTATGCAGCGGATCAGGGACTACACTGGTCGAAAACTCCAGCAATAAGTCCAACTTTCGTGCGATTCTTCTTCACATTGTACTATCGAATAATATTAAATTCATGTTTACCGAATAAATATCAGCTGAGTATAGGAGATGTAAATCCACAGGGTGTTCCCTTCCTGACGGAACTATCTAAAATATTACATCGAACGCAAGTCTCTAACTCGTGTGAAAAGCGATAACTTCTCATATGCAATGTGTTTGGATATAGACCAGGGGGCCGTTTCACAAAACTTCGTACGACTAAAATGTTCGTAAGTGCAAAATGATGATAGTCTGTAAATTTACATTAACAATGTTTTCTTGTAAACAATAATTGGATTTACATTTATTGAGCATAGGCTGCATATGCAGCCTATGCTCAATAAATGTAAATCCATCAATTAAAATTTCCAGACGATCCTAAATTTGCACGAACATTTTAGTCTCGTACGAAGTTTAGTGAAACGGCCCCCTGTTGCTAGTACATACACTGACCAGGGTACTTATGAGACAAACCATGTCATTTCGTACTTTAGAAAATGTAACTATACGATTTTTCATGAAAACTGTTTACAGAAACTGTGATCTTTCCTGTCAGTGACGTCGAATGTTGACGAAATTCTCATAGCAAATGCGGAATACTATTCCGCATTTGTTGTGAACATTTCGTCAACTGTCGACGTGATATACGGGAAATATCGTAAATTTTGTAAATATGTTTCATGAGGTTTCATGACATTTTTTTAGGAACAAAATCACATGGCTAACAACGGTCGCCCTGTTTTCTGGTAAACGATGGATGTAGTGCATATTGTTTGCCACAATACTGGGCTACCAACAATCGAAAACGGCAACCGGTGTATGTGCTGACCATATTTAGCAGCGTTTGGTATTGTGGATCTATACGGAGCCCCGCAGGGGACATGGATTTTTATGCCACCGGGTTTCGAAGAAACGGGTGGCATATAGTGTTTGGACCGTCCGTCTGTCCGTCTGTCCGTATGTCCGTCCATCCGTCTGTCCGTCTGTCTGTCCGTCCGTCACACTTTTCGGTTAACCAATTTGTCACAGTTTCTCAAATATGCTGCAGGTGGCATCCGCGTTCGACAGACGCATTTCTTGTTTTAATTATTTCGTTCCCACGAAATAACTATTCGTTCCCTCAATTTAACAATTCGTTCCCTCGAATTAACAATTCGTTCCCACGATATAACAACTCGTCCCCTCGAATTAACAATTCGTTCCCACGAAATTACAATTCGTTCCCTCAATTTAACAATTCGTTCCTTCAATTTAACAATTCGTTCCCACGAAATAACAATTCGTTCCCACGGGAACGAATTGTTAATTCGTGGGAACAAATTGTTATATCGTGGGAACGAATTGTTAATTCGTGGGAACGAATTGTTATATCGTGGGAACAAATTGTTAATTCGAGGAAACGAATTGTTAAATTGGGGGAACGAATTGTTATTTCGTGGGAACGAATTAATAAAAAAACGAATTATACGTCCCCTGCGGGGCTCCGTAGATCTTCGCTGGATCTGCTGATATATATGTTGAAACTGTGCAATGCGAGCCTCCCAATTATGTTGCAGTATAAAAATAGGCGTTGCTCGTGAGATTGCTATAAGTAATAATGATAAAGTTGCCTATTTTAATAGAAGGCTTGCTCTAGAAGGTATTTTTTTATGTATTTTACCGGAAATATATTGTGTGTATGTTGTCAGAACAATCAGCACTACATTATAGAAGGATGTAAACTTCAGTCAATCTGTAATCGTGATTATAAAACGTTCCCCAAAATTGTACTCGAAATCGGGTAATTACGTAGCTCAGTCTCTGTCAATCAATCTTCCAAATTTCGAGCAAAGTATGGATACGTGCTTAAGTTTATGAACATGTAGTTCATTTCACAGGTAGGAGTAACGGACAGAGGTCTATAAATACATTAAATATACCTAAAAGCATCGATAAATGAAAAAGAAATAAGCTAAACACTGTTTTTTACTCCCTCTATATACACATATATATGTGTATAGGAGGGAGCCAAAAATCTTTTTTTAGCTTATTTCTTTTTTCATTTATTCATGATTTTAGGTATATTTAATGTATTTATAGACCTCGATCAGTTACTTCAACCCGTGGTTCATTTCGGTTTTCCGTAAAACACTACAGTTGTGCTCTGACACCCGTAAAAATCGCGAAAAACATCTACCTGTGCAAATGTTGATAAAACACTATAAATTATAACGAGATAATGTCTCAAAACGATTGCCTCGGATACGTGATATTGGCGATTGCATGTGATTATGCCGAGAGTATACGCGGTGAATCTGTTGCCATGGAAACCCGGCAGGTACGGCAAACAGATGGCGCCACCAATCAGCAGGGCGCGATAACATCTGACGCCGCGAGACAACGTCCCGATCCCGAGGTAATCCGTCAGAGGGGTCGGCCCCTAAATACTCCCGGTATAATTGTCAGACTACGCTTCCATATGAGACACGCCATGTGATTTTGTACCTAAGAACACGTGCGATATCTCATGAAATATATTTACGATATGTTCCGTAAATGACGTCGAAAGATGACGAAATTTTCATGAAAATTTCGTCATCTTTCGACGTCATTTACAGAATATATCACATTTTCTGTAAATATATATCGTGAAAATCTCACATGTTGTTCTGTACAAAATCACATGACGTGCCTCATATACACTTATATTTTTAAGCGCCTGGTCTCGGTAGAGCCTAACCCGAAGTTTCTCTTTGCAACGTATGAGACGCTCTTTTGGACTTTGATATCATCATTTTAAATTTGTATATCACTGACTAAACATGAAATGGTGATATGTGGAAGCGAATGTAGGACAAAACACCCTCAGACAAAACACCCTCAACGCAAAAATGACTACATGGACATAACCCCCTCAATCGTTTTATCAGGTTGGACAAAACACCCTCAATGTTTTTTTCAGGGTGGAGAAACCCCCTCAATCGTTTTCTCAGGGTGGACGAAACCCCCTCAATGGTTTTCTCAGGGTGGACAAAACACCCTCAATGGTTTTCTCAGGGTGGACGAAACCCCTTCAATTTCTGGGATTGATGGAGTTTTGAGTGGAGAAAGGGTCTATCTTCATTACATATATATGTATATATATAATGGAGACAGAACCTTTTTCCACTCAACCTTTGATGTGTTTGCCGTTTATTATAATTAGTAATAATACTAGTCATAATATACAACGAACAATGATTCATATAAAATAAAAATAATCAAGTAACAGTTGTTTTATTCTCAAGCATGCATACATGTACAAAAAGTACAGAATAGCACAAGGCATATACTCATACATAATATTTTGAGCACATTTCAAAACAAGTAGTACTACTGATCATGTGCATTACACTTAATGAATGCGAATATACTGTCCAATTGCCACCATGAACTCCGCCAATGTCTTTTCACCACGATTGTACTGCTCACACAGGGTCTTCATCTTCTTCTGGTGAGAGATGGTAGCCTTCTTCGTTCGCTTAGATGCTGGTTCTCCCCGATCGACTCTCAGAATGTCAGCCTCTACCAAACCCGCATCTTTCATTAAGCACACGATCACTGTCCACAATGACGGATTATCGTGTCCCACGAGATGACGAAATCCATTGTTCCATCCTTCGCACTGATTGTTGGTCCTGTGGGAATCCTGAAGTGTGGCCTCGTGGACGTTCCATATTACGGGGATTAAAGTCGCAAAAAATCACAATCCCAGAAATTGAGGGGGTTTCATCCACCCTGAGCAAACGATTGAGGGTGTTTTGTCCACCCTGAGAAAACGATTGAGGGGGTTTCGTCCACCCTGAGAAAACGATTGAGGGGGTTTCGTCCACCCTGAAAAAAACATTGAGGGTGTTTTGTCCAACCTGATAAAACGATTGAGGGGGTTATGTACATGTAGTCATTTTTAGGTTGAGGGTGTTTTGTCCGAGGGGGTTCTGTCCGGACACCCGTGTAACCTGATGCCGATCTGTATTCATCGCTAGAACCATGACGTGTGTCATTGATAGAATAGCGAACAGTGCAGATCCTGATCAGACTGTGTGTGTGCACTGGATCTGCACTGGTCGCAAAACCCATAAGGCGCATTTCTCCAGTCACAGCCACATATTATGTTTGGACTGTGTGTGTTCGTCCGTGAGTCTGTTGGTCCGATTAAGCAACATGATGGAGTTAGTCTAATCGGCCACCGGGGGGGGGGGGGCATTTGTGTGTCGACAGGCCACAGTTTATTGTTTGATAAGGGAACTGGGTATGGAAGGTATTCTAGTCAACTCCCAGCAATAAATTACATATCTAAACTACATTGAATTCCCAATAAACTACATATCTAACCTACAAGCAATTCCTAACAACAAACAGCATATCTAAACCACATACAAACATACATCGACGGAGTGTTTTGAATGTTTATGCGTTCCTATTTTTAGCTCGCCTGCACGAAGTGCAGAAGAGCTTATGGCATACCCCCGGCGTCGGCGGCGGCGGCGTCGGCGGCGTCGGCGGCGTCGGCGTCGGCGTCCACAAATTTAACGTTGGGTAAATGTCTTATAACTTCTGTTTCCTTTCATGGAACGCCTTGTTATTTCATACATGCATTCCTCTATCATGCTGTAGCAAATCCATGACTCACCACCCAACCCTTACCCCAAGGTCAAGGTCACAAACTTAGCACATTCATAAACTTAACGTTGGGGTAAATGTCTTATAACATCGGTTTCCTTTCATGGAACACCTTGATATTCCATACATGCATTCCTCAGATGAACCTCTATCATGCTGTAGCAAATCCACGATCCACCACCAAACCCTTACCCCAAGGTAAAGGTCACAAACTTAGCATGTTCATAAACTTAACGTTGGGGTAAATGTTGTGTAATTTCTGTTTATGTACAGGGAACGCCTTCATATTTCATACATGGATTCATCTGATGATACTCTATCATGCTATAGCAAATCCATGACCCACCGCCCATCCCTTACCCCAAGGTCAAGGTCACAAACTTAGCACATTCATAAACATAACGTTGGGGTAAATGTCTTATAACATCTGTTTTCTTTCATGGAACGCCTTGATATTTCATACATGCATTCCTCAGATGACCCTCTATCATGCTGTAGAAAATCCACGACTCCCCACCCAACCCTTACCCCAAGGTCAATGTCGCAAACCTAGCACATTCATAAACTTAACGTTGGGGTAAATGTTGTGTAACTTCCGTTTATTTACAGGGAATACCTTCATATTTCATACATGCATTCATGTGATGATACTCTATCGTACTATAGCAAATCCATGATCCACCTCCCACCCCTTACTCCAAGGTCAAGGTCACAAACTTAGCACATTCATAAACTTAACGTTGGGGTACATGTCTTATAACATCTGTTTCCTGTCATGGAACGCCTTGATATTTCATGCATGCATTCCTCAGATGACCCTCTATCATGCTGTAGCAAATCCACAACACACCACCCAACCCTTACCCCAAGGTCAATGTCACGAACTTAGCATGTTCATAAACTTAACGTTGGGGTAAATGTTGTGTAACTTCTGTTTCTTTACAGGGAACGCTTTGATATTTCATACATGCATTCATCTGATGATCCTCTATTGTGCTACAGCAAATCCATGACCCCCACCCCTTTGCCCAAGGTCAAGGTCACAAACTTAGCACATTCATACATGCATTCCTCACGTGAATAGCTATCATGCTTTATCACCAACTTAGTGCGTTCATAAACTTAACGTTGGGTTAAATTTTGTTTTATTTATGTTTTCAGGGAGCGCATTGATATATCATACATCTTAATATGCTATATTATGCTATAGCAAACCCACGAGCCACCTTGCACCACTGACCCCAATGCCAAGATCCATCGCACGCCCCTTAACACAAGGTCAAGTTATATAATATTCATGTTTGTTTATGCAACTGTGCCAAGTTTGAGTGAAGGCTGCCAACAGGCGAGCTTCGTTGTCTTCTGACAACTCTTGTTAAAACTCGTTCCATTACGACAAATACATGTATAACCAGTCAAAAGCAGGCATGATAATCTTCAGCTGATCAGCTGATTTCAGTGGATTTTGCCATAATTTGCGTTTTCAAAATGATTCAGAATCAATCTGGTAGGCTCAAATTTGATACTTTTACAAATGGGGTGAGGGGGTTTCAGTGGATTTTCAGATGTTTTTAACGACAGCATGTCTGCAAAAGGGGCGGCCCCTGAAATGTTCACTGTATACTTTTCAAACTATTCCACCATAAACATGATATTTAATATGATTTTAGTTTTGGAAAGAAGTTGCTAAATAGTCTAAAGGTTAGAGCACTAGACCTGCACTCCACTCGACTTCGGATGAGACATGCATCTCTGAAACTCGTTAACTGAATCCAATAGCTTCGTTTCCTGTGAAATTAGTACACGAGTTTAATAATAATACGATCCTCTGTATAACTCCTGTAGATACTTCATAACCATTGATAACCAACTCGCAGCTTCCGCTTAATATAATTTAAATTTAAACTTATTTAAATAATAACGTTTTTGTGGCACAACTTCTAATTTGGCCGCAGGCTGAGAAAAGTCCCCCTATGACGTTGACAACAACTGGAAGCATTGTTCATCTTGTACGTTTGCTCACTAAGGTTGAAATCTGATCTCTCTGAATACGATGGCAGTTACTCTACTTCAGTAACTGGATGGCGAACAGCGTAGCCCCTGATCAGACTGCGCGGATGCGCAGGCTGATCTGGGGCTACACTGGTCGCAAACGTTGTAAGGTCCTGGGGCCCGTTTCACTAAACTTAGTAAGACTAAAATGTGCAAATTTAGGATCGTCTGGAAATTTAAATTGATGGATTTAAATTTATTGAGCATAGGCTGCATATGCAATAAATCTAAATCCAATAATTGTTTACAAGAAAACATTGTTAATGTGAAATTTACAGACGATCAAAATGTTGCACTTACGAACATTTTAGTCGCACGAAGTTTAGTGAAACGGCCCCCTGTTTCTCAGCTGTCGGTCCATTTATATCTGCAACTTATGTTTACATCCATCGTGTTTCACGTGTGCACGCACCACATAATAATTGAGTCATTATAGCAATATAGCAAGTCGTTTATAACACCGTGCCAGCTGTGCAACAAATACCCACCACCTCTGAAAATATCACAGTTTATAGGTACATGTATACATACATGAGTCAGTGTACTTAGAACGAGTAATATATAATATTTATACTACACTATATAGTACATGTATATCTATATGAAACAAGAGTGCCGCCAGTGACAAAATACGCCCGTCGAGGGATTGATTGACAGAAAGCTGTTGGAATACATGTAGTTGATCACAGACACTGTATATACACTTTACATGATGTTATGCAAAAGTATTGGAAAATTTGCGAGAATTATTTTTTACAAAAAATGCACATGTTCAATATATGGAGAAGACATGTGTAAAGTTGCCAAATTATTGGTAGAAAGCTGTCGGAGGAGTTGATTATACAATATATATAACCTATACAAGATTGTATGCAAAAGTGTGGGGAAATGGCTATGTTGAAAATGTGTATTTTTGTGAGAAAAACAATTGTTTTCGTCAAAATAAAACACCATGGTGCATGTGTTCAATATGTACAGGCATATGTAAGGTTTCAGAGCGATTGACAGAAAGCTGTCAGAGGGGTTGATTACACAAACTCTACACCCTATACAGGAGTGTGTGCAAAAGTGTAGATCAAATGGCGAAGTTGAATCAATCAATCATTCAATCAACCGATCAATCAACCGACCAATCAATGAGTCAATTCATCAATCAATCAATGGTGCCAATCTTAACCATATCATGCACCAATAATTCCAGCACAAAAATATTTACACAATTCCCTAACATTTCATTGGTCCGTAGTAAGTCTCTGTCCAAAATTTATATCCCAGTAAACTCCCATGCCGAACTACTTTCCGTAACCGTCAGGCGCAGTTCAAATAATTCTTATAACAACGGAAAATAAACACATTTTCTTGATGAATTTATTTCAAATGCTGGAATTATAAGGAATGAATCGCCTTTTTGTTGAATTTATCGGGGATATAAATTTGGAAAAGTCGCGGGAATACTGGACGAGGACCCTTCCGGCCTTCGTCCAGTATTCCCGCGACTTTTCCAAGTGTATACCCCGATAAATTCCACAAAAAGGCCATTCATTCCTATAATATTCCAGACGAACGGGTATGCGCACGAGTCACCCGAAGACAAAGCCCAGCGGCTGGAGGCTGATAAGCAGAGCCTGATGCTGCAGGTGAGCGTCCTGACGGACCAGGTTGAGGCACAAACGGACAAACTGCGCGAGATGGAGTACCAGATGGAGGGCAAACGACAGAAAATACAGTCCACCGAAGACATGTATAAATCCGTGAGTAGAATTATGCAAACCTCTGTAAATCGGACACGCTGGGGTTCAGAAATGTTCGGAACCATTCCACTTTCAATCATTGCAATATTGGATTCGCAGACCGACATGGGTGCACAGTGGCTGCATAGTCAATAAGTTCAGTTTTGTCATGGCGAAAATATTTTATTTTTGACCACTTCAACAATTATCCTGATCATCGGGGGTGGGGGGGGGGGGGGTGGGGGGGGGGGGGGGCCGTTTCACTAAACTTCGTACGACCTAAATGTTCGTAAGTACAACATTATGATAGTCTGTAAATTTCACATTAACAATTTTTTCTTGGATTGCATATGCAGCGTATGCTCAATAAATGTAAATCCATCAATTGAAATTTCCAGACGATCCTAAATTTGAACTTATGAACATTTTAGTCGTACGAAGTTTAGTGAAACTAGTGAAACGGCCCCCTGTACTGTAGGCTAGTGTTGTCGGCCTGAAAACTGATGCATCTGGAACGTTTTATATCAAAGGTTCTAATCACATTATACATGCAAATGCTGATTATGATTAACTTACGTGTCAATGTCAATAAGACCCTTTTCCACATTTCCTGTCGCATTTGTCGGGAATTAATATTAATACGCCCGTACAACCTACAAAACTTTTATCAAGGGAGACAACTCAAAACAGTGATGTTTCTGTATGTTCCGTTAGAGTTACTTCCCTTATACATTGGCCTTGACATTCATGGATAAAAAGTGTGAAAACTGTTTTAACGAGCTTTGTAAAGTTTATCCGACTTCCTGCATGTTTATAGACGGCCGATCGTAACACAGGTAAGATATTTATGTCACCTGCCACCCAATTTAGAAAGGTGAGACCTTAATCGTCCTAGATTCAAGAAGTAAATGACCCAAAACTGAGGATTTCTTCAAACTTTTGGTCTGTTTACAAATTTTGAATGGTGGCCGAGTTACATAACTAAGAATTTCATTGAAGTGGGAATCCCTATGAGGGTATATATCGGTTATGACATGCTCGTAGATGTATAATATTTTACATAATCGATATTATTCATTAAATTAACATTCACAAATATATTTGGTGATTCATCGTATTTGTGACACATTTTATGAATTTTTGTGTCCTTTGTTTATCTTGTTTGCCAGAATTGTCAGCGTGATTGTACAGGGGCATCGGAATGGTTAAGAAAAAATATGATTTTCTATTGAAATATTTAGAATTCTTAATATACAAAAATGTCAGAAATGTTATTCTTATTTGTGATATAGACAAATATGAACTATGCATTTCCTATACTGTTGACTTTAACAGGAATTTTCAGGGGTGTAAAATTCCATTCGCCCGCTCGCATTGGCGATTGCCTATCGTCCTCGGACAAGTGGAAATTACTGTCCGCTAGTCCGACAGGGCGAGTAACTTTTTTCTATATCTAAATTCTAGGTAAAATTGGCGATTGATAATTTCCCTGTAAAAAATAAATAATCTACAAATTTTCATCATATCATTACACGATTTACTAAAATCACGCCTGCCTGCTGTGACAATAAAAGTCACGGGTCGATAGTTTCAATAATCCCTTAGCCAAACATTACTTCTGGCTACTATATGGCTACTATAATTGACCGTTGAAAACATGTGTTATTCGTGTGGTGAAGTTATTTATACAACCAATCGTTGGTAAGTAAAGGCGATCCTTAGTTTTAAGCTGAGGCATGATTGACAAGACGTCGGCGATAGATCTATCAGCGATTGATCATGAAGTGTGTACTGTCGGTACACGCTTTGTTTTTTCGAAGCCACATGCGGGTTGGTTGATCAATAGCACATTTACCAAGTTCCCTTCTCACGTGTTCCCGGTAGAGTTAACTCCCTCCTAATATTCTCCACCGGACAAACAAACACTCGTTTAACACAGTAAACGATATCATGTCTTAACCGGTGTCCGGTGCGAGTCGTTTCTGGGTCGGGGCTAGCAAAAAATTACAAGTTGGGTCGCCCAGTGGCGAACTAATTTCGTAGTTGTCAGCTTTTGACGCTATGTGGGATTCCATTTCCGAAATAAAAATCAATAAAAATAGCATCCAATCGTTAGCTACGATTGGGTATACCCACTCGAGGTGCCACCTAACAAAAGCAGTCGTGGCCTACATAGCGAATGCAGTAGGTCCTTGATTGCAACTTTCTTTTTCGCTGAAAAGTGTGAAACTTTGTTCAAGAATTACATACAAAATTGATACACAATGTATTCTGATGAAATCCTTTGATGCCGAAAACAAATACTGTTTATTTCAACTAAATATGGCTAACTCTATTGTGAGAAAACATGAAAAAGTCTGTAAATATCACGGACCATTTTGGCGATTTCGTACCTATGTAATTTCGTCCTTATTGACATAAATACTGTTTAATTACATGTACACAGTTAAATAGGATACAATGGTATACAGCAGGTAGAAAAATAATGTTTTGCGTTCCAACATACATGTACAGTAAAATCACATGGTTTGTATAGGGGCTTTTTCTTGTCGCTAGATCTCTTGATAATAATATATCTGCCGATGCACAAATTTCAAATCGTATGATGCTTCCAACGCCCCTGTTGTAGGTCACTAGGTATCTCGGTGCAAGAGTAGATGATATCTATAGCAGACAAACTGACACTATCCTCAGAGAACTTGATCTGTAGCCGATTTCACCAAAATTGCAAAGTATACTTACATTGTATCTCTCTAAGTACACTTTGAGGGAGAAATTTTCAATTTAAGGATGAATTTATTAATTTTTATTAAACTGGCCATTTTGGCTGTGATAATGTAAGAACTCTTCTAGGTCTGTACATTTTTGGCCAAAACTGTAGATATGCTGCGTATTTTCTTAAAGTTGTGAGTATCAAAAAGCAATGAAAAATTTGTGGTACCTTTATCATGCTGCAGAAAACAATAAACAGACCACAATTATAGCATATTTTTCCATGAAAACACATCTTGGTATTTCATTAGAATTGTCTCCAAGGAGACAATTATAATGAAATGCCAAGACATGTTTTCATTTAGAAGCAAACCATTAAATAATTGCTGTCTGCTGATGTGTAAACAGTTACTGTAGTGTGATTTTATTTTACCCAATTCAATTTTTTGAAATACCCAATTGCTTCAGCAGTGACAATACCGGTACTCAAAAAAAATTGTAATTTTTTATCGCCAATTGTTTATTTTTATCGCCAATTGCGAAAGTGGCAATCGCCAGCGGAATCCCTGAAATGCCAGTGGAATCCCTGAAATGCCAGTGGAATCCCTGAAATGCCAGTGGAATCCCTGAAATGCCAGTGGAATCCCTGAAATGCCAGTGGAATCCCTGGAATCCCTGAAATGCCAGTGCCTGCCATGACCCATATATTCTATTTACCACATTTGTTGGAACATGAATGTTGACCATTTACACATGTACAGCCTGTGGCATATCATCAGTGAGACGTACATGTAGCATTACTGTATGGTTCACTCGCTACAGCCATTGAAAAAACCAACAACAAAATATTATATTGTAGATATACCAGTGCTCCAGATAATGAATTAGTAATTGAGTATTGTTACTGCATAATTTCTGAAGCAATTGGGTGTTTCAAAATTTTAATTGGGTAAAATAAAATCACACTACTGTTTACACATCAACAGACAGCAATTGTTGAATAGTTTGCTTCAAAATGAAAACATGTCTTGGCATTTCATTAGAATTGTCTCCTTGGAGACAATTCTAATGAAATACCAATATGTGTTTTCATGGAAAATAAGAAAAATATGCTATATTTGTGGTCTGTTTTAATGCTTTTTGATACTCGCTACTTCTGATTTCAATTGTTTTTTTTGGCCATTTTAATTGGGTATTTAAGCAAATACGCAGCTTATCTGGAGCCCTGGATATACTATATTGAATAACAATTTACATCAATATAGATAAACCGTGTGAAGAGGATTGGAACGAAAGATAACTATGTTATAGAGTTGCTCTCTTAAATATATTATAGACATGACATGTTAGCCTAACCATTATTAGGGCCCTGTCGAGAATTGGCGATGCCCTATAGGTTTTGCCCTGTCTGTCCATTTACTTTTTGAAAGTTTTTGTAAGATTTTCTCTTATCACCTATTATTTTAATAGTCAATTAAATATGACTCTAACCGCTACATATGATTATGATGTTGCTTTGCTAAGAAGGTAGCGACACAGTAAGCGGACTGAAACCATGGAAGACATGTACCTCGCACTACTATTATTTCTGTTTGCCTTCAGCTAATATCTTCATATTGCACATTAATACAATTGCCCTTGCTACTGATCGTACATCATTTTACATTATGTTGAATGGCATCTTCTTGAAAGTTCAAGGATTCCACCTATAAAACAGGGATCCCGGGACACTGCGAAATGTCGACCCCTGGTCAGTCAGATTGATATCACCGGTTCCCACCTGTAGCCAGTGAAATATCTGGACATATGTCTTTACCTGGAATTATAAAATACTCTTTTTATTTTCATTTCTCCACGAAATGTAGACATTGTATGTTTGACATGTCGATGGTCTAGTAACATAAGGTCGTAACTGCTATGCTAGCATAGCAGTTATGACCTTATGTTACTAGACCATCAATGTCTCAGCCATAAGTTGCATGTTGCATGTTGCAGTCTGGTCCATTGATCTGCCAGTTCTATCCATATCACACTGTGGGAGTTATTTAAAATATCCATAAACTGGATGACTTTTCATGTTCCCTTGTAAATGTTGTGTTGGATCAATGTGCAATTGTTGATGGCACAATAAGGAAACAGGCAGGACAAAATGGGACATACTGAGTTTTTCATCAGCCATAATGGTAATTATACCCGCAGCATATGAAGAATGTTGAGGGGTATATAGTTTTTGTAATTCCGTCAGTCCGTATACGTTAACGTTTTTGGGTACCAATTATCTCTGTAACGGTAAGTCGGATTGACTTCATACTTCTTATAGTTCCTTATCATCATCCATATTTTCGTTCCATACCACACCCATGCAGTCTTCATGTCTAAGGTCACGGTCATATTACTTACAAAATTTGCATCCGTAAGATTTGTGTTAAAAGTTTTCGGGTACCAATTATCTCTGCAACGGTAAGTCGGATTCACTTCAAACTTCATATACTTCCTTATCATCATCCATATTTTCATTCCATACCACGCCCATGTGGCCTTCGTGTCCAAGGTCAAATAACTTAGAAATTTGCGTCCGGAAGATTTACGTTAAACTTTTCGGGTAGCCATTATCTCTGCAACTGTAAGTTTGATTGACTTCAAACTTCATATACTTCCTTATTATCATCTCTATTTTCATTCCATACCATACCCATGCAGCCTTCATTTCCAAGGTCAAATTACTTGGAAAAACATTTTGCATTTATTTGTCGTCCAGGTGGTGGCCGGGGGTATACGTGAGCCCCTGCTCACTTTCTCTAGTTATAAAATGCAATAGTGTGTGCATTTGTGTTCCACTTGGAAACCCGAATTGAACGTGGTCCAAACGTGGTCGGTTTTAAATTTTGATTGAACCAGATGCATTGTATCTGCATCAATACATGTCTGATACAGTCCGCAATCAGTTACCAATCAGTGTGTATTTAGTCGCTGGTCAGCTAGGTACCTGATAATTATTTGTGAAATGTAGTGGCTGTTCTACAAATGAAATATCGAACACTTTAGCACTGGACGAGACTACACAGACATTGAGGTTAACCTATTCGTGCTGAGGATACGCCATTTTGTTTGTGGAAAATCATAAATATTTTCTTTATATGAGCTCAGAGATATATGTTGTGAACACTATTTGAACCGTCTCGCCGAGACGGTTCAAATGAGTGGTCACAACATATACTTTCATTGAGAAATAACAAAAATATAAATAAAATATTTTAAAAATTTCATGCCCGTAAAGGTGACTTCCGCATGTAATGGGTTAATCTGAGGCAACATGGGTCAAGTCAATCAGATGTGTAGATGGATGAATTGGCCTAGTGTCATTTCTAGTCAGTGTAGCTCCTGATTTTCTAGCATGCTCTGGCAGTCTGATAAGGATATATGCTGCATCCAGGTTGTGTTTCACAGAATTAACCCTTTCAACACCAAGTAACTTAATAGGATGTTCCATGCCAATGTTTCACGCTATTTCATAAATTTTGTTCATTCAAATTATCCCATTCTTCTAAAAGGGAAATCTGTACGACGTTTAAAATTATTAACAAACAGTGGAGATCCTGATGAGACGGCTCGTTACGAGCCGGCCCATCTGGGTCTGCATTGTAACCATGTTTGCAAACATTGTCTTTCTAGAGGTCTGTGGTGTTGAAAGGGTTAAAGGTACATGCCCACTCAGTAGGCACAACAGGTTCTTTATATCAGAGACATCATCTGAGACATTTTCTGGCAAAATAAACATTCATTCAGCATTACCCCATGTGTTGATTGGCATTATTACACATTACAGATGTAACTTTCCACACTGATATCAGGGTCGATAACCGTGTTTCCTTAAAATGATAATGGACATTACTATTTATACTCTGTATTTATTTTTTGCTGTGCAATAATCATACTTTATAATATGTTGAAAATATTATTTTTTCAGGTGACTCATTTAATTAGTATAAATAATTAAAAAACGCCATGCCTCATTTGCATACGAAAATAGCCTGATACTGACATGCGTCACTATCAGTAAAATAAATATTACTAAATGATTATATCTGTATAGCGGGCACTCGTAATTTTTAGAACTGGTGGAATAGTGAAACAATTATACACTTATTTAATTCCTATAAAGAACATTTTGTGCCTGCTGAGTGGGCATGTACCTTTAATAACTAACAATGTATGTATAGCCTGATCAGACTTTGCGGATGCGCATTCTGATCTGGGTCTGAACTGGTCGCAAAGGCCATAAGCTCCTTTCACCAATCACATCCACAATTGTTGGGGAGAAGTTGGGGTTATGAAAATTGCGGCCAATCTGGTTCCTGATCTGCGAGCATACTCCTGTAGGCTGATCAGCATATCATATATTAGCTGCACGTTTTCTGCTTTATAGGCAACAGGTTGCACTATATACACCACACTACACAGTCAAAATGTGTGTAATAACATTTACACTTCGTGCACTAAAATATAGAAAAAACCCTGCAGGGCGTTGACTTTCATACTTCGCTAAGAAGTTATTGAGAGACAATTTTATAATATAGCACAAAAATATTACTATAAACTTACCTAATAAAGTGTGTGTTAGCAAAATTGTTAGGTCACTCTCCACGAAGTAGAAAGTAAAGAAAGAAAACGCTTCAAACGCACATTTGGAAAGACTACTCCATCATAATTATCATGTAATGCAGTGTAATGAAATGTAATTGAGTTATGTACTCAGAACTATAATCATATATGTGTCTGTGACTGGACAAATGGGGCTCATGGGCTTTGCAACCAGTGTAGATCCAGATCAGCCTGTGCATCCGCACAGTCTGATCAGGATCTGCACTGTTCACCATTGTATCAATGAAACACCCGCCATGCTTCTAAAGAACTATGTACTTGAACTTGTACAGGTAATATATGGGGTTTAGTACTAAACCCATTGACCCGGCCTTAAATGACCTTAGCTGTTGATAGGCAGTTAAACCCCAACAAACAAACAAACAAACAAACAAAGCTTCTAAACAAGCAATACAGATCGTTATCAGGCTACAGGAGCGTGTTTATAATTCCTTCAGGAATGACATTGGTCACAAATCCCAATAGCCCCATTTCTCCAGTCACAGACACATATATATATCCTTTGTTAGAAGCCTGCCACATGTTTTACTGTCTGAACAGCAAATTCAGACCTTGATCTGATTGTGCATATGCAGGCGCGTAATCAGGGGGGGTCGCACCCCCTAAAATTTGCAAATTTAACAAATGATTAGATAAAATAAAGTACATTTCGTAAAATGAAAATTTATCTGCTAAAATAAATAAAATTTCGCATAATATATCGATGTCTGGAGGGCTCTAGAAGCCACAATTTGCGTTCTTTATCCAAAAGAAATTCAGGGGGGCTATTGCCCTGGACCCCCCCCCCCCCCCCCCCCCCCCCCCCCCCCTCCCCCCCCCCCTAGACAATTCGTGGCTGTCGCCGCTCAATGCGCACCCCCCTCAGCAAGATCCTGGTTACACGCCTGATATGTGCCAGTCAAAGGACATGATAAGTTTTCCACCCATTGATTTCAAATACAATGCGTATTTACGTTTACTAATGTACAGAGATCCAGATAAGCTGTGTATTTGCGTAAAAACCCAATTGAAGTCAGAAACTAAGCATCGAAATAGTATCGAAAAGCAAATAAAAAAATTGTGGTACCTTTATCATGCTGCAGAAAACAATAAACAGACCACAAATATAGCATATTTTTCATGAAAACACATCTTGGTATTTCATTAGACAATTCTAATGAAATGCCAAGACATGTTTTCATTTCGAAGCAAACTATTCAATAATTTCTGTCTTTTGATGTATGATTTTATTTTACCAAATTAAAATTGTGAAATACCCAATTGCTTCAGAAATGATGGAGTGACAATACTCAATTACTAATTCCTTATCTGGAGCCCTGCATGTATAATTGAATTTCTTCCATATTAAATAGGAACACATAAAAATAAAAAATAAAACAAATTTAACAAGAAATGCGTCTGTCGAACGCGGATGCCACCTGCAGCATATTTGAGAAACTGTGACAAAGTGGTTAACCGAAAAGTGTGACGGACGGACAGACGGATGGACGGTCCAAACACTATATGCCACCCGTTTCTTCGAAACCCGGTGGCATAAAAATTCACTTATTTGAGCTGCAACAAGCAAACACTACAGTGTTTGCTTTTTGCAGCTCAACTAAGGTAACTTTCAACATGATTACAGTATTTTCACTACTCACGTTGAACTGAACATCAATGCGTATTTTCACATTGCCGTGAGTATTTTGTAATTTTGATAATTAATACATATTCTACTAAATGCGTAACATACGCCAATATGCACCTTATCTGGAGCCCTGCATGAATGTTTCACATGGGGTGGCAAATTCTAATGTTTGTTATGTGATGAATGAGTGCTGTTTACTTAACTAATGATGCACAATGCATGCAACCTGTAGCATTATATGGCCAACGATCAGACAAAACCACACTTATTACATTTATTTCCAAATTTATTTGGTGGGCATTATGTGTTACCCCTGTCCGGCCATCCGTGTGTCCGTTCGACAAACAAATGTTCACATTATTTAAGTCTGTCAGTTGCATACCGCTTGGCGTAACTTCACGATACAATTCACACATGTATACATTATGACCTTGAGACGTGTCGCATGCAAGAAAGACAACTCTGGAATTTGTACTTTTGGATATATCTCCCTTTGACGAAATGTTCACCTTGTTGGTTTCAGGTCCATGTACAGATCATAAGTCGTATACCTTCTTGCTATTTAACACATGCGCACAACCTGGGGCTCGTTTCACTAAATTTCGTACGACTAAAATGTTCGAAAGTGCAAATTTAGGATCTTCTGGAAATTTCAATTGATGGATTTACATTTATTGAGCATAGGCTGCATATGCAGCCTATGCTCAATAAATGTAAATCCAATAATTGTTTACAAGAAAACATTGTTAATGTTCAATTTACAGACTATCATAATTTTGCACTTACAAACATTTTTGTCGTGCAAAGTTTAGTGAAACGGGCGCTTGACATAGAGGCATGTCACATGCAAGAGACAACTCTATATTTTGTACTTTTGGAGTTATCTCCCTGTGACAAACTGTTCACCTTGTTGGTTTAGCTAGGTCTGTGTCTGGATCATAACTTGTATACCGTTTGGCATATCTTCATGAATCAATGATACTTCACACGTGTGTACATTAACAATAAGTGTCAACAACAGTAAATATTTTACAAGCAGGCATGCAAATATCAGGGCTTCATGAGGTTTCACTGCATTGTTCATTTGTGTTGAAGACTACATCTCCTTTCACCCCTAAGTAACTGGAATGGAATTTGGTATATTAATTTTGCAACCAATCCAATTGTCACAAACTGATTTTCAGACTAGTCCACTTATGACAAGGGGGTGTTTTTGTTCTCAAAAATATGAAAATTACTTGCAAAAAGTGCAGATCCTGAGCCGTCTCATCAGGATCTACGCTGTTTGCCAATACCACTATACAGGCCTGTGGTATTGAAAGAGTTGAGCAAAACTCTGTGTAAATATTTAATCAAAATAGTCGGGTAGATTGAACAGATGGACAGACACACAGACAAAGACAGCTGTGATAGACCAGTAGAGATCATGGCATTGTATCAGAAGACGTACAGTGGAACCGTTCTAAACTGACACCCAGGGAGGGAGGTCCCCATGGTGTCCGGTTTGGAGATGTTCCACTCTAAATCAGACATGTTAGCGCTTCATGACACATTCTAGTGTTTTGCAATCATGAAAAGTCATTGTAATCAGAGATACATAACAGCGAAACACATCTAAGTAAAACACCCATATTTTCCTCTGAGTGTCCGGTTTAGAGGGGTACCTCTGTATATAATAATTATTTTGCCAGCTTTGCAAATAGGATATTCATACATAAGTGGAATATAATCAAACTTATACGCGAGTCTGAAATGGATACCGTAACTGTAATTGACAGGTTGACAATTTTTTATTGGAAACCGCGACAGCAGAAATCTTCTGTGTCGCCGACGTATTCACTCGGAAAATAGATGCATTATTGATACGATTGCTACATGTACCAATGTGGCGGTGACTCGAGAAATGGGGCTTATGGTATTTTGTGAGCAGCGTAGCCCCTGGTCAAATAGCACACTCCTATAGCCTGGTAACGATCTATATTGCTGGTTAGAAGCACGAGGTGTGTTTCATTGATGGAATGGCGACCAGTGCAGATCCTGATCGACTGTGCGTAAGCACAGTCTGATCAGGATCTACACTGGTCGTAAAGCCCATAAGCCCCGCTCAATTCCCCAGTCACAGCTACAAATAAGATTGTTGTCCAATATCTGATTACAGTAACACCTTCGCAGTCTAAATCAGTATAGATGCTGATCTACTTGGAAATCCGTGCTCTCTGGTCTGAAGTCATCCAAACCATTTATGGCGCACACACATCTGTTGATGGTGCAACAACATTCGTGTATTCCCGTGTGTTTGACAACAGGCTAGTCCCTGATCAGGCTGGGGGCATCCATCGGGGGATGGGTTCCAGGCACAGACTGGCGGTGATAGATGACAAATTCATGGTGTCTCTTGCAGCGATTGAAATGGAATATTTATGTAATTGAGATTGGTAGTTTCTGTGGTTTTGTCGTTCACTGTAATACGTGAAGGAATGAGACAGACAACATTTAATGGGACACCGGCTAGGAAAATGGTCCTTATTTCTATGTGGCTGTAACTGGAGAAATGGGGCTTATGGGATTTGTGACCAGTGTAGCTCCTGATCAAATAAATAGCACACGCCTGTAGCCTGATGACGACCTACATGTACATGTTTGTTTTTGTTTATTGGTGTTTGATGGCCTATCAACAGCTAGGGTCATGTAATGCCGGGCAAACGTGTTCGATCCCGTTTAACCTGCTGCATTGGGGGGAAAATCCCAAAATCAGAACGGAATATTTATATCGAGAAAAAATATATTCAGCCCTGAAATTAGAATAACCTGACCTGGTGCCAGGTCCATACCACACCAAAGTCACTTGGCCCGTTGCCCTAAAATAGGATTACGAATAATCGTAATACTCACATAAGAGGTGTAACCAGATTCCAATGTCGCATACAAAATGCCAAAGATGTATGTGAGGGCCAAACCACGTCTCCAGTCGGAATTCCGGTAAGGATGAACCCCGATCGTTAAATTGCTTGTTTTGTCGTCTGCTGTTTATTTTCTATTGTCCATCATCAAAAACATGCTTTGACAGCACTTTAGAATCATTTCCGTTGGAAATGATTCTGAAGTGCTGTCAAAGCATGTTTTTATTGACCAATAAGGCAAGATATAAAAGCAACAGCAGACGACAATTGGGTTAAATGGATGTAAACATGATTCACTCAATCCTAACAGTCCATCCATTCAATACTCAGGTGTGGAATATGTTATAACATTTCTAATGACAGAGCTCCAGTTAAGGCGCGTAATTTGACCAACTTGGGGTGAAATTTTGTTATTTCTTCATCAAAAATGGCAAGTTGGGAGTCCTTTAGAATCGTCTCATTGAGACGATTCTAAAGCACTCCCAACTTGCCATTTTTGATGGAGAAATAAGAAATTAACCTCCAAATGACGCACCTTAACTGGAGCTCTGTAATGAACTCAGTCGCTGTATGATAACCATCTTACCGGTGCACTCAATGATTACTTATGAATTATATCTGCAAAAAAATAAACCACTTGATATGGAAATGAAGGGAGGTAAGTCGGATAATTTGTATGGTTTGATCAAGGTGGTAATCTCCAGTGAACAGTGTTGTCCTTGATAAGTGCGTATGTGCCGTGAAACACGGTGCCGTGAAACATTTTTGATATCCAGTCAATACTATTTTTGCATTTTACAGCCATTTGTAGGTGTTGGCGGGATAAATAGAATAGTAGGTTAGTGCCGTGAATGGGAAAAAATATCTGGCGCGGCACGGAAACGGGATGTGCTCGGCAGAGCCTCGCCCATCCCGTTTCCTGAGCCTTGCCAGATATTTTTTCCCATTCACGGCACTAACCTACTATTCTCTATTTATGTGGCCCAGGGTTTACTTTGTTGATAATGAAATAGGCCCCGTTTTGTCAGATTGTCACAACATTCTGCAATCATTGTCTCTGGCATTGCCACCACATCTATCTACTGTTTCCATGCCAAAATCTGACTCCCCGCAACAAAAGGGGGTTTGTGGAGTGTTTGGCCATTGTAGCTCCTGTTGGCTTAACACTCTTATAGCCTGCACAGGTTGAAGTAATGGAACGAGGTCTATAAATATTTTAAATATGCCTAAAAGCATCAATAAATGAAATTGTTACTCCCTATATAAGTAAAAAAATAATTGTTTAACGAACGGTAATGAGTATTGGTCCATATCAGACTGTGCAGTCTTATTTGGGGCTATGCTGGTCATGACTAAGCCTTTTTGTCATTGTGGGTACTACACATATTTACCGTAATAACTGTATGTCTTGGGATATATTTGGCTCGCTCAATGGCTGGCACATTAGGAGCAGGTATTTATGCCAAAGTCTGACAAATTGACTGCTTGATACATGTAGCACCAACTTTTCCTGCTGGTCTACCACATTCTAAAATGTGAAATTAGCTTATTGTTAGAATATTCAAAGACATTGTACAATCCATTTGTGAACATCATTAGTAATTACAAATACTGGTCATAATCAATAAAACTACGAAATTTGTATGCCAATAAATCCTGGGCTACCAACCAAAAAATCTGAAAGCCCAATGGCCAACCACATCATTTTGAAATATTCGGAACCACCGTATGTTATCCATTCCATAAGGTGCTATTTCTCATCACATTTCCAGACATCACCTAGCAGGGATTCCGCTGGGGAAAATAAAAAAATCGCCACTTCAAAAAAAAATATATATTTTTTTGAATTGGCGATTTTTTTTTTTCTCGAAAATTGTAATTTTTTATCGCCAATTGTTTATTTTTATCGCCAATTGCGAAAGTGGCGATCGCCAGCAGAATCCCTGACCTAGTGGCGACCTTATTGGGAAGCCAAATTGTCCCGTATTTATTCAAATTCTGTAACATCCATACTCTGTGGACTTCGTGATTATGTTACTTCTAATTGTGGTTATGTTTCATGTGACAATATATGGGCTAAGAAAATGGACCTTTGGACATTTTCAATATTTATAGATCGTGACCAACTTGCTCATATGTTATATCGTGGGAACGAATTGTTAATTCAAGGGAACAAATTGTTATAGCGTAGGAAATAATTATTAATTTGAGGGAACGAATTGTTAAATTGAGGGAACAAATTGTTAATTTGAGGGAACAAATTTTTATATTGTAGGAAATAATTATTAATTTGAGGGAACAAATTGTTAAATTGAGGGAACAAATTGTTATTTCATGGGAACGAATTCATAAAAAAAAATCTATGTCCCCTGCGAGGCTCATACATTTCCATCATTGGAATAAAAAAGAATCTGATAATGATAATTGTTGCATACATGTATATTTACATTGTATGGTGCATTGAGTAAATGAAAATCAAAATCAAGTGAACTTTTGCCCTTTTTCTCTACGTGAGGTTTCTCCTAGCTGAGCTCACCTTAGGACACCATTAATTTAACCCTTTCAACCCTAATTATCTGGAATGGACTGTGATACAGTGTTTCCGACCAATCCAATCGTCACAAAATGATTTTCGGACTGGTCCATTTATGAAAAAGAGGTATTTATGTTCTAAAGAATATGAAAATCACTTGCAAACAGTGTAGATCCTGATGAGACGGCTCGTTACGAGCCGGCTCATCTGGATCTGCACTGTTTGCATAAACCGATATAGTGGGCTTTCGGGTTCAAAGGGTTAACCCTTAGACCGCTATCTTATTTATTTTTGTCGTCTGCTGTTTATTTTCTATTTTCCATTTTTGTCATCAAAAACATGCTTTGACAGCACTTTAGAATAATTACCAACATGCTTTGACAGCAAACCATGTTTTTATTGAGAAATAAGGCAACATATAAAAGCAACAGCAGACGTCAATTGTTTTGAGTAGTGGTCTAAGGGTTAAAAGGCAATTTTCAATATTTTTAAATTATGACCAGCTTGCACATGCCAACCTTTGGAATACAATATAAGTTGAAACTTTGTCAAGGAAGTACGGTAGCCATACTTTCTTCAGCAACTTGAGGAAAGAATGGCTACAATTTGTACTTCTGTCATAAAAGGGGAACAGTGTCAGTCCTGATCAGACTGTGATCTGATCTGGGTTTACACTGATCATAAATATCATAAGCCCCATTCTGCCAGCGACTTTCACATTTGAGTTGGTTCATGTTGATGGAGTATATTTTTATTTTTCAATATTTTTGTCTGGTGGGGGGGTTGGGGGTGGGGGGTATGCGAGAATGCACCTGAACACCTTTCCAAATGTGATCCACAAGACACACCCCTCTCAGTAAGAACCTGGCAGGTGATACATTACCTACAGTGGTTGAGAAAAGTTTTCACAATCAACGATTTACCAGTAAAAATTTGCCAATAGTATATCCACTGATCATCTTGACACGGCTTCCAAAAATGTCAAATTTGGAGAGAAAAATGTGTAAAGATCCTGGCTGTGAAAATAAAATTGTGAGTTACTGAGCATCAAATAATTTTTCCGAGCTTAGCAGAAATGTACTCTTTTTGATTTTGTGAGTCACCAAACAACATACAGAGCTGCAGATAAGATGCGTACTGGCGTATTTTACGCACATATTTTATCTGAATTCGTATTGATTATCAAACGTGTGTGTACTAATTAAATACTCACAGCAATGTGAAAATACGCATTGATTTTCAAATTGAGTAGTGAAAATAATGTAATAATATATAAAGTTGAAAATTACTGTTTGCTTTTTGGAGCTCAAATAAATGAATTTTTTATATATTTGTTTTATCATTTTGAACAAATAAATAGGAAGAAAATCAATAACACATTTGTAAATGTAAAATATGCATTGAATTCGAAATCTGGGTGTACAATACTCTTTAGATACACAACTTATCTGGAGCTTTGCACATAGCTTGGTCACAACCAAGTTATAAGCTTAAAATTAATTTTAAAAGGCAATTAAGTTGTATAACGTAGTGCCCTTTCTCTTGTATAGGCCGTCTCTCTCACAGATGTCTTTGAAATTCTACAACATAATAGGACACAGTGTTATTGTGCAGGGCATTAAGCGGTGTCATGAATATTAACCATTTCGACCCTACACTCTGACCATATAGCCAACATTTGCAAACACTGTAGATCCAGATGAGCCGGCTCGTAACGAGCCGTCTCATCAGGATCTACACTGTTTGTCCAGCAGTTTTGATATTTCCTGCAAAGAACACCCCTTACTGATAAATGGAATAGTCAAAAATTAGCACAGAAGAGTCCATGTCAGATATTTAGGGGTGAAAGGGTTAACAAGTGTTTTCATATGTCCAGGTCGCTGTCACGTTGATTGATGTCGTAGTTTGTTAATTATAATGTTAGAGAATCAATGTTCTCTTGTTTGCCTTAGGAAGGGAGATAAATACTGTTATCTTGATTCAGGTGCTACAGATGTTCTCATTGACATTTCCTGGAGGCAGTTACCTCCCATAAATCCTGCTTTGTAACACACAGAGCTCCAGACAAGGTGCGTATTGGCGTAGTTTACGCACTTGTTTTTAGCAGAATACGCATTGATTATCAAAAGTGGAAGTACAAAATACTCCCAGCAATGTGAAAATACGCATTGATATTCAAATTCAGTAGTGAAAATAATGTAATAAAGTTGACAATTTACTTAGTTGAGCTGTAATTTGCTTTTTGCAGCTGAAATAAGTGAATTTTTCAATTTGTATATTTTTATCATTTATAACAAATAATAAGGAATAATTAGGAAGAAAATCAATAACACATCTGTAAAAGTAAAATACGCATTGAATTTGAAATCTTGGCATACAATACTCTTTAGATACACAACTTATCTGGAGCTCTGAACACATATACATGTATGAGAACCGGGAATTTGTACCTTAAAGACGGTTATTTATAGAAACTGTAATAGTTTCTCAAGATGTCGATAGTTGACAAAATTTTCATAACTGTAAACAAATGCGAAATAGAATTTCAATAGAAAGTCTATTCCGCATTTGCGGTGAACATTTTGTCAAATTTTGGCATCATTTACGGAAAATATTGTACCAGATCAGATTATTCTAATTTCAGGGCTGAATATTATGTAAATATTTCCGTTCTGATTTGTGCCCCCCCCCCCCCCCCCCCCCACCAATGCAGCAGGTTGAATGCGGGATCAAACCTGTTGGCCCGGCCTTAAATTACCAGAGCTGTTGATAGGCTGTTAAACACCATTAAACAAACAAAACCTAGCTGCAATATTTCCCTCCAATTTTGATACAGCTAGATGAAGGAATGGAGGTATTCAGAAATAATATTTCTAATGACCCACCAATGCCACCGTGACATTTTTACAAGGGGCGTGTACAGTTTGTAACCAGTGTGGCCTAAGTCAATTTTTCTGTGCAATCTGATCAGGGCCCACACTGTTTGCCATTCAATCACATTAACCCTTTCAACACCACAGGCCTGTATAGTGGTATTGGCAAATAGTGTAGATCCAGATGAGCCAGCTCGTCAGGATCTACACTTTTTGCGATAATTTTCAGATGAGCCGGATCTGCACTTTTTGCAAGTAATTTTCACGTTTTTGTGAACAAAAACGCCCCCTTTTCATTATAAATGGACTAGTCTGAAAATAATTTTGTGATGATTGGATTGGCTACAAAATTAACATATCAACATACATTCTAGTTAATTAGGGATGAAATGGTTAAGACTTTTGTTGTTGACTAAATGACCAGTGAATAGTCAAATTGGCTGGTGCTGAAACTATGAGCCCAGGGCTCTAGATAAGGAATGAGTAATTGAGTATTTTCACTCCATCATTTCTGAAACAATTGGATACCGGTATTTCAAAATTTTAATTTGGTAAAATAAAATCACACTACTGTTTACACATCAACAGACAGCAATTATTGAATAGTTTGTTTCGAAATGAAAACATATCTTGGCATTTCATTAGAATTGTCTCCTTGGAGACAATTCTAATGAAATACCAAGATGTGTTTTAATGGAAAATAAGAAAAATATGCTATATTTGTGGTCTGTTTATTGTTTTCTGCAGCAAAGGTACCACAAAATATTTATTACTTTTTGATACTCGCTACTTCTGATTTCAATTGGGTTTTTGGCAATTTTAATTGGGTATTTAAGCAAATACGCAACTTATCTGAAGCTCTGTGAGCCTATAGTTGTCTCAAAGTTCCATCATTGACTTTGTACATATGTGCTGCTGCTAATACAAATGTCCCTTGGTCCCTTTGGTCCACTAGTTGCCATATTACATCAATTTACATCAATTTACTCTGTATATGTCATGAGAAACAGGCATTTATAGGGTTTGTTCGATACGGATCCAACATGTTTGCCATATGCTAGTCAAGAGTTTTTGATACCGTGTTTAGCCTGTGACAGTACTATTTTATGTATGATATTCTATGATTTTCCATCCGTCCAATAAAATGGTTTATGCAACTTTGGTCAGTGGGAGTCCGGACTGTACAATTAACAGTTGCTACAACTGTATGTCCGATAATGCTTCCACAGTTTCACCATGGTCCACCCTTTTATTGACGGCAATAATCCTGCTTTTGTGATTGAATGGTGAACAGCATATGCCCTGATCAGATGTGCAGTCTGATCTGGGACTATGCTGGTTACATACATCATAAGGTCAGTAGGTGGTTGGTTGGGCGAACGTGACTGCGTAAATTAACGGTACAGTGGAACTGTACTGTACAACACTTGCATTAAATGTAGGCGCAGATCATTCTGCACAGTTTCACCATGGTCCACCCTTTTATTGACGGCAATAATCCTGCTTCCTGATTGAATGGCGAACAGCATAGGCCCTGATCAGACTGCGCTGATGCGCAGTCTGATCTGGGGCTATGCTGGTCGCATACACCATAAGGTCAATTTTATCTACCAGGGACCATCCTTATGGTTTCCTGATCATTATATTGGTGAAAAATTCTGTAAGCCCTTTTTGTCATGACAGTTACGTTCCAGCACCATGAACGGTCAGCCAACTTGCAATCATCTAATTGTCTTGTTTATCATTCTGGCGACATTACCTTAATTAATAAAACAATATCATATTTACCCGGTATCCTGAAGAAAACATCCTTATTGTTTCTTAATCTCGACTGGAACTGATATCTAGAACTTCTAAAACACGTACTGTAAGATGTTAGTATTCATTCTGAGTAAATACGAAATGTAATATTGCTGTTAAATTTGCACACATTTGCATTTTCGTCATGTTATTGTGGGTCATAATGTTGTTTTTGTCACTGGCTAATATGGGTAAGATCGACATGGAACCGATAATGTTGTGAAAATAATATTGCTGTGAATGTCAGAAGTTCATACGGTTCACTAGCTGTTGTCGCATACAAAGTGCATGTTCCATCACCATTTTTTTATCAGGGAAAAAACACATTATTACATACTCATTTGCAAGAAAGTTTTGGTTTAAATAAATTCAATTTGTAATAATTCCAACACAAACAAATTTACACAATTCCCTAACATTTGATTGGCCCGTAGCAAGTCTCTGTCCAAAATTTATATCCCAGTAAACTCCCACGCTGAACTACTTTCCGTAACCGTGAGGCGCAGTTAAAATAATTCTTAAGAAAACGGAAAATAAACACATTTTCTTGATGCATTTATTTCAAATGCTGGAATTATAAGGAATGAATGGCCTTTTTGTGGAATTTATCGGGGATATAAACTTGGAAAAGTCGCGGGAATACTCGAAAATTGTAATTTTTTATCGCTTCGTCCAGTATTCCCGCGACTTTTCCAAGTTTATACCCCGATAAATTCCATAAAAAGGCCATTCATTCCTATATTATTTCATGAGTGATAAGTGATATACATGGTGCATACACTTGGTAACGGGATTATAAAACAATCTTGTATAATTCCTAGAGCTGATGATGAGCCGTAAAATTGTTTCATGGTGCATGGCATTATACAAGTACATGTAAATTGAATATGATGGCACCTCACACATTGCTGGAATTATTGCAGAAATTTGGTCAAATATCACAATAATTTTTATACGCCTGTTTGAAAAAACGGGACGTATTATGTATTCATCTTGTGTGGGCGGGCACAGCTTGTCCATGCAATAACTAGAGGTCTACTTGACGGATTGTAACCAAATTTGGTATACATGTTTATCACGGCAAGACGAAGAAGCCTATTCATTTTCAAAAAAATTGATGGCTTATCTCCCCTTGGCAGCCATTTTTAATTTTCGCACTATCCTTGTCCATGCTATAACTTTTCTTAACCGATCGTAACCATATTCGGTATACATGTTTATTACGGCAAGATGAAGATTAGCCTATTGATTTTGAAAAATTTCCAATGACTTATCTCCCCTTGGCAGCCATTTTTAATTTTCGGACTGTATCCTTGTCCACACACTAACTCAAATTCTACTTGACAGATCGTAACCAAATTCGGTATACATGTTTATCACGTCAAGATGAAGGACTATTGGTTTTCAGTCAGTTATCTTCCCTTGCCTCGACGGGCGTATATTGTGACCTTCGGCACTCTTGTTTGGAATTACTTACACCTTTATTACAGTGGAACATATCCAAATTGGACACCCTGTGGACCTCCCAGGGTGTCTGATTTGGATATGTTCCACTGTATTCTTTGTTCACACAATACCATGTGCTATCATGCCATGTAAAGTACATATAAAGTAAATTCTTATCTGCAACAGCTAGTGAAAATGAGCTCCAAAATTCTATGGGGTTAACTAGTTATGGGCGATGATTTCACGGGCCTCACATTTTAGCAATTTACTCTCCGAATGTTGTTGTGGCAACAACTGCAGCCATGATAGCACGTTGTACAGTGGGTTGTGGCAACAACTGCAGCCACATTATCATGTTGTGCATTGTATTATGGCAACAACTGCAGTTTCGTTAGCACGTTGTACAGTGTGTTGTGGCAACAACTGCAGCCGCATTTAACACGTTGTGCAGTATGTTGTGGCAACAACTGCAGCCACGTTAGCACGTTGTGCAGGTGGCAACAACTGCAGTTGCATTAGAACGTTGTGCAGTATGTTGTGGCATCAACTGCAGTCGCGTTAGCACGTTGTGCACTGTGTTGCTGCATAGCTTGGGTCTTGGTGGGGTAAGATAACAGCGAGAGGGTGACAGTGATGTAAGATAAGAGAGGGTCCCCATGGCGGTTAGATATGACTACTGGGGGTACACTAATGTCATCCAGCTTTGTGGGAGACACTGTAACTGGCAAACTGTCACTAACCATATAGGACATGAAACATGGGTGACTTGGCGAATGATGCAAACTTTTTGAAGCATTTTCTGTAAATGCTGTTAAAAATAACCTCTGAAGGTTTTGAAATTCAGGTCTGTAAGGATAGAATCTTGATGTCACTTAACCCTTAGACCGCTATCTTATTTTTGTTGTTGTCTGCTGGTTATTTTCTATTTTCCATTTTTATCATTAAAAACATGCGTTGACAGCACTTTAGAATAATTTACAACATGCTTTGACAGCACTTCAGAATCATTTCCATTGGAAATGATTCTGATGTGCTGTCAAAGCATGTTTTTATTGAGAAATAAGGCAATATATAAAAGCAACAGCAGACGACAATTGTTGTGTGTAGCGGCCTAAGGGTTAACTTTGTATGCAACGTATGCGAACGGAAATATGCTATGTGTATTACCTTTGCAGACAGTGTAGACCCAGATCAGCCGGACATCCTCACAGTATGACCAGGGCTTACAATGTACATGATTGAGTATTGCTGATGCCATATACATTGTATATGTGGCCTTACTGTCAATCAATCAAGCAATCAATCCTGATACATCCAGCAAAAGGAGTGTGCTGACAGATCATTAACTATACGGGTTATCACTATCACTGATCGGCAGCTAGTCTGGCAAAAATACCATACGGTCCATTTCTCCAGTCAGGCACTGATTAGAAGTTAGACATTAAAGCACCATTCCTGAGTCACATATCAGGAGCTAGACTGGCCACAAATGCCCCATATATCCACTGTAGGTCACAGTCCGGGAGATACCGTAGACTGGCCACAATTGCCATAAGTCCCAATTCTCCTATCACCACTATACATTCACAGATATTACTGAATCTGGTAAAGTGGTTGGGAGATAATACACAATCAACTTCTGTTTTTGTCAGATTAATCAGTCGGTGTTCAACCTTTGGTAATGATACGGAAGCCCATTAGGGCCACTTCACCTTTTTTTTATCTTTTCTTGAATTTTCGAGATCTTTTCTTAAATTTTCAAGATGGTTTCTTGAATTTTCAAGATCGTTTCTATTCAAGAAAACATCTTGAATAAATGGAAATTAAAAAAAAGTGAAGTGGCCCAAATGGGCTTCCGTATAATGAAGCAATGGCCGAGGGGCCATGAAGTGCTCTGCTTCCTAAGTTGAACGTTTCCCTGTCATGTCCGTTACCCTGTCAACAGTACAAACCCATATAGTGGTATTGGCAAATAGTGTAGATCCAGATGAGCCGGCTCATTATTTTTATCCCATATTTTAGTGAAGTTTAATTTGTACTTGTACCCAGGGCTCCAGATAAGGATTTAGTAATTGAGTATTGTCACTCCATCATTTCTTAAGCAATTGGGTATTTCAAAATTTTAATTGGGTAAAATAAAATCACACTACTGTTTACAAATCAACAGACAGCAATTATTGAATAGTTTGCTTCGAAATGAAAACAAGTCTTGGCATTTCATTAGAAGACAATTCTTATGAAATACTAAGATGTGTTTTCTTAGAAAATAAGAAAAATATGCTACATTGGTTGTCTGTTTATTGTTTCCTGCAGCATGATAAAGGTACCATAGAATTTGTATTGCTTTTTGAGTACTCGCTACTTCTGATTTCAATTGGGTTTTTGGCAATTTTAATTGGGTATTTAAGCAAATACGCAGCTTATCTGGAGCTCTGCATTTACCGAACTTTCACAAAATTTATTTTATAAATTTTCCGCTATTATTTTCTTTCAGAAATTAACTACATATACGTGTGGTACAGGTGACTGTGTGGTGAACAAATTGTTGGCTGATCCAGGGGACCGTTTCACTAAACTTGTTACGACTAATATGTTCGTAAGTGTAAACTTATGATAGTCTGTAGATTTCACATCAACAATGTTTTCTTGCAAACAATTATTGGCTTTACATTTATTGAGCATAGGCTGCATATGCAGCCTATGCTCAATAAATGTAAATCCACCAATTGAAATTTCCAGATGTTCCTAAATTTGCACTTACAAACATTTTAGTGGTCCGATGTTTAGTGAAACGGGCCCCAGGCTTACACTGTTCTCCGACAGTTTTAACCATTTTCTCATCGTCCATCACATGCTGTCAAAAGGTGGTAAACTATGAATTATTCCGTTTCAGATCCCTTGTAAGATAATTTCTCTGACAAGATAATGGCGGTGCTAATTCCCCAAACTGATGTTCTGATGGCCACAGAATCATTTCTGTGTGTTTTTACATCATCATCTTAACTCTTTGCATGTTTAGGCGGCAGAAATATCCGCCACGAATTGGGAGCATATGTTTTATTTCTCTCTGTAAATATGTCTTGCAATTTCATTAGAATTGAGTCCTCCGGACTCAATTCTAATGAAATTCCAAGACGTATTCATCATATTTACGGGGAGAAATACAAGAAAATATGATGAATTTGTGTCCGCTAGTTTTGAACTATTTATAGCCCACAAGTTTCCCAGCATGCAAAGAGTTAATAACGGGCAAGTCAAAACTGGGCTATTCTGGATTTGACCAGTATAGTCTTTTGTTTTGGCTGATACTTGAAACTGAGGTCTCTACTGGTGACCTTTTTCTGTTGCAGGGATGTTAATTTAATTTTACCCCATCACTTTCACTTTTCTGCTGTGGGTAGAACCTGGCACCAGATCAGGATATTCTAATTTCAGAGCTGAATAAATATTGTTTTGTAATTTTTTGGGATTTCCCTCCATCCGTACAGGTGAAAGATGGGCTTTGAATTACTGTTAACCCGTCCTAAATTGCAGGAACACAGTTGTAGACAGGCCGTTAAACCCCATTAACCCTTTCACCCCTAATATAAGTAACTGCAATGGATTTCAATATGTTAATTTTGCAACCAATCCAATGGTCACAAAATGATTTTCAGACAAGTCCATTTGTAACAAGGGTGGTGTTTTTGTTCTTAAACATATGAAAATTACTTGCAAAACGTGCTGATCCTGATGAGACGGCTTGCACGAGCCGGCTCATCTGGATCTACACTTAATGTTGCCAATACCACTATATACAGGTCTGTAGTGTTGAAAGGGTTAAATATATTCACTTTTCCGAATGTTCACTAAACATGCAAACCAGACACCCAGAAATATGTACATGTATATTACAAAAGAATATCTCTAAACTGAACATTCCAGAGATTTCTCTGATCATGTACATGCTTCCATTGTTCTGAGGAGCTTCACGGATTATTCATTATTTTATGTTGCCACGTTCCCCCGCATGTGTCGGGTGACCCAATATCGCAGCATCGTGTGGGCGTACCCAGGTAAAACAAATAAACATGTTCTCCCACACACCTGATCATTACCGTAATTTGGCAGCGCCGTATCTGCAGGTATTTCGGCATGTTTTGTCTATTAAGGAGCCAGGTAGGCAGCAGATCTTGTCATTAAGTTCTCAAATATGTGTCTGATTTCTCAATACTCTTGTCTGAGATTTGATCAGAAATTAGAAAATGGACCTTGCGACATTTGCGACCAGCGTAGTCCCAAATCAGCCTGCGCTAGGCAGCAACTCTTATCATTAAGTTACCAATATGCGACGAGCGTAGCGCCAGATCAGCCTGCGCGGATGCGCAGTCTGATCAGGGGCTACGTAGCTTGCCATGCAGTCAGTGAAGTAGTTTTATAGTGTTATCAGCAAACCAATTAGATTTTATAATTATAACAATATGAGTGTGAGATTGTGCGAGGTGATCAGGTTTTACAATGGTTACAAATACATGTATCATACGCATTAACCCGTATAATGCGGGAAACAAAAATGATTGTCTGCTTTTGTTTCATTTTGTTTCTTTTGTTTTCTTTCTCAATAAAAACATGGTTTGACAGCACTTTAGAATCATTTCCATTGGAAATGATTCTAAAGTGCTGTCAAAGCATGTTTTTGATAAGAAAAATGGAAAATAAAAAACAAACAGCAGACGACTTGTAATTCAGCATTGTTGTGGTTAAGGTGCTTTTTCTCCTACAGTATGTTATTATTGTTGTTACATACACAGGTTGAAGTAACAGACCGAGGTCTATAAATACATTAAATATGCCTAAAAGCATCAATAAATGAAGAAAAAAAAATAAGCAAAAAATTTTTTTTACACCCTCCATATTATATCATATTATTTAATGTATTTATAGACCTTGGTCCGTTACTTCAACCTGTGGTACTGACTCTGCACAATGGTTGCAGGAAAAATAAAAATAATTCTTCTATAAATGATAACAGAAGTAGAAATTGTTACTACTCATTGGAACCGCCTCGTCAGTTCAAATGAGTGGTCACAATTATACTTTTGAGAAGAGGGAAGAAAAATAGGGAAAATTATTTCAAATTTTTCATACCCCATATCTGTGTTCAGGATGTATTCAGGATGTAATTTTTTAATCCACTGAGGGTGTTTTTGTTGGTTAAGTTGGTTAAACACCCCAACAAAAATCTTGTGTGTTTTTTCTCAGAGAAATAAGAAAATTGTAGACGGATATAATTAGTTGCTTATCTATGGTGGTATCTAACCCACTGAGGGTGTTTTTGTTGCTGCTATTCTCATTAAGAGATATCAAGTTGAACATAGATATCAGTAGGTAGAACATAATAAGTGTGCCAGGTAAATGGCATATATTTATCATATCGTAATAACCCTAAATATTCGGACACCATTTGTTTTGGAAAACCCCTTTAAAAAGGGGTTTTCCAAAACCAATTGTATCCAAATACACTGTTATTGTAATTCATGTATTCAATTTTTAATAAATTCATTTTGTAGCGAGCGAGAAATTAATTTATTCAAAATTCAATATGTGAACTATAAGATACTTATTGTTTACCCAGCCCAGTCGTGAAGCTCCGCCCCTAAACATGTTTTGAATCGCTATATTAGTATGTGATTGGCGGTGTGACATGAAGTGAGCGCGTGTGGCCATGGGCGGTAATAATGCTTTGCGTCTCGTGAACTGATGACAACAAGGCATAAAATCAGTTCTAAATATAGCGTGAACATTTAATGATTAATTTAATACATGTTGGCGAATGTGTCGTAATATGCGTTTGATTGATACAAAATGCTGTTCTTTCATTAGTTGAGAAACTAGGGTAAACAATAAATAGGATTATTATGGTAAGCACGTCCCATAGGTTTTATCTAGCTCAAATCAGTCGCAGGCAGGTGGGTGGGGAGGGTGGTTCAAGTCTGATACGGATACCTAGACTTATCTGTGGCTACAATCCTCGAACTGCTTTTTGTTATGACAGCCAAAATATTTATACTTGAATTTGTTACAGGTGAACTTTGTGCATAGACTGTGAGTCTGGTGACAAATGAGTATTATTGTAAATGCCAAAACTTATTGTTTTTTGTTATTTATTAAAGGTACATGCTCACTCAGTAGGCACAAACTGTTCTTTATGGGAATTAAATAAGTGTATACTTGTGTCACTATTCCACCAGTTCTAAAAATTACGCTGTACAGAAAAAGTCATTTAGTAATATTTTATTTTAATGATAGTGACGCACGGTGGTATCAGGCTATTTTCATATGCAAATGAGGCATGATATATTTTTTAATTATTTATACTAAATAAATCACCTGAACAAATAATATTTTCGACAGATTGTAAAGTATACACATTTGTTAACATTTTAAGGAAACACGGTTATCGCCCCTGATATTGTAGAAATTTACGTCTGATATAAAATGTATAATAATGCCAATCAATATGTGGGGTAATGGTGAGTGAATGTTTATTTTGCCAGAAAAAGTCTCAGATGATGTCTCTGATATAGGGAACATGTTGTGCCTACTGAGTGGGCATATATATGTACCTTTAAATAATTATTTCCTTTGAAATTTAGTCTAGGGCATATATAAATAAAATTATGAAATTTATTAAATGCTTCTAAATTCTTTAATTTTGTTGTCTTTGAAGTTAACCCTTAGACCGCTACACACAACAATTGTCGTCTGCTGTTGCTTTTATATCTTGCCTTATTTCTCAATGAAAAACATGGTTTGACAACCCTTTAGAATCATTTCCAATGGAAATGATTCTAAAGGGCTGTCAAAGCATGTTGTAAATTATTCTAAATTATTCATGTTTTTGATGATAAAAATGGAAAATTGAAAAAACAGCTGACGACAAAAAAATGAACATAGCGGTGTAAATTTGGGTTAATGTTTTTTCCAACAATACTTTTGTTGAATACCATACATGTTTTATCCCTCACAATTTGTGCATCTCACATATTTTGGAATTGTTCCATTAGAATGATTAGATTAGAAAACATTTTAATGTGATATTTAGTTCATTATAGGAATGAATGGCCTTTTTGTGGAATTTATCGGGGTATAAACTTGGAAAAGTCGCGGGAATACTGGACGAAGGCCGGAAGGCCTCGTCCAGTATTCCCGCGACTTTTCCAAGTTTATATCCCCGATAAATTCCACAAAAAGGCCATTCATTCCTTATAATTCCAGCATTTGAAATAAATTCATCAAGAAAATGTGTTTATTTTCCGTTTTCTTAAGAATTATTTTAACTGCGCCTCACGGTTACGGAAAGTAGTTCGGCATGGAGTTTACTGGGATATAAATTCTGGACAGAGACTTGCTACGGATCAATCAAATGTTAGGGAATTGTGTAAATATTTTTGTGCTGTAATTATTGTACCACAAGGTTGATGATGCAAATGTCGCAGTGGTTATAAAATTCCCGAGCCGGATTGGTAAATATGTGTATGCAGTAGTTCGACATTTCAGGCAAATATTTAATTTTCTTTCTTTCGTATTTCTCGACAAATGTATATGTTGTCGTCACTCATATTTGAACTGTATCTTCGAGGTGGTTTAAATTTAACTCTTAAACCGCTCGCTACTCACAACAATTGTATAGTTTGCCGTCGCCTTTATATCTTGCCATATTTCTCAATAAAAACATGGTTTGACAGCACTTCAGAATCATTTCCATCTGAAGTGCTGTCAAAGCATGTTGTAAATTATTCTAAAGTGCTGTCAAAGCATGTGTTTGATGATAAAAATGGAAAATAAACAGCAGACGATAAAAAATTAAGATAGCTGTTTAAGGGTTAAATGAGTTACATGAGTTACATTATAGTGACAACATATATTTTCATCAAGAAGTTGCAAAATAAGGAACTTGAGTTGAGCATCATCGGATATGAAAGTCTTAATCCTTACACTGCTGAATTAAAGGTACATATGCCCACTCAGTAGGCACAAACTGTTCTTTTATAGGAATTAAATAAGTTTATAATTGTGTCACTATTCCACCAGTTCTAAAACTTACTATAAGTGCCCGATATACAGATCTAATAATTTAGTAATATTTAGTTTACTGATAGTGATGTGCGGTGGTATCAGGCTATTTTCATATGCAAATGAAGCATAATATTTTTTAATTATTTATATTAATTAAATGTGTCACCTGAAAAAATAATATTTTCAACAGCTTATATAGTACGATCATTGCACATCAAAAAATAAATACGGAGAATAAATAGTAATTTCCGTTAACATTTTAAGGAAACACGGTTATCGTTCTGATATGAAATGTATAATATTATGCCACTCAATACGCAGGGTAATGGCACAGGTTGAAGTAACGGACCGAGGTCTATAAATACATTAAATACAGTCTAACTTCGATGGGTCGAACCCTGGTAAACTCGTCAGCCATGCTTGCCTCGAACTAGCCTTTAGGTCCCGGCAGAATTCCTATATAAATACGTTAAAACTACCCGGTATAGGTCGAACTTGTGAAAGTCGAACAACCCTCAATGCCTCGAATCGCTGTCACGCCCGGTCGTGTATAAATCCACTATAAACACCACAAAAACTCGAACATGTCAGACGATTGTCTCCAGACTAGTTGATTGACTTTCACACCTATTGTTAACCGGTTGTCAAACAAATCTCAAGTGGTCATTTGAGCGTATACAATAACGGCAGTCGTGACCAGCATACGTGGTAATTATGCATTGACCAATGTCGGCGAAGTTGTTAGTTAATTAAAGTGGTAATTTATGGGACATGTGGAATTAAATATCGCTCAGTTTTAATTAATGACCCAAGCATCTGGCCTTTTAAGTTGTGAATCAACATGAACTGTTTTTACTATGATCAGTAATGGGTGTGATGTGTCATCCGATTTATTCGCCATATAAGCAGGTGAAGTGGAAGACTACGAAGCAAGGCGAGATAACAGACTTCTTCAATACCGGACGTGTATAACTTTCATGTATAACTTGTACTGGGTTCCATGTGATAGTAAATTATGATATGCAGTGAATGTGGTTCCGGGTCCGAAGTAGTGATGGGGCGACTGGGCATGATCGTATCGGACGGGGCAATCAAGTCCGCCAATTGTATTTCGTAATCATTTTCTGTTGTTCTCATGTTCTATTGCTGTATAATGGCTATGTAAATAAAACACACATGAGTTTGCCGCTTTCATTTATTTTATTAAAGCCTGTTTCTGTTAATAAACGACTGTGACAATCAACCGTAAATGCAAATGTAAGCGCATTTATATGAAACAACGTGTCGTAATGACGACTTGTTTCACTTAGTACACTGACCAACTTGTCGATCTGTAATGGTTACAGTAGAAAATCCCGATGGGTCGAACAACGGATGGGTCGAACTAAAACTTAACCCCGCAGGCTGTTCGACCCATCGAAGTTCGACTGTATGCCTAAATGCATCAATAAATGAAGAATTTTTTTCTTCATTTTATTGATGCTTTTAGGCATATTTAATGTGTTTATAGACCTCGGTCCGTTACTTCAACCTGTGGGTAATGGTGAATGAATGCTTATTTTGCCAGAAAATGTCTCCGATGATGTCGCTGGTATGAAGAACATTTTGTGCCTACTAGGAGTGGGCATGTACCTTTAAATTTTCTCGTCTGCTGTTTATTTTTATTTTCCATTTTTCTCATCAAAAACATGCTTTGACAGCACTTTAGAATCATTTCCAATGGAAATGATTCTGAAGTGCTGTCAAATCATGTTTTAATGAGAAAGAAGTCAAAATATGAAACAACAGCAGACGTCAATTTTTGTTACCAGCATTCTAAGGGTTAACATGTTGTAGATGAAATACAGAATTTAAATTTAGTGCACATAGTAGCCCAGTTTCAGTGTAAATAGTCAGCGTACAGGTACATCAGTGCTCCAGATAAGTAATTAGTAATTGAGTATTGTCACTATAATTTCTGAAATAATTTGGTATTTCAAAATTTTAATTGGGTAAAATAAAATCACACTGCTGTTTACACATCAGAAGACAGCAATTATTGAATAGTTTTGGCTTGTCTTGGCATTTCATTAGAATTGTCTCCTTGGAGACAATTCTAATGAAATACCGAGATGTGTTTTCATGGAAAATTAAGGAAAAACATGCTATATTTGTGGTCGGTCTATTGTTTTCTGCAGCATGATAAATGTACCACAATTTTCTATTGCTTTTTGATACTCAATACTTCTGATTTCAATTGGGTTTTTTGGCAATTTTAATTGGATATTTAAGCAAATACGCAGCTTATCTGGAGCCCTGTACATGTATTAAAATCATAAAACACTAGGGTAATAAATATGTAAATTATATCACTACAGAATCATGTCAGCTTTTCTGTGAGTGGGTGGCAGGTGGGAGCATGCGATGGGTAAGTTAACAACCGGGTTCATTCTTACCGGAATTCCGACTGGAGACCAGGTGGCTTGGCCCTCACAATTACGTCTTTGGCATTTTGTATGTGACAGTTGAATCTGGTTATACCCATTTTGTGAGTATCAAGATCATTCGTAATCCTATTTTAGGGGAAGGGGCCAAGTGACTGATGTGATATGGACCGCCATGGCACCAGGTCAGGTTATTCTAATTTCAGGGCTTAATATATTTTTTCTCGATTTAAATATTCCGTTCTGTTTTGGGATTTTCCCCCCAATGCAGCAGGTTAAAACGAGATCGAACCCGTTTGCCCGGCCTTACATGACCGTAGCTGTTGATAGGCCATTAAACACCAATAAACAAACAAAAAAACAAACAGCTTCACTATATGATACTATAAATAGAATACTAGTTAACCCTTAGAATGCGGGAACCGAAAATAGTCGTCTGCTGTTAATTAATATTTTGTCTTTTCTCTCAGTAAAAACATGGTTTGGCAGCATTTTAGAATCATTTCCATAGGAAATGATTCGAAAGTGCTGCCAAACCAAGTTTTTGATGAGAAAAATGGAAAATAAAAAATATTCAGCAGACGACACAAATTAATTCAGCATTGTAAGGGTTAAGTGCTGCCTGATTTCTTATTAAATGAGTTTAATAAACATCGTATTAAATCCATCACTCGTGTTAGATCCTCTATATCGACTGCATGTATCATGTATATTTGTATATTTGAAACTTAATTTTCATGAAGGATATTAACACTCCTGGTGCAGGGAATTCAAGTTCTGTGTTGTTTTATCTGGTAGATATTATATAATTAATAGGAGTGATATAAAGCTATCTGAGCCAATGAACATGCTTTGAACCATGTGAGTGCCATTAATTAACAAGAGAAGTCTTCTGTTTTAACCATCAGGCGCTGGGAATCATTGATGAAGATGCAATTTATCTTAAATCATCAGAAAATAGAGAGAAAACATGATCCAGGCATCTGTCATGATTGGAGGATATGATTCTCGATCGGCACCTGCAGATCAGTGCTGTAGGTTGAAAATGGGGCCTAGGGGATTTGTGACCAGTTTCAGCTCATGATTAACCGATTTCAGGACACGATAATTTTCGTGGAAAAAAATCTCATGATTTCGTTTATTTCTCCATAAAGGTATATGTTGTTACCACTCATTTGAACCGTCTCGTTGAGACGATTCAAATGAGTGGTAACAACATATACTTTTGAGATGAAATTAAGAAAATAGGATTTTTTTCTCTTAACAATTTTCATACTACATATATGTACTATATTTGTATCCCATCTTTAATGGGTTAAATAGCATACTTCTGTAGTCTGATAGAGATTTATATTGCTTGTTAGAAGCATCATGTCTGTTTCATTGATGGAATGGCGAAAAGTGCAGATTCTGATCCTGACTGCGAGGGAGCGCCAGCAACCGCAGCATTTACTTCCTGAAAAATCCAATATGTGAACAATAAATCAGATTTATATTGCTTGTTAGAAGCATCATGTCTGTTTCATTGATGGAATGGCGAAAAGTGCAGATTCTGATCCTGACTGCGAGGGAGCGCCAGCAACCGCAGCATTTACTTCCTGAAAAATCCAATATGTGAACAATAAATCAGATTTATATTGCTTGTTAGAAGCATCATGTCTGTTTCATTGATGGAACATGGCGAAAAAAGTGCAGATTACTGGATTCCTGACTGCGAGAGTGCGCCAGGGCAACCCGCCAGCCATGTACTAATCCTGAAAAATCCAATATGTGAACAATTTAAATCAAATTTATATTGCTTGTTAAAAAGAAGCATCCAATGTCTGTTTCATTGATGGAATGGCGAAAAGTGCAAGATTCTGAAATCCTGAACTGCGAGGGAGCGCCAACAACCGCAGGCAATTACTTCCTGAAAAAATTCCAATATGTGACCAAGTTTAAATCAAATTTGATTATTGCTTTTTAAGAATCATCAATGTCTTTTCATTGGATTTGGACATTGGCGAAAAAGTGGCAGATTCTGATTCTGACTGGCGAAAAGGTCGCCAGCAACCGCAGCATTTACTTCCTGAAAAATCCAATAGGTAACACTTGAAATCAGCTTTAATTGCATGGGTTAAGCGCCATCAATGTCCCTGTTTCATTGATTTGAATTGCGAAAAGTTGCCAGAAAATTCCTGTATCCAGATGCGTAGGAAGCGCCAAGCAACCGCAGCATTTAAACTTCCTGAAAAATCCAATATGTGAACAATAAATCACGATTTATTATTGCTTGTTAGAAGCATCATGTCTGTTTTGATTGATTGTGAATGGCGAAAAGTGCAGAATTCTGATCCTGACTGCGGGGAGGGAGCGCCAGCAACCGCAGCATTTACTTCTGTTAAAAATCCAATATTGAACAATAAACAGATTATATTTCTTGTTAGAAGCATCATGTCTGTTTCATTGATGGAATGGCGAAAAGTGCAGATTCTGATCCTGACTGCGAGGGAGCGCCAGCAACCCGCAGCATTTTACTAAAAAATCCTGAATAAATCAGATATGTTGAACTATATCAGATTATATGCTTGTTAGAAGCATTCATGTCCTGTTTCATGATGGATCGCGAGTGGCAGATCAGATCTGACTGCGAGGGAGCGCCACAACCGCAGCCATTTACTTCCGAAAAATTCCAATATGAACCAATAAACAATTTATGCTTGTTAGAACATTTATGTCTTGGTTCCATGATCCAATGGCAAGTGCCAAATTCTGAATCCTTTGACTGCGAAGGGAGGCGCGCCCGCAGCCATTATCCTGAAAAATCCAATATGTGAACAATAAATCATGCATGAGTGATGATTTATATGGTATTTATTGAACAACTTTACTGATTTCATAAGAAACAAGGCTATGCTAACATTCTTATGTAATCAGTCACATTGTTTAATAAATATCATATTAAATCAACACAAACTTACTGTCAGATTCAGTGTATTTCATAAGTAAATCAGCATACATTGAGGTGGCACGGACATTTCCATGTTTACTGCGCTATAGTGCATTATTCTTTTTAATACGCCGTGTTATTACAGTGTGAAAACCCATTTATTGCAATAAAAGGTTATTATAGGAATGAATGGCCTTTTTGTGGAATTTATCGGGGTATAAACTTGGAAAAGTCGCGGGAATACTGGACGAAGGCCGGAAGGCCTCGTCCAGTATTCCCGCGACTTTTCCAAGTTTATATCCCCGATAAATTCCACGAAAAGGTCATTCATTCCTTATAATTCCAGCATTTGAAATAAATTCATCAAGAAAATGTGTTTATTTTCCGTTTTCTTAAGAATTATTTTAACTGCGCCTGACGGTTACGGAAAGTAGTTTGGCGTGGGAGTTTACTGGGATATAAATTCTGGACAGAGACTTGCTACGGGCCAATCAAATGTTAGGGAATTGTGTAAATATTTTTGTGCTGGAATTATTACCATGTAAATATAGGTTTTTTCTTATTTCTGAACACTTCCTAATTGCGACAAATAGTTATATGTTCTTTGTTATAAGACAAATAATTTTTCAGAGAATTTTATTATTGCAATTCACCAATTACCAAATTAATTTATACAGCTAGCAATCTTTTGTAAATTAATGCTAATAAAATTCAACAATATATTTCTGTGTCTAGGCGTACAAATGGTCTTATAAGTGGTCGATAAAACCGAGTGTGAAAATATTTCAGTTCTCATGGGCAAAACAATTTCGTCCATATTATTTGATCATTAAATGTCTGCCCGATTCATAAAAATCTGGCTTTTATGACACAATTACTTCCCCATTTTCAAGTATAAGTATTTATAATTCCAGCACAAAAATATTTTACACAATTCCCTAACATTTGATTGGTCCGTAGAAAACGGAAAATAAACACATTTTCTTGATGAATTTATTTCAAATGCTGGAATTATAAGGAATGAATGGCCTTTTTGTGGAATTTATCGGGGATATACTGGACGAGGCCTTCCGAAAAATTACAATTTTCGAAAAAAAAATAAAATTTTTTTTGATTTTTTTTCCAAAATTGTAATTTTTTATCGCTTCGTCCAGTATTCCCGCGACTTTTCCAAGTTTATACCCCGATAAATTCGACAAAAAGGCCATTAATTCCTATAATATTCAACCTGTGAAATGTGTTAAATATGCAGCTACAATTGAATGTGTCCATAGAAGAATGGGGCTAAGTTCAGAGCTCCAGATAAGGTGCGTATTGGCGTATTGTACGCAATTATTTTAGCTGAATACGCATTGATTATAAAAAGTGTGAGTACAAAATACGCACAGCAATGTGACAATACGCATTGATTTTCAAATTGAGTGGTGAAAATACTGTCATAAAGTTGAAAATTCATTAAGTGAATGTTTAAATTTGTTGCATTTTTTTTATCATTTATTCCCTATTTAGTAATGAAAACAATCAATAATCCATTTGTAATAGTAAAATACGCAATGATTTTGAAATCAGGGGGTATAGTACGCTTTAGACACAAAACTTATCTGGAGCTCTGTAAGTTTATAATGGATTTAGTCCTCTTTTTCCACCTACCCCTTCAGTTGATATTAGGTGGTAGAATGGGACCATATTTATACTCCCCAAATTATTTCTTTTTTCGGGGAGCATATTATAGTGACCGCTTTGTTGAGTTTTACGTTAAAGTTTTTCAAATTGCCCATCTCTGTGACGGCTTGGGGTATAAGCTTGAAACTTCATTATAGGAATGAATGGCCTTTTTGTGGAATTTATCTGGGTATACACTTGGAAAAGCCACTTTCGCAATTGGCGATAAAAATAAACAATTGGCGATAAAAAATCACAATTTTCGAGAAAAAAATAATATATAGAGCGATAAAAATAAACAATTGGCGATAAAAAATCACAATTTTCGAGAAAAAAAATATTTTTTTTTTCGAAAATTATAATTTTTTATCAACAATTGTTTATTTTTATCCTATTGGTTATTATAGGAATGAATGGCCTTTTTGTGGAATTTATCGGGATATAAACTTGGAAAAGTCGCGGGAATACTGGACGAAGGCCGGAAGGCCTCGTCCAGTATTCCCGCGACTTTTCCAAGTTTATATCCCCGATAAATTCCACAAAAAAGGCCATTAATTCCTTATAATTCCAGCATTTGCAATAAATTCATCAAGAAAATGTGTTTATTTTGCGTTTTCTTAAGAATTATTTTAACTGCGCCTCACGGTTACGGAAAGTAGTTCGGCATGGGAGTTTACTGGGATATAAATTTTGGACAGAGACTTGCTACGGGCCAATCAAATGTTAGGGAATTGTGTAAATATTTTTGTGCTGGAATTATATACAATTTGATGACCATCCATATTTTCATTGTATACCCTACCCATGCTGCCCAAAGGAGCCCAAGGTCAAATCATTTAGATTTTTTTTTAATGCTTACGTGTTTTTCAAATTGCTATATCTCTGTGAATGCTTTCGATATCAACTTGAAACATCATATACACATTGATCACCATATATTGTGATTAATAACCATACTATATATACACCAATACCCAGGGCCAAGGCCTTTGAATTTAAATCCCGGCGTCATTGGGGAGCATTTGTTGGATTTACCGACCATCTAGTTTGATTATAGCCCCCAGCTAAAAAAAGGTGCCTTACAAACGTTAGGCAACCAACTGGTAAAGGGCCTTTAGGACAATGTGTAACCAGTGCAGATCCTGATCTTCAATTGAGACAATCCATATGATTTGGTATCTTAAAACATTTCCAATATCTCATGGAAAATATTTACAAAATATTTCGTAAATCACGTCGAAAGATAGACAAAATTTTCATAGCAAATGCAGAATTCTCTTTTCGATATACAAAATTTTCATAGCAAATGCGGAATTTTGTCTATCTTTCGACGTCATTTGTAGAAAATATCACTTTCTGTCAATATATTTCATGAAAAATCACACATGTTCTTAGGTGCAAAATAACATGGCGTGTCTCATTTGTTCTCATCCAGTTAGTAGACAGATACTGGTTATTCATGAACACAAACTATGTTAGATTTATTAAACGGCTACCAGTGTAGACCCTGGTCAGCTAGCTGGTCAGAATCTACACTGCTAAAATAGCAAGACCCATTTGTCTTGGCGAGTTTCACATTTGCAGATTGTCGGAATTTTTGTGTGTCTTTAAAAGACACTGGAAACTGAATATAAGGTGTTGTTTGTTCAAGAATTCCAGCTAATTGTTTTACATCAGCAATTAAACACTTGAAGTAGCTGACATTTAATTAATTAACATTTCCTCGGGATGACAAATAAGGAAATTGTTCCTTCTGACAGAACTAGACTTATATTTTTATGTCAGCAAGTCAGCATAGAACATTATCAGTTGTCACTCACATGATAGTGACAGAAAAAACTACAATTTACAAGAAAATAATTGTTTTTCACACTCGAAGCATAAGTTCGACTACATGTACCTATTTATTTTATTATTGCTAACCAACATATTTAAATTCATTCTAAAAGTGAACTTGATTCATTCAAGATTATAGTTTAGAAATCATTGTTCATAATTGAGTAAATCCATATGTCTCGACTATGTGGCCATCTTGAAACAACAGTTGACCCTTTCAAACATAAATAACTGCAATGCACTTTGATATGTTAACTTAAGAATCAATCCAATTGTCATAAAATGATTTTCAGACTGGTCCATTTATATGAAGGGGGTGTGTGTTTTTTCTAAAATATATGAAAATTACTTGCAAAAGAGTGCTGATCCTGATGATCCTGATAGTGGTGTTTGCAAACAGTGTAGATCCAGATGAGATGGCTCGTTACGCAAACAGTGTAGATCCAGATGAGACTGTTTGCAAACACCACTATAGAGGGCGGCTGTAGTGTTGAACGGGTTAACCTTGAGTTTGATTATCGCTGAAGTGCACGACAGTCGAGTCATTTTAATCGGGTATCTGAGTTGCATATTGTATGGCATCTGAGTATAATATTTCTCCCCGCACTCATAGAGCGAAGTACAATTATATGGTGGTATCTCAAATAACCACCCAGATAAGCAATTAAATGAAAAACGAGTGATACATTTCTTAGTAAACATGTAAATGGGGATTATTTAAAAGAAATTAGATTAGCTAGATGTTGTGACGAATGGAATGTGTAAGATTGATGACATGCTCTAGATTCTTTGCAAATGTCAGAACTTCAATTTTGTCAGTGGGTGGCCCAAATATGTGGCTGGATAAATTGGGCTTATGGGTTTTGTGACCAGTGTAGCTCCTGATCAAATAGCACACTCCTGTCTATATTGCTTGTTGGAAACATGAAGTGTTTCATTGGTGGACTGGGGATGAATTGTGGCCTAGAGGTTAGGACTCAGGGGCCCGTTTCACTAAACTTCGTACGACTAAAATATTTGTAAGTGAAAATTTAGGATCAATTTATTGAGCATAGGTTGCATATGCTTGAAAATGAGGTTATATCCCAACATGCCAGACCTTTGCTGTTGCTGGGACATAACGCCCATTCAGTTCCTTTGGTGGAATGGCAGTGCAGTAGCCTATTTCATCAACATTGCAAAGTATACTTTAGTAGCAAAGTATACTTTGAGGGAGAAATTTTCAATTTTTTGAAAAATTTATTAATTTTTATTATATACTGAATTTATTACATTATCACAGCCAAATTGGCTGTGATAATGTAATAATTCAGTATAATAAAAATTAATAAATTTATCATAAAATTGAAAATTTCTCCCTCAAAGTATACTTTGCTAGTAAAGTATACTTTGCAATGTTGATGAAATAGGCTACAGATCTTGATCAGACTGTGCAGATGCACAAGCTGATCTGGATCCATACTTGTCGCATAACCCATACGACCCATTTCTCCAGGCAGTCACATATGTCATAGTAGTGTCCAGGGCTCCAGATAAGGAATTAGTAATTGAGTATTGTCACTCCATCATTTCTGAAACAATTGGGTATTTGAACATTTTAATTGGGTAACATGAAATCACACTACTGTTTACACATCAACAGACCGCAATATATATAGTTTTGAATATATAGTTTTTTTATTGTAAATATTCAGTTCTGATTTTGGGATTTTCCCCCATTTGTACTTGTACATGTACTTGTACAGGTAACATATGGGATTTAGTGCTAAACCCATTGACCTGGCCTTAACTGACCTTAGCTGTTGAACCCCAACAAACAAACAAACAAACAGATTTATCAATGGCTACAATTGTGACCTAACACCTGGGGGTTGGTGGGGGTATCTTCCAGAGTAAGGTCCATTTTGTCTGTGCTGTCTGTACTCAACAAATGGGAGTTAAAGGTACATGCCCACACAGTAGGTTATACTATAGTGATACAGATACTTTTGTATATTCTGTACGTATGACATGTTCATTCACCGTTACCCCATGTATTGATTGGCATTATTATACATTTTATATCTAACAACAATTTTCACACTGATATCAGGGGCGATAACCGTGTTTCTTTAACATGTTAACGGACATTACTATTTATTTTTGATGTGCGATGATCATACTTTATAATCTGTCGAATTTAATTTTTTCAGGTGACGCATTTCATTAGTATAATAAGTAAAAAATATGCCTCATTTGCATATGAAAATACAATGTAGCCTGATACCACCGCGTGTCACTATCAGTAAAATAAATATTACTAAATGATCATAATCTGTATAGCGGGCACTTGTAATTTTTAACACTGGTGGAATATTGTTACAATTATACACTTATTTAATTCCTATAAAGAACATTTTGTGCTTACTGAGTGGGCATGTACCTTTAAACTTAACGGCGGGGCAACTGTTCCATGTACCTTTATCAATGGATACAAATATGACTCAACACCGTGGCTTATGACATTTTTACCAGTTGAATTCATACAAGTAACCTGATACAGATGCATAATGTTTGCTTGAGGCATCAATTATGCTTCCTAAATACATCAGCGAACAGTGTAGTCCCAGATCAGACTGCGCAGATGCGCAGTCTGATCTGGGACTACACTGGTCGCAAAGTCAGTAAGCCTATTTGTGTTAGGGCGATCAGTCACAAATATCTAGCTTTCTACCAAACAAATTATCCTTCCTTAATCCACAGGAAGCAGTTCTGGAACTTGGCACTTGACCCCGATTCTGGTAAAAACTCCCTCAATTATTTTTATCCATCCATGCATTCCAGTCTGTATTTAGCCTTACAGACCATACAGCCAACATTTGCAAACCCAGGTGTACATCCCGAAAAGCTGGCTCGTAGCAAGCTGTCTCATCAAGATCAACAATATTTCTCGGTATTTATTCCGATTTTATTCCGTTTTCCTCATATGATTAATGAACTCGACAAAAAAACCTTGCCATGAACCACTCAATGCTCGTTCGTTATCTAGGGGTGAAAGGGTTAAGGACCTAGTTGTTGAACTGACATAAAACACCATTCAATCAATCAATCACAGGACTCATGATGGGAGGTTATATGCATATCTCAATTTGGAATCCAACACATATAACAGAGAATCCATCCTAAACTCTTTGCATGCTGGGAAATTTGTGGGCTATAAATAGTTCAAAAATAGCAGATGACAATTCATTATATTTTCTTTTATTTCTCCTTATAAATGTCATGAATATGTCTTGGAATTTTACAGAGAGAAATATAACATATACTCCTAATTCGTTTGGCGGATATTTTCGCCGCTAGCAAGCAAAGAATTAATAACCCTTTCAACACCACAGGCCTGTATAGAGTATTGGCAAAAAGTGTAGATCCAGATGAGCCGGCTCGTGACGATCCGTCTCATCAGAATCTGCACTTTTTTTGGCAAATAATTTTTATATTTTTTGAAAGCAAAAACACCCCCTTTTTCATAAATGAACTAGTCTGAAAATCATTTTCTGACGATTGGATTGTTTGCAAAATTAACATATCACAGTCCATTACAGTTACTTAGGGGTGAAAGGGTTAAATACCTGGATTTACACATGAAGCTAAATTATCTCATGCATGTGACACTTGGCATCAGATCAGGATATTTTTTATTTCATTGCTGCCAAAATTGCTTTGCTCTTCCCATATTCCTGTCTTTATATGACCTTGCTGTTGAATGAACATAAAATTCTATTCACCCAATCAAAAAAATGTAGCACAGGTGTTGGAGAAACTATATGCTGGAACTGCGTGTGACATCCAAGCTAAAAAACAAATTATACCTTGCTTGAAATTGTAATGTACATTAATTGTCTAATCTAAAGTTAATAATTATTATACCACCACCCATGGCACCCTCTCCCCGCCTTCCCATCTGGTCATACATGTGCATAGGTTTCTGAGGGCAAGTATTTCTCACATTTTGTCTAGGCAGTGGCTGGGGCATCCAGGGTTTCCGCTGGGGAAAATAAAAAAAACCAACACTTCAAAAAAAAAAGAAATAAAAAAAAAAAATATATATTTGAAAATTGTAATTTTTTATCGCCAACTGTTTATTTTTATCACCAATTGCGAAAGTGGCGATCGCCTGCGGAATCCCTGGGCATCCGTAAGCCCCTGCTTACTTGCTCTAGTTGTAATACGGGACTATTAACCGTATTGGCAAAACGTGTAGATCCAGATGAGCCGGCTCGTCATGAGCCGTCTCATCAGGATCTGCACTTTTTGCAAGTAATTTTCATATTTTTGAGAGCAAAAACACCCCCCTTTTCATAAATGAACTAGTCTGAAAATCATTTTCTGACGATTGGATTGGTTGCAAAATTAACATATCAAATTCAATTCCAGTTACTTATAATAATGGGGTGGACGGGTTAAATGTACATACATTAGCCCACCTGGTTTTCTACACATTCTGGGCTTATTTCCGGGCCTGGGGTCTGTATACCCTGGCAAATTTCCTTTCCGACTAATCAAGTACTTTTCCAGATCAGCTGGTTTCTAACAAACGAGTATACAATGTTTATTTACCAAGGCATGGCAGATTGGCACAGCTTAATTGTCAATTTAAAACAGCGTAGACCAAGATCAGCCTGCACGCAAGTGCAGGCTGATCTTGGGTCTACGCTGTTTGCTGAGATAGACATGTATGCGACTTACCGACTTACTGATATCTATTACATTAACAGGTGATCAATACTTATTTGCACGACGTCTGTTTCTGGTGATACATGGTGGCTGGGCTGGTAAAATTACAAAGCAAACGTTCCCGAAGTCTCCTGCACAGTAATACCCAACAGATACTGAGATCAGGAGAAGCCTACTTATTTTTTCAGCAGACCTGCTTGGAGCATGTGGATTAGGTTTTGTTATGACATTAAGCTCTTTGATCTTGTAGGGGATAATCAGACTGCTATTTTAGCCGAGGTTGAAGGATTGTGCTCATAGATTGCTGGAATAAATTCGCTGAGTGGATCAAGATAATTGTGCATATTTGTAGATAATGTGAATGGTGTATAATCTCTGTTTCCCTGGATAGGATTTAAACTTATTTGAGGAAATTTTTATTTCACGTTATTTGTATAAATACATTTTATTGAATAACAATTTACATCAATTTAGGGAGATAAAGTGGATGGGATAAAAGATAACTTTATTTTGTAGATAAGACTAATATTCATGATGAAAATCTGTATTTCCATGGATACTATTTAAAGGTTTTCAGAGAATTTTTGTTTCACAATATTTGTGATAATAATAATGTTTGTGGTGAAAATCATTGTTTCCATGGATTCTATTTAAAGGTTTTTAGGAAATGTTTGTTTCACAATATTTGTGATAATACTATTTAAATGTCATAAAAGATATGGAAGCTTTTTAGGAAATTTTTGTTGCTTTGTTTTGCAATATTTGTGATAATACAAGATAAATTGGGACGGTCTACAATTTTATAAAATAATATTGAATGATGTATACTGATATTGAATGATGGTGCTGTTAAGACATGTGGCAATTATTGGATTAAAATGAAGGGGAAAAGTAATGAATTAATTGAAGTTGAAAAGTTTGTATTTTAGCACACAACTAGATCTTATGACATTTAGTCCCTCAGCTGACAAAAATGTTTTCAATCAGTGTAGTCCCAGATCAGCCTGCCCATCTGCGTAGTCTGATCAGGGCCTGCACTGTTTGCTGTTCAGTTTGTTTATTAGCTTGACACTTGCAACTATTGTAGTCCCAGACTGATCAGAGCCAACACTGTTCACCTTACAGTTCGTTTAGCTCAGACATTTGTGACAAGTGTAGTCCCAGATCAACCTGTGCATTGTCACAATCTGATCAAGGCCTACATTGTTCACCAGATAGAAGCATGCAACCAGTGTAGACTCAGATCAGCCTGCACATCCGTGAAGTCTGATCTGGTCTTACAATGCTCACTTGTGTAAACATGTGTACAAGCTAATTATTGGATTTACATTTATTGAGCATAGGCTGCATATGCAGCCTATGCTCAATACATGTAAATCCAAATACACTTGATCAGAATCTCCATGGATCTACAATGTTGCAATTTCTGCTGGCATCAAATTTGTGATAATGTTTGCTAATGTTCTTGCAGAAAATCAACCTCCAATTGCAATCTGTTCAATATCAACAACAACAACAGTGGCTGAAAGTGTTGAAATCTTGAAAATATTACTTGATATTTTCCTTAATATGAAACGGATTTTGATGAAATATGGCGCAGCAAACGCGTCTTCATGAGCTGCATTTGATGGTCCAGGAAGTTTGGCACAGACGTATGTCGTTTTTGTGAAGAATCGATATTGATTCTTCGGAAAAACGACAGAAGTTTGGGCGAAAATACAGAGACCCATATTTCATCAAAATCCGTTACGTAATAAGGACACTATAAAAGAATACATACTTTGAATGAGATGGATTCTGGAACTTTCAGTCAGTACTTGTTGTTAGTACCACGTGATCATACACACCTTGAATACTAGTGTACGTAGTCTATAAATGTCTTATGGTGCTTCAGTGTCGATTTCACATCTGCGGCGATCAAATTGCTCATATATAGACTGACACTCCTCTCATAGTATACATACATTGCACTTGTGTAATAATTACATTCATATAAATGTAATAATGAAGGGCTCCAGATAAGGAATTAGTAATTGAGTATTGTAACTCCATCATTTCTTAAGCAATATTGGGTATTTCAAAATTTTAATTGGGTAAAATAAAATCACACTACTGTTATACGCATCAACAGACAGCAATTATTGAATTATTTGCTTCAAAATGAAAACAAGTCTTGGCATTTCATTAGAATTGTCTCCTTGGATGTGTTTTCTTAGAAAATTAGAAAAAATATGCTATATTTTTGGTCAGTTTATTGCAGCATGATAAAGGTACCATAAAATTGTATTGCTTTTTGATACTCGCTACTTCTGATTTCAATTGGATTTTTGGCCATTTTAATTAGATATTTAAGCAAATACGCAGCTTATCTGGAGCGCTGTAATGATTTGTCATCAGAAAAGAAAAGAGGCTGCATACTCAGATCATGGTCTGTACCCTCTAATGCACCTGGGGTGGGTGGCAGGTGGGAGCATGTGATGGGTAATTTAATGATCAGGGTTCATCTTACCAGAATTCCCATTGGAGACCAGGGGGCCGTTTCACTAAACTTTGTACGACTAAAATGTTCGTAAGTGCAAAATTATGATAGCCTTTAAATTTCACATTAACATTGTTTTCTTGTGAATTATTATTGGATTTACATTTATTGAGCATAGGCTGCATATGCAGCCTATGCTCAATAAATGTAAATCCATAAATTGAAATTTACAGACGATCTTAAATTTGCACTTACGAACATTTTAGTCGTAAGAAGTTTAGTGAAACAGGCCCCAGTAGCCTATTTCACCAACATTGCAATGTATACTTGTCTAGCAAAGTATACTTTGAGGGAGAAATTCTCAATTTTATGATCAATTTATTAATTTTTATTTTACTTAATTTATTACATTATCACAGCCATTTTGGCTGCGATAATGTAATAAATTCTGTATAATAATTCTGCATACTTTTAATCATCAAATATATGCAGTTGTTAGTTTTGTATGAAATAATGCATTTCAGGAAAAATAAATGATTACTCCCTCAAAGTATACTTTGCTAGATAAGTGAACATTTATAGCGATGTGTTCCAATTGCTATCACATACATTGGCTGTTAAGGCCAATTTTCTCATGTGTTCTTTCTGGATCCTAAATCCAACTGTGACTCCCTCCCATACATTTGTATACAATTTATCATATTAGTGGGAAAGGTTTTCCATTGTTTATATTGCAGTGTGAGTTCTTGTATACATTGGAATCACAGTTTATATACAACAGCAACTTGTTCTTATCGAGCATATATCTTTGATACTCAGTCTTAAATTGTTCCTCGATGAATGAAACAGCATGTGGTGTTCTTTAAGTCTGTGATGTTTGATCTGGCACTACACTGGTTAAAATCTCAACAAGCTCTCTATAATAACTGAAGCCATGCCTTGGCATTATCTTCTCGTGTAGGCATATTTTTCAGGTAATTATTTTCAAACTTGTATTTCCTTTAAAATTCACTGAAACTATAACAAAACTTTCGGCTCCAATTTGGAATATAATACAGAGCTCCAGATAAGGTGCGTATTTGCGTAAATACCCAATTAAAATTGCCAAAAACCCAATTGAAATCAGAAGTAGTGAGTATCAAAAAGCAATTAAAAATTTGTGGTACCTTTATCATGCTACAGAAAACAATAAACGTCACCACAAATATAGCATATTTTCTTATTTTTCTTCCATGAAAACACATCTTGGTATTTCATTAGAATTGTCTCCAAGGAGACAATTCTAATGAAATACCAAGATGTGTTTTCATTTAGAAGCAAAATATTCAATACATGCGGTCTGCTGATGTGTAAACAGTAGTGTGATACTATTTTACACAATTAAAATTTTGAAATACCCAATTGCTTCAGAAATGATGGAGTGACAATACTCAATTACTAATTCCTTATCTGGAGCCCTGAGGGTTTCAATGAAAACAATGAAAACAATGCTTTTGTTTCTTTGGTTTGAGACCGTTCAATAATTTGATTTACTGGTGTTGATAGGCTGTTAAACACCAGTAAATCAAAGTGTCGAAGGGTCTCAAACCAAAGAAACAAAAGCATCGTTTTGACGTCGTTTTCATTGCTTTTAACTTGAAAATTATGTTTTTGTAGGTTTAAACGTGACACGTTTAAATCAACGAAAACATCGTTTTCTAATTATAAAAACGAAAACAAATTGCAAACAATGTGTAAACGATAGGTAATTGTTTGTTTGTGGAACCAGGAACAAATCCTGTACGTTAGTTACTTTCCATTAACCGTTAGACCGCTACATACAACAATTGGCGTCTGCTGTTGCAGGGCGGGGGCGTATTGGTATGTGATACGGGAGATAATTTGAATCTCGTGCCCATATATGGATATGTTTCTCTAATTGGTTCTGTGATCAGATGAGCTTTTGATGCTTCTTAGTAATTGTGCTTTTTGTAGTGTAATTAGCTCTTGATATTTCTTGACGTCTTGTAGACCGATATACTTCAGTTAATGGTACATACATAATGGTGGACAATTTCTGCCATCTACTTAACATGTAATAATTCCAGCACAAAAATATTTACACAATTCCCTAACATTTGATTGGTCCGTAGCAAGTCTCTGTCCAGAATTTATATCCCAGTAAACTCCATGCCGAACTACTTTCCGTAACCGTCAGGCGCAGTTAAAATAATTCTTAAGAAAACGGAAAATAAACACATTTTCTTGATGAATTTATTTAAAATGCTGGAATTATAAGGAATGAATGGCCTTTTTGTTAAATTTATCGGGGATATAAACTTGGAAAAGTCGGGGGAATACTGGACGAGGCCTTCCGGCCTTCGTCCAGTATTCCCGCGACTTTTCCAAGTTTATACCCCGATAAATTCCACAAAAAGGCCATTCATTCCTATAATAACTTCTTTGTTGTACATGTATTGGTAATTGGCTTGAAATTGCATATGCATATTTCTCATCATTCAAATGTTCATTGCCCACCCCACCCATGCTCCCCAGTGCCCAAGGTCAAGGTCAAATAACTGTTCAGTAGATGTGTGCGTGTTTCTCCATTCTTCATTCTCCTTAACAACAATAATTCGCCTCCGATATGTTAACTACTCGCGAGAGGTATATATATGGAGCGGGGTAGCAATTTTGTTTCTACATTCTCCTATGAATTCTTTACCTTATGAGCGATTGGCTTGAAACTTCATAATATTATGTATGTTTGTCATCATTCCTAGTTTTATTCCCCAACCAACCCATGCTCCTCCCCCTTTCTCAAGGCCAAAGGTCATACAACTTTGAAATTTCATTTTTAGTAGATTTTCAATTTTGGTTCAGTAGATCTGCTGACTTCTTCTTTACCGTATGAGTGATTTGCTTCAAACTTCATGTACATGTTTGTCATCATCCATATTTTTGTTTCATACTCCATTCATGCTCTCCCCATGCCAAAGGAGATCAAATGAAATTTCCAGTTCAGTATAGATGCCTGCTCTTTTCTCCATTCTCCTATAACTTCTTTACTGTATAACTATCAGCTTAATGTGCATGTTTATGATCCAACCACCATGGCGATGGGATACATGCCGATGGTGGCAATCCTTTGCATGCTGGGAAACTTGTAGGTTATAAATAGTTGAAAAAGCAGCAGATGAAAATTCATTATATTTTCTCTTTTTTTCTCCCTGTAAATATCAAGAATATGTCTGGGAATTTCATTAGAATTGTGTCCGGAGGACACTATTCTAATAAAATTCCAAGACATATTTACACAGAAATATAAGAAAACTGCTCCTAGTTTGTTGGCCGTTATTTTCACTGCTACTTTGCAAAGAGTTAAAATCATATATAAAATGCACGAGAATGACTTAGTTATCACTTTACGATGTTCAGTAGATGGCAGAATTATTCCACCATATATACCGTGGTATCCAGAGGCAGATCTTTGACAATGGCAGGCATCCCAGACATTGCCGACCGGTCACGTCATTCGCTGTTACCTTACCCGAGTCTTTGGATGTCATTCCCAGACACAAACATTCACTGTATTGAAATAACATAATTTGTAATGCACACCATCGTGCATCTTTGCAGACTGTTCAACAGGCAATTACCAATAACGGTCTTAGATTTAGCCCGGAGATTTGTTTGTTGTGCAGTTTAAGTGATAGTATGGTATTTTCTGATTTTCCGTTTAGGTTGATCTCACAGGTTGAAGGAACGGACCGAGGTCTATAAATACATTAAATATGCCTAAAAGCATCAATAAATGAAGAAAAAAAAATAAGCTAAACATTTTTTTTTACTAGTATATGGATGAAGTAAAATAATTTGTTTAGCTTTTTTTTTCTTCATTTATTGATGCTTTTAGGCATATTTAATGTATTTATAGACGTCGGTCCGTTACTTCAACCTGTGGTTGATCTATGACAGTGTCAGGTACATGGTTGTGACTGGAGAAATAGGGCTTATGGGATTTGTGGCCAGTGTTGCTTCCGATCAAATAGCGCACTCCAGTGGCCCGTTTTACTCCACTACGTATGACTAAAATGTTCGTAAGTGCAACATTATGATAGTCTGTACATTTCACATTAACAATGTTTTCTTGTAAACAATTATTGTATTTACATTTATTGAGCATAGGCTGCATATGCAGCCGATGCTCAATAAATGTGAATCCATTAATTGAAATTTCCAGACGATCCTCAATGTGCACTTATGAACATTTTAGTCGTACAAAGTTTAGTGAAACACCCCCCTGTAGCCTGATAGCAATCTATATTGATTGCCAGAAGCATGACAGTGCTTCATTATAGGAATGAATGGCCTTTTTGTGGAATTTATCGGGGTATAAACTTGGAAAAGTCGCGGGAATACTGGACGAAGGCCGGAAGGCCTCGTCCAGTATTCCTGCGACTTTTCCAAGTTTATATCCCCGATAAATTCCACAAAAATGCCATTCATTCCTTATAATTCCAGCATTTGAAATAAATTCATCAAGAAAATGTGTTTATTTTCCGTTTTCTTAAGAATTATTTTAACTGCGGTTGATGGTTACGGAAAGTAGTTTGGCATGTGAGTTTACTGGGATATAAATTTTGGACAGAGACTTGCTACGGACCAATCAAATGTTAGGGAATTGTGTAAATATATTTGTGCTGGAATTATGATGGAGTGGAGAACAGTGCAGATCCGTTTGACTGTATATTACACAAGCTGATCTGGATCTACACTGGTCGCAAAACCTATACCCCATTTTTCCAATCGCAGCCTGATATATCATTTGAGCCCAGCAAGGGCCTGGCACCAGATCAGGATACTGTCATTTAGTGCTGAAAGTTTTTGTTGTAAATTCCATGAGTGTAATGTGCCCCACCCAATACAGATGTTTTCCCATCTCTGTATGACTTTACTGTTAAATGGACGTAAAACCCTAATTATTCATTTTCAATCAATCAATCTATTTATCATGGTTTTGAGCTTGAGATATGAGTAAAAATCTGGTCTGGGCAATTATTGTTCACAATGGGCCCCTTTTGGCCATAGGTGGTCGGTGTGATGATATGATGGTATAATGTACTGTTTAGACCTGTTGACAGTAGAAATAAACAAACAAAAATATGTTCTCACATATGACACACGCCATGTGATTTTGTACCTTCGGACCTCTGCGTAATTTCGTTAAATACGATTACAAAATTTACAATATTTTTCATAAAGAAAGGTGATCAAATTTACAGAGTACCTGCCGAATGTAATTCCGCATGTACTCTGAAAATGTTGTCAACTTTTGATGCCATTTGCGGAAAATATTGTAAATTTTGTAAACATATTTCATGATTACGCAGATGGCCGAAAGTACAAAAGCACATGGCGTGTCTCATATGGAGTTATAATAACTCCATATATGAGAACATATTTCTTTTTCTATTAATATGTACAAAGGTCTACAACAGTATATTATACCATTTAGTTACCTAGTCGACCGCCTGTGCTTTTGGCCATATACATATCAGAGCCTACATGTATGTATGTGTTTAATTCTTTGCATGCTAGCGGCGAAAATATCCGCCAAACAAATTAGGAGTATATGTTTTATTTCTCTCTGTAAATATGTCTTGAAATTTCATTAGAATTGTGTCCTCCGGACACAATTCTAATAAAATTCCAAGACATATTCATGACATTTATAAGGAGAAATAAAAGAAAATATAATGAATTGTCATAGATCTGCTATATTTTAACTATTTATAGCCCACAAATTTCCCAGCATCCAAAGAGTTAATACATGTTTTCATTGGTATTATTGCCAGTATCTATTATACTGGTCACACATTTGTTAATGGAACTGACAACATCGTGGCATTTAGAATATCAAGCTCTAGAGAATAGTTAGCAATTTGGCCGACAATCCGACAAAATGGGCTTATTTATCCTGCCGATCTGCAGTGCATAAAGTGACCAGAATAGATGTTTGTGTGCTGATACTATCGCAATTCACAATTACTGCAACTGTATGTCTGATTTACACACTAACGGTGAACATATGCTTGTTTATCATCATCCATATTTTCATTCTCTAGTCTAATCTTGCTTTCACAATGCCGAAAGCCAAGGTCAAATCACCCTGAAATAGAAATGCATGTTAATACAGGTGATTCTCGTTATCTCGATATCGCTTACCTCGATATACCTTCTTATCTCGATATACGTCCGAGGTCCTGGCCGAATTCCCGATATAGATGTATTTTACTCCTGATAAATCGATATCGGAAACGTCGATATTTCGGTTAAGTCAAGGTGGAAATCGAGTCCCGATAGTTTGTTTCCATCAGTTTCAACACTGACTACTTTAACATTATAATCATAAATAAATGGCGTGGCAGTCGAGTCAATTGAATTTGAAGCGATTCTGTTTGGATTTTTGTTTTGCTTTTCCTGAGTCGTCGGCGGCGGCGTCGGCGGCGTCGTCATCATTCAATGTTACGTTTTCGTGTTACGGTCATTACTTCAACACCTTATCAGCTACAGTCATCAAACTTTATACATACCTTTACTATGATATGTAGATGAATATATGACTATTCTCTGGGTTTGGCGGAACAAGGCGAGACATTTGATTCCGCGAAATTCTTGTTTTAGACAGTGGTTGCTAAATTTGGCCAATTTTTATCTCAAAGATCGAATATGTCGATATATTTTGCTCAGTCCGGTCAACTTCGAGATAACGAGAATTACCTGTACTTGTTTTTACAAAATTTACTTTAAAGGTTTTGTTTGTACATGAGGTATGAGGTGGTGGTAGGCGGGTTGGGAGTGTAGTTATGCCAGCCCCTAATCATTGCGATATAGTTACATTTCTCACAAGTATATGGGTCGTGATAATACTTCATTCATTTATGCATTTGCCACATATACAATTGTTCATTTAACCCTTAGACCGCTACACACAACAATTGTCGTCTGCTATTGCTTCTATATCTTGCCTTATTAAAAGCAATAGCAGATGACAATTGTTGTGTGTAGCGGTCTAAATTGTTCTAAAGTGCTGTCAAAGCATGTTTTTGATGATAAAAATGGAAAATAGAAAATAAACGGCAGACGACAAAAAATTAAGATATCAGTGTAAGGGTTAATGTTCATTTACTGAATAACAAACAGTGAGGCCCCTGATCAGACTATATCCGTGGTGACTGTTCTGGGTTTAAACTGCTCACATAGGCAACACTAGCCCTGTTCTGTGAGATGGGGGTTCACTAGGGATTGGTTCCTGGGCTATGTGCAGAGGTAGTGAATAATTTATGGACATTCTCCCCAGCCTTGTCTATATGGGTCGTTGACGGAGAAAATGGACCGCACGACGTTTGCGACCAGCATAGCCACAGATTAGGCTGCGCGTCCGCGCAGTCTGATCTGGGCCTATGCTGTTCGCAATTCAATCGCTGAAGCATATGCTGTTAGCAAAATGATTGTACCATATTGCAGTTCGGAGGATGAGCGAAATGATTGGAGTTTACAATTGTTGTAAAGGTCCCTCTTGTCTGAGGTGGCAGCTCGATTAGCCTGATCACACAAGGACACATTACAACATGTACCAGCATTTCCATGTATTGCTGTTTGTCTGCTCAACCCACATCATCTAATAATTGTTAATTGATTGAATGAAATTTTATGTCGGTTCAGCAGTGGTGTATATAGCCGCACGTTTTCCGCTTTAATCTATAGGCAACAGGTTCCACGTAACTAATATATCACTACACCACGGTCAACTGTAAACATTTGCGTAATAGCATTTACATTTCGCACACACAAATATAGGAAAAGCCTGCAGGGCGTTAACATTCATACTTCGCTATATTGTTATTGAGTGACAATTCTACAATATGATACAAAAATATTACCATAAACTTAACTAATAAAGTGCGTATTTGCAAAATTCTTTGGTCACTCTCCACAAAGTAGAAAGTAAACATGGAACGCTTCAATCGCAAATTTGGAAAACTACTTCGTCATATATAATGCTTATCATATGTATAATGTAGTTACCGTTCCTAAATACCGTTCCTGCACTAATGATGGCTTAACCCTTTGAACCCGAAAGCCCGCTATAGCGGTTTATGCAAACAGTGTAGATCCAGATGAGCCGGCTCGTAATGAGCCGTCTCATCAGGATCTGCACTTTTTATACGACCGTTTTTAAAAAACGGTACGTATTATGCGCATAGTTCGTGTACACAACTCCTCCGAAACCGTTCAGTCGATCGATCTGAAACTATACACACGTCTTCTACACATATTGAAGATGTGCACCTTGGTGTTTTTATGGCGAAAAAATATTTTTTAAAAAAAATATCGCCTTTTTAACTTAGCCATTTTTTCTTCATTTTTCTATACATTTCTATATACGGTACAGAGTTTGTGTACACAACTCCTCCGAAACCTTTCAGTCGATCGATCTGAAACTATGCACATGTCTTCTACACATATTGAAGATGTGCACCTTGGTGTTTTTATGGGGAAAAAATATTTTTTAACAAAAATATCAACTTTTTAACTTAGCCATTTTTTCTACATTTTTCTATACAATTCTATATACGATACTGAGTTTGTGTACACAACTCCTCCGAAACCGTTCAGTCGATCGTTCTGAAACTATACACACGTCTTCTACACATATTGAAGATGTGCACCTTGGTGTTTTTATGTCTAAAAATATCACCTTTTTAACTTAGCCATTTTTTCTACATTTTTCTATACAATTCTATATACGGTACAGAGTTTGTGTACACAACTCCTCTGAAACCGTTCAGTCGATCGTTCTGAAATTATACACACGTCTTCTACACATATTGAAGATGTGCACCTTGGTGTTTTTATGTCGAAAAAATATTTTTTAACAAATATATCACCTTTTTAACTTAGCCATTTTTCTACATTTTTCTATACAATTCTATATACGGTACAGAGTTTGTGTACACAACTCCTCCGAAACTGTTCAGTCGATCGTTCTGAAACTATACACACGTCTTCTACACATATTGAAGATGTGCACCTTGGTGTTTTTATGGCGAAAAAATATTTTTTAACAAAAATATCGACTTTTTAACTTGGCCATTTTTTCTACATTTTTCTATGCAATTCTATATACGGTACAGAGTTTGTGTACACAACTCCTCCGAAACCGTTCAGTCGATCGTTCTGAAACTATACACACGTCTTCTACACATATTGAAGATGTGCACCTTGGTGTTTTTATGCTGAAAAAATATTTTTGTAACAAAAATATCGCCTTTTTAACTTAGCCATTTTTTCTTCATTTTTCTTCATTTTTCTATACATTTCTATATACGGTACAGAGTTTGTGTACACAACTCCTCCGAAACTGTTCAGTGGTCGAATCGTTCTGAAACAATACACATACACACGTCTTCTACACATATTGAAGATGTGCACCTTGGTGTTTTTATGCGGAAAACATATTTTTTAACAAAAATATCACCTTTTTAACTTAGCCATTTTTTCTACATTATTGTATCCAATTCCCTATCATTTCTACTTTACACTCTACTTTTCTATCTCTGCCTAAATTAGTATACATGTTTAGCACAACGAGATGAAGAAATAATGCTATAGACTTTCAAATGCTCATTAATGTTTCTTGCCTTGGTGACAGCTTCACATTTCTGCATCTTCGCTGTCTGGCCCATATTCGACGGGCGTATTTTGTGACTTGCGGCACTCTTGTTGAAAGTATTTTTCATATTTTTGAGAAAAAAAATACACCCTTTTCATAAATGGTCTAGTCTGAAAATAATTTTGTGACGGTTGGATTGGTTGCACAATTTACATATTCCAGGTACTTCGGGGTGAAAGGGTTAACCCATTACATGCGGAATACACCTTTAAGGGTATGAAATTTAGTAAATATTTTATTTTTATGCTCCCCAAAATGTTTTCAAATTGCTATAATCTCTGTGACTGCTTGGGATATCAACTTGAAAGATATAAAAGCAACAGCAGACGACAATTGTTGTGTGTAGCGGTCTGAGCTGTATGTATATAGGTCATTAAATAGAAATCCAATCCAATCAATCAACTCTCCCTCCCTGTGACTGAAGTACGATCAGTGCAGATCAGTGCAGAAAAAGAAACATTTTTAGGCCGCCGGCTGATAAAAGAACCTTACTACAATTGAAACAATTGTTGATCGTTAACGATTTGCAATCATTCACTCAATGTTGGGAACAATCGTTTTTGCTGACAACAGTAAAGCTACTTCAGTGACCGAATGGCGAACATTGTAGGCCCAGATCTGGGGCTACACTGGTCGCAAACGTCATATGGTCGTAGCTGGTCGCTAATTTGTCACCTGACAAGTATTTAAGTAGTAACAGTGGAAATAATTCGGTTACATTTCCAAGCATATTGGATGACGGGCAATTAGAAATTGAGATACAAATAACTTACTTGTTGTATGATGAATTTGAGTGCATTCAGGTCTAAATTAGTTCATGTAAATAATTTATGTAATGATACCAATGGCCGGTACGGGCTTTTGAAGTTTTTAAAAGTGTGTGGGTAGTAATCAAGTCAGGGTCGTAACCTGGGTGATGGGGTCTGAGGTGTCTGTTATTTTACCAGGTTTGTTTTGTATGCTAGCTTCATTCAAGAATTTACAACCATGTAAACAGTATAGCTTTAAAATAATTAGTGTACTAGAAATTACAAGTTGATATATTTTTCTGGGGGACCAAAGTCGCTCACTGCGAACAACCAGTACCAGTGTTGTAGCTACACTCAGGCTTGCTGAGGTTGGTGAGTGCACAGGTGGAAGACTCGAACCTATGACACAAAAAAAATGCCTATTAAAAAAAATCCCATTACCCCACCCACTTGGTCTCGTACAGTACCATATGCTAATATAAAGGTGAGCATAAATAGGGCCATTATAGAAAAAGCCCTCTCTTTTCAAACCATGTTGTAAATTATTCTAAAGTGCTGTCAAACCATGTTTTTGATGATAAAAATGGAAAATAGATAGCGTCTAAGGGTTAATATTATGTGTATTAATTATCAAGTTCTCTGACTTCATAATAAATCAGTCGGCAAGTTTAAAAAATATCACATTTAATCAACACAAATGTTAGAATCTGTTTATTGTATAAGTACAGCATCATACATCGAATCTGTACTCACCACCGAACTTGTTTTCTATACATATTTATTACACCCGTGTGTTTATACACTGTAACAGAGTTATTGCGCTGCGAAAGTACATTTTACATTCAGTTTAATTTACGATTACTGGGAGCTACAATACATTATTCATGATGTGATGTTAGTGGCGAGCTGTTTTATACTCCATCATAAACTGGAGGTGTGGTATTTAGACCTGACATGGGTGTTGCTATTGTGTCAACTATTTTCACAACTTATCAGCTATGTGACCAGTCGATACAGAGGCCTGTTCAGAGTTGTAAGGTTTCAACAAGTACTCGCTAACAATCGGCAATCATCTCATTGACCAGACTCATCAGAGTATTTAACTCTTTGCATGCTGGGAAACTTGTGGGCTATAAATAGTTCAAAACTAGCGGACAATATTTATACCCCCCGCAACGAGTTGTGGGGGGGGGGTATACTGGAGTCAGGTTGTCCGTCCGTGCGTCCGTGCGTCCGTGCGTCCGTGCATCCGTGCGTCCGTGCGTCCGTGCATCCGTAAAATTTAACATCAGAGAAATATTGTTATAACTTCTATTTCCTTCATCTAAAATGCTTAATATTTCACACATGCATTCCTGTAAGGCTCTACTACCATGCTGTGCCAAATACACGACCGTCCAACCCCCGCACATCCCAAGGTCAAGGTCAAATACTTAGTCTCTTTACAAAACTTAACATCAGAGAAATATTGTTATAACTTCTATTTCCTTCGTCTAAAATGCTTAATATTTCACACATGCATTCCTGTAAGGCTCTACTACCATGCTGTGCCAAATCCATGACCATCCAACCCCCGCTGATACCAAGATTAAGGTCAAATACTTAGTCTCTTTACAAAACTTAACATCAGAGAAATATTGTTCTAACTTCTATTTCCTTTATCTAAAATGCTTAATATTTCACACATGCATTCCTGTAAGGCTCTACTACCATGCTGTGCCAAATCCACGACCGTCCAACCCCCGCTGATCCCAAGGTCAAGGTCAAATACTTAGTCTCTTTACAAAACTTAACATCAGAGAAATATTGTTCTAACTTCTATTTCCTTCATCTAAAATTCTTAATATTTCACACATGCATTCCTGTAAGGCTCTAATACCATGCTGTGCCAAATCCATGACCGTCCAACCCCCGCTGATCGCAATGTCAAGGTCAAATACTTAGTCACTTTACAAAACTTAACATCAGAGAAATAAGTTATAACTTCTATTTCCTTCATTGAAAATTCTAATTATTTCACTTGTGCATTCCTCTAAGGTTGTACTATCATGCTGTGACAAATCTACAACTGTCCAACCCCCGCTGATCCCAAGGTCAAGGTCACATACTTAGTCTCTTTACAAAACTTAACATCAGAGAAATATGTTATAACTTCTATTTCTTTCATTGAAAATTCTTAATATTTCATATGCTGTGACAAATCCCCGCTGATCTCGAGGTCAACGTCACATACATACCGTATAACCTTGAATTAACGCCCCCCTCCACCCCCCCCCCCCCCCCCCTAATAATAACCCAACCCACACCCCAAATAAAAAAAATTTTTTTTTTACCAATGACCGCCAATTTCAAACACAAGTAATCCTTAAATCCTTATTTGTGTTTGAAATTGGCGGTCCTTGGTAAAAAAAAATTTCTTGGCTAATAAACGACCCCCCTTTTGTAAAATGTAAACACCTCCGGGGGCGTTAATTCGAGGTTATACGGTAGTCTCTTTACAAAACTTAACATCAGAGAAATCGGTTATAACTTCTATTTCCTTGCTCGGATCTGCTAAATATCATGAATATATCTTGGAATTTCATTAGAATTGAGTCCTGAGGACTCAATTCTAATGAAATTTCAAGACATATTTACAGAGAGAAATAAAACATATGTACTCCTAATTCGTTTGGCGGATATTTTCGCCACTAGCATGCAAAGAGTTAATTTCCCGAGGTCATTTTTGTTGGCCATCTCCCTGTATGCAAAGCAGCAAAGAGCACAAATCCATGCTGAATTAAAGTCCATTAAAAGCCATATTATAATTCAATATTTGCAAACTCGATAGATGCAGATGATAAAAAAACGTACTTGCACTGTGTCGCGTTTGGCGATTATCATGGATCGCTTGACTGTCTTGTAATTTGTAACCCCTGGAATATGAAGTATGTCGAGGGGTATATAGTTTTTGCATTCCGTCCGTCCGTCCGTTATAGTCCGTCCATAAGATTTGCGTTAAAGTTTTTGCGTACCCATTATCTCTGCAACGGTAAGTTGGATTGACTTCAAACGTCATATACTTCCTTATCATCATCCATATTTTCATTCGATACCACACTCATGCGGCCTTCATGTTCAAGGTCAAGGTCAACTTACTTAGAAATTTTGGTTAAAGTTTTTTAAATATGTACATAAAAGTTTTTGTTTGTCGGTCCAGGCAGCAGCCAGGGGTATCCGTGAGCCTCTGCTCACTTGCTCTAGTTTGTATCTGCACTATTTAATTGACAGTAATTTTACAGATTTTCATAAATGTCCTTTTTGTCGCGCCCGCTTGCGGACAGCACAATATAGTTGGCACATTGGCGTACGTATGTCTGTCCATCCGTACATACGTGTGTCCGGGTTAATGTTTTTGGTTAAAGTATTGGATGAAAATATTAAAGATGCGCTGGCTGGTCTGAATCTAGTCTGAAGGCAAATGACTTTTTGGCCTTCTTGATGATATTCAAATTGCACCACTCGCTGGTGTTGTCTAAAAATTATTGAAACGTTTAAAAACTTGAAAGACAAGATAAAAGCAACAAACTGAGTTGCGGATCAACAACACTGCTTGGCTCATTTGATAAAGATGATATAGCTGCATGCGGCAGGTGTATCCGAACCTCAGCTGACAGAAGGGACCAGCATTTCCATCCAGAATAGTTGCAGATCAGTCTGCATAAACAGTGTAGCCCAGATCAGTCTTCATGGACAGCATAGCCGCAGATCAGACTGCACAAATTCTGCATAAACAGCGTAGCACCAGATCAGTCTACTTGAACAGCATAGGCCCAGATCAGACTGCACGTTCGTGTAGTCTGATCTGGGCCTATGCTGTTTACGATCAGGTTTGGGAGACAGTCCTGATGCCCATCGGGATTCATGACGATGCGACTTGGTCGGGAACTGGTCAAACACTTAGAAAGCATCTTCAATAGGTTTTCAGCAGCAAATTTTATGTGTGGAATAAAATCTTAATGCGTTACACTTTTGTTATAAATTGGTATGCAGATCTGTCCTAGCTCATCAGATACTCACTGTCAATAACATGAAATCCAGTTTTGTCATGGCTCCTTGTATATATGTGGCTGTGACTGGAGAAATGGGGCTTATGACATTTGTGGCCAGTCTCATCCCTGATCTATTAGCTCACTGTTGCACTCTGATAATGATCTATATCGTTTGTTAGAAGCGTGACAAATGTTTGTCCCACAGAATGGCTGACAGTGCAGGCTCCGATCACACTGCACAGTTGTGCTGGCTGGTTTGGGGTTTCTCTTGTCGGTACATTATAAGGTGCTTTCAGTTGTGCCTACACTCTCTATACAGTCAAACCTGTAAATAAAGGCCACACATGGGAATAGAAACATCAGTAGCCGATTTCATTAAAATTGCAAAGTATACTTATTTAGCAAAGTATAATTTGAGGGAGTAATCATTTATTTTTCCCAAAATGCATTATTTCATATAGAACTAATCACTGCATATATTTGATGATTAAAAGTATTCAGAATGATTATACTGAATTTATTACATTATCACAGCCAAAATGGCTGTGATAATGTAATAAATTCAGTATAATAAAAATTAATAAATTTATCCTTAAATTGAAAATTTCTCCCCCAAAGTATACTTTGCTAGATAAGTATACTTTGCAATGTTGGTGAAATAGGCTACTGGGCGTTGTTCACAGGTGGTCTTTATTCACAGTCATTTATGTAGCAATTGAGTAAAGCAAAAGCATAGCTGCGAAAGACCTGCTATTCCCAGGTGGTCTATAGCACAGGTAACCCATTAACTGTTTTATTTTTGTTATTTGTAAGTACAAGTAATGTATATGTTGTGACCACTCATTTGAACTGTCTCGGTGAGACGGTTCAAATGGTGGGCACGACATACATATCTAAGAACAGAGAAAGAAATTATTTAGGATTTTCCACAAACAACCTCAGCATGAAAAGGGTTAACACATGTTTGCCTGTAGTTCAATATAGATACTTTCATGCAGGTGTATGTGTCATACATGTACATTTCCAGACTCCCAGCAACTTTCTAAGATAACTCACTTTAGATAACGGCAATTTCAAGTTTATGGTAGACGGAAATTTTCTCTTGCTAGTACCGATGAATATTTATTGAGTGGTAACGGAACCAGGTTTGCTAGTTTGTATGTTGTTGTCTGTGGTACAAATACGTAGTCACGTCCACAAACGTAACATTGGTGTGTAGATTTCGTAGCTTTCGTAGTCGTTCGCAAACAGCCTTCAACTACCTGCACTTTACCTAAAAGCATGGTGTGTGCCAGAATATATGACTGGATTTTGTACTTGTTAAGTTATCCCCCTTTGATACAATGTTCAGCTTGTTCATTTACAATGTAGGTCTTTGTCCACAGCATAAGCCATTTACCACTTGAAATGTGGCTTTTTGTTTTTGCACACCAGTGTAGATCCAGATCAGCCTGTGCAGTCTGATCAGGATCTGCACTGTTCGTGACTAGAGAAATGTGGCTTATGGGTTTTGTGACCAGTGTAGATCCAGATCAGCCTGTGCATCCGCACAATCTGATCAGGATCTGCACTGTTCGACGTCGTGCTTCTAACACGCAATATATATTGTGATCAGGCGTCAGGAGTGTTGTTTTTTTACCAGGAGTGACACTGCTCACAAATCACATAAGCCCTATTTTTCCAGTCACAGCCAAATTTATGATATGTCACACTGTGTACAGATAATGTCCTCCAGGACTCCAGATAAGGAATTAGTAATTGAGTATTGTTACTCTTATCATTTCTGAAGCAATTGGGTATTTCAAAATTTTAATTGGGTAAAATAAAATCACACTACTGTTTGCACATCAACAGACAGCAATTATTGAATAGTTTGCTTCAAAATGAAAACATGTCTTGGCATTTCATTAGAATTGTCTCCTTTGAGACAATTCTAATGAAATACTAAGATGTGTTTTAATGGAAAATAAGAAAAATATGCTATATTTTTGGTGTGTTTATTGTTTTCTACAGCATGATAATGATACCACAAATTTTTTATTGCTTTTTGATAATCGCTACGTCTGATTTCAATTGTTGATTTTTTTGCAATTTTAATTGGGTATTTAATCACATACACAGCTTATCTGGAGCTCTGGTCCTCTGTGGTTATGGCCCACTAGTAAATTGCAGCTTCCATCAGCAGGTGCTGCCAGTGGGGGCATCCATGTGCTATGGAAAACATTTATTTGTTGGTGAGCGGCCTAATTGTAATCCTGGGGGCCGTTTCACTAAACTTCTTACGACTAAAATGTTCGTAAGCGCAGATTTAGAATCGTCTGCAAATTTGAATTGATGGATTTATATTTATTGAGCATAGGCTGCATATGCAGCCTATGCTCAATAAATGTAAATCCAACAATTGTTTACAAGAAAACAGTGTTAATGTGAAATTTACAGACTATCATAATTTTGCACTTACGAACATTTTAGTCGTTACAGGAAGTTTAGTGAAACGGGCCCCAGGTCCCTTTTGTCCGTGCATGTGTGGCTGATATTTCCTCAGTAAACAATGCTTTATTAACTGTAATTAGTGATGGGGACATTCTGTAATTATATTGACAATTGGACTGCCGACTTTGAATATTATGGGCTTGTGGCATTTACAACAATTGTTGCTGTTACTGGAGAAATGGTGCTTATGGCATTTACAACAATTGTTGCTGTTACTGGAGAAATGGGGCTTATGGCATTTACAACAATTGTGGCTGTAATTACTGGAGAAATGGGGCTTATGGCATTTACAACATCTGTGGTTGTAACTGGAGAAATGGGGATTATGGCATTTACAACAACTGTGGTTGTGACTGGAGAAATGGGGCTTATGGCATTTACAACAACTGTGGTTGTGACTGGAGAAATGGGGATTATGGCATTTACAACAATTGTGGTTGTGACTGAGATGGGGCTATGGCATTTACAACAACTGTGGTTGTGACTGGAGAAATGGGGCTTATGGCATTTACAACAATTGTGGTTGTGACTGTAGAAATGGGGCTTATGGCATTTACAACAATTGTGGTTGTGACTGGAGAAATGGGGCTTATGGCATTAACAACAATTGTGGTTGTGACTGGAGAAATGGGGCTTATTGCATTTACAACAATTGTGGTTGTGACTGGAGAAATGGGGCTTATGGCATTTACAACAACTGTGGTTGTGACTGGAGAAATGGGGCTTATGGTATTTACAACAATTGTGGTTGTGACTGGAGAAATGGGGCTTATGGCATTTACAACAATTGTGGTTGTGACTGGAGAAATGGGTCTTATGGCATTTAATACAGTATACCTGTGACTGGAAAAATAGGGACCTTGGCTTATCAATTTTTTGTCCAATGTAGCTCCTGATCTGCTGGCAGAATTTTTATGCAGCATGATAAGAATATACTCGGCTACATGTAAATGCTTCTGAAATGTGGTAAATCTGGCATATCTTCTATAAATCGCTTTGAAACGTCGAGCTGTTTTGTGACAATTCACTAATGGCTCAGAAATATTTTTCAACGTTCTACGACATTCAAACAAAGCATTATCAATTTTCGAAATACAGTCGAGCACCAGTATCTCGAAGTCAAAGGGAGATCATATTTTCGTCGTGATAGGACTTAGGTACGAGATACCGAGGAAGTGACATGGTCAAATATTTTCGCAAAAAAATATCAAATCATGTTGCCCATCACATCACGAGCAAACAATAAAGGAATAATGAAACAAAACATGTGTTGCTTTTATTAGCTCGACTATTCGAAGAATAAGTAGAGCTTATGTTGTTACCCCGGCGTCGGCGTCGGCGTCGGCGTCACCGTCACGTCACGCCTTGGTTAAGGTTTTTAGTCAAGCTTGTATATGCAATACTACTGGCCCTACACCCACCATACTTGGACAACTTCATCTCCTAGTGATGTACATCAATAACCCCTGATCTATATTTGACCTTGACCTACATTTCCTCTTTAATTACTTGGATAATTCCCCTTGGTTAAGGTTTTTAGTCAACCTTGGTTAAGGTTTTTAGTCAAGCTTGTATATGCAATACTACTGGCCCTACACCCACCATACTTGGAAAACTTCATCTCCTAGTGATGCACATCAATAACCCCTCATCTATATTTGACCTTGACCTACATTTCCTCTTGTATTACTTACTTAATTCCCCTTGGTTAAGGTTTTTAGTCAACCTTGGTTAAGGTTTTTTTTTCAAGCTTGTACATTGAATACTATTGTGCATCCAGACACCATACTTCGACAACCTTTTCTCATAGGTATGTACATCAATAACCCCTGATCTATATTTGACCTTGGCCTACATTTCCTCTTCAATTACTTACTTAATTCCTTTTGGTTAAGGTTTTTAGTCAACCTTCTATATGGAATACTACTGGCCCTACACCCACCATACTTGGACAACTTCATCTCCTAGTGATGTACATCAACAACCCCTGATCTATATTTGACCTTCACCTACATTTCCTCTTGAATTACTTACTTAATTCTCTTTGGTTAAGGTTTTTAGTCAAGCTTGTAGATGGAATACTCATGGCCCTACACCAACCATACTTGGACAACTTCATCTCCTAGTGATGTACATCAACAACCCCTGACCTATATTTGACCTTGACCTACATTTAACCTTAAATTACTTACTTAATTCCCCTTGGTTAAAGTTTTTACTCAACCTAGGTTAAGGTTTTTAGTCAAGCTTGTAAATGGACACCATACTTGGATAACTTTTTCTCATAGGGATGTACATCAATAACCACTGACCTTTATTTTACCTTCACCTACATTTAACCTTGAATTACTTGGTTAATGTTTATAGTCAAGCTTGTATATGGAATACTTCTGGGCCTACATCAACCATACTTGGACAACTTCATCTCCTAGTGATGTACATCAATAATCCCTGACCTATATTTGACCTTGACCTACTTTTATCCTTGGATTACTTAGTTATCTCCCCTTGGTTACGGTTTTTACTCAAGCTTGTATATGGAATACTCCTGGGCCTACAGCAACCATACTTGGAAAACTTTATCTCCTAGTGATGTACATCAATAACCCCTGACCTATATCTGACATTGACCTACATTTAACCTTGAATTACTTACTTAATTTCCCTTGGTTAATGTTTTTAGTCAACCTTGGTTAAGGTTTTTATGCAGGCCGCAGCCACCTTCTTTGTCAAGCTATGTGTACATCGACAACCCTCGTAGTCGAGCTATGCTGTTCTCCTACAGCTCTTGTTATTTTATATACCAATTAATTGACAAACAACAATATGAACATTACATACATTATATACATGTATTCGATAGACAATATGTCACTCACTAACAAAGAAATAAGTTGTGTTTACATAATGAGTAACATATAATACAAGAAACAGAATAGTAAGTTTTAAACGAAATGAAATTGACACCATCACTCGCAGTCAGATCTCGTGAAGAAGTCCTTGATCGTGCCTTGCTTCGTACTACACCGGCATCTATAATACAGCTGTGTGACGAATGCCGTGGATTTTGACAGGGCGTTAAGAATGTCATGTGGCACGTCGTCTCGTAGTTCGCAGTACCGGTAAATGACCAGCATGATATTCTTAATGAATCGTGTCAAACACTCAAACAAATCGAGGTGGACCAATTAAGCAATCAACCTGAGGCAGGTGTGAATTTATTTCGTTTCGTTTGATAATAGGTTTTGAAAATTAGTGTTAACCAAATTGTTATTGGCAGCCAGGCGCTTAGGTGATTTACCCAAGCGTTTATGTGATTTTTATACGAAGGGGACAGAATGAACAGTCGAGATAGAGAACAATTGTTCGAGATAGGGCATGTTCGAGATAGCCGAGGCAATTTACATTAAACAAATAAGGATATAATTCGGGACTTTAGCGAATCATCGAGATAGGGGATACCATCGAGATACTGACGTTCGAGGTACTGGTGCTCGACTGTATGTAAATGTAAAAATATTGAGATCACCCTGTTGTAACCCGATACTAGAAACACAAACATTGGTATGTATAGGGTAACCCAGAAGACTGGTTTTCTTTGTCACTAAGTTTTAACAAGCATTCAAACTACCGGATTTATTCTAATAGTAGCCCCCTCTCTTAAATAGTAGCCCCCTCTCTAATTATAGTAGCCCCCTCTAATAGTAGCCCCCTCTCTAATTAGCCGCCTCTCTAATAGTAGCCCCCTCTCTAATAGTATAGCCCCCATCCCATATTTGCATTCTCAATATGTTATTTTCACCTACAAAATCCATTTAAAACATTGTTTTAAATGGCTTTTGTATGTGAAAATAACATATTTCGATCCTATTTTCCACGTTTTGATCCCCATGGATTGCAATTAGCCCCGGGGACATCATTTATTAGAATATATACGGTATTCCTATCAGGCTGCATATACATGATGGAGGTCATATGCCACAAGACTGATAATGCCAGAACCGGACTGTCAGATTGTTTGGTTTCCGCAAGGAAGTCTGTGTTTTTATTGGCGGTCTGGTACTGACATGCTTGCTATTGGTCAGACTGATCTCCAATCAACTAATGCATATTAACCCTTAGAGCGCTATATTGTTTTTTTTGTTGTCTGCTGTTTATTTTCTATTTTCCATTTTTATCATCAAAACATGCTTCGACAGCACTTTAGAATAATTTACAACATGCTTTGACAGCACTGGTAATCCCTGCCGCCGTGTCGGGAAACCCTTAAATTCGATAAACAACAACAAAGGGTTAGGCCATACAAAGTTTTTTCTCTGTTAACACTTAGATCGCTATCGTATTTTTGTTGTTGTCTGCTGTTTATTTGCTATTTTCCATTTTTATCATCAAACACATGGTTTGACAGCACTTTAGAATAATTTACAACATGCTTTGACAGCACTTTAGAATCATTTCCATTGGAAATGATTCTGAAGTGCTGTCAAACCATGTTTTGTTGAGAAATAAGGCAAGATATAAATGCACCAGCAGACGACAATTGTTGTGAGTAGCGGTCTAAGGGTACGGCAGATGCCCAGCCTTTGGCATTGTAATTATTTTCAAATGTTTACTTAGCTCTTGTATGCTGCATATGAAATCCCTAACCTGGCAGTAACGGTTGCGGTTAAGTTTTGATAAGTACATTATATATCCCCATATGACGTCACGTGACATCATTGTTCCGACTCCACACCAAATATTTTACATACCACAAAAATTATACAATGGGTCATTTTATTCTTTCAATGGTGTTAACCCTTTCAACACCACAGACCTCTATAGAGACAATGTTTGCAAACAGTGCAGATCCAGATGAGCCGGCTCGTAACGAGCCGTCTCATCAGGATCTCCACTGTTTGTTAATAATTTTAAACGTCGTACAGATTACCCTTTTAGAAGAATGGGATAATTTGAATGAACAAAATTAATGAAATAGCGTGAAACATTGGCATGGAACATCCTATTAAGTTACTTGGTGTTGAAAGGGTTAACCCTTTCAACACCACAGACCTCTATAGAGACAATGTTTGCAAACAGTGCAGATCCAGATGAGCCGGCTCGTAACGAGCCGTCTCATCAGGATCTCCACTGTTTGTTAATAGTTATCAAATTTGAAAAAATTACCCTTTCTGAAGAATGGAATAGCCTGAAAATTTGAATGGACCAATGAAATAGCGTGAAACATTGGCATGGAACATCCTATTAAGTTACTTGGTGTTGAAAGGGTTAATATATGATCAGATTGATGTTCACGGTGGCTGTTCTTTTATTGGTGAGTGGTATTTTTACTGTGGCCCATATGGTATACAATGGACTTTGTGACACCCCCATGGTTATACTGTAATCAGATTGGTGTCACAATTTACATGTTGTTCCAATATATAGGCTAAGTATGGTAGTAATTATTGGTTAGTGAATTCCCGGGAGGTCCATGTTTGTATACAGCACACTAATATGGTGTTATAATGAAATTTGTGACACTTTGAGTATACTGTAATAATATGTTGGTGTCACAATTTACATAGCATTCCAATATATATGTATGGTAGTAATTTTTGGTGAGTCACTTTCCAGGGAGGTCCATGCATAAATACAGTACAGTACCCCATATGGGATATAATGGACTTTGTGACACCCATATGAATATACTAAAGTAATCATATTGGTGTCACAATTTACATGACATCCCAATCTATAGGGTAAGTATGGCAGTAATTTTTGGTGAGTGACTTTCCCGGAGGGTCTATGTTTGTATACAGCACACTAATATTGGGTTACGCTGGACGTTGTGACACCCATATGCGTATACTGTAATCATATTGGTGTCACAATTTACATAACATCCCAATATATAGGGTAAGTACGGTAGTAATTATTGGTGAGAGGTAAATTCCCAGGGAGGTACAGCTGTTGTTTACTTGTGCTGTGTGTTGGTAGATTTCTGGGATATGGTACAGCTGATTAATACCGTGGATTATGTCACTGGATAACATTTATTGTCGAGCCCGCTTGCGGAAAGCGGGACATAGTGATCACAATGTCGTCTGTGTGTCTGTGCGTCCGTCTGTCTGTCCGGAATCTGCGTTAAAGTTTTTAAATATCTCTGCAGTCCTAAGTCACATTGACTTGAAACTTCATATGCTTATTAGTCATGATCCATATATTCATGCTGTATCCCGCTCATGCGGCCCCTGTGCCCAAGGTCAAGGTCAAATGACTTAGAAGTTTGCGTTCCGAAATCTGCGTTAAAGTTTTCAAATACATTATATCTCTGCAGTCCTATATAAGTCACATTGACTTGAAACTTCATATGCTTATTAGTCATCATCCATATATTCATTCTGTGTCCAACTCATGCGGCCCCTGTGCCCCTATGTCAAGGTCAAATGACTTAGAATTTTGCGTTAAAGTTCCTGTCAAAATTTGCATTAAAGTTTTCACATATCTACTATCTCTGTAACCGTAAGTCAGATTTGCTTGAAACTTTGTATGCTTATTGGGCATCAAACTTCAAATAAATACACTCTGAGACCATCAAATGCCTCGGCCCCGCTCGACATGCGGGTTAATTGAAGGGGTCAGTGGATGAAGGGGACTAACTCCATAAGGAGTTAGCCCCGTTCTTCCACTGACCCATTCAACGTTGACTTGTGTTATAAATTACAACAGTAACCTGGTGTTTAGCAGATTAAATTAAATTTGAGCATTACGATTATGAAAGTCTTGTGAGTCTGTGGTATATATAACTCCGGTTTAATTTAAATTTCATTCTAATGTTTTACAATTTTGCTCAATAGGGAAAGTGTGCACATATTGTTTTCTCCTTGAAGGTTATGAGATGAGTATGTTGTAGGCACCATTTTGAAAGTTCTTCTTGAGACCCACATTGGCAGCAATATTACATGTACATATAACTTCCAGAACATATTTTTAGAATATTCATAAGGCATGAAAACAGTGTTTCTCCGAACGTAAAATCGAGAATTTGCAATTTGATTGTTTGATTTTGCAAGATTTGCTGTGAGCTTCTAAGATTTGTTTGTGTTCGACCTTATAATGAAATGAATATTTCATATCCTTTTCTTCTAACTTAAAACACGATGCTGGTCCTAAATTCTGCTATGGAGACAATTTCATGTGTTTAGCTACTATAGCTTGACTATGATGAGAAAGTTGCAATATATGGTGAATATTGAGACAGATAACTCAGCTGCCCCCATTTCGCACTTATAATGTAGGAAAGGAAAATGTTGTCTATTGAAATTTCATATTTTGTCATTTTTCTCCATAAAAAAATAATTTGTTTTTTATTTCTATAATTTTATCCTTGTATACCTGTTACTCATCTCTATAGTTCATTATATTTTTATTGTTACCCTAATCATCAGGGCCCGGTTGTTCAAAACATCTGTTAGCTTAACGGACTGTTAAATCCTTAACTGAATATTTAACAGAGATTTTAACCATTCAGTTAAGGATTTAACAGTCCGTTAAGGATTTAACAGTCTGTTAAGCTAACTGGTGGTTTGAACAACCGGGCCCTGATTGCCTACCACATCAGCTAACATATACTATTTTATTATTATTTTTATTCCTCATCTAAATGGCTTGGCCCTAAATGATATTATTTTGTGTTGATGGGCCGTTACCGGTAAGCACCATTTACTTTAAACATAGAGAATAGTAGGTTAGTGCCGTGAATGGGGAAAATATCTGGCAAGGCTCTGGAAACGGGATGGGCGAGGCTGTCTGCCGAGCACATCCCGTTTCCGTGCCGCGCCAGATATTTTTTCCCATTCACGGCACTAACCTACTATTCTATTTATCCCGTCAACACCTACAAATGGCTGTAAAATGCAAAAATAGTATGGACTGGATATCAAAAATGTTTCACGGCACCGTGTTTCACGGCACATACGCACTGTTGACGGGATAAAATATTTTATTCATCCAATACAAGTGATAAATGATACATGCTAACTAAGCACCATTTCATTCCATAATCCATTCCGTACAAATATGGTTTAGCAGCACTAAATTTAGAATAAATTCTGTCAAAACATGTTTTCATCAAGAAAAACAGAAAATGTGGCTGTTACTGGAGAAATGGGGCTTATGGGTTTCGCGACCAGTGTAGATCCAGATCAGCCTGTGCATCCGCACAGTCTGATCAGGATCTGCACTGTTCGCCAATGTATCGATGAAACACTTGTGATGGTTCTAACAAGCAATACATACAGTTATCAATGTCAGGCTACAAGAGAGTGCTCTTTGATCAGGAGCTACACTGGTCGCAAATCCCATAAGCCCAATTTCTCCAGTCACAGGCACAAATAAGAAATAAACAACGGAGGAAAAAATATTAATTCAGCATTGTAAAGGTCAAGCTTAGAGAAAATTGGACAAATATCCGCCAATTTCATACTGCACATAAATTCTGCATGGCATAAATTGGAATTTGTTGCCCAAGATATGATAATGTTACAGGAAGTACAGTGGATTCTAATCATGTCTAGCCGATAGTCGCAGCAAGTTTTCACGAGTTCCCAGAGTGCTGATGCATGTTCACCAATTTGCCGATTTCTTTTTCCAGATTGCATATTGTAATCGCGAACATTTGTATGGATCAGTTGTATGGTCAGTGGAATTTAAACGGGCTAACTTCCATCGGTTTCAGCTTCTTGAAAAACGTTGCTGGAAAGAGGTATAATAATTTGATAACTATGATAAACTTTAATTCCATTCTACATTTACTTACAGTAACTGTTTCGTACCTTATGCTTGTGAATCACTTCCAAAACTAGTTAATTATTACCTTCATTTCACTATCAGATGATTCAAATGGGGGTTCGCAATTTTTAGTTTTGTGGAGTAATAAGAAAAATAACAAAATAATTTAAAAAAAGTAAATAAATCCTGCTACGAAATAGGGTGATTATATCTGTTACACCATGTACCGCTCTAGGAGTTTATAACAATTTTAGACTACTTTCCACAATTTTTTCTCATTTCTCATCCAAAGTATATGTTGTGATCACTCATTTGAACCATTTCATCGAGATGGTGGTCACGAATGGTGGTCACGATATATACTTCTAAGAAGAAACTTGAAAAATATTTTGAATTTTCCTTATCATCAGCATATGCCACAGTGAAACTCTTGTGTGTCTGTGACCGAAGAAATGGGGCTTATAGGTTTTGCGACCAGTGCAGATCCAGAATAAATGCTGTCAAAACATGTTTTCATCAAGAAAACAGAAAATGTGGCTGTGACTAGTAAAATGGGGCTTACGGGTTTTGCGACCAGTGCAGATCCAGATCAGCCTGTGCATCCGCACAGTCTGATCAGGATCTGCACTGTTCGCCATTCAGGCAATGAAACACCCGCCATGCTTCAAACAAGCAATACAGATTGTTGCATCGGGGTATATATATATGAGTGTGGTATTTGATCAGGTTCTACACTGGTTACACATCCCATAAGCCCCATTCTCCAGTCACAGCCACATTTGTGGCTGTGACTGAAGACATGGGGCTTATAGGTTTTGCGACCAGTGCAGATCCAGATCAGTCTGTGTTATCTTATATTTAAGAGTAGAAATTGGCTCGCAAACCTTCCGAAATTAGCATTCGCACAGTCTTAACATGATCTACACTGTTCACAATTCCATCTATGAAACACCCGCCATGCTTCGAACAAGCAATAGTATCGTTATCAGGCTACAGCAGTATGCTATTTGATTAGGATATATACTGGTTACAAAAGCCATAAGCCCCAATTCTCCAGTCACGGCCACGTTTCTGGAGTGAGTCACCATGTACATTATACACAATCATGCAATCAGGTAACTGTACCCAGATTGAAAAGAAAGAACTATAAAACATGAACCTGAAAATGAATTCAGTTCTTAGGAAAATATAAAACTAGAAGATGAACACAAATATGATGTGAAAGTGGTATAATAAAAGTAAAATGAAGTTAATGAAAGTCCTCTGAAGAAAGAAAACTGGAAAATAAACAGCAATTGGGTGTGATAGTGGTACTGCGTGGAAACCAAACTGGATTATTTGAAAAAATGAAAGAGAACCAGAAATAGGACTTGAAAGTGCTAGATGTGACTAAACACACCACACAAAACTCCTGTATTTTGAAAACTTAAATGTGAGCAACAATCTGATTTGAAAGTGTTGCAATAAAACCAAATACATTTGAAGTACTTTTATATGATGTAAAAGTGTTACATTAAAACAAAAATTTGAAAATTGACAAGTGTAAGATGAGCAGGTATACAATGTGAAAGTGTTACAATATAATCACAAGGATAATATATACGGTGGAAGTACAGTAAAAATCACTCGGATACAGAGCGAAGTATAGTGTAGAAATGGCATACAATAACCGTGACATGTACTACGGACGTCGAAGTGAAGGGTCGGGTCAGGGTAGTAGGGACCGACCGGCCAGCACGGGCATATATTACTCCATGTACGAAAACCGACTCCATGAATTGATGGTGAGTTAACCCATTAGATTCGGAATACACCTGTATGGATATGAAATATCGATGGTCTAGTAACATAAGGGCGTAACTGCTATGCTTTAGCATAGCAGTTACGACCTTATGTTACTAGACCATCGATATGTAAATATCATTAAATTCGGTATACACATTTACGTGTATGAAATATTTTATTTTTATGTTTGTTATTTCTCCATGAAAGTATATGTTGTGACCACTCATTTGAACCGTCTCGATGAGACAGTTCAAATGGGGTTCACGACATATACTTCTAAACACAGCTGCAGTAGCCATTGCTTGTCGTAAAAGGCGACTAAACTGGCTTAACGATTGGGTTCATACTTTCCGGAACCCACTATACCGGATTTGGCCCTCATGTACATTTTTGGCTTTCTTGTATGTGAGAGTTGAGTCAGGCTATGCCCCATATATAAAAGTAAGATTAGCGCTAATCCTATTACTTTTAGGGGATGGGATAAATGATGCTGGTGTGGCGAGGGCCTGGCACCAGATCAGGTTGTTCTAATTTCAGGACTGAATATATATTTTGATTGTAAATATTGAGTTCTGAAGTTGGGATTTACCCCCCTCGGACAGGTGGATACGGGACACGACCCCGTTGACCCGTCTGCGTGTAGACTCCCTGAGGCTTGTACCTCTATGTCAGAAAAGCGGACGTTAAACCCTATTCACTCACTCACTCTAAACACAGCTACTCCAATCTACCACAAGGGGCATTATGTAACAGGCCACATTTTCTTGTTTTATTATTTTGTTTTTGTTATTTCTCAATGAATGTAATGTTGTGACCACTCACTCGTTTAAACCATGTCGACGAGACGGTTCAAATGGTAGGCGCGATATATACTTCTGAGCACATATAAAGAAATTATTTAGGATTTTCCACAAACAAATGGCATATCCTCAGCATGAACAGGGTTTATTAATTTCCAGCATTTACAAAAATCTATTTACCTCACTTCTCGAAAGTATCGGTATACGTTACCACCACTCATTTGAACCGTCTCAGCGAGACGTTTCAAATGAGTGGTAACAACATATACTTTCCCTAGACTTAAATATTTGGCTGCCCCTGCTTATGTGCCAGTGAGGCGATTGCTTCATATAATGCAGGGACTGATCTGGAGGGGGGGGGGGTTACAGGGTTGCAACCCCCCTATATTCTGCCACGGAGTTTACAATTAGATCACAGTTTGAATTAAAATGCCGTAAAACACAGGAAAGTGCATTTCGAAGAGCTCGAAAATATGACAACCCCCTAGTTGTTGTGAATGGTAACTCTTACAATTACTCCCGTACCGTCTGTACCCCCCCCCCCCCCACCACCGTTCCCCAAATGCTGATCCGCCCCTGTAACGATGCCACATGTTTGTTAAGTCAGTCATTACACGGACCTGTTGTACATTAGAAAGTATGTGAAATAATGGTGCCACTTAAAAATCCATCAGTTGATATTCTCTCACCTGTCTAATGAGTGGGTTTAATTGGCAGTAATTGGTAACCTGGTAATTGGCTATATCTGTGTTCAGGTGGTAAAATGTGACTGTGCCTGGAGAAATGGGGCTTATCGGTTTTGCGACCAGTGTAGATCCAGATCAGCACAGTCTGATCAGGATCTGCACTGTTCGCCATCATAAATGAAACACCTGTCATGCTTCTAACAAGGATTACAGATCTTTATCAGCCTACATGAGTGTGCTATTTGACCAGGAGCTACACTGGTCACAAATGCGATAAGCCCCATTTCTCCAGTCACAGCCAGAAATACCTCTGGCATCATCCTGGTATTGATTCAAAGAAAGGAATTGAGTTTACCTGACCCGATATGTGGAGTGGAAAGATAAGGGTGATGGAACTATTAAAACACAATATTGTACAACTTGGCCATTGTTGGCAGCATAGCCACATTTAAGGCAAGCCATGTGATTTTGTACCTAAGAAGATGTGCGATTTTGTCTCACCCACGATAATGTCACTGGTGTGACCTTGACCTTCTCCTTGGTGACCTTAGTGTCAATAATTTTGGATGTATGTCCTATGTTGAATACCTCCTGATCCGTTGGTCGGATCATTACCAAACTTCATCAATAGCTTCCTCACATAGACCTTGGCCTTGGTGACCTTGGCCTTGGAGCCATCAATTTTGGATGTACATCCAAATGTTCAATATCTCCTGAACCGTTAGTCGGATCATTACAAAACTTCATAAATAGCTTTGTCACATTGATGGCTATCCAACCAGTGACCGTGACCAATCGGGTGACCGTGACCTTGGCGTCAATAATTTTAGACGTACGTCCACATGGTGAATGTCTCTTGATCCGTTTAGTCGGATCATTGCCAAACTTCATCAGTAGTTACCTCATATTCATAGCTATCAATCCAGTGTCATTTATGTGACATTGACCTTCACCCTGTGACATTGACCTTCATGTCAATAAGTTTGGACGTACATCCAAATGTTTAATATCTGTGGATCCGTTAGTCTCTACATCAATAGCTTCCTCATGTTTGTATGCAACCGGGTTTCGAAGAAACGGGTGGCATGTAGTGTTTGGACCGTCCGTCTGTCCGTCTGTCTGTCCGTCCGTCCGTCCGTCCGTCCGTCTGTCCGTCCGTCTGTCCGTCCGTCCGTCCGTCCGTCTGTCCGTCCGTCCCTCCGTCCGTCCGTCCGTCCGTCCGTCCGTCGTCCGTCCGTCCGTCCGGGCACACATTAGGGTACTTATGTGGCTAGCCCCACAGGGTTATGGACTTGGTAAAGGATAGGGTTGGTTACAATTAGCCACCTAAAAAATCCTTTTATGTGGCTAAAATCGTTTTATGTGGCTAATATTTAACATGTGATAAGCCACATAAGTATAGTACTGTAAGAACGTCCGTCCGTCCGTCCATCCGTCCCATCACACTTTTCGGTTAACCACAGTTTCTCAAATACGTGTATGCTGCAGGTGGCATCCGCGTTCGACAGACGCATTTCTTGTTATTTTTAGCCAGGTTTTTTGAAAAAAAATCCAGGCTATTGGATTGGCGAAAGCCGGCCGGGCGCGGGCGGGCGGCGGGCGGGCGGGCGGGCGGGCGGCGTCCACAATCAATGTTAAGTTTGAGTCCATTTCTTTGTTACTGTACCACCTAGGACCACCAAACTTTCACAGCTTCATAATCAAGGGTGCCCACCACATATCACTATCCAACATGTTACTTTTTTTTTTAACTTCACCCATTTTTTCCGAGTAGTCGACTTAGCCATTTTCAATGTTAAGTTTTCGCGTTTACAATGTTAAGTTTTCGTGTTTAAGTCCATTTCTTTGGTACTGTACCACCTAGGACCACCAAACTTTCACAGCTTCATAATCAAGGGGTACCCACCACATATCACTATCCAACATGTTACTTTTTTTTTAACTTCACCCATTTTTCCGCGCAGTCGACTTAGCCATTTTCAATGTTAAGTTTTCGCGTTTACAATGTTAAGTTTTTGTGTTTAAGTCCATTTCTTTGGTACTGTACCACCTAGGACCACCAAACTTTCACAGCTTCATAACCAAGGGGTGCCTACCACATACAACTATTCAACATGTGACCATTTTTTTACCTTCACCTATTATTTCTACGTAATTGACTTAGCCATTTTCAACGTTAACTTTTTAACGTACGTCTGGTTAAAGTTTTTTGGTTAAAACTTTTTCGTTATACTATATCTCTGCAACTGCTTCGCCCATTACCTTGAAACTTCACATGGGTGTTTATCATCATCCATATTTTCATTCTAACCCCCAACCGTGCGGCCCCTGTGCCCAATGTCAAGGTCAAATTACTTTGAATTTTTGTTAAAGTTTTTTCGTGTACTATTTCTCTGCAACTGCTTCACCCAATACCTTGATACTTCACATGGGTGTTTATCATCATTGTCGCACCTGCTTGCGGAAAGCGCGATCTGTGCCCAATGTCAAGGTCAAATTACTTTGAATTTTTTTGTTAAAGTTTTTTTCATGTACTATATCTCTGCAACTGCTTCACCCAATACCTTGATACTTCACATGGGTGTTTATCATCATTGTTGCACCTGCTTGCGGAAAGCGCGATCCTGTGCCCTATGTCAAGTTCAAATTACTTTGAATTTTTTTGTTAAAGTTTTTTCGTGTACTATATCTCTGCAACTGCTTCACCCAATACCTTGATACTTCACATGGGTGTTTATCATCATTGTCACACCTGCTTGCGGAAAGTGCGATATCGTCGGAATTTTGGCATACGTCCGTCCGTTCGTCCGTGTCCGGTTAAAGTTTTTTGGTTAAAGTTTTTCCATCTACTATATCTATTTTTTTAGTGTCCATGCCTCGCCCCAAGGCGCGACATGCAGGCCACGGCCATCTAGTCTACAAAAAGTGGGTATAATTATGTTATCCAAGTGTCTATGCTTGGAAAAAACCTGGCTTTCGTGGCTTTGCCTCGTTTCTTGTTACCCTAATCATCTGATTGCCTACCACATCTAACATACTATTTTACTATCATTTTCATCTGCTTGGCCATAAATGCTACTCTTTTGTGCTGGTGGTCCGTTAACTCTTTTACTCTTTGCATGCTGGGAAACTTGTGGACTATAAATAGTTAAAAAATAGCGGACAAAAAATCATCATATTTTCTTTTATTTTTCCTTGTAAATGTCATGAATATGTCTTGGAATTTCATTAGAATTGAGTCCTGAGGACTCAATTCTTATGAAATTCCAAGACATATTTACAGAGAGAAATAAAAAATATACTCTTAATTTGTTTGGCGGATATTTTCGCCGCTAGCATGCAAAGAGTTAAGCACCATTCCATTCTTCACATTGATGGATACCGGTATCTACCCACCATCATTTTTTCGTGGCACAACAGGCCACATTTTCTTATTGCCAGGGATTCCGCTGGCGATCGCCACTTTCGCAATTGGCATGCATAACAATTGGCGATAAAAAATTACAATTTTCGAAAAAAAGAAAAAATCCTTTTTTTTTCTTCGAAAATTGTAATTTTGTATCGCCAATTGTTTATTTTTATCCTATTGGTTATTCCTTTTTTCTTTTTTTTGATTTTTTTTTTTTTGAAGTGGCGATTTTTTGATTTTCCCCAGCGGAATCCCTGTATTGCACATGTTATTTGTTGCAAACTATCATACTGATGAGGTTATGTCCCATTGGCGGCTATACTTGTTTCCAATCTTTGTTGTTGATACGTCTCTGGACTATGATGTTGGTTACCAATGCCGGTCTGTGTGATTCCGTGTGATGCTGGTAACAGAATAAACAGGTGTTTCCTCATTTCATCTTACAGCCTGACTAGGTATAAAACTGTGTTCTGTTTCTGTAAGATCCAATCTTCCCCACATCCAAAGGTTCCAGCATTGATGGGCGGGCAGCCATTAAATTCAATCGAGACACGCCATCGGATTTTGTACCTACGAACATGTGCGATATTTCGAGAAATATATTCACAAAATTTACGATTTTTTCCGTAAATAACGTCGAAGGATGATGGAATTTTGTCATCTTCCGACGTCATTTATGGAAAATGTTATCAGTTTGTGTAAATATATTTCTTAGGTACAAAATCACACGGAGTTGTCTCAATTGATCTCTATCTACCATCCCATCAACATTTTTGTTTGTGTTCTATCTTCCTCTCCATACCCCATAATTACACTAATCAGTGTGTTTTTCGGTTTATTTTTGTCTCATGCTTATAATAAAAAGACAAGTGTGGTACTGGAGGCTGGCAATGGATCAGGGTACGGTCGCCTACACAACCGCCTGCATTAATCCTTCCCCGATGCAAACGTTCTGAACATCTACATAGGAATCTCAACTCGCAATCAAGCAGTTTGATTGGCCGAGCCTGAGCTGTAGCACAGCTCAGGCTTGGCCAATCAAGCTGTTTGATTTCAAGCACATTATTCAAGTATTTTGAAATAATAATAATTACAAATATTGGGTACGTACGTAACCCCTTTCAAATTTCAATAACTTATGAACCTCTTCACCGATTTTGATAATATTTGGCCACACTGTGTGTCTGGGGATGGTGCTTTGTTTTGCATATGACCCACGTGCGACCACCCAAGGTCACTGAGGACTTATCTTCCCTGTGTTTGTATGGCAATATCTAATGAAATTCCGAGACATATTTACACAGACATATAATGGCTGTTATTTTCACCGCTAGAATACAAAGGGTTAATGCTGTATGTTTTCTGTGTCGTTGCAGGAACTGCTGTCGCGCTCCTCACTCGAGACGCACAAACTTGACATGATGGCGGAGATCTCGAGTTTAAAGATTCGCCTCGCCACCGCCGACAACGAACGTCGGGAACTTGACGACAGACTCAAACAAACACAGGTGTGTATACGAGGAAGGATGTCCGATGTTTGCCATGATGAGACGCCTCAGGCATCGACAAATTCTCAATCTTCCTCTCATCCAGATTGGAATTCAACTATCCAATTATATAGATTTCAACCCTTTCACCCCGAAGTAACTGGTATTGACTCATCCATGCAAGCTTATTATTCCATTAATCAGAAAAGGTCCACAAACAGTGATGATCCTGATCCTCGTTACCAGCCGGCTCATCTTGATCTACACTGTTTGCAAACATTGTGAAGAGGCCTGGGGGCCGTTTCACTAAACTTCGTACGACTAAAATGTTCGTAAGTGCAAAATTATGATAGTCTGTAAATTTAACATTAACATTGTTTTCTTGCAAATAATTATTGGATTTACATTTATTGAGCATAGGCTGCATATGCAGCCTATGCTCAATACATGTAAATCCATAAATTGAAATGTATATTGAATAAGTTTAGTGAAACGGGCCCCAGTAGTGTTGAACGGGTTAATGTTAACCCTCACAAAAAATATGCAGTAGACAACATATAATCCAGCATTGTAAGGGTTAACGCTGCAATATTCCTTCAAATTGAAGGGGTCATTTGAAGAAAGAGTCCAACTCCCGCATAGATTAATCCCCCTTCTTCCATTGACACATCCAGGTTGTGTTTCAGCACCATGTGGCCGACTTGGAAGCAAAGCTGGCACTCAAAGAGGCCGAAACGGCAGACCTGCGACAACGATTGGCTCGCAACGGCACCGTGGTCAACGACGTTAATGGTACGTATTTGTGGCTGTGACTGGAGAAATGGGGCGCATGGGTTTTGTCGCTGATGATCAAATAGCACACTCATGTAGCCTGATAATGATCTATAGACTATGCTGTTTGTTAGAAACATGTTTCATTGATGGAATGGCTACGACTGCAGATCTTGATTAGGCTGATCTGGATCTACACTGGTCGCAATGCCCATAAGCCCCATTTCTGAAGTCACAGCCACATTTCATGGAAGTAATCAGTGGTACATTATACAATACAGAAACCGGATTCAGCGATAGTGAGGACGCCGAGATAGTAGAGCGTTTGCCTTCAATACCAAAGGTCGTGGGTTCGATCCCCGCCTTAGGTATCAACAAAACTGTTATCATAACGATGTACAATTTTCCATTCAGGCCATAGATTTATTTTTAAACATAATACTATGTAGCTGTGTTTTTTCATCACTTAATTACTGTCCATTGGAATATGTGACTGGAGAAATGGGGCTTATGGGTTTTGCGACCAGTGTAGATCCAGATCAGCCTGTGCATCCGCAGTCTGATCAGGATCTGCACTGTTCGCCATTCCATCAATGAAACACCGGTCATGCTTCTAACAGGCAATATAGATCGATATCAGGGCAGCTGAGTGTATTTTTTGATCAGGAGCTACACTGGTAAAATCCCATAAATCCCATTTCTCCAGTCACAGCCAAATATATGTACGATATATGTACCATATAATTATGTACCGTACATCGTAACATTATCAATTTTCTGGCTATAGTATTGATTTTTTTGTGCTCCGACACGGGTATTTTTACAGATTTATCTTACCTAGATGAGTTTACACTCAGACTCGACAGGGAATGGAACCTCGAACGACTTAGACGGAAACGTAAGCTGATTGCTTGCGGTTTTCACCATACCTCTATATTGCTAGATGATTTCCGAAGTTTTTAGTAGTTACCTTATTCACATGTATATGGTTTTGTTTACCCCTTACACATGTCGGCTCAGACCTATCTAAGCAGCGTATATATGTTCTACATATATAGTTTTGTCCCGCATTTTTTGGACAGTTTCGAGCATAGCATTCATTACATGTACATTCTAAAGACAAGTTTACTGACGGAAAATTCATATTTCTAATCAGATGTATATGAGGTGACCACCATTTGAATCATCTCTGCGAGACGATTCAAATAAGTGGTCACAACATGTAGTTTCGATGAGAAATGAGATGAATAGAAAAGAAAATATTTCCAAATTTCCATTCACCTAAAGCATTTTCTGAAGATACTGCGCTAATATTGTTTTGTTTTAACATGCAAGCATCTTTTAATTGTCTATCGCGTCTATAAAAAGTGTTTCAAATGTTGTTTTGTTGCATCGATAAACGAATGACGTTAAAATACACTGCTTGTTTAGTAGACTGCACAGTCACATGGTGTACAGTGGGGTCAACGTGTAAGTGCACACACGAACGAACACGACAGGTTGGTTCCAACCTGTCGTGTCGTTCGTGTGTGCACTTACACGCTGACCCCACTGTATGTGCATGAAGATACACATATTGGTGTGGTTATGTTTTGTGTAACACTAGAGGTGACATTAATAAAATAAGACTTTTAGCACTGTGTATTATTGAAAATATGAAATATAATGTCAAACGCAGAAATTATGTTTCACTTTATTTACGTTTCATCATGTACACAGGTAACATCATCACAACTTAATATGAACAATGTGACGTGAGACGGCGCTAAACATATTAACGCTTAAATGCGCTGAGAACCAAACATGTGGGCTTAATGTTGTTAATATTATGTAATAGGTACAACATATGTTTCAGGACTCGGCAACTCACTACCAAATTATCAACCATTATGTCACTATTTTAATTAAAATATCATATGGAATTAGTTGGATGTTTTGTGTAAACATTGGTGTAAATTCACTTTATGTAAAAGCTGAACATTGGTGCAAACTCACTTCATGTAATGTTGAACATTGGTGTAAACTCAATTCATGTAAATGTTGAAAATTGGTGTAAACTCACTTCATGTAATGTTGAACATTGGTGTAAATCACTTCATGTAAAATTGTTGGAACATTGAGTAAATTCACTCATGGTATCGTTGAAACATTGTGTAACTCACTTGAAACGTTAAACGTGAACATGTGGTGTTCACTCACTTCATGTAAACGTGAAATTGGTGTAAACTTTCACTTCATTGGTAATAGTAAAAACTACTTCATGTAAATTGTGTGAAATTGTGAAACAAATGTGTATTCATGTAAACGTTGAAATTGGTGTAAACTCCTTGATGGGTGAAAATTGGTTGAAATCACTTGATGTAAACGGTAACGTTGAAACATTGTAAAACGTTTGAACATTGGGTACTCATTCATGTAAACGTTGAACATTGGTGTAAATCTCTACTTCATGTAAACGTTTGAACATTGGTGTAAACCTCAAACTTCATGTAAACGATTGAACATTGGTGTTAAACTAACTTCATGTAAACGTTGAACATTGGTGTAAACTCACTTCATGAAACGTAAACGTTGAACATTGGTGTAAAACTCACTTGACGTAAACGTTGAACATTGGTGTAAGCTCACAATTGTAAACGTTGAACATTGGGTGTTTAATCCACTTCATGTAACGTTGAAATTGGTTGTAAACTCACTTCATGTAAACGTTGACATTGGTGTAAACTCCTTGACGTTAAACGTTTGAACATTGGTGGTAAGCTAATGTAAACGTTTTGAACATTTGGTGTAAAACTCACTTTCATTGTAAACGTTGAACATTGTGTAAACTATTCCTGTAAACGTGAACATTGTGTGTAAACTTGACGTAAACGTTGAACATTGGTGTAAGCTACATGTAAAGTTGGAACTTTGGTGTAAACTCACTTCTGTAAACGTTGAACATTTGGTGGTTTTTTTTAAAAAAAAAAAAAAATTCACTTCATGTAAAACGTTTGAACATTGGTGAAATCACTTCATGTAAACGTTGAAACATTGGATGTAAAATAAACTTCATGTAAAGTGAACATTGGGTTGTCTCACTTCATGTAAATGTTGGAACAATTGGTTGTTAAAACTCACTTCATGTAAAATGTTGAACATTGTGTAACTACTTCTGTAAACGTTGAACATTGGTGTAAACTACTTCATGTAAAATGTCAAACATTTGTGTAATTCATGTAAATGTTGAACTGGTAAGCTCACTTCATGTAAAATGTTGAACATTGGTGTAAACTCACTTCATGTAAATGTTGAAACATTGGTGTTAAATCACCTTCAAGTAAAGTTGAAACTTTGGTTGTTAAAACTCCACTTCATGTAAATGTAAAAATTCGTGTAATTCATTTGTAAAACATTGAATCATTGGGTGTAAATCACTTCTTGTAAAAGTTGGAAATTGGTGTAAAACTCACTTCATGTAAATGTCAAACATTCGTGTAAATTCATGTTAAAACATTGAACATTGGTGTAAATAACTTCTTGTAAACGTTGAAACTTTGGTGTAAAAATCACTTCATGTAAATGTCAAACATACGTGTAATTCATGTAAACATTGAACATTGGTGGTAAACTCATTCATGTTAAAACGTTGAAATTGGTTGTAAAACTCCCTTCATGTAAATGTCAAACATTCGTGTAATTCATGTAAACATTGAACATTGGTGTAAACTCACTTCATGTAAACGTTGAACATTGGTGTAAACTCACTTCATGTAAATGTCAAACATTCGTGTAATTCATGTAAACATTGAACATTGGTGTAAAACTCACCTTCATGTAAACGTTGAAACATGGTGTAATCACTTCATGTAAAGTTTGAACATTGGTGTAAACTCACTTCATGTAAACGTGGAAACATTAGGGGTGTAAAACTCACTTCATGTAAACGTTGAACTTGGTTGTAAACTCACTTCATGTAAACGTTGAAATTGGTGTAAACTCACTTGAGTAAACATTGAACATGGTGTAAGCTCATTCAGTAAATGTGAAATTGGTGTAAACTCACTTCATGTAAACGTTTGAATATTGGTTGTAAAACTCACTTCATGTAAGTTGTAAATCATTCGTGTAATTCATGTTAAACATTGCAAATTGGTGTTAAACTCCTTTCATGTAAACGTTGAAATTTGGTGTAAACTCATTCATTGTAAACGTTGAAACTTGGGGGTAAACTCACTTCATGTACGTTGAACATTGGTGTAAACTCTTGACGTAAAACATTGAAAACATTGTGTAAGCTTCACTTCATGTAAATTGTTGAACTTGGTGTAAACTACTTCATGTAAACGTTTTGAAAATTGGTGTAAACTCACTTCATGTAAATGTCAAACATTTCGTGTAATTCATGTAAAATTGAATTTGGGTTGTAAACTCACTTCATGTAACTTTGAACATGGTGTAAATCACTTCAAGTAAATGTTGAACATTGGTGTAAACTCACTTCATGTAAAAACGTTGAACATTGGTGAAACTCCACTTCATGGTAAATGTCAAACATTCGTGTAATTTCATGTAAACATTGTTGAACATTTGGTGTAAACTCACTTCATGTAAACGTTGAACATTGGTGTAAACTCACTTGACGTAAACATTGAACATTGGTGTAAGCTCACTTCATGTAAATGTTGAACATTGGTGTAAACTCACTCATTGTTAAAAACGTAAACGAATAAACATAAAGAACATTGGTGTAAACTCACTTCATGTAAATGTTGAACATTGGTGTAAACTCACTTCATGTAAACGTTGAACATTGGTGTAAACTCACTTCATGTAAATGTCAAACATTCGTGTAATTCATGTAAACATTGAACATTGGTGTAAACTCACTTCATGTAAACGTTGAACATTGGTGTAAACTCACTTCATGAAACGTAAACCATGAAACATTGGTTGGTAAAGCTCACTTCATTGTAAATGTTGAACATTGGTGTAAACTCTCTTGAAACGTAAACATTGAACATTGGTGTAAAGCTCACTTCATGTAAATGAATTAACATTGGAAAGTAACTCACTTCATGTAAACGTTGGAACATTGTGAAACCACTCATTTAAAATGTTCAAACCTCGTGTTTTATTTTCATGTAAACATTGAAACATTGAAAGTTAAACTTCACTTCATGTAAACGTTTGAACATTGGGTGTAAAGGTAAAACTCACTTGACGTAAACATTGAACATTGGTGTAAAGCTCCACTTCATGTAAATGTTGAACATTAAAGTGTAAACTCATTCTTCATGTAAAGAAACGAATTGAAACATTGTGTAAACTCACTTCATGTAAATTGTTTCAAACATTCGTGGTAAATTCATTAAACAAATTGAACATTGGTGTAAAGCTCACTATCATGTAAAACGTTGAACATTGGTAAGTAAAATAAAACTCACTTCATGTAAAGAAACGTTGAACATTTGTGTAAACGCACTTCATGTAAACGTGAACCTTGGTGTAAACACACTTCATGTAAATGTTGGTGTAAACATTTGAACATTGGTGTAAACACATTCAAGTAAAATTTGTGTAAACGTTGAACATTGGTGTAAACTCACTTCATGTAAAAAATGTTCGAACATTCGAAAGTAATTAAACATGTAAATCAATTTGAATTCACTTGGTGTATACTCACTTCATTTGTAAATTAACGTTGAACATTGGTGTAAAAACTCACTTCATGTTAAAACTCGTTGAACATTCGTGTAAACTCCACTTGACGTAAAACGGATGAAACAAATTGTGTTAACTCACTGAAACGTAATTCGTTTGAACATTGGTGTAAACTCACTTCATGTAAATGTTGTGTAAATGTTGAACATTTGTGTAAACTCACTTCATGTAAACGTTGAACATTGGTGTAAACTCACTTCATGTAAATGTTGTGTAAACGTTGAACATTGGTGTAAACTCACTTCATGTAAAAAATGTGAAACGAACATTCGTGTAATTTCACTTCATGTAAATGTTGAACATTGGTGTAAACTCACTTCATGTAAACGTTGAACATTGGTGTAAACTCACTTCATGTAAACGTTGAACATTGGTGTAAACTCACTTGACGTAAACGTTGAACATTGGTGTAAACTCACTTCATGTAAACGTTGAACATTGGTGTAAACTCACTTCATGTAAGAATTCGTCTGAAACATTGGTGTAAACTCACTTCATGTTAATTGTGTGTAAACGTTGAACATTGGTGTAAACTCACTACTTCATGTAAAGTCGTTTTAACATTAAAGTGTAATTCATTGTAACTTGAACTTGGTTGTAAACATTGGTGTAAACTCATTCTCATGTAAATGTCGAACATTCTGTAATCATGTAAACGTTGAACATTGGTGTAAACTCACTTCATGTAAATGTTAACATTGTGTAAACTCATTCATGAAACTTGAACATTTGTAAACTCACTTGACGTAAACGTTGAACATTGGTGTAAACTCACTGACGAAACTTAACATTGTGTAAAGTCACTTCATGTAAGCGTTGAACATTGGTGTAAACTCACTTCATGTAAATGTCGAACATTTGTGTAATTCATGTAAACGTTGAACATTGGGGTAAACTCACTTCATGTAAACGTTGAACATTGGTGTAAACTCACTTCATGTAAATGTTGAACATTGGTGTAAATTCACTTCATGTAAACGTTGAACATTGGTGAAAACTCACTTCATGTAAACGTTGAACATTGGTGTAAACTCACTTGACGCAAACGTTGAACATTGGTGTAAACTCACTTTATGTAAACGTCGAACATTGGTGTAAACTCACTTCATGTAAATGTTGAACATTCGTGTAAACTCATTTCATGTAAACGTTGAACATTGGTGTAAACTCACTTCATGTAAATGTCAAACATTCGTGTAATTCATATAATGTTGAACATTGGTGTAAACTCACTTCATATAAAAGTTGAACATTTTGTAAACTCACTTCATGTAAACGTTGAGCATTGGTGTAAACTCACTTCATGTAAATATTGAACATTGGTGTAAACTCACTTCATGTAAACGTTGAACATTGATGTGAACTCACTTGATGTAAATATTGAACATTGGTGTAAACTCACTTCATGTAAACGTTGAACATTGGTGTAAACTCACTTGATGTAAACGCTGAACATTGATGTAAACTCACTTCATGCAAACGTTGAACATTGGTGTAAACTCACTTCATGTAAACGTTGAATATTGGTGTAAACTCACTTCATGTGAAATTTTGCCAATGCAAAGCTTGTTATCTGATAAAATGTTATGTTCACTTGTGTAATAAGACTTCATGGATTATGATGGAATGTTTCATCATGCTGACCTAACTAATGTATGGAGATTTGATTGATTCCTGTCTCGGGTTCTGTAGATATTCATTCCACGTGATTCACACCTACTGTCTAGACAGCTCGCACCCTTTACAATAATGACACATGATATATCTGTGTATTAATAACATTATTCTTTTCATGTCAAGCACAGCCTTTGATCTACTTGGTAAATGTCAGAAATCAAACAAACAGTAACATTTCTACCAAATTATTTCTGGGGACATTAGTGCAAATGAGACATAGCGGTCACACTTCTGACGTAGGCGTCAATGTCAGCGTAAATTTGTTATCAGTCAGTATATATCAGACAATGCAAAGCCTGTTACCAGTAGCCTATTTCACCAACATTGCAAAGTATACTTATGTAGTAAAGTATACTTTGAGGGAGAAATTTTCAATTTAAGGATAAATTTATTATTTTTTATTATACTGAATTTATTACATTATCATGGCAATTTTGGCTGTGATAATGTAATAAATTCAGTATAATAATTCTGCATACTTTTAATCATCCAATATATGCAGTCGTTAGTTCTATATGAAATAATGCATTTCGGGAAAAATAAATGATTACTCCCTCAAAGTTTACTTTGCAATTTTGATAAAATCGGCTACTGATAAATCCTACTAACCTAACAAGATAAATTATCTTTATTATTATCTCACCGCTATGTATGTGCATTAGTAACACCTTTCATTTTTCAATAACTTATGAACCACTTCATCGATTTTGATAATATTTGGCCACAATGTGTGTCTAGGGATGGTGCTTTGCTTTACATATGACCCACATCCAACTGTCCAAGGTCACTGAGGTTCACCCTGTTTGTAAGACAAATGCATTAAAAACAAATTATTTTATTATCAAGGCTGCCAGCGTGGGGATTATCTTCGTAATAATTATACCCTTGTTCAATTTGTTAACACAACAATTAAAAATGCTAGGTTTGATGTTAATGACAAAGAAATATGTTCATATGCAACTCGTCAATTGATTGTCATTGTAGGAAAAGACTATTGACTTGAACTACCATAATGGCCCTAAATATTCGGACACAATGTGTTTTGGAAACCCCTTTTTATCCAAATACACTGTTATTGCGATAAAGCAGTACAGCCATACTAACCCTAAATATTTGGACACTCTTTGTCGTGGAAAACCAGATATTTATATAATAATTTCCAATAACCTCCGAAGGGAAGCAAATTTAATACACATTTAAAGTCACTCTTTTTATTAAATTTTCGACCTTGTCGAAAATTTAATAAAAAGAGCGACTTTAAAGCAACATATATTTATATGTGTTGCTAGAATTAATGGTGTCCAAATATTTAGTTATTATGGTAGTCCTATGATTGATTCCATAATGAATACACCTAGAAAATGTAAATTTCTTATATTCATTGTTTAAGTGTAACCTTTATGCTGAATGTACATAAAACCCCAATCACTCAATCCTATATTCATGGTCATGTTTGTCTGCTTAAACGCAGCATATTTTTGGAGTTTACCGTTAGGTAAGTCCCAATGTTGTAACCGTTCAGTTTCATAACCCATACCATGCCATATAATGATACCATTGCTTTACATTAATTCTATATTTGTGACAGTAACTGGAGAAATGGGGCTTATTGCAATCAGATAAGGGACTCGGACCTGTGCCATAAATAAAATGCCAACATATAAAAATCTTGTTACCCCATCCACCTGTTGAGAAATATAACGACAGTATGACAATATGTGGGGTGGTACAAGGGCGTCATCAGGGGGGGGGGGAGGGGGGGTTCGTACGAAACCCCCCTTTTTGAGCCAACATGTTTTGAAACTAAAAATGATAGAAAATTATTTTTGCTCATATCTCAATTTGTGAGACTCGTATAGGTTAAATTTCATCCCCCCCCCCTTCTGAAAGGCTAGCAACGCCCCTGTGGTAATGTAAAGCTTTCCCATATCCCATTACCCCACCCACCCACATTGTATTGTTGTACTGTACGATATGCTTCTATATAGAAAGGTAACGTACAGTACAATAGGTGGGTGGGGTAATGGAATTTTTTTCAATAGGCATTTATTATGGCACAGTCTGAGACTTTCACCTCCGGATAGACTGGTCTCAAATGTCTCATTGCCCCATTTATCCATTATCATATTCATTTCTATTTGTAAATATTTGCTTGTGATCATTCTGAAGATGAGTCTTTCAAACAACTTTTTATTTTCATGGAGAAAAAAATATACGTAATGAAATGATTTCAAATGTTCGACAATAAATCGGTATCGTGCGTGAAATGGGTGAGTCGTATTTGTATGCTGAATGTGTTATTGTTGCTTTTTGTAGAGCAATTGTTTATTCAAAATAGATACAACAATGTTTACTATATGTGTTAAAATATTTTGTGAACTGTACTAGGTAATAAATGTTATCTTTATGTTATATATGCATACACAACTCGGAATGTGTTTGAGTCACCCTTTAACCCTTTCACCCCTAAGTAACTGGAATTAATTTTTATATGTTCAGTTTGCAACCGATCCAACCATCACAAAATGATTTTCAGACTAGTCCATTAATGAAAACGAGGTGTTTTTGTTCTCGAAAACATGATAATTTATTGCGAAAAGTGCAGATCCTGATGTGACGGCTCGTCACGAGCCGTCTCATCTGGATCTACACTTTTAGCCAATACAATGTACCACTATACTGTGGTGTTGAAAGGGTTATTATCATTCACCTTTTTGATGCATATACTATTTAATATTAAATATGTAGGTGTCACATTTTTGGAAAATATTCAATTTTGCTGTAAGATCTGTTAACAAATAGTTTTACCCCGAATAAGCCAGCGTGTGTTTTGGTTGTCGGCTGGCGAACAGGACTGTAACTGCATTTGTAACTAGCATATATCCTGCTCTGCTTGTTCATCTACACAGTCTGATCAAGGTCTGCGCTGCTGAAATTTACGTACAAAAGTTGAATTGTTATGGTAAGGTGACTACCTATCTATCATTTTAACGAATTTGAAAACGGTGAGTGTTCAAAGGACTGCTGATCGTGATTTTTTATGACATCTCTGAATGATACCACATGTGCTTTTGTCAACCCAAATGTGTACTTGTTTAGTAGATGTTTTGTGTTTTCTGCCATGAAGCCATACAAAGTTCTTTCTCTGTTAAGCGTCCACGTGCAGGTAGGTTTTTAGAGTGGTTCTGTGAAAAAAACAAAAAAACTCTGTAAGCTATTTGACACTATTTACTGGCGAAGTAATATGAAAACTGATTGGAGACGTGTGCACGTTTTATATCCGTTCATGAATTTACACTTAATAAGTTTAAATAGAGTATTTTCTTCATATTTTTTGGTGGCGGAAATTTAAATTTATGCTTAAACCTTCTTCAACCCTTTGCAGACTGCAAAGCGTTGAGGAAGTTTTTAACATAAATTTACATTCGTTTTGTTTTCAAGATTTGTTTTTACCAGATATGTAGGTAGGTTTTGGCCATCTGGATGGACGCTTAACAGAGGAAAATAATAATAATGGCCTTATTTTGTGTTTGTATCGTATTTGATGTGACAATCTGTTCATTTGCTTGTTTCAGTTGTAACACTTATATTGGCTGTCTCTGATCTAACCTGAATTTTCTGATGTAATACAGGGTGACTTATGCACTGCGTTACGGACAAAATGTTGGGTTGAGTTCACAAGTTTTGAGACGATGGCAAACTGCATCAGATTGATATTGTTATTATGCATCTATTAATGTCTTCCCCTGTCATAGGGATGGATTGTAGCCTATGTGACTTCAAATCACTTCCAATCAGGAGGTTGTGGGTTCAAACCTCGCCTTAGGCATCAAAAATACTTGAGTATTTCCATCCCACTGGTCTGTCGGATGAGACTTTAAACTGTTGTCCCATCTCTATATGACCCTAGCTGTTGGTGGGACGTTAAACCCATTCACTTTCACTTTTCACTTCCCCTGTCATTGGGTAGGATGGTGCAGGTGGGGTGGGGCAATGGTGACCCCCAGGTAGTTAGACAAAGTAAACAATTCACCTAGTCAAATGCTCACCTCTAGGAATTAAATTCCTCGGATGCATGCGAGCAGCGTTTGCCTATTGAGCCAATAGGGCGGGCAGACTTGTGGACATCTAATATCACCACCCAAGAAAATGTTCCAGGTACATTATGTATGGAACCCTTTCACCCCACCCAAGGTGGTTAAGACATTGAAAGGTGTATTTTATGTGACCTGTCGTGCCAATTCAGGGCTTATTATACAGGTAATTCTCTTTATCTCGAAGTTGACCGGACTGAGAAAAATATATCAACATATCCAAACTTTATTATAAAAATTGGCAAAATTTAGCGACCATTCTCCAAAAAATACGACCAGAATCGCTTAAAAAATACCGACTTTACTTTACTTCGGGTTTTCATAAATCGTACACTTTCTTTTTAACGAAATGCGCATGCGTTTTTACTAAATATATCGCATGTGCATGACACAAGTTCTGGTGCACTACATTTGTTTTGCAAATAATACCCAATTCACATCAATGAATATTAGCGTTACATCTAAATGTCAATGCTAGTTGCCTTTTCTGACGATGTTATTATTCAATTGCTAAATGCAAGACCCTCATTTCATCCCCAAACCACGTCAGACCTAGACTCATCGGCCACGAACAAATTTGGCCCAAGTCAAACCAAATTGGTATTAAGAAATGCCAAGTTCAATTGACTTGATTGCCACGTCGTTTATTTCATCTTCATGTTAAAGTTATCTGATATCGCATTGATTAATTGGTTAATTATGGTTTAAGTGAATTCATTCAACATGTTTGTGCAACGTTTAACACATTTTAGCTGTGTGTTTGATTTCTATAGACGTGTGAAAACATACCTGAGATAATCTCTCTGAATCAGACTTGGCAGTGCCAGGCGCTTGTTTTTCACATTGAGTTATCAGAATACAAATCTGAAGGAAACATGCTATCGTGACTTGATTTCCACCTCAACATAACCGAAATATCAACTTTTGCGATATCGATTTATCAGGAGTAACATACATCTATATAGGGAATTTGGCCGGGACCTCGGAAGTATATCGAGATAAGAAGGTATATCGAGATAAGCGATATCGAGATAAAGAGAATCAGCTGTAGTTGCAATCATTACGCTCGAGGCAGTCTGAGCATATGGCTGAGAAAAGACACTTTACAACATGGGCAATCAGTATAGACCCTGATAAGCATGTACATGGCTGGTCACATTATTTTTTGCATGATGTTTTTATGTGCACGTGAGGCACTGATGGGACCTTCAGAGACACAAACAATGTTCAATTTATGGAATGGCGATTAGTGTAGGCCCTGATCAGACTGCGAATGCGCAGTCTGATCTGGGGTTACACTGTTTGCAAACATCGTAAGGTCAAATGTAATAAGTTTATTTTACTGAGCCGGCAAGGTAATTAGTTATTAGTAATAAAATCATCACATAGACTCCTAAGTCATCAGTATATTAACCCTTTTTGTGCTGAATCAACAAAATGAATGAAAAAAATAAATAAATATTTTTTTCTGCAATATTTTTTATTTCTCCATTAAAAAGTATATGTTGTGACCACTCATTTGAACCGTCTCATCGAGACGGTTCAAATGAGTGGTAACAACATATACTTGCATTGAGAAGTGAAGAAAATAGAAAAATAATGTTTGTAAATTTAGGTTATACATGCACAATGTATCATCCATAGTTCACTGCCTCAAAGTAAATATTTGTATAGTCTATTGTTACCATTTATCCATTTATAAGTGCATGGTCAAGTGGACGGATACCTGCATTTGTTGATGGAGCCATCAGATAAGTTGTTGTGTGTAAAAATATGCAAGTGTGCTGTTCTAGACCAATGTAAAGGTGATCTGTGAAATATATGTAACTTGCCGCAAAATGGGGCTTATTGAGTTTTAGACCAGCCCCTGTAGCACTCGTGTTAGGTGATATGTCACTGTTATAAATAAATAATACATGCTTTGATTTAACGACGGCACTGGCTCAATGACCTTGCATGTCGGTACCGACTATTTAAGTCCGCATCCGATAGGACTAGGCTAGCACAAAGTTGTCTTGCCCAAGGACACGCCGAACCATTCGGAGCGGGTTGATGTGGGAATCGAACCAGTAGCCTATTTCATCAACATTGCAAAGTATACTTTACTAGCAAAGTATACTTTGAGGGAGTAATCATTTATTTTTCCTGAAATGCATTATTTCATATAGAACTAACAAATGCATGTATTTCATGATAAAAAGTATGCAGAATTATTATACTGAATTTATTACATTATCACAGCCATTAAATGGCTGTGATAATGTAATAAATTCAGTATAATAAAAATTAATAAATTAAAAAAAAATTGAAAATTTCTCCCTCAAAGTATACTTTGCTACTAAAGTATACTTTGCAATGTTGATGAAATAGGCTACAGGTGTCTCTGATCCGCAGTCCGACGTTCTACCTACGGAGCTAATCCGGCCATCTAATTGTGAATGTGATTGGAGAAATAGGATTTAAGTACTTCAGACTGTGCAGTATCAGATCAGCCTGCACATCTGCGCAGTCTGATCAGCGACTGCACTGTTTGACATTTACACACATGTTGCTGCTAGCAAATAGTGTAGATTCTTATGACTTTTGCAAATCAGAAGCTAGACATATGCCGTGAACCTCATTTCTCCAGTCCGCCATAGATCATGAGCTAGACTGGTCACACATGCCAGAAGCCCCATTTTCTCCATCTCCATCTCAAATAAGTGAACATTATTGACTTTGATCAGACTACATAGATGTCATGGTCAACATAATTTTATGTACCCACCCCCCCCCCATAAAAAATAAAAATAAATTGGGGTACATATAGTCACCATCCTGTCCGTCTGTCTGTTAATCTGTATGTCTGCCCGGGATTTGCTTTAAATGTTTTGGCTAACTACTATCTGTGTTACCGTAGTAAGCCTGATTAGCTTGAAACTTCATATGCTTACCGGTATTTGTCATCATCTATATTTTTATTCTATAACCCATGCACGCATGTGGCCCCTGTGCTCATGGTCAATGTCAACGGACTTTGCGTTAAAGTTTTTGGCTACTAGTAACTACTATCTGTGTTGTCGTAAGCCTGATTCGCTTGAAACGTTGTATGCTTATTTGTCATCATCTATATTTTCATTCTATAGACTGTGCACCCATGCGGCCCCTGACCTAAAGGTGAAGGTCAACGGACTTTGCGTTAATGTTTTTGCACGGTACATCCTCCATCAATGTTACTGACTGTTACTTGTTTAGCATGACTGTAGCCGATTTCATCAAAATTGCAAAGAATACTTATCTAGCAAAGTATACTTTGAGGGAGTAATCATTTATTTTTCACGAAATGCATTATTTCATACAGAACTACCAACTGCATATATTTGATAATTAAAAGTATGCAGAATTGTTATACTGAATTTATTTACATTATCACAGCCGAAATGGCTGTTCTCTAAACCAAACACCCTACTTCAAGACATGTGTGTGTGCTTTGCGATCATGAACAGACAGCACCAATGGCAACGAACCAGATAAAAAATAGGAAGAACCAACTGTTTGTTCTCTTTGTCAGATTTAGAGGAGTTCCAACTGTACATCTTACATTCTGCTGAAGGCCATTTTATCAATCGATGACATAATGACAAAGCTACAATCATCTTCTGTAATTTGTTTTGTTCAGTCTTATATCACCTAAATATTACTGTATTCCTAAATCAATAAAGTTGTGCCCAAAACCAACATCTGAGATGTATGGTCAAAACTATCTAGAGCCAGAATCAGCCTAAAACAACATTTACAGTTTACATTACGTGTATCATTTCAAGTTTAGATTTCGCGGTATTAGGTAGTTTAAGTACCGTGTAACTAAGATTGTCTATTTCTAATTGTTATCATTCTTAGTCCGGACATTAACCCTTTCAACACCAAGTAACTTAATAGGATTTTCCATGCCAATGTTTCACGCTATTTCATTAATTTTGTTCATTCAAATTATCCCATTCTTCTAAAAGGGTAATCTGTACGACGTTTAAAATTATTATTAACAAACAGTGGAGATCCTGATGAGACGGCTCGTTACGAGCCGGCTCATCTGGATCTCCACTGTTTGCAAACATTGTCTCTATAGAGGTCTGTGGTGTTGAAAGGGTTAACAATGTGTGTATTGGGTCACGACAACCCAGTATGTATTATTCCACTACCTACCCGTATTCTAACTTTTTCGGAAAAGTGTCACATGCTGTTTGACATTAGTTAAAAATACACTCGACTTTCCTACAACAAGCCCCGTGCAGGCACCGGGGCGGGATCAACTGATCCTGAGAATAGTGCTGCAGTAGCCATTGCTTGTCGTAAAAGGCGACTAAACTGGCTTAACGATTGGGTTCATACTTCCCGGAACCCACTATACCGGATTTGGCCCTCATGTACATTTTTGGCTTTCTTGTATGTGAGAGTTGAGTCGGGCTATGCCCCATATATAAAAGTAAGATTTGCGCTAATCCTATTACTTTTAGGGGATGGGATAAATGATGCTGGTGTGGCGAGGGCCTGGCACCAGATCAGGTTGTTCTAATTTCAGGACTGAATATATATTTTGATTGTAAATATTGAGTTCTGAAGTTGGGATTTACCCCCCTTGGACAGGTGGATACGGGACTCGACCCCGTTGACCCGTCTGCGTGTAGACTCCCTGAGGCTTGTACCTCTATGTCAGAAAAGCGGACGTTAAACCCTATTCACTCACTCACTCACTCCTACAACAACTTTTAAAATATACAATTGATTTTGATGAAACCTGGAGCAACATACATGTATGTGCATAGCAAGTCTTTTTATTCCAGTACTTGTGAATTGTGATTGGTCTTGATATATGGCTGTGACTGGAGAAACAGGGTTTTGTGACTAGTGTAGATCCAGATCAGCCTGTTCATCCGCAGTCTGATCAGGATCTACACTGTTCACTATTATATCAATGAAATATCCGACCACCATGCTTCTAACAAGCAATATTGATCATTATCAAGCTACAGGGGTGGACTATTTGATCAGGAGCTACACTGGTCATAAATCCCATAATAATGCATGTTCATGATTGCAAAAGATATAAGTATGTCCCAGAATGGTTATAATTTGATTTACAGTGAAACATATCTAAACCGGGTCACCTCCCAGGGTGTCCGGTTTAGAGAAGTTTCACTGTAGCACACTAATCTATATTGCTTGTTAGAAGGTTGACGGCTGTTTTATTGATGAACTGCCGATAGGTGCAGATCCTGATCAGACACTGCGTATGCACAGGCTGATCTGGATCTACACTGGTCGCAAAATCCATAAGATCCATTTCTCCAGCCACAGCCACATACAGTAGAACGTCTCTAAACCGGACACACAGTCAGTCTGTGTATCCTTAATTTCATGGGTTTCATTGGTGAATATTTATGACGATAATGCCTGTTCCAAGTTCGCAAAGCACAGCCGCATACCTTGGCACAGTCATGTCCAATTTACAGTGGAACATCTCTAAGCTGGACACCCTGTTAGAGAGGTTGAAGTTCCACTGTATATTGTTTTGCTGGGAAATTGAGAGTACTGGCACTGTCAATGTTTTTTTTCAAAAAAGTATTCATGGATTTCAGTGGAGCATATTGATACAGACATACAATTATATATATGGAGCCAAATATTTCCTGATACCGTGTAACAGATATCGTTTCTGCTGTATTTTCAGAGTATGAGGTGGAAAGACTGAAGAAAGCTGTTGATGCCCTCATGGTCTCCAATGCAGAAAAGGTGAAGTAACACGTATACATTGTAACCCCTCTAAACCGGACACCAAGAAAACACCTGTGATCTTATTTTCAATGAGTTTCTTGGTCTTTTATCTCAGGTGATAATGTCTGTTCATGATCGCATGGCACACAACTATGGCTCAGACTGATCAAATGCCTGATTTACAGTGAAACGTCTCTAAGCCGGACACCCTGGGGACCTCCCAGGGTGTCCGGTTTAGAGAGGTTTCACTGTATGACCTATAACAACCAAATGTCGTAAATGTGGGTTTCACTGCAATTTACCTGAAACATGGTGACATTAATCTACAAGTTTTCTTCAGTTTGCATCCATTGTTATTATTTTGCTGTCAACTGCGAAGTGGGTGGCAGGTGGGAGAATGCGATGGGTAATTTAATGATCGGGGGTTCATCCTTACCAGAATTCCGACAGGAGACCTGGTTTGGCCCTCACATACATCTTTGGCATTTTGTATGTGACAGTTGACTCTGGTTATACCCCTTATGTGAGTATTACGATTATTCGTAATCCTATTCTAGGGGAAGGGGCCAAATGACTTTGGTGTGGTATGGACCTGGCACCAAGTCGGGTTATTCTAATTTCAGGGCTGAATATTTTTTTAATAATGTAAATATTCCGTTGCAATACCTTAGCAATACCTTAGCATTTTACTACCTTAATAGCTGGCTGTTCCTGTCGTAAATTGCATATTTAATGTCATTATTTCACAGCCATAATACTAGTTACATCTACTTATGTAGTTGCAGTGTGCATTATTGCGTTCGTGCATTGCGATGACGGGTACTACTAACTTACTAAAGTCTCGGGTGGGTGGCAGGTGGGAGCACGCGATGGGTAATTGACTCTGGTTATACCCCTTATGTGAGTATTACAATTATTCGTAATCCTATTCTAGGGGAAGGGGCCAAATGACTTTGGTGTGGTATGGACCTGGCACCAAGTCAGGTTATTCTAATTTCAGGGCTGAATATATTTTTTCTCAATGTAAATATTCCGTTGCAATACCTTAGCTGTTGATAGGCTGTTAAACACCAATAAACTAAACTGTCAACTGCGAAGTATATTTGTAAGCTTGTTGCTGATAGGATGATACTATTTGCGTAGTTTTGTTCAATTGGCTCGTCGTTGAACCGTGCCATGTTTCCGTTGCGTGATCAGTGACTCGCGCATCCAGGTCAATATCACATCACTCTCGGACACAAGCGAGACGAGTCACAGACTGATATTAAGGCGAATATCATATATGTCCGCAATCATGTGACCCTCTATTGGGCAATCTCATTGGCTGGACTTCTCGGTCATATAATAATAGTCTTTATGTCCCCACCCCTCCACCGGTAATCTCGGTAGAGCTGGGAGGCATAATTATTTTTTTTCTAGAGTATTGAACTGTGTCCATCTGTGTGTCTGTTTTCGGTTAAGAAGTTTGGCCGAGTTTCTTCTGTCTGCCATCGGGCGCATTCATGTGCCAACAGGCTACATTTGCTTGTTGGAAATGATTATATTCTGGATCACATTAAAATGAAAATTGTGACTTAATTTAAGTGGCTCTTTGGCAGAACCATATTTTGTGACTATTTCTATCAACAAACCAGTTAAATTTAACTTGCGTTTTTAATGTGGTCAAGTATATACCACATTTGATTGTGAATGTAAACAGGGTATGGGATCACGTCGTCTATTGTTTACACTGGATTAATGGCGGCGCCCATGAAATCTCGGGTAAATCTTATTTTTCATCAATATGACTGCAGTTTCCTTCTTTTAATGATGACCATGTTCTGCAGAGAAATTTGAACCAAGTCCGATTCAAATTTCTCTGCGTAATGTTCAATCTAACTACATAAGTAATGCTGCTAAATTTGGTAATGGCGGACTCGTAGTGTTGACAGCTGGAACATGGTCATCATTAAAAGGAAGAAACCGCAGTCGTATTGATGAAAAATAAGATTTACGCAAGACCTCATGGGCGCCGCCATTAATCCATTGTAAACAATGGACCATATGATCCCATCCATACCCAGGTAAAGGTTGATTTGTGCCTGTTAGCTGCCAGACAACACATAAAGTTTTTGCCCTAACATTGATCTATAATTATAACCAATTGTAACAAAATAGTTGCCTGTCTCTCTGAAATTAGATGTGCACGGCATGCAGACTGAATATACCTGTCTCTCTGAAATTAGATGTGCACGGCATGCAGACTGAATATACCTGTCTCTCTGAAATTAGATGTGCACGGCATGCAGACTGAATATAATGACAGAGAAAACCTTACAGGCTCGGCAATCCCAGTTTGTTTCTTTCATTTGTCATCATGCAGAACAATTACACTCTTTATATCTTTCAACACTACATACTTGTATAGTGGTATTGGCAAACAGTGTAGATCCAGATGAGTCGGCTCGTGACGAGCCGTCTCATCAGGATCTGCACTTTTTGCAAGTAATTTTCATGTTTTTGAGAAAAACACACCCTTTTTATAGATGGACTAATCTGAAAATCATTTTTGTGATGATTTGATTGGTTGCAAAATCAACATATCAAAATCCATTCCAGAACTTACGTAGGGGTGAAAGGGTTTATTTGCAAAACTACCAAACACAAATGAAGGGGCCACTGGAAAATGGGGGCTAACTCTGTCAGGGAGTTAGCCCCCTTATTTCACAGACCCCTTCAAGGTAAACATTTGCAAATTATACAGGTCCAGATAAGCTGGCTTTTATTCTGGGACAACTCTGAGCATGCGATGGGTAATCAGGCGCGGATACAGAAATAATTGCAGGGGGGGGGGGGGGGGTCTGTAATTACAACTCCGCGAGCGCGAAATCGTAAAGTAAAATTTTTAGATGCCAGATCGCCTCAGATGCGATTTCCTGACACCTAGTGCCGGGGGGGGGGGTCCGACCCCCTGGACCCCCCCCCTGTATACGCGCCTGGTAATTTAACAATCGAGGGTTCATCCTTACTGGAATCCCTCACGTATGTTGTTGGCAACGTATCTTGTATGTGGCAGTTGAATCTGGTTAAATACCCCTTATAAGATAAATACGGGACCCAACCCGTTGGCCTGGCCTTGTATGACCTTAGCTTTTGAATGCCATTAAACACCAGTCAATAAATATATGCACTGTTTATAAACAGTTTCTGATATTTGGCAAAATTTCCACATGTACATAGATTTCAGTGTAATTACGCAGTGTAAAAGTATATTTTGATGATAATTTTGTGTGACACAATCGGGTTCTTCAGACTTGGCAAGAAATATTGGAAATAAAAACAAACAACAGCAGACTAATATTAGTTCAGCATTGTAAGTTAATCGTTTGTCATGGCTTCTATTTTCAGGATAAAAGAATTGACGAGTTGCGCCGACTCTTAAGGCGGTACAAGAAAATTGAAGACATTGTCACTCAAGCTCAGGGACGGAAAGGTAACTGCCTGGGGTATTGGATCCTCGATGGATCATATGTGGCTGTTACATGGAGAAATGTGGCTTATAGGCCTCTGTGACCAGTGTAGATCCAGATCAGCCTGTGCATCCGCACAGTCTGATCAGGATCTGCACTGCTCGCCATTTGATCCATCAATGAAACGCCGGTCATGCTTCTAGCAAGCAATGTAGATCATTAGCAGGCTACAGGAGTGCTATTTGATCAGGAGCTACACTGGTCACAAGTCCCATAAGCCCCATTTCTCCTGTCACAGCCACATTTGTAATGGAAACTAATCATTGGTATTTCAAATTGTGGCCAGATTTAGCTGTATGTGATCCATCATATGCACAAAGCATTTCTGAATTAACCCGTTTCATGTGAAATACCAAAATAGGTGTCACAATTTATTCTTGTTTCTCATCCAAAGTATATATTGTGACCACTCAATCGAACCGTCCATCCATCGATCCATCCATCCAATGAAATCCAAACCATTGAGCGATCAATCAACAAACCAATCACCAACCAACCAATCACCAACCAATCAATCACCAACCAACCGACCGACCGACCGACCGACCAGCTCTACCAGCCAGCCAGCCAGCCAGCCAGCCAATCAGTCAGTCAAATCAATCATAATTAATTTAAAAAAAAAAAAAAATTAAATTAATTCTTTGTTAATAACATAAAAAATTAACACAAAATTCAGAGTAATTAAAAGTCCCCTGTTCATAATTTCGCCATTGAAAGTAGCCTATTTCACTGTACATGCTCCATATTTAGAGCTCCAGTTAAGGTGCATAATTTGACCAACTTGGGGTGAAATTTTGTTATTTCTTCATCAAAAATGGCAAGTTGGGAGTGCTTTAGAATCGTCTCATTGAGACGATTCTAAAGCACTCCCAACTTGCCATTCTTGATGGAGAAATAAGAAATTTACATCCAAATTACGCACCTTAACTAGAGCTCTGCCATCTTGTTGTAGCGGTGGAGGAGTTACTAAATATAGAAGACGACACAAGCTCAACTAGTTCCACGACGCCATCAGACAACTCTGGCCGCCACGATCCTCTCCAGGTATACAAAAGAAGTCAGAGCTCCAAATAAGCTGCGTATTTGCTTAAATACCCAATTCAAATTGCCAAAAACCCAATTGACATCAGAAGTAGCGAGTATCAAAAAGCAATAAAAAAATTGTGGTACCTTTATCATGCTGCAGAAAACAATAAACAAACCACAAATATAGCATATTTTTCTTATTTTCCATGAAAACACATCTTGGTATTTCATTAGAATTGTCTCCTTGGAAATACCTAGATGTGTTTTCATTTCGAAACAAACTATTCAATAATTGCTGTATGTTGTCGTTGATGCGTAAACAGTAGTGTGATTTTATTTTACCCCATTACAATTTTGAAATACCCAATTGCTTCAGAAATGATGGAGTGACAATACTCAATTACTAATTCCTTATTTGGAGCTCTGCAAGTCTTGTAATATCTATAATGACAAAACAAGTCGAGATACAGTGAAATCGCGATGGCTCGAAATGTCACGGGACCGCACATTTTGTTCGAGTGATCGCATCTTTCGAGCCATCGCATCTTTCGATTTTGTTATATTTGCCGTCTACTGTACCCGTCGGATTTAGGAAATAAAGAAAGCACAATATAATGTATCCATGTTTTAGATGATTATAATATTTATTCGCAGATTAGTTATCATGCGAAATTAAATAAACTACATGTGTTTACAAAACTGTCTTTATTTCAATTAATTATTATCAAAGTCGAATAGGAGAAAAGGTCCAGTATTCACTATAAATAGCGGCGCACATAATTAATGCAGCAGGTGGTTGTGACGTCACTCGAAACAGTGGTATTTTTTCAATGGGCGTGTTTCGTTGTAACTCCCGGGTAGCCTCTCGAATAACACGGGAGTTGAAACTGAAAAACGACCAACGACTTATGACAGACTCGATTCAATACTCCGAGTGGACTAAACCCAGAATATTTAATAAATCGCCGTATGCCGTTGAGCTGTTATGGGACACAAAACAACAACAGCAAATTAAGAATACAATAACTTTTATTTCACAAATAATGTACAAGCATAACATAAATAGAGTTTCCACAAATTATGTTGAAAGTTTCCGAATAATCTAATATAGAATTCACAAAATGATCGCCATCAACAACGTTAAAGATCAAATTGCACCACTTTAGGCAATTAACTGCACTTGAAAAGAAATTACCTTTCACAGACAGGTAGAGCGCGGCTCGGCCTTCGTTCGTAATAAGTCGGACGCGGAGGTGTGAAAATTAGCCAAACACAAACTTCGACATCAATTTCGAGTCATCGTATAGCAAAATAGAGAGAAATGTGTCCGCGGGACTTGACAATTGTTTCGAGCGATCGCATTTTTCGAGCCATCGCATTTCGAGCCATCGCATGTAAAGTACATTAAACATATAGGGAAAATGATCGGGACCGCGACACCATTTCGAGCGAGCCTGACATTACGAGCCATCGCATTTCGAGCCATCGCGATTTCACTGTATATTGATTGTCGCAAAGATGTCACCAGACAGACATACACAGTCAAACCTCTATAATTCCAGCACAAACATATTTACACAGTTCCCTAACATTTGATTGGCCCGTAGCAAGTCTCCGTCCAAAATTTATATCCCAGTAAACTCCCACGCCGGACTACTTTCCGTAACCGTGAGGCGCAGTTAAAATAATTCTTAAGAAAACGGAAAATAAACACATTTTCTTGATGAATTTATTTCAAATGCTGGAATTATAAGGAATAAATGGCCTTTTTGTGGAATTTATCGGGGATATAAACTTGGAAAAGTCGCGGGAATACTGGACGAGGCCTTCCGGCCTTCGTCCAGTATTCCCGCGACTTTTCCAAGTTTATACCCCGATAAATTCCAGAAAAAGGCCATTCATTCCTATAATAAACCAGCCACACTGGGAGGTCCTCTAATATCGATAGTCACACTGGGAGGTCCTCTAATATCGATAGTCACACTGGGAGGTCCTCTAATATCGATAGTCACAAAAAGGTCCTCTAATATTGATAGTCGCAAAAATGTCACCAGACAGACATACAGTAAAACCTCTAAACTGGACACCCTGGGAGAAATGTCACTCAGTTTCCGTTGTACATTCTAAAATATGTGTCTGGGCTGTCACAAACAAGTTTCACTGTATTTCAGATCTATAAGCAATCTAAGACAAGTTTGATGGCTTTGCAATCACAAACATACATTATCGTAAGATATGGCAGAATTAATTCAGAATTAAACACACTGCCGTTTTCTGGGCTGCAATCTTATAGAGGGTCTATTGTATTTTCTATAATCACATTCTATTCAAATCCTGTGCAGTGGGTGGTTGGTCAGGTGAACGCGATGGTGTAAATTAACGGTAGGACTTCCTCCTTATAGCAATCACGATTGGCCTGGTTTGGCCCTCAGGTATGTTTTCATCTTTGGCTCTTTTGTTACATGGGAGTTGAATTGGGTTATTGCCCATTATAAAAGTAGTAAGATTATTACTGATGCTTCTGCTTTTGGGAGCGGGCCAAGAGATTCTGGTGTGGCGAGGACAGAGGTAGCTGTTGTGAGAATATATTCCCATGCAATATACTTTTGGCATGGTTACTGCATGCAGTTTTGATGGTAGATAGTATTTCATGGTCTTCACAGTATGTGGCTGTGACTGGAGAATGGCGCTTATGGGTTTTGTGACCAGTCTGATCAGGATCTGCACTGTTCGCCATTCCATCAATGAAACATCTGTCATGCTTCTAACAAGCAATATAGATCGTTATCAGGCTACAGGAGTGTGCTATTTGATCAGGAGCTACACTGGTCACAAGTTCCATAAGCCCCATTTCTCTAATCACAGCCACAAATATGTATTACAAGCTGGGTACAATAATTCTCACAAACCTCCATTGATGCATTTTTGCCTGCACGTGAACACTTATCAACCATTCTGGTGTGAATCTGTGTTGTTTATTTGATATCGGAGGATATATAAGTGCCCTTATCAGCAGAAATAAAAATTTTACCTCATTTTTTACGTCAATCATGTTTACCTTTATGATAGACTGGTTCTGGAGATTTTGCACAACATTTATTGTTATCAGACTGTGAGTATAAAACCAGACATTTATGATAGACTGGTTCTGAAATTCTTCATTACATTTGTTGTTTTCTAGACTGACAACCGTAAATCAGACATTTACGATAGACTGGTTCTGAAAGTCTACATTACATTTGTTGTTTTTCAGATCGATGGCAGTAAGCCAGACAGGAATTACAACATATCACCGAGCGCCACCAGTACCCCAGGTTTGTCTTGTGTATGTTGGTCACTGTAGCCCCAGATTAGCCTGTGCATCCACACAATACACACAGTCCTGTCAGGGTCTACACTGCTTACAGTGATCCGGTGCAGTGAAGGTGCCTGCCACCAGATCAGAACACTGTATTTCAGTACTGAAAGTTTTTTATTGTAATTTCAATGCTGAATGAATAGTTTTACTCTCATTCTCCTACATGTGAATTCCTATTAATTCTGTGCACATCCTTGCTGTTCACTGGACATAAACCCCCAATCCATCAATAATTCATTCAATCAATCAATCAATAGATTCATCCTCATCAGTGTTTCTGATTACTGTCTGTTTCACGAAACCTGCCCAAATTTGACGGCCATATAAACAATGCATAAACAATATTATTTTTGATAATATTAAATTTTATCAAAATTTAAAAATGAGCCCTCTTTTTTATTTTGTGAAATTTTGTCAAATATTGATTTTATTATGAAAAATGTATTTGTCTATGAGAATTTAACAAGTGGAAAACGACGAGGTGGAGGAGCTGGGAGAGGAGCCAAAAAACTTAAAATTTGGAAATAGACTCGATCTAACTACGAAAACAAAAGTTAAATTTTGAAAATCGGTCCATTATTTCTGAAATTCTAAAAATGTCCCCATGTTAAATCGCCAAAGACATCTTCACTATGTGAAGATGTCTATATGGGGATTTAACATGGGGAAATTGTTTTTTAAATTTTTCTTTAATTTAATATTATTAAAAAAAAATGTTTTTGCATTGTTTATATGGCTGTAAAATTTGGGCAGGTTTCGTGAAGCAGACAGTTGACTGTATCTGAAAGTATTGCCCTGATTGATGTGTAAATTGCATCATCTTTACCAACAAACCAGCGATCTCTAAGCAAAAAATATGAAACACAAGTATTTATCATTTAAATAAAATAAAAATGTATGATCTGTTATTGCAGTGAACTCGTTCTCGGACAGCCGAGGAAACGCCCTCCCATCTCCGCCCTCTACTATCGCCTCGGTGAAGCCGACACGACGGATCCAACGATCTAACAGCGCCGAAGATCTCACACCATCGAAAAACAACAAGGTACAACAACTAGAGTTTGTCATATGTGGCTGTGCCTGGAGAAATGGGGATTATGGGATTTGTGACCAGTGTAGCTTCTGATCAAGTAGCACATTCCTGTAGCCTGATTATGATTGTAGCCTGATTATGTCCATATTGCTTTTTAGAAGCATGCCGGGTGTTTCGTTGATTCGTCATCATGCAGAACAATTGTGGCCGAGAGGTTAGAACAGTGGACTTCAATAGCAGAGGTTATGGGTTCAACCCTTTCCTTGGGCAACAAACATACTTTCATTGTATTTCCGTCGCCCTGGTCTTTTGGATGAGTCTTGAAACCAGCTGTTACTGGAATTTTAAACCCATTTGTGACCAGTGTAGCTGCTGATCAAATAGCACGCTCGTGTAGACAGATACTGATCAATATTACTTGTTAGAGGCACGATGTGTGTTTCATTCATGGAATGGTGAACCATGCATATCCTGATCGGACTGTGTATGCACAGGCTGATCTGGAAGCCGAATTACTCCAGTCACAGCCACATATAAGGCTTGAAATATTAATAACATTATTGGTATCTTGACACCAGGGTGCTTGCAATTCTTTCCACGTATATATTCTATTCTCATGCTCGAAATCAGGAAATTTGATTGGCCGAGACAGCTCTGTCTCGGCCAATCAAACTTCCTGATTTTGAGTACGGATTTGGCAAACATGCTCCAAAACATTTATAAGCACGGGGACTGGTACTGACCTTGCTGCATAACAGAATGTAAAACCGTAATCAGTCAATCGTTTGATTAAGAATTTTTTAATGCAAAACTAAGATTGACAAAGTTTGCAATAGCATCCAATTTTGAGAATTCTTTGCCGAGTTCGTTCAGATTTATTGATACCAATTTAATACCAATTTTGCTATGCTGATCCAGTATGCTGTTCACCATTTTGTTTACTCTACCAGATGCACAACATTAGAAGTAACAAATGTGACGTTGCAAACATGCATGTGATGTCGTACATCAAACAATTTATGTCACTTACTGACGTCAGAACGTTATATGACACTTTACCTGCATAGGTGTCTGAACTGCGTGGAATATGGGGATATTAATGACATATAAATTTGTTTGGAGAGCCTTACGTGCGCAGAATTAGCCGACACCATTGTAGGTAGTAAATGGAAGCATTAAAAAAATGTTCTATACAAATTTTAATGAAATTGGACCTGTTCTCGGTCTGAGAATCTCGTATCAGACAGTCCAATGGTTAAGATAAATGTAGTATCGTAATAACACAAAGTATTTGGACACCATTTGTTTTGGGAAACCCCTATAAAATAGTAGTTTCCAAAAGCAAATTGTATCCAACTACGTTGTTATATGGATAAACCAGTACAGCATAGTTAGAGGTTAATACGTGGCTTGTTTGATATCGGCCTAGGTATCGGCCCGAGGTAACTTGGTATCAGCCTGAGACCGAAGGTCGAAGGCTGATACCATGTTACCGAGGGACGATACCTAGGCCGATATCAAACAAGACACGTATTAAATTCTTTATTACTTAGATTACTTAGATATCAATTTCAATATCAATCATCCGGCAGTTGTGATAATCCTATATTAAAATCTATACCATTATCCATGATTGAATGATGAAATACAGAGCCTACAAATTTAAATTCCCGGCATCTGTCAAAATTTACGCAGCCGATAAAGTAAACATAAGCAATGCGCATGACCAAAGGAACTGGTTTAATACGCGCGTGAGACATGGTATCAGACTGGAAACGGCAGTATGAGACGTTTCAGTATCAGACTGGAAAACACGCCGTATCAGCCTGGACTGTGTATGTTATTACTGTAGGCAAATACAGGCAATTTCTAGGCAAAAATTGATATCTAAGTAATAATGATCCGTAATATTGGGACACTCTTCGTTGTGGGTAACCCTATATTTATATGTGGCTGTGACTGGAGAAATGCAGCTTATGGGTTTTGCATCCGCAGTCTGATCAGGATTTGCACTGTTCGCCGTTCCATCAATGAAACACCCGCCATGCTTATAACGAGTAATATAGATCATTATCAGGCTCCAGGAGCTCTACACTCGCTACAAATCATATACGCCCCATTTCTCCAGTCACAGCCACTTATGTGTTTCCCCAGAATCATTTGTGTCCGAATATTTAGGGTTATTATGGAACTACATGTATTAATTTGTAAGCATGTGATTATAATTGATCAGGTAACCTGCCCTGTATTGACTGAATACGTATCGACTGATAACATATTGTACTTGTACAGGTAATATATGGAATTTAGTACTAAACCCATTCACCCGATGACCTTAGCTGTTGATAGGCTGTGAAACCCCAATAAACATCCGGGTTACAACGAAGTGAAAACTGACGTTCCATTGGTTGGATGACGTCACATGACATTAATGATTTAACAGGCTCGTCTCGGAAACGGTATGAATTCCTCGGCAAGCCTCGGAATCCCTACGCGTTTCCTAGCCTCGCCTGATAAACTTCATATCAAAATACACTCTAATTATTCCACAGACTCCACCGTCAAACAAACGCCACACGGACGTCGCGAAGAGAAACGGCAGTTATGGTACGTTACCCAAGGATATGTCGCGGTCACGTGACGACCGATCACGCGACGACGATCGAGAACATCGAAGGTCACGAGGCTTCCCCGCCTTAGGCAAAGCCCTGATGAGAATAAAGTCCACAAAACGAAGTTGTTCTGCCCCGAATCTAGGTGACGGCAGTATACGTATACGCCTGCAGCATGCGATTGCAGCATGCTATGTATTTACGTAGCTATCTCAATAACCCGGGTGCTCGGATCAAAACTAACGACTTTAAGTTTTAAACCAATAGGTGCCGGTTTTTGTTTTGCGGTTCATCCGTTTATTTGTGTATGCGTTTTTGCTGTTTATTTGTTGGTTTCCGTAGACAGGTTGATATTTTTGTTGCAATGTTATACATATATACGCATTTAGCTTTTGATTTCTTGGAGTATCTATTAAACTAATTATAATAACTGGTTCCACTATAATTTATTCTATGAACTTGAGATATGCATTGCAAGAGTTAAATTGTACATGGATGTTAAACTATTGAAGCCTGCATGAAATGATTCGGTAGATTAAAAAAGATTATCCATATGAAGTAACTTAAGTAATGTGCAACTAAATAATCTCAATTAATTCCATAAATTTTAATCTGACATTGCATTCCTCTTACTTGGCACATAGAATGCCGTCATTGAAGCCTGCTTGAATTCTTAGATTGAGCAAAAAACTGTTATCCATATGAATTCACCCTTAGGCTACTACACACAACATTGTCAGCAGGGCTGAATATATCTTTTCTCGATGTAAATATTCCGTTAGTCCAGCAGGTTAAAATGGGATCGAACCCATTTGCCCGGCCTTACGTGACCTTAGCTGTTGATAGGTCATTAAACACCAATAAACAAACAAACAACAATTGTCATCTGCTGTTGCTTTTATATCTTACCTTATTTCTCAATAAAAACATGTTTTGAAAGCACTTCAGAATCATTTCCGATGGAAATGATTCTGAAGTGCTGTCAAAGCATGTTGTAAATTATTCTAAAGGCTGTCAAAGCATGTTTTTGATGATAAAAATGGAAAATAGAAAATAAACAGCAGACGACAAAAAATTAAGATAGCGGTGTATGCAGCCTTTAATTCATAAAATTTAACCGGGCTTTTCTAGGGTTAAATTGCACATAGGATACCCCCCATTGAAACCTGCATGAAATGAATTCTTACCGTGGCAGGCCAGCATGAATTGTCCCGCGAAACTAATCACATCCAGACGAGGACCTCCGTTGTTTGAATGAACTAACATTTGTCGTCCCCTCCATTCAGTGATTGTGGCGTGTTACCCCATTGTTTCCATTCACTATAAGCCAAGATCCCGTCTCCATATGGCCCTGGCTGTTACTGGGACGTTAATCCCATTCTCATTCATTTTTGTCCATTTATAAAGTATGTGTTAACCGTTTCATCTTTAAATAAGTGAACTGGACCCTCCCATCTCATGTTCAGACTGGTCCATTCATTTACAGTGGAACCTCTCTGAACCGGACACCCTGGGAGGTCCCCAGGGTGTCCGGCTTAGAGATGTTTCACTGTGAATCAAGGCATCTGTACTACATGTATGTGATCATGAACAGACATTATCACCTGAGATAAATGACCAAGAAACTCATCAAAAATAAGATCACAGGAGGCCGTTTCACTAAACTTTGTACGACTAAAATGTTCGTAAGTGCAAAATTATGAGAGTGTAAATTTCACATTAACAATGTTTTCTTGTAAACAATTATTGTATTTACATTTATTGCAGCCTATGCTCAATAAATGTATATTCCATCAATTGATATTTCCAGACGATCCTAAATGTGCACTTACGAACATTTTAGTCGTAAGAAGTTTAGTGAAACGGGCCCCAGGTGTTTTATTGGTGTCTAAGAATTTCCACTGTATCTACTAAGTTGTGGTAATATTCTGTAAGTCCGTAAACTCAGACACGATCCGCAAACTGTGTAGATCCGGATGAGAACTACACGGTTTGCAAACATTTGGATATAGCTCTGTTGTGTTAAATAGGTTAAAATTCAATTTAACCCTTTTATATCTTTATTTCTCAATAAAAACATGGTTTAACAGCACTTCAGAATCATTTCCAATGGAAATGATTCTGAAGTGCTGTCAAAGCATGTTGTAAATTATTCGAAAGTGCTGTCAAAGCATGTTTTTGATGATAAAAATGGAAAATAAAAAAAAACCGCTGACAACAGCAAAATTAAGATATCGGTCTAAGGGTTAAAAATAAGCGTTTATTCATTTATGTTTTTCGCTATATGATGAGTGGTAATGTGTGGAAGGCCGTTTTATTATGTTGTTTTCGCCGTTACTAGTGATAACATACTATTTTGTTATTGATATGTTTTCGTTTGACTGTAAATGTATATTATTAGTTGTCAGCTTGTGTAATGTTGATAACTACAGGATCCAAGGTATTGTCCTGTGTATTGTACTCGATAACAACTTTAATACAGCTTAATTTTCATACCATGCTTTACCATTGTAATATGTGTGCATTTTTTGGACTTTAGGGACATTTTTTAGTAGCAGTAAAACTGAAACCAATGTTAAATATTCTGAAATATAGAGAATAGTAGGTTAGTGCCGTGAATGGGAAAAAATATCTGGCAAGGCTCAGGAAACGGGATGGGCGAGGCTCTGCCAAGCACATCCCGTTTCCGTGCCGCGCCAGATATTTTTTCCCATTCACGGCACTAACCTACTATTCTATTTATCCCGTCAACACCTTCAAATGGCTGTAAAATGCAAAAATTGTATTGACTGGATATCAAAAATGTTTCACGGCACCGTGTTTCACGGCACATACGTACTGATAAATTCTGATTCAGGGTAACTAGGTACAGCGGTACCTCTCTGAACCACACACTAAGACAACACCTGTGATCCGAAAGGTACGGGGCCATATAGTGTTACCGTCCGTACGTCCCGATATTATATTCTTTAGTAACTTCTACATGGCTTCACATATTATGTCAATATTTATACACATGATACATATGAACATCCCTTACACACTCCACCCCCCAGTACTTCGACCTTGACCTTTGGCCTTGACCTTTTCCACTTTAAATGTTTGCTTGGCACTTTGGGACAAATCTACGTGCACGTTTCTCAATCCTACACTAACTTCTCAATACTTTTGCCAATCCCTTAAATATTTATACACATGATACATATGAACATACCCTACACACTCCACCACCTAGTACTTCGACCTTGACCTTTCACCTTCACCTTTTCTACTTTAAATGTTCACTTAGCACTTTGGGACAAATCTACGTGCACGTTTCTCAATCCTACAATAACTTCTCAATACTTTTTGCCAATCCCTTAAATATGTATACACATGATACATATGAACATGCCCTACACACTCCACCACCCAGTACTTCGACCTTGACCTTTGACCTTCACATTTTCTACTTTAAATGTTTACTTACCACTTTGGGACAAATCTACGTGCACGTTTCTCAATCCTACAATAACTTCTGAATACTTTTGCCAATCCCTTAAATATTCAACATGTCTGCTGCTTATCTTCCCCAGTTATTTAAGATTTGTATCCAATCATTCAGTGCAGTTCTTGCCAATTGATTTAACCCTTAGACCGCTATCTTATTTATTTGTCGTCTGCTGTTTATTTTCTATTTTCCATTTCTATCATGAAAAACATTCTTTTACATCATTTTAGAATAATTTACAACTTGATTTGACAGCACTTCAGATGATATATCTCAAGTGCTGTCAAACCATGTTTTTATTGATAAATAAGGCCATATTTCAAGCAACAGCAGACGACAATTGTTGTGTGTAGCGGTCTAAGGATTAATAAACAATATTTTCATTTCATACAAATGTATTGTGCATCATGTACCTGTTATGTGTTGTTACAAACTCGTTAGTAGCTTATATTAATTTATATCCATGATTTGTGCCATTAATTATACACACATATTTTATTTGTTATCATCAATGGTAAAGCATGGTATATGAGTTAGCACATGCTGTTTATGTATTATGCAAGTGTTGTATTTAACCAAAACATATTGCAATATATAATCAGATGATTGAATTTCACATTACTGATTTATTTCATATTACACATGTATGGTAAACAATACGACCATGTGTCTGATATGTGGCTGTGACTGGTGAAATGGGGTGTACGGGTTTTGCGACCAGTGTAGATCCAGATCAGACCGTGCATCCGCACGGTCTGATCAGGATCTGCACTGTTCGCCATTCCCTCGATGAAATGCTCGTCACGTTTCTAACGAGCAATATAGATTGTTATCAGGCTGCGGGAGTGTGCTATTTGGTGAGGCTCTACATTGGCCATACATATCATAAGCCCCATTTTTCCAGTCACAGCCACCTATATATCTGCACCTTCCATAAATTCATAATGGAAAGGCCCATTCGACGTATTGCGTTTACATCCCAATACAATACATTAGCAACACGTGACGTCATTAATTTTCACGAGGTTGTCAATAACGGCACGCTATTGACCGGCAACGGCGCTTTTCCAGTAATTGCAGCAAAATGACGTAAAACAAGATTATTCTTAATTTTAATGCCATATTTAGTTATTTACATTTTTGAAACTATCAATATTTCGCACAAGACTTCAGACTGAAGTACCATCTCTAAATGACCTTAACTGTTGCTGGGACGTTAAACCCTTTCACCGACATATGATTATTATGTTTTTGTTTGGATCATGACTGAATATGTATCTATATAAATCTCTCAATATACCGCTATATATCTAACAACTAGAATAACCTAAGGTCTATGTATCTACATATCCAATTCCACCCGTGTACCAATGTTTTCGAGTATATTCATATATTCATGTATCTTTCTGCAACTTTGTCCATCCTATGTGTGACTGTATATCTCTCTCTCTGTCTTGTATATGTACCTTTCTCTCCATCTGTAACTTATCCTCTCTTCCTATCAACACGATATCCTATCAACTTGAAAGTGTGCCTCATGCATGCAAGTATTACTCCTTTTGAATATTATGCCGTTCTGATGTGGTATCGCTATCTTGCAGCTAGATAATGGTACGATATATTAATAAATTATATAATACTGTTTGTTATAAGCATAATAGATGTCTCACTGACTGAATGGCGAACAGTGTAGACCCTGATCAGACTGCGCGAATGGGACTACACTGGTCGCAAATTCTGTAAACCTCATTTCTCCATTCCCAGCCGTATTTGACACTCATGACAAAGGAACATATATATTTGAAGAACACTAAAAAATTCCAAGCTTATTACGTGTTATACCCCCGCAACGAGTTGTGGGGGGTATGCTGGAATCAGGTCGTCCGTGTCCGTCCGTCCGTCCGTCCGTCCGTCTGTCCGTCCGGGCACACATTAGGGTACTTATGTGGCTAGCCCCACAGGGTTATGGACTTGGTAAAGGATAGGGTTGGTTACAATTAGCCACCTAAAAAATCCTTTTATGTGGCTAAAAATCGTTTTATGTGGCTAATATTTAACATGTGATAAGCCACATAAGTATAGTACTGTAAGAACGTCCGTCAGTTCGTCCATCCGTCCGTCACTAAACTTAATATCAGAGAAATATGTTATAACTACATATTTAGGGGTACGTGGGCCAACGCGGGGGGTATTCCGTAAGCCTCGTTTACTCACAAATCTAGAGTGACCAGCATAATGCAAGATCACCCTGTGCATCCACAGTGTTTGCCATTCGATCAGCAAACCAATGGTAATTACAATATGCTAATAACTGGTCAGAAATGAAAGAAGCCTGGTTTGAGTATTGACCATATACATTGTATAAGCATTCCCAGCCTCATCCCCAATGCTTTGCATGGACTAAATTCTCTACAGTGTACAGTGGGGTCAGCGTGTAAGTGCACACACGAACGAACACGACAGGTTGGAACCAACCTGTCGTGTTCGTTCGTGTGTGCTGACTTACAGCTGACCCCACTGTATTGTCTTAACTGTTTTAACTGTTTCACCCCTAAGTAACTGGAATGGATTTTTATATGATTTTGATTGCAACCAATCCAATCGTCACAAAATGATTTTCAGGCTAGTCCATTTATAAAAAAGCCTATGCTCAATAAATGTAAATCCAATACTTGTTTTATACAAGAAAACACTGTTAATGTGAAATTTACAGACTCTTATAATTTTGCACTTACGAACATGTTAGTCGTACAAAAATTAGTGAAACGGCCCCCAGATCCGGATGAGACGAGCCCGCTCATCGGGATCTGCACTGTTTGCAAACCCCACTATAGCGGGTTGTCGGGTTCAAATGGTTAATAACATATTAAACAATATGACAACATTGATATGTGTTTATGCCCCTACCACCGAATAGTGAGGGGGACATAACGTGTGATAAGTGTTTGCATGTGCATCAAACGATTAACATTTGAGTACATGTACATTAGTTTTCCCACCCGCAATTAGTTACAGGGGGTATACTCAAGTCAATTTGTCTATCCATCACAAATTGATCACTTGTTAATTTCTTATCATTTCTGTTTTTACGTCACTTAGCATGACATTTCAAGAAGAAATGAACAGAATGTATGAATTAATTTATCTTAATTGATGTTTTCTGGTACAAAAAAATGGATTTATCCCGTCAACACAGTGCGTATGTGCCGTGAAACATGGTGCCGTGAAACATTTTTGATATCCTGTCAATACGACCTAATCACTGCGTATGAATCTGTGCGGTTGTCATACGAGTCAATTCTCCGATTTTGAGGATGCGGCTGGGGTTATTTTTTGCATTTTAAAGCTGTTTGTAATGTTGACGGGATAAATATAATAGTAGGTTTGTGCCATGAATGGGAAAAATATCTGGCTCGGCACGGAAACGGGATGGGCAAGGCAGAGCCTCGCCCATCCCGTTTCCTAAGCCTTGCCAGATATTTTTTCCCATTCACGGCACTAACCTTCTATTCTCTATTTATACCATTTCAGTATAACCTTTTATCATTCAGGGCCCGGTTGCTCAAAACCTCTATTAGCTTAACAGACTGTTAAATCCTTCTGTTAAGCTAATAGAGGTTTTGAGCAACTGGTCCCTGCTGTCAGTGTATGTATGCTATTTTCATGCCTTTTATGGCCCTTATGCAATAGCTTGTGGGGGTGGCTTTGCTCTTGAAGTTGCGACTTTATCTCTGTTCATATTTATGTACGTTGAAAAGTTTGTAAGAGTTTCTTCATCATGCCACAATTAACATGACATTGGTCTTTCTCTCAAATAGTTTGCAAGTTGCTTTTTTATAGTCGAGTATACCAAAGTTATTTTTGAAAAAGCAACTTAACTTGTTCATTTTTTTGGCAATTATAAGCAGATTTTGTAGTATTTTCTTCTACCTTTGCCTCGTATGTGACCTTGACACTGGGCTTAGCGGGGGCGTTGGTAACGCCCCCGCTAAGCCCAGGGTCAAGGTCACATACTTTGTTGTGCTATTCTGCAGCAACTTATGCTCTGTTTTGTATAATGCCCAGGGCCTGGTTACTCAAAATTGTTGTTGGCTTAACAGTGTTAAGGATTTAACAGCTGTGCTGTTGTAAGTTACACAGCTATCAATGTCTTCCCTGCCCTTGGAGGGGTCGGCAGGCATACAATGGTAATTAAACTGCAAACATCCCCGGAGTATAGGCGGAAGATTTAAACCTGTGGCATAAAAAAATGTCCATTGACAAAAAAATCCCATTACCCCACCCACATGTTGTCGTACTGTATGTACGCTACATCATGTTGGTGGGCATTTTTTTATGTCACAGTACTATTTTTCCACCGGTGCCGTGGAGATGGGAGTTTGGCCTTTAAAATATTCTACATATTCTACATGTGGTGATATTATGAGAATTATACACAAATTTTATTTTTTTTAGTTTGGAAGAAGACACTTGATTTTTAGGTACACCGGAAATAATTTTGGGGTACATAATTATAGTCATCACCCTGTCCATCAGGGGCCCGTTTCACTAAACTTTGTACAAATAAAATGTTTGTAAGTGCCAAATTATGATAGTCTGTTAAGTTCACATCAACAATGTATTTTTGCAAACAATTATTGGATTTACATTTATTGAACATATGTTCAATAAGTGTAAACCCATCAATTGAAATTTCCAGAGGATCCTAAATTTGCACTTACAAACATACAAAGTTTAGTGAAATGGCCCGTCAAAGATGTCATTTGCTTGAAAATTCAAATATTTATTTGTCATCAACTATATTTCATTCTCTTGTCCACCCATGCTGCCCCTGTGCTCATGGTCAAGGTAACATTTGTGCTAAAGTCTTTTTTTGGGCGTACATCTATCATCGTTAGTGATTTCTTGTCTTAAGTTGTGTAAATCCATGTTAGTTGACTGTGACCCCCACCCCCAGGGTGGAGAAGACGTTGATAAGTGGATAATGAAACCATTCAGTATCACATTGCTTATTGTTACATGACTGCCGTTGTTTGACACAGCTCACAGCCGTGTTCAAACGTACAGCGCATGCTGTTTGACCATGGCTGTAGACAATGCTCATTCCGGGGCCAAGCCAACACCTACGTAATGCATGTGTCGCATGACGTTACTAGAACGCGCCATTACGTCACTAGACCAGTTCACAACGGTCGCACTGAACTTTTGAAGATGCGGGTTCATCACGCAATACAGCCCCGTGCAGGCACCGGGGCGGGATCAACTGATCCTGAGAATAGTGCTGCAGTAGCCATTGCTTGTCGTAAAAGGCGACTAAACTGGCTTAACGATTGGGTTCATACTTTCCGGAACCCACTATACCGGATTTGGCCCTCATGTACATTTTTGGCTTTCTTGTATGTGAGAGTGGAGTCGGGCTATGCCCCATATATAAAAGTAAGATTAGCGCTAATCCTATTACTTTTAGGGGATGGGATAAATGATGCTGGCGTGGCGAGGGCCTGGCACCAGATCAGGTTGTTCTAATTTCAGGACTGAATATATATTTTGATTGTAAATATTGAGTTCTGAAGTTGGGATTTACCCCCCTCGGACAGGTGGATACGGGACTCGACCCCGTTGACCCGTCTGCGTGTAGACTCCCTGAGGCTTGTACCTCTATGTCAGAAAAGCGGACGTTAAACCCTATTCACTCACTCACTCACTCATCACGCAATGTGTACTGCGGCCCCGGAATATGTATGTGTAAATCAGCTGTTTGAATGGAACCGTTTATCAAAGTACCGGAAGTACTGCATACCTTCTCAAATTGCATGATATTTCGAACGGAAATGTAACAATAACATTCGATCATGTCCAACCGTGGGTAAACGTTTGCCGTGGCACTCGTGAACTGTTTGAACCCGCGGGTTCAAACAGTTCCCTCGTGCCACGGCAAACGTTTACCCACGGCTGGACATTGTTAAACCATATATTTGTTACCCGTCATGACAAAGGGTGGGTTCTTGCTTTTGCTAACTGTGCAGCACGCCATCAGTTGCTTCCAGTCACGGCTTGTGCTTATAAAACATTCTTAGCATATTCTCTAAACCCGTGCACGCAGTTCAAGTTTGATAGGCCAAAACTGAGCATAGAAAAGCCTCTACCTATCAAACTTGCTGAGTTCGAACATGGAAATGGAATGCATGCTCACAGTTTATATAGGAGACACGCCATGTGATTTTGTACCTTTCGGGCATCTGCGTAATTTCATTACATACGTTTACAAAATTTACAATATTTTTCATAAATAAAGTCAAAAGCATGTACTCTGAAAATTTTGTCAACTTTTGACTTTATTTATGAAAAATATTGTACATTTTGTAAATGTATTTAATGAAATTACGCAGAGGTCCGAAAGGTACAAAATCACATGGCGAGTCACTTATATACTTTGATAAGAGACATTATGATTAGGAGTCTATACAACATAGTGAACAGTGTAGACCCTGATTAGACTACAGGGGGCCGTTTCACTAAACTTCCTACGACTAAAATGTTTGTAAGTGCAAAATTATGATAGTCTGTAAATTTCACATTAACAATGTTTTCTTGTAAACAATTGTTGGATTTACATTTATTGAGCATAGGCTGCATATGCAGCCTATGCTCAATAAATGTAAATCCATAAATTGAAATTTACAGACGATCTTAAATTTTAACTTGCGAACATTTTAGTCGTAAGAAGTTTAGTGAGACGGGGGCCTGATGCACAGATTGATCTGGGGCTACGCATGCTCATCACATTTTTGTTCAAATTTTCCATGGCGCTAGTCGGACATACAATATGCTATATTCATCTGTTCATATAGTTGTGACAAAACTAGAATAGTGGCGGAATTTCCCATGATCCTATATTTACTGGTATGTTTCTTTGTATTTCGCATGATAGCTCAAGCAGAGATGGCCACGGATGACGTAGATGGCTTAAATCGGGTCGGGAGCTACCACCCGGAACAAATCAAAAAGAAAAAGGGCTTACTTCGCTTCTTCGGCAGGTATGCATCAAAATTGCGGCAAACATTGTTGGAAAAATACACTTATTAACCCTTTCACCACTAAATAACTGGAATGGATTTTGATATGTTAATTTTGCAACCAATCCAACCATCACAAAATGGTTTTCAGACTAGTCCATTTATGAACAGGGTGTGCTTTTGTTCTCTAAAACACGAAAATTACTTGCAAAAAGTGCAGATTCAGATGAGCGGCTCGTTACGAGCCGCTCATCTGGATTTGCACTGTTTGCGTAAACCGCTATTGTGGGCTTTCGGGTTCAAAGAGTTACTTGTTGCATGTAATATGTAGTATGACACTAATCTTCCATGCGGCCCTCAACCACCGGGTATCGAGCCTCTACCTATTATGTTTTAAACGTATTGACTTGAAAGAAACGTGACGGACAAACTTACAGCGGACTGACAGTGATCATGATGAGAACAAGACACACATTTGTTTTCGTACAGTTGGTATTACGATTACTCTCCATCTATGCTGTAACTGTTGTTTGTTAAAACTTGTAGCCCAACACATTTGATCTTACTTATATGTGTATCGCAATTTACCTGTATACAGTCAAACTGTAGCAATGAATACATGTTTATGTTCAACCCTTACTACGCTGTATTAAATTGCGTCGTCTGTTGGAAATGTTTTATTTTCAATATTCCTCGATAAAAACCTGTTTTGGCAGCGCATGAGAATCGTCTCCACTGGAGACGATTTGGAGACGATTCTCATGTGCTGTCAAAACAGTTCTTTTGTTTAGAATTAATGCAAAAATGAAAAAACAGCAGACGTCAATTTCCGTCTCCCAGCGTAGGGAGGGTTAAACTAATCTATTGCGTGGCCAGGTTAAAACGGAGTGGTTCCCAGGACTTCCACGAGAGAGAACGGCGGGATGAGTTCCGGCGCGGCGGTGTACGGGCAACCGCAACCGCACGTCTTGGCTGGTCCAGGGACGTCCGAAATGAATAGTGAGTCTCTTTGTCTGGTGAGGGATGGGTTATGACCGAAAGGTTAAAGCAAACCTCGCCTTAGGCATCAAAAAAGCTTTTCTAGTATTCAATCCAACTGGTCTTTCGGATGAGACTTGAAATCGAGGCCCTGTCCTTAAATGACCTTAGCTGTTGGTGGGACATTCAATTTATTCAATTTTCCATTTTCTGTTTGTCTGTAGCCGATTTCATCAAAATTGCAAAGTATACTTACCTAGCAAAGTATACTTTGAGGGAGTAATCATTTCTTTTTCCTGAAATGCATTATTTCATATAGAACTAACAACTGCATGTATTTGATGATTAAAAGTATGCAGAATTATTAGCCAGGTTTTTTAAAAATAAATCCAGGCTATTGGATTGGCGAAAGCCGGGCGGGCGGGCGGGCGGGCGGGCGGCGGGCGGGCGGCGGGCGGGCGGCGGCGGGCGCGGGCGGGCGGGCGGGCGGGCGGGCGGGCGGGCGTCCACAATCAATGTTAAGTTTTCGTGTTTGAGTCCATTTCTTTGTTACTGTACCACCTAGGACCACCAAACTTTCACAGCTTCATAATCAAGGGGTGCCCACCATATATCACTATCCAACATGTTCCTTTTTTTTTAACTTGACCCATTTTTTCCGCGCAATCGACTTAGCCATTTTCAATGTTAAGTTTTCGCGTTTTCAATGTTAAGTTTTTGTGTTTAAGTCCATTTCTTTGGTACTGTACCACCTAGGACCACCAAACTTTCACAGCTTCATAATCAAGGGGTGCCCACCACATATCACTATCCTCCAACATGTTACTTTTTTTTTAACTTGACCCATTTTTTCCGCGCAGTCGACTTAGCCATTTTCAATGTTAAGTTTTCGCGTTTACAATGTTAAGTTTTCGTGTTTAAGTCCATTTCTTTGGTACTGTACCACCTAGCACAGCTTCATAACCAAGGGGTGCCTACCACATACAACTATCCAACATGTGACCATTTTTTTTACCTTCACCTATTATTTCTACGTAATTGACTTAGCCATTTTCAACGTTAACTTTTTAACGTACGTCTGGTTAAATATTTTGGTTAAAACTTTTTTGTTATACTATATCTCTGCAACTGCTTCGCCCATTACCTTGAAACTTCACATGGGTGTTTACCATCGTCCATATTTTCACTCTAACCCCCAACCGTGCGGCCCCTGTGCGCAATGTCAAGATCAAATTAATTTGAATTTATTTGTTAAAGTTTTTTCGTGTACTATATCTCTGCAACTGCTTCACCCATTACCTTGATACTTCACATGGGTGTTTATCATCATTGTCGCACCCGCTTACAGAAAGCGCGATATCGTCGGCATTTTGGCATACGTCCGTCCGTCCGTACGTCCGTGTGTCCGGTTAAAGTTTTTTGGTTAAAGTTTTTCCATCTACTATATCTATTTTTTTGGTGTCCATGCCTCGCCCCAAGGCGCGACATGCAGTCCACGGCCATCTAGTCTACAAAAAGTGGGTATAATTATGTTATCCAAGTGTCCATGCTTGGAAAAAACCTGGCCTTCGTGGCTTTGCCTCGTTTCTTGTTATACTTAACTTGGCTGTGATAATGTAATTAATTCAGTATAATAAAAATTAATACATTTATCCTTAAATGAAAAATTTCTCCCTCAAAGTATACTTTGCTAGATAGGTATATTTTACAATGTTGGTGAAATAGGCTACTGGTCTGTTGTCCATTTGTAACTTGAGGGAAATTTGCAACAAGCATCCTTGTCCTCTTTCACATTCATATTCTGTCGCTGGAGAAACAGGGCTTATGTGATTTGTAGCCAATGTTGCTTCTGATCAAATAGCACTCTCCGGTAGCCTGATGGCGATCTATATCGCCTGTTAGAAGCAGGACGTGTGTTTCATTGATGGAATGGCCCATTGCTCAAGACACAGTCACATAAAATGGTTGAAACACTTCCTTCAAATCCATTTTGTCAGCTGGCGATGTATATACATGTAGTATAGTACTGTATTTCGCAGTGTATTGCACGCACTTTTTCAACCGCATTTTTAATCCAGAAGTCACTCCGCGCGTTATAGGTAGGTAGATAAATTTCAAACATTTTTTCCAACTGATTTCTGTGCCAGTTTTATGCAATGTTTACCCGGAAATGGAAATATAAATTTTTGACAAGTGTCCGCTATGACGTTGAAATACGCATAGTGTGAAACAAGAGAAAAAGTATGATGGGTAAGAATGGGTGCGGTAAGTATAGATTGATGGTAAATTGGAATCTTTTGGGATTTCTGGGATACTAAGCGTAATCAAATTTTGCCGAATAATAAGCAAGATGATCTGGATCTACACAAGCCACAAATGCCATAAGCCCCATTTCTCCAGCCAAAGCCACATTTATCCACATTGGGCGTTAAACACCAATAAATTCCATTGACATTGTTTATTTCCGTCTTGAAGTTGATTTCTATATTATGGGGGTGATTTAATATAGCCAGGTTCGTAACATATGAGGCTACGTGTATTAGAGGAAATTTACATGTTTTCTGGATTTACGCTGGTGTCCTGATCTCATATTGGTCAAATGTTGTGTGCCTGTTATTGTTTGGTTTTAAAGTTTCGAAGTGACGTCACACATCTGCCATTCTGTGAATAATTAATGAGGACCGATTATCTCGATCCCATAAGCGCTTAATGTAAAATTTTAGATGCTAAGTCAAGCGTCGCGCATATTCACATCACACTTGGTAACACTCGGTAATGGTCGTTGTCTTTCAGTGGCAAGGTTGCCGACAGACTGTGTTACGATTTTTGTAAATTATTGACAAGTATTCACGCATCAAAACATTATGACATGTGCGACCAGCATAGCCCCAGATTCGCCTGTGCATATACTGATATGGGGCTATGCTGTGCATACACTGATATGGGGCTATGCTGTGCATACACTGATATGGGGCTATGCTGTGCATACACTGATATGGGGCTATGCTGGAGTCATGTACTGATACGGGGCTATGCTGGAGTCATGTACTGATATGGGGCTATGCTGGATCTGTCTTAGGGGCTAGCTGCATACATGATATGGGGCATGCTGTGCATACACGATATGCTGGCAGTGCATACACGATATGCTATGAGGGGGTCAGTACTGATATGAGCTATGCTGTGCATACACTGATATGGGGCTATGCTGTGCATACATCTGATATGGGGCTATGCTGGAGTCATGTACTGATATGGGGCTATGCTGGAGTCATGTACTGATATGGGGCTATGCTGTGCATACACTGATATGGGGCTATGCTGTGCATACACTGATATGGGGCTATGCTGTGCATACACTGATATGGGGCTATGCTGGAGTCATGTACTGATATGGGGCTATGCTGGAGTCATGTACTGATATGGGCTATGCTGTGTCATACACTGATATGGGCTATGACTGTCATACACTGATATGGGGCTATGCTGTGCATGTACTGAATGGGGGCTATCTGGAGTCATTACTGATATGGGGCTATCTGGAGTCATGGTACTGATATGGGGCTATGCTGAGTCATGTACTGATGGGCAATCAGGGAGCTCATGGGGTATCTGGATATGGGGCTATGCCTGTGCATGTATATATGGGTGGCTATGCTGTGGGGCATGTACTGATATGGGCTATGCTGGTGCATGTACTGATATGTGGGGCTATGCGAGTCATGTACTGGAGTATGCTGTGCATACACTGATATGGGTGGGGCTATGCAGGAGTCAATGTACTGATATGGGCTATGCTGGAGATCATGTACTGATAATGCTCATGCTGGAGTCATACACTGATATGGGGCTATGCTGGAGTCATGTACTGATATGGGGCTATGCTGGAGTCATGTACTGATATGGGGCTATGCTGGAGTCATGTACTGATATGGGGCTATGCTGTGCATGTACTGATATGGGGCTATGCGATCATGTAACTGATGGGGCTATCTGCTGTACTGATCTGATATGGGGCTATGGGGCTGGAGGTCATGTTACTGAAATGAATTGGGGCCTATGCTGAGTTCATTAACTGATATGGGGCTATGCTGAGTCATGGGGTACTATATTGGGCTATTGGGGCTGGAGTCATGTACTGATTATGGGGTGCTATGCTGTGGGCATAGTACTGATTAATGGGGCTAATGGCTGGAGTCATGTACTGATATGGGGCTATGCAGAGTCATGAGTCATGTACTGATATGGGGTCTATGCTGAGTCATGTATCTGATATGCTATGGGGCGTGCAGTACGGGGATGGGGCTATGCTGGGAGTCATGTACTGATATGGGGCTATGCTGGAGTCATGTACTGATATGGGGCTATGCTGTGCATACACTGATATGGGGCTATGCTGTGCATGTACTGATATGGGGCTATGCTGGAGTCATGTACTGATATGGCTAGCTGTGCATGACTGATATGGGGCTAGCTGCATACACTGATATGGGGCTATGCTGGCAAGTCTGATATGGGGCTATGCTGAGTCATGTATGACTGGGGATGCTGTGCATGTACTGATATGGGGCTATGCTGGAGTCATGTACTGATATGGGGCTATGCTGGAGTCATGTACTGATATGGGGCTATGCTGGAGTCATGTACTGATATGGGGCTATGCTGTGCATGTACTGATATGGGGCTATGCTGTGCATGTACTGATATGGGGCTATGCTGTGCATGTACTGATATGGGGCTATGCTGGAGTCATGTACTGATATGGGGCTATGCTGGGCATACACTGATATGGGGCTATGCTGGATCATGCTACTATATGGGGCTGGATACTGGGAGTACACTGATATGGGGTGGGGCTATGCTGGAGTCATGTACTGATATGGGCGCTATGCTGGAGTCATGTACTGATATGGGGCTATGCTGGAGTCATACACTGATATGGGGCTATGCTGGAGTCATGTACTGATATGGGGCTATGCTGGAGTCATGTACTGATATGGGGCTATGCTGGAGTCATACACTGATATGGGGCTATGCTGGAGTCATCACTGATATGGCTATGCTGAGTATGTACTGATATGGGGCTATGCTGGAGTCATGTACTATATGCATGCGGATCATACTGATATGGGGCTATGCTGGAGTCATGTACTGATATGGGGCTATGCTGGAGTCATGTACTGATATGGGGCTATGCTGGAGTCATGTACTGATATGGGGCTATGCTGGAGTCATGTAACTGATATGGGGCTATGCTGGAGTCATGTACTGATATGGGGCTATGCTGGAGTCATGTACTGATATGGGGCTATGCTGGGAGTCATGTACTGATATGGGGCTATGCTGGAGTCATGTACTGATATGGGGCTATGCTGGAGTCATGTATTCAGGTAGTACTGTTTGATAGCAGCGACCGTTTTAAACCTAATCAATAAACAGTGAATACACACTGTCTACCTACATATGTCCACGGTGATTCCACAGTGTCGATATTTGACTGGGGGGAATTGTTTATGGCCCGTTTCTCATGTGCAGGTCACTAGTGTAATGTTATCTATAATATCGCCTTGGGGATAGCAGTTTGACACATGGTATCTAGATCTACCTGTTGGCAATTACGGGTGACATGTGTATTGCAGATGGCAAATATGGCAAATATGGTGGGTTTATATACAACAACTTCATCGTAAGTAGGTTCAATAAATTTATTACATCATACATGCAGCGTTAATTTTTGTCGCGCCCGCTTGCGGAAAGCGCGATATAGTCGGCCGTTTGGCGTACGTACATGTGTCCGGTTAAAGTTTTTGGTTAAGTTGTTTGGTTAAGTTTTTTGGTTAAAGTTTTTTGGTTAAGTTCTTTGGTTAAAGTTTTTTGTTCAGTTTTTTGGTTAAGTTGTTTGGTTAAGTTTTTTGGTTAAAATTTTTGGTTAAGTTCTTTGGTTAAAGTTTTTGGTTAAGTTTTTTGGTTAAGTTTTTTGGTTAAGTTTTTTGGTTAAAGTTTTTGGTTAAAGTTTTTGGTTAAAGTTTTTTGTTATACTATATCTCTGCAACTGCTTTGCCCATTACCTTGAAACTTCACATGGGTGTTTATCATCATCTATATTTTCATTCTACCCCCCTCCCGTGCGGTCCCTGTGCCCAATGTCAAGGTCAAATTACTTTGAAGTTTTTGGTTAAGTTTTTTGGTTAAAGTTTTTGGTTAAGTTTTTTGCTTAAGTTTTTTGGTTAAAGTTTTCCGTTATACTACATCTCTGCAACTGCTTTGCCCATTACCTTGAAACTTCATATGGGTGTTTATCATCATCTATATTTTAATTCTACCCCCTCCTGTGCGGCCCCTGTGCCCAATGTCAAGGTCAAATTACTTTGAAGTTTTTGGTTAAGTTCTTTGGTTAAAGTTTTTGGTTAAGTTTTTTGGTTAAGTTTTTTGGTTAAAGTTTTTGGTTAAGGTTTTTGGTTAAGTTTTTTGGTTAAAGTTTTTTGTTATACTATATCTCTGCAACTGCTTTGCCCATTACCTTGAAACTTCACATGGGTGTTTATCATCATCTATATTTTCATTCTACCCCCCCTCCCGTGCTGCCCCTGTGCCCAATGTCAAGGTCAAATTACTTCGAAGTTTTTGGTTAAGTTTTTTGGTTAAGGTTTTTGGTTAAGTTTTTGTCGCGCCCGCTTGCGGAAAGCGCGATATAGTCGGCACTTTGGCGTACGTACATACGTACATACGTGTGTCCGGTTAAAGTTTTTGGTTAAGTTGTTTGGTTAAGTTTTTTGGTTAAAGTTTTTGGTTGATTTCTTTGGTTAAAGTTTTTGGTTATGTTTTTTGGTTAAGTTTTTTGGTTAGTTTTTGGTTAAAGTTTTTCGTTATACTATATCTCTGCAACTGCTTTGCCCATTACCTTGAAACTTCACATGGGTGTTTATCATCATCTATATTTTCATTCTACCCCCCTCCCGTGCGGTCCCTGTGCCCAATGTCAAGGTCAAATTACTTTGAAGTTTTTTGTTAAGTTTTTTGGTTAAAGTTTTTGGTTAAGTTTTTTGCTTAAGTTTTTTGGTTAAAGTTTTTTGTTATACTATATCTTTTTTTTTAGTGTCCATGCCTCGCCACAAGGCGCGACATGCAGGCCGCGGTCATCTAGTTAATAAGTATTAAAGGTACATGCCCACCCACTAGGCACAAAATGTTCTTTATAGGAATTAAATATTAAAGTGTATAATTGTGTCACTATTCCACCAGTTCTAAAAATTACGAGTGCCTACTATACATATATACTCATTTAGTAATGTGTATTTTACTGATAGTGACGCGCAGTGGTATCAGGCTATTTTCTTATGCAAATGAGGCATGATCTTTTTTAATTATTTATACTAATTAAATGCGTCGCCTGAAAAAATAATATTTTCGACAGATTATAAAGTATGATCATTGCACATCAAAATATAAACACAGAAAATAAATAGCAATGTCCGTTAACATTTTAAGGAAATACGGTTATCGCCCCTGATGTCAGTGTGGAAATTTCGTCTGAAATAAAATGTATAATAATGTCAATCAATATGTGGGGTAATGGTGAATGTATGTTTATATTGCCAGAAAATGTCTCGGACGATGTCTCTGATATAGAGAACATTTTGTGTCTACTGCGTGGGCATGTACCTTTAATCAGTAAATACCAATAAATACAACATAATTTTTGCCACCGATTAGCAGCTTCGAGACAGCCTAACAGCACACGTTCAGCATTGTGGTTGTGAACTCGGAAAGCAATTTTCTTACTTGGAAAAGTCTCGGGAATACTGGACGAGGCCTTCCGGCCTTCGTCCAGTATTCCCGCGACTTTTCCAACTCATGACGGAATTTCCCCCGATTCTTTTTTGTGAAAATTTCCTGCGCACTATTGACGGGAACTAATTTTTTTCCCAATTTTTTTGCCCAAAATATAGATGCGCGTTGTACACCAGTGCGCGCAATATATTGCGAAATACGGTATGCAACAATTGTTTTTCTAGCCGGAGCAGCAGTTGATAGATTGTAGTCAAAAGACAAACCATTGTGTACAAACTATTTCCACGTAATTGCAAATCCATATGATTGGTTGGGAGCACTCGAAGGGTAATTTAACGATCGGTGTTCATCCTTACTGGAATGCCGACTTACATGGTTTGTACTTGAGAGTTAAATCCTGTTATTAAAAAGTAATAAGATTAGTGCTGATCATTTTACTTTTTGGCTTGGAACTAAGTGACGTTGGTGTGGAATGGACCTGGCACCAGGTCAGGATATTCTAATTTCAGGGCTGAATATACGTATTCAGTTCTGTTTTTGGGAATTTCGCTCGTTATGGACAGGTTAAATACGGGATAGTCCGTAAGCCCAGCCTTAAATGGCCTTAGCTGCTGATAGGCTGTTAAGCAGCACCAATAATCCATCCACCCAAACAATTTACATGGCCTCTCTGGCCTTCCCACGTACAGTTGAACTTTTAAAAGTTTATGCCCCAATGAATCAAACAAAAAGTCTTATAATAATGATATGACGATACCTCGTTGCAGTGATATAAATATGCCATTCTCGCGATGGGACAAGGAGCGAATCGTGCTGTGGATGAACGACATCGGGCTCAACATGTATCTCGCCGAGTGTCGGCGCTGGATCAAAAATGGCGACCAGCTCTTGAAGGCAACGTCACATGACCTCGAAAAAGTATATAATGATGTTTCTTCTTGTGTCATTAACAATTATCATTTGTTGAGGTCAATTTCAATGGACGTGTACTCACTATGTCTATGACTGGACTATTAAAGGAACAAATAAATCAAATTTGTACATTTCAGCTAGTAGTTTACAGAAATCTAACGGTGAATTAACCCACTCGACAGCAGTAGTTTACACAGTCATGTTTACTATACATGGAGAAATGACTTCAGTATTGTCATATCATAGCTCACCCATGTGACCCGCATGCCCAAGGTCAAGGCCAAATTATGTAGAAAGTTGCATTAGAGTTATTCGCTATTTGTGATCTTTGCAACCCTAAGTCGGATTGGCTTGAAACTTCATAAACTTAATATTTGTAATCATTCATCTGTTCATGATATAGCCCACCCATATGACCCCTGTGTTCAAGATCAAATGACTTGGAAATATGCGTATAATTTTCTGAGCGGTCACTCCAGATTTACTGTCGTTTCACAAGCTGCAATTAAATTAATGTGGAACCCCTGCACTGTAAGAAAATACCCACAAACTGCAGATCCTGATGAGACGGCTCGTAACGAGCCGTCTCATCAGGATCTACACCATTTGCTAACATTTTCATTAACCTTGCTACCACGACACGCGACAGGAAATATCCATTCGGAATCCCTACACTGTAAGAAAATATCCACAACAGTGCAGATCCTGATGAGATATACATTGTTTGTTAACATTTTCATGACCCTTGCTATCTCCACGCTCTAGGAACTATCGATGCGAAATCCCCTACACCGTAAGAAGTTACAACTGGCCATACAGGCGGTCAACACGGGCTCTCAATCGTCGGCCAGTGAGCTTGACCACACCTGGGTCATGCGTGAGTATAAAACTATAAATCAATATTAAAGGTACACGCCCACTCTGTAGGCACAACGTGTTCTTTATAGGAATTAAATAAGTGTATAATTGTGTCACTATTCCACCAGTTATAAAAATTACGAGTGCCCGCTATACAGATATAATCATTTAGTAATGTTTATTTTACTGATGTGATGCGCGGTGGTATCAGGCCATTTTTCTATGCAAATGAGGCACGTTATTTTTTTAATTATTTATACTAATTAAATGTATCGCCTGAAAAAATAATATTTTCGACATATTTTTAAGTACTTATCATTACACATCAAAAAATGAATACAGAGAATAGATAGTAATGTCCGTTATCATTTTAAGGACACACGGTTATCGCCCCTGATATCAGTGTGGAAATTTACGTCTGATATAAAATGTATAATAATGCCAATCAATATGTGGGGTAAAGGTTGAATGAATGTGTTTTTTTTTGCCAGGAAATGTCTCCGATGATGTCTGATATAAACAACAGTTTGTGGCTGCTGAGTGGACATTCAAAAAGGATATTTCATTGGTCGAACGACGTCACATGACAGTACCTAATGATATCAGTGGTGAACAGGTTCGCTGTCAGCGAAAACCACATCACATGTGCTCATACTGCAGCATAAATAATGTAACATAAATACTGTAACATAAATACTGTAACATAAATACTGTAGCATAAATACTGAACATAACTGTAACATAAATACTGTAGCATAAATACTGAACATAAATACAAGTAAACTGTATAAATACTGTAGCATAAATACTAGTAGCATAACTACTGTAACATAAATACTAACAATAAAATACTGTAGCACTAAATAAACAGAACATCATACTGTACATAAACTAACTAATAAACTAAAGTAGCAAATACAAATACTGTATGTAAACACAAATAATACTCATAAATAACTGTATCTGTAAGCACAAAAAACGATAAACTGTAGCTAAATAAGTACTAAATACTACAGAATACTGTAACATAAATACTGTAGATAAATACTGTAAACATAAATACTGTAGCATAAATATGTAACATGCTAAATACTGTAACATAAATACTGTAACATAAATACTGTAGCATAAATACTGTACAGCTAAATACTGTAGCATAAATACTGTACATAAATACTGTACATAAATACTGTAAAAAATACTGAACATAAATACTGTAGCATAATACTGTACGATAAATACAGTCAAAATACGTAACAAAATATAATGAATAAATACTGTAACATAAACTGTACATAAATACTGTAGATAAATACTGTATAAATACTGTAACGATAAATACTGTACATAAATATGTAACATAAACTGTAAGCATAAATACTGTACATAAATAGTAACATAAATACTGTAGCATAAATACTTAGCATAAATTAACTGTAGTAAATACTGTATCATCAATACTGTAACATATGTACATAAAATACTGAGCATAAATACTGTAGCATAAATACTGTCTATACTGGTACATAAATACTGTAAGCATAAATCTGAACATAAATACTGTAACATAAATACTGTACATAAATACTGTAACATAAATACTGTAGCATAAATACTGTAGATAAATACTGTAACATAAATACATAGCATAAATAGTAAACATAAATACTAACATAAATACTGTAGCATAAATACGTAGCATAAATACTAAATATACTGTAACATAAATACTGTAAACATAAATGTAAGCATAAATACTGTAGCATAAAATACTGTAAGCATAAATATAACAAATATACTGTACATAAATACTGTAACATAAATACTGTAACATAAATACTGTAGCATAAATCTGTAGCATAAATATGTAACATAAATACTGTAAGCATAAATACGTAACATAAATACTGTAGCATAAAAAAATACTGTAAATAAAAACTGTAACATAAATACTGTAACATAAATCTGTAACTAAATACTGACATAAATACTGTAAGCATAAATCGTAACTAAATACTGTACATAAATATGAACATACATACTGTAACATAAATACTTAGCATGAAAATAAACTGTAGCATAAATACAGTAGACATAAATACTGTAACATAAATACGTGTAGCATAAATATGTAACATAAATACTGTAACATAAATACTGTAGCATAAATACATAAATAATGTAACATAAATACTGTAGCATAAATACTGTACTTAAAACTGTACATAAATACTGTAACATAAATACGTACATAATAAATGTAACATAAATACTGTAACTATATGTGCAAAATACTGTAACATAAATAACTGTGAACATAAATACTGTAACATAAATACTTGTAGCATAAATATGTAATAAATATGTAAAAAAACTACTGTAGCATAAATACTGTAGCATAAATACTGTAACTATACTGTAACATAAATACTGTAACATAAATACTGTAGCATAAATAACTGTAGCATAAATACTGTCATAAATACTGTACATAAATACTGTAACATAAATACTGTAACTAAATAATGTACATAAATACTGTAAAGCATATAATGTAACATAAATACTGTAACATAAATATAACATAAATTAGTAACATAAATACTGTAGTAACGTACTAAAATACTGTAAACATAAATACTGTAGCATAAATACTGTAACATAAATACTGTAACATAAATACTGTAACATAAATTACTGTAGCTAAATACTGTAGCATAAATAATGAAATAAATACTGTAACATAAATGTAACAAATACTGTAACATAAATACGTAACATAAACTGTAAATAAATACGTAACATAAATACGTCATAAAACTGAAATAAATAATGTAAAATACTGTAACATAAATACTGTAACTGTAACATAAATACTGTAACATAAATACTGTAACATAAATACTGTAACATAAATACTGTAGCATAAATACTGTAGCACATAAATACTGTAACATAAATACTGTAACATAAATACTGTAACATAAATACTGTAGCATAAATAATGTAACATAAATACTGTAACATAAATACTGTAGCATAAATACTGTAACATAAATACTGTAACATAAATACTGTAACATAAATACTGTAACATAAATACTGTAGCATAAATACTGTAACATAAATAATGTAACATAAATACTGTACATCATAAAGTAATGTAACAAAATAAATACTGTAACATAAATACTGTAATAAATACTGTAACATAAATACTGTAGCATAAATACTGTAACATAAATAATGTAACATAAATACTGTAACATAAATACTGTAGCATAAATACTGTAGCATAAATACTGTAACATAAATACTGTAACATAATGTAATTTATCCCGTCAACACAGTGCGTATGGTCCGTGAAACACGGTGCCGTGAAACATTTTTGATATCCAGTCAATACTATTTTTGCATTTTAAAGCCATTTTTAGGTGTTAACGGGATAAATAGAATAGTAGGTTAGTGCCGTGAATGGGAAAAAATATCTGGCGCGGCACGGAAACGGATGTGCTCGGCAGAGCCTCGCCCATCCCGTTTCCTGAGCCTTGCCAGATATTTTTTCCCATTCACGGCACTAACCTACTATTCTCTATCTATTTTCCTTATTTCTGAACCAAAATATATGTTGTAACCACTCATTTGAACCTGTCTCGGCGAGACGGTTCAAATGAGTGGTCACAACATATACTTCTGATGAGAAATAAAGAAATTCTTCAGCCTTGCCGGATATTTTTTCCCATTCACGGCACTAACCTACTATTCTCTATATTCGGGCAAACCTTTCTGGCATTACTAACAGTATTGTTCTTTTTGCTATTAAGTCATCGGGAAAGTCTTCATATTTACCAATCCACCACAAACCGGAATTTGTTTTTCACAATTTGACGCATGTATACTGTAGTTAATTAAGTATTCAACATTCGTCATATAAAATTTTTGAACATCTTGATCTATCCTCGTGTTATTTCACCCCAGGGTGGCTGGATGATATCGGGCTTCCACAGTACAAGGACAGCTTCTTTGATGCCCGGGTGGACGGGCGCATGTTACACGTGCTCACGGTCGTAAGTTCATCCCTTATTGTTTTATAATTTAACTGGTGAACAAATGCAAATGCAATGCAATGTGTGCGTTTTAAACCAATAGTTGATCCTCGTCCAGGGCAAGGAATGGGCTGTGGCCTTGTGGATTTAGCATTGGACTTCAATACCGGAGGTTGTCAGTTCAATCCTCAGCCTAGACGTGAAAATACTTACATAGTATTTCCATCCCACTGGTCTGTCGGATAAGACTTTCCTGTGGTCCTGCCTCTATATGACCGTTAAACCCATTCACTTTTCACTTTCGACCAGGGCAGTATGTGCGATGGTATAGTGGTCACCAGTAGCCTATTTCATCAACATTGCAAAGTATACTTTAGTAGCAAAGTATACTTTGAGGGAGAAATTTTCATTTTCTTTTTAAATTTATTAATTTTTATTGTACTGAATTGATTACATTATCACAGCCATTTAATGGCTGTGATAATGTAATAAATTCAGTATAATAATTCTGCATACTTTTAATCTGACATGAAATATATGCATTTGTTAGTTCTATATGAAATAATGCATTTCAGGAAAAATAAATGATTACTCCCTCAAAGTATACTTTGCTAGTAAAGTATACTTTGCAATGTTGATGAAATAGGCTACTGATTTCTCTAGACCAGGGCAGTATGTACGATGGTATAGTGGTCACCAGATCAGATTTCTCTAGGTACCCCAGATTCCTTCTACATTATGCACAACCCTTATGCCACCCTCTGTGCTAGCATTTATACAAGTGGCTCTCGCGCTTATTTGTACTTGCTGTAACATAAATACATTTAACCCTTACAATGCTGAATTAGATTTTGTCGTCTGCTGTTTGTTTTATTTGCCATCTTACTCATCAAAAACATGCTTTGACATTACTTTTGAATCATTTCCAATGGAAATGATTCTAAAGTGCTGTTAAAACATGTTTTTATTAAGAAAGAAGACGAAATATGAAACAACAGCAGACGTCAAGTTCGGTTCTCGACTTCTAAGGGTTACATTTTGTGGAAGAATGGAAACTAACCCTCTTGGACTCACTGAACCCTTTAATTATATTTGCTTAGAGGTGAATCCATCCTTAAGGATTCGTATCTTACTGGGATTCGCACCTGTAGCCTATTTCATCAACATTGCAAAGTATACTTTACTAGCAAAGTATACTTTGAGGGAGTAATCATTTATTTTTCCAGAAATGCATTATTTCACATAGAACTGACAAATGCATATATTTCATGATTAAAAGTATGCAGAATTATTATACTGAATTTATTACATTATCACAGCCATTAAATGGCTGTGATAATGTAATAAATTCAGTATAATAAAAATTAATAAATTAAAAAAAAAAATGAAAATTTCTTCCTCAAAGTATACTTTGCTACTAAAGTATACTTTGCAATGTTGATGAAATCGGCTACAGATCAGGATAGCGTCTTTCAGTACTGAATGTGTATTATTGTAATCGCAGTGCTGAATTCATGTTACTTCCTCCCATACAGGTACATTCCCTCTGTATATGACCTTGCTGTTGAATGGACGTAAACCCAATCAATCAATCAATCAATCAATCAATCAATCAATCAATCAATATCAATATTAAAGGGGCATATCAGGATTTCTTTTAAAAAATACTATAAAAAATAAAAAATGTGTTTTCATCATGGCCCTGTGTACAGTTTAATTGAAGTTATATGAGGATACTAGGACTGCTGGGTTGTTTAATTGAAGTTATATGAGGATACTAGGACTGCTGGGTTGTTTAATTGAAGTTATATAGGTGGACTGCTGGGTTGTTTAATTGAATGGCTGGAATTGAATGTATGGACTGCTGGGTTGATTAATTGAAGTATGATGGAAGGAATTAACTAGAACTGAGGGTCTAATTTGAAGATATTTGAGGATACTAGGACTGCTGGGTTGTTTAATTGAAGTTATATGAGGATACTAGGACTGCTGGGTTGTTTAATTGAAGTTATATGAGGATACTAGGACTGGTATTGTTTAAATTGAGAATGAGGTTACTAGAACTGCTTGGTTTAAATTGAAGTTATATGAGGATACAAGGACTGCCGGGGTTGTTTAATTGAAGTTATATGAGGATACTAGGACTGCTGGGTTGTTTAATTGAAGTTATATGAGGATACTAGGACTGCTGGGTTGTTTAATTGAAGTTATATGAGGATACTAGTACTGCTGGGTTGTTTAATTGAAGTTATATGAGGATACTAGGACTGCTGGGTTGTTTAATTGAAGTTATATGAGGATACTAGGACTGCTGGGTTGTTTAATTGAAGTTATTTGGATACTGTACTGTGGGTTGTTTAATTAATGTTAATTTTGATACTAGATGCTGGGTTGTTTGAATTATGAGGTATACTGCGTGGGTTAATGATTATATGAGGATACTAGTAATTGCGTGGGTAATGAAGTTATATGAGGATACTAGGACTGCTGGGTTGTTTAATTGAAGTTATGTGAGGATACTAGGACTGCTGGGTTGTTTCAATTTTCACTGATATCTGTACATAAGTATCAGATTTTCTATCTTGTTGAACGCAACAAGATAGGAAATCCGATATTTATGTACGGGTGAAAAGAGAAACAAACCAGCGGTCCTAATATTGTAGTATATCTTCAATTAAACCACTTTAAACAGGGCCATTATGAATACGGCCACGTTTTTAATTTTTATATTTTTTTTCCCCCAAAAAATCCTGATATGCCCTTTTAATTATACTATTACAGGAAGATTTACTGTCCTTGAAAGTGAGCAACGAGCTGCACCATTTAAGTATCAAACGAGGCATCCAGGTATTACGTCTCAACAACTACAACACGTCCTGCTTCAAACGGCGGCCGTCCCCTGACGAGGTGAGTTAAATGCCCACTATTACTATAGTGAAACCTGTACATGTAATCAAGTGGCATGATGAGTAGCATGGCTTGGGCATTCGTTTCTCATCTCGTAGCGAAACAACTCGCCTAAACAGATTCTTGTTTTTTCTTCAATTTAACATGCAGAAATGGTAGAAATTTTTCCGCAATGAGATTTTGAATTTCTACTCATTTCCTTGCATGATAAACTTGATATAGGTTTACTCTGGTGGCAAACCCAATGAACCCTTATGTGTTATGATAGACAAATTATTCTGATATACATTCTTCTTATTGACATTTTTCTAATTTTAGAAATCGTTAACCAATTTTCAAAATTTAGCTTTTGTTTTTTTTGTTCTCAGTTAAATAATTTCCAAGCTATCTAGCCATGTTTGTGAGTCAATATCCAATTTTTATGCCCCACCACGATAGTGGAGGGGGCATTTAGTGTTACCCTTGTCCGTCCGTCCCGTCCGTCCGTCACAAAACTTTTAACGCTTGGGTAAATGTCTCATAATTTCTTCATCCTTTGACCGATCTGCTTCATATTTCATATACACATTGCTTTAATGGTCCTCTACCACCCTGTACCGTTCGTCCTGCCCCCGCCAAGCCCAGGGTCAAGGTCACATACTTAGTGCTTCAAAAACTTTAACGCTCCGGTAAATGTCTTATATTTCGGTTTTCTTTCACGGATCAGCTTCATACTTCATATACGCATTGCTCTAATGGTCCTCTACTGTCCTGTGCCAAATCCACGTTTGTCCTGCCCCCGCCAAGCCCAGGGTCAAGGTCACATACTTGGTGCTTCAAAAACTTTAAACGCTTGGGTAAATATCTTATAATTTCTGTTTCCTTCCATGGATCAGCTTCATACTTCATATACACATTGCTCTAATGGTCCTCTACTGTCCTGTGCCAAATCCACGTTCGTCCTGCCCCCGCCAAGCCCAGGGTCAAGGTCACATACTTAGTGCTTCAAAAACTTTAACGCTCGGGTAAATATCTTATAATTTCTGTTTCCTTTCATGGATCAGCTTCATACTTCATATACACATTGCTCTAATGGTCCTCTACTGTCCTGTGCCAAATCCACGTTCGTCCTGCCCCCGCCAAGCCCAGGGTCAAGGTCACATACTTAGTGCTTCAAAAACTTTAACGCTCGGGTAAATATTTTATAATTTCTGTTTCCTTTCATGGATCAGCTTCATACTTCATATATACATTGCTCTAATGGTCCTCTACTGTCCTGTGCCAAATCCACGTTTGTCCTACCCCCGCCAAGCCCAGGGTCAAGGTCACATACTGAGTGCTTCAAAAACTTTAACGCTCAGGTAAATATCGTATAATTTCTGTTCCCTTACACGGATCAGCTTCATACTTCATATACACATTGCTGTAATGGTCCTCTACTGCCCTGTACGAAATCCACGTCCGTCCTGCCCCCGCCAAGCCCAGGGTCAAGGTCACATACTTGGTGCTTCAAAAACTTTTAACGCTCGGGTAAATGTATAATTTCTGTTTTCTTTCACGGATCAGCTTAATACTTCATATACACATTGCTCTAATGGTCCTCTACCACCCTGTACCAAATCAACGTTCGTCCTGCCCCCGCCAAGCCCAGGGTCAAGGTCACATACTTAGTGCTTCAAAAACTTTAACGCTCGGGTAAATATTTTATAATTTCTGTTTCCTTTCATGGATCAGCTTCATACTTCATATATACATTGCTCTAATGGTCCTCTACTGTCCTGTGCCAAATCCACGTTTGTCCTACCCCCGCCAAGCCCAGGGTCAAGGTCACATACTGAGTGCTTCAAAAACTTTAACGCTCAGGTAAATATCGTATAATTTCTGTTCCCTTACACGGATCAGCTTCATACTTCATATACACATTGCTGTAATGGTCCTCTACTGCCCTGTACCAAATCCACGTCCGTCCTGCCCCCGCCAAGCCCAGGGTCAAGGTCACATACTTGGTGCTTCAAAAACTTTTAACGCTCGGGTAAATGTATAATTTCTGTTTTCTTTCACGGATCAGCTTAATACTTCATATACACATTGCTCTAATGGTCCTCTACCACCCTGTACCAAATCAACGTTCGTCCTGCCCCCGCCAAGCCCAGGGTCAAGGTCACATACTTAGTGCTTCAAAAACTTTAACGCTCAGGTAAATGTCTTATAATTTCTGTTTTCTTTCACGGATCAGCTTCATACTTCATATACGCATTGCTCTAATGGTCCTCTGCTGTCCTGTGCCAAATCCACATTCGTCCTGCCCCCGCCAAGCCCAGGGTCAAGGTCACATGCTTAGTGCTTCAAAAACGTTTACGCTCGGGTAAATATCGTATAATTTCTGTTTCCTTTCACGGATCAGCTTCATACTTCATATACGCATTGCTCTAATGGTCCTCTACTGTCCTGTGTCAAATCCATGTTCGTCCTACCCCCGCCAAGCCCAGGGTCAAGGTCACATACTTAGTGCTTCAAACACTTTAACGCTCAGGTAAATATCGTATAATTTCTGTTCCCTTTCACGGATCAGCTTCATACTTCATATACGCATTGCTGTAATGGTCCTCTACTGCCCTGTACCAAATCCACGTTCGTCCTGCCCCTGCCAAGCCCAGGGTCAAGGTCACATACTTGGTGCTTCAAAAACTTTAACGCTCGGGTAAATATCGTATAATTTCTGTTTCCTTTCATGGATCAGCTTCATACTTCATATACGCATTGCTGTAATGGTCCTCTACTGCCCTGTACCAAATCCACATTCGTCCTGCCCCCACCAAGCCCAGGGTCAAGGTCACATACTTAGTGCTTCAAAAACTTTAACGCTCAGGTAAATATCGTATAAATTCTGTTCCCTTTCACGGATCAGCTTCATACTTCATATACGCATTGCTCTAATGGTCCTCTACTGCCCTGTGCCATATCCACATTTGTCCTGCCCCCGCCAAGCCCAGGGTCAAGGTCACATACTTGGTGCTTCATAAACTTTAACGCGGAGGTTAAAAAAAAATTTGACTACAAATTTGGCCTCATTTATTATCAAAGCGATATGTGGGGCATCCGTGTTCTATGAACACATTTTCTATTTGTTTTTTGTTTTTTTTACTCCTCCCCGAGCTCCACCGCCGCCTTTTCCACATGTTAAATTCCCTTATACAAATCAGTTTTTCGTAATAAAATAAAAATTGGACCAAATTTCATGCAATAAAGAAGGCTCATTGTTAAATTTTGCTCAAATTTAATATTATCGAAAAAAATAATTGTTTTTGCATTGTTTATATAGCCGTAAAATTTGGGGAGGTTTCGTGAAACAGACAGTAGCGATTGATCATCGCATATATAAAGTATGGTAATAACCCTAAATATTTGTACATCATTTGTTTTGAGAAACACCTATAACATGGTATTGTTGACGAATTGTAAACAACACCAATCAATCAGCCAGCCAGCCAGCTAGCCCCAGCCATCCCCAGCCATCCAGCCATCCCCAGCCATCCCCAGCCAGCCAGCCAGCCAGCCAGCCAGCCAGCCAGCCAGCCAGCCAGCCAGCCAGCCAGCCAACTATTTATTCAATCTGTGTTGCAGGGTAACCTTCACAACATCGCGGGTGACGTGGTCTTGTGGACGAACCATCGGGTAATGGAGTGGTTACGCACGATAGACCTTTCCGAATATGCTCCGAACCTGCGAGGGAGTGGTGTGCATGGTGCTTTGTTGGTAAGGATTAATTATACAACATCCAGCATTTATAGTATGCCAAGAGTTCTCCAGTGGAGCCTCTCTAAACCGGACACCCAGGGAGGTCCCCAGGGTGTCCGGTTTAGAAAGGCTCCACTGTAATTAAGCACTCCATGAACAGTGTTTGCCATTTTCAGTCGTGTAGAGACACGACAATGATATAAATTGCAATGAAACACATCTAAATGAAACACATTCGGGTGCCCAGGGTGTTCTGTATATTGTTACATGAATGCCGTTCTTCGACACTGTACAACGCATGCTGTTCAACCATGACTGTAGACAATGCTCATTTCGGGGCCAACCCAACACCTGGGTAATGCATGTGACATTACTAAAACACGCCATTACGTTACCAGACCAGACGTGTACTGCGGCCCCGGAATATGTATGTGTCAATCAGCTGTTTGAATGGAGCAGATTATGAAAGTACCGAAAATACCGCATATATGCTCAAATTACACGATATTTCCGACGGAAATTTAACAATAACATTTGCCGTGACACTCGGGAACTGTTTGAACCCGCGGCCTACGGCCTTGAGGTTCAAACAGTTCCCTCGTGCCACGGCAAACGTTTACCCACGGCTGGACATTGTCTAACCTTACAATTCTCGCCTTCTTGTCCAGTTATCTCAGTATTTTGTTTAGTTTCCTCCATGTTTGACTGCTGTTGAATGAACATGGACCTGTATGTCAGCTGTCAGTATATATCTGTTCGCGTGGCCTAGAGGGTAAGGCAATTAGGAGGTTGAAGGTTCGAGCCTGCGCCCTGGCTTCTATGGCCGGTTGATGAGCTACCAGCTAGTTAAATAACCGATTGCCTGCCTGCTTGGCTGATGCCTGGCATATAGGATAGGAATTCGGAAGTACTGGGGCCCGTTTCACTAAACTTTGTACGACTGAACTGTTCGTAAGTGCAAAATTATGATAGTCTGTAATTTTCACATTAACAATGTTTTGTTGTAAACAATTTTTGGATTTACATTTATTGAGCATAGGCTGCATATGCAGCCTATGCTCAATACATGTAAATCCATCAATTGAAATTTCCAGACGATCCTAAATTTGCAATTACGAACATTTTAGTCGTACAAAGTTTAGTGAAACGGATCCCCTGATGTTCAGATGGCTGACTTTTTCAATAAGGGTGACACTATAATAAAACAACACTTTATTTTTACTTTTATCAGATCGGATGTTTGCCAATATTTAGTTTTCATATGTGTCACATGTTAAGTTTAATCACTGTATAAATTGTTAGAAATTATCCACGTACAGGTATTAGAGAGTCGGTTCAATGCAGAGTTATTCGCCCAGCTGCTGTCCATCCCTAACAACAAGACGTTGCTACGGCGACACCTCAACACCCACTTTGTGTCGTTGATCGGCAACGAAACCCAGCATAAAAAGCGGGAACAGGAGGCAACGCCGGGAAATATACTTCTAGTGCCAAATGCTAAAATTAAGGTGGGTGCTTAATTTAAGCCAGTTTTAATCCAGTATGTGAAAATCACAATGAAACCTACTTAAATTGCTTGAAATTGGCTTAGAAATGTCATAAAATATAAATTCAAAAATTATTTTTAATATTGTAAAAAATCAGGAGACGAAAATTTAAATCAGAAGATGAAAATTTAAATCAGGAAATGAAAATTTATGGCAGGAAAATTTTCTCCTGCCAAGAGTATAGTTTTTCTCAGGCATCCATTCTTATGTTTCTTCAAGGCATGCTCTGTCCTAATTGAATACACAAATGGGTATAGGGTAATCAATTGACAGGTTCCCCAGCTATCTATTGCTAAGTCATAATTGTGATACACATGGGTATAGTAATCATGAATCAGGGTTCAAGCTTATCTCAGCTATGTCATAGGGTGACCCATACATCTAAAATTGTGGGTATCAATTGACAGGTTCCCCAGCATATCTGCTAATTGTAATATGGAATAACAAATTCCCCAGTATGTATCATGACGGGTTCAAGCTTAGCTCTATTGCTATGGTCATAATTGAATATACAACATTGTATAGTATCAATTGAACAGGTTCACCAGCTAGCTATCTATTGCTATGTCATAATTGAATACACAAATGGGTATAGGGTAATCAATTGACAGGTTCCCCAGCTATCTATTGCTATGTCATAATTGAATACACAAATGGGTATAGGGTAATCAATTGACAGGTTCCCCACCAGCGAATCTATTGCTATTGTCATTAAGAGAATACCCCAGGGGATTATCTTATTGCCCTATGTTTTCATAATTGGAATCTTCAAATTGGGTTATTTAGGGAATCAATTGACAGGTTCCCCAGCTATCTATTGCTATGTCATAATTGAATACACAAATGGGTATAGGGTAATCAATTGACAGGTTCCCAGCTATCTATTGCTATGTCATAATTGAATACACAAATGGGTATAGGGTAATCAATTGACAGGTTCCCCAGCTATCTATTGCTATGTCATAATTGAATACACAAATGGGTATAGGGTAAATCAATTGACAGGGTTCCCCAGGGCCTTATTCCCCTATTTTGCTATGTCATAATTTGGTATACACAATTGGGTATAGGGTAATCAATTTGAACAGGGTTCCCCCCAAGCTATCTTTGCTATGTCATAATTGGAATACACAAATGGGGTATAGGGGTAATCAATTGATAGGTTCCAGGTATCTATTGCTATTTTGCATATTGAATACACAAATGGTTATTAGGGTAATTCTATTGGACAAGGTTCCCAGCTAATTATTTTGCCTATGTCATTAATTGGGAATAACACAAATGGTTTAGTGGGTAATCAATTTGACAGGTTTCCTGCTATCTATTGGCGTATGTCCATAATTGGAATATACCAAATTGGGTATAGGGTTAATCAATTGACAAGGTTCCCCAGTTATCTATTGGCTATGTCTAATTGAATTACTCAAATGGGCTATGAGGGTAATTCAATTGGACAGGTTTTCCCAGCTATCTATTGCTATGTCATAATTGTGAATCTCAAAATGGGTATAGGGTAATCTATGTCTATTGCTATGTCATAATTGAATACACAAATGGGTATAGGGTAATCAATTGACAGGTTCCCAGCTATCTATTGCTATGTCATAATTGAATACACAAATGGGTATAGGGTAATCAATTGACAGGTTCCCCAGCTATCTATTGCTATGTCATAATTCGCCCTAATTTCTAAGCCAATCGCTGATCAGTATCGCGCTCCACTTATGGCACATATTGCCCCAATAAGTTCACGGAGTTATGGCCCTTGACTTAGTGAAAAGTGGGGATTTTCAACTTGTGTCGCACGTATCTCCAAATGTATTTCAGTTAGAGTCGTGAAACTTTACAGGAATACTGGTCATCGTGTGAAGTTGCGCACCTGGGGTTTTAGATGCAGATTCATCCTGTATTCACGGAGTTATGGCCCTTGACTTAGTGAAAAGTGGGGATTTTCAACTTGTGTCGCACGTATCTCCAAATGTATTTCAGTTAGAGTCGCGAACTTTACAGGAATTATATGGTCATTTTGTTCCGTTAGTGTGAAGTTGTACACTGGGGTTTTAGATGCGGATTCATAAGTATTCACGGAGGTTATGGCCCTTGACTTAGTGAAAAGTGGGGATTTCAAACTTGGTGTCGTGAGTATCTCAAAAGTATTTCAGTTAGAGTCGCGAACTTTACAGGAATATGGTCATCGTGTGAAGTTTTTTTAGTCCTGGGGTTTTAGATGCGGATTCATCAGTATTTACGGTGTTTATGGCCCTTGTCTTAGTGAAAAGTGGGGATTTTCAACTTGTGTCGTGCGTATCTCCAAAAGTATTTCAGTTAGAGTCGCGAAACTTTACAGGAATACTGGTCATCATGTGAAGTTGCGCACCTGGGGTTTTAGATGGGGATTCATCGTGTATTTACGGAGTTATGGCCCTTGACTTAGTGAAAAGTGGGGATTTTCAACTTGTGTCGCGCGTATCTCCAAAAGTATTTCAGTTAGAGTCGCGAAACTTTACAGGAATACTGGTCATCGTGTGAAGTTGCACACCTGGGGTTTTAGATGCGGATTCATCGTGTATTTACGGAGTTATGGCCCTTGACTTAGTGAAAAGTGGGGATTTTCAACTTGTGTCGCGCGTATCTCCAAGTATTTCAGTTAGAGTGGCGAAACTTTACAGGAATACTGGTCATCGTGTGAAGTTGCGCACCTGGGGTTTTAGATGCGGATTCATTCAGTATTCATGGAGTTATGGCCCTTACCTTAGTGAAAAGTGGGGATTTTCAACTTGTGTCGCGCGTATCCCCAAAAATATTTCAGTTAGAGTCGTGAAACTTTACAGGAATACTGGTCATCGTGTGAAGTTGCGCACCTGGGGTTTTAGATGCGGATTCATCCTGTATTTATGGAGTTATGGCCCTTGACTTAGTGAAAAGTGGGGATATTCAACTTGTGTCGCACGTATCTTCAAAAGTATGCGGAAAATACAAGGTAGCTACATATATGCTGTTGCTGCCTTAAATTCTACTTTTCCAAGTCCTGATAACATGCAGTGGTGGTATTGGGGGAGACATATGTTTTTGTCTGAAAAACAATCCTTTAGTTTTTGATGATATTCTTGGTCATTTATCTCTAGTGATAATGTCTATTCTTGATCGCATAGCACACATCTACGGCTCAGAATGATCAAATGCCTGATTTACAGTGAAACCTCTCTAAGCCAGACACCCTGGGGTCCAGGGTTTCCGGTTTAGAGAGGTTTTACTGTATATAGGAAAACATGCACTTGTGACAAAGAATTTGACTTATTGAATTGAGTTATCAGTATTTTGGCTTGAGAGAGTTAACAAGTGTAGACTGTAGGTTATTTTTCACATATTCGATTTTCAAGCAACTAAATGCTGTGGTCGTGAACGCTCCCTTGCATTTAATTCCTTAACAATAACCTATACTTACAGAAGGGCAAGTTTGGCCTGTTCAGCCACAAGCGAAGCAAGTCCGAGACGGAGGCGGACGGCTTCATCTGTCCCATAGAGCTGGAGATGCCGGGAGACACGGTCACTAACGGTGCCTTCATGAAGACTAGCGAGGTATGGCTGATCACCAACTATGTTGCCTGCCACTCCGATGGGATGTGACTGGAGAAACTGGATCAGAAACTAGACTGACCATAAAAGCGTGGTTTTTATGGATCAGAAACTAGACTGACCATAAAAGCGTGGTTTTTATGGATCAGAAACTAGTCTAGTTTGAAACTAGTCTAGTTTCTAATCCGAAGACATACCCGTGCAACATAATGAAGTTCTTTGACTGGCGAAAGGGTTTATGTGATAATGGTTCCTAATCTGCTTTAATAGTAGATTTGCATGCCCTACCATGATAGTGGAGAGGACATTTAGTGTTACCCTTGTCTGTCCGTTTGTCCGTCCGTCCGTGCCCACATTCAGGGTCTTAGGTGGTCGGAGGCACCCAATTACTGTCACAGTCACTAAATTGTATATGCTGAATATCATTCACAAGACGACACCTTTTCCCATGCACCTGTGTGCATGCTTTTGTGTTTTTGTCTTAATAAACGTTTTTTCTGAAATTTTCATTTGACATATCTTGTGGGTTCAAACCTCGCATTGGGCATTAAAAATACTTTCATAGTGTTTCCATCCCACTGGATGTGACTTTAAACTGTGGTCCCGTCTCTATGTGACCGTAGCTGTTGGTGGGACGTTAAACCCTTTCAATTTTTCATCCAACATACCAGGGTTCTATTAAGCTGATACTTACTATACTTATAGTCCGTTCCATGTGTCTTGGTTACCTTACCTTTGACTTGAATATTGTAAAGGTTGTAATATATTTAACCCTTTCACTCTTAACCCTTTCAACACCGAGTAACTTAATAGGATGTTCCATGCCAATGTTTCACGCTATTTCATTAATTTTGTTTCATTCAAATTATCCAATTCTTCTAAAAGGGTAATCTGTACGACGTTTAAAATTATTAACAAACAGTGGAGATCCTGATGAGACGGCTCGTTACGAGCCGGCTCATCTGGATCAGCACTGTTTGCAAACGTTGTCTCTGTAGAGGTCTGTGGTGTTGAAAGGGTTAAGTAACTGGAATGGATTTTGATATGCTAATTTTGCAACTAATCCAACCGTCAGAAAATGGTTGTCAGACTAGTCCATCTATGAAAAGGGGGTACATGTATATTTTTTTCTAAAAAAATATCAAAATTACTTTCAAAAAGTGCAGATGCAAACAGTGCAGATCAAGATGAGCAGGCGAACTAAAAAAGGGGGTATTTGTTGTTCTCAAAAATATGAAAAAAATGCTTTTAAACAGTGCAGATCCTGATGAGACGGCTCTTTACGAGCCGGCTCATCTGGATCTGCACTGTTTGCATAAACCGCTATAGCGGGCTTTCGGGTTCAAAGGGTTATTAAGAAGAATGGGTGCTGATTTTGCTTAACATCGCAATGAAAGGAAGATGTGATGTCCTAATGATTCATTAGCGGGATTAACTTATGAGCAGGCTAAGTAAGTCACTTATTTATCATACAAAGATGAAATCTGTAGCTGTATGATGTAAATAAAAGTCATATGTTGTCATCGATGAAACAAACAACTTCAGGTGAAATATCAGTTCTTCCGGTATATTCATACGTGCACCTGCCAAAATTGACGTACGAGAAAATGTCCATACACATACAGACTAGTTTGCTCGTGCTGGGTGGGGTATGTAATAAATGGAATAGTCATATTTTTGCAACGAATAAGATAACTACATGTCATCTCAAAAATATAGATATTTCACATCTCGATATTGAAATATGTGTTGTATTTTTTTTTGCAAAAATATGAATATCCTCGCTGTAATGTAGCGGTATATGTGTGGTGGTAGGGATCTATATGTGGCTGTGACTGGATAAATGGGGCTTGTGGGTTTTGCAACCAGTGTAGATCCAGATCAGCCTGTGCATCCGCACAGTCTGATCAGGATCTGCACTGGTCGAAATTCCATCAATGAAACACCCGTCATGCTTCTAGCAAGCAATATAGATCGTTATCAGGCTACAGGAGTGTGCTATCCGATCAGGGGCTACACTGGTTAAAAATCCCATAAGCCCAATTTCTCCAGTCACAGCCACAGTTTACAGAGCTTGTTTCTGATGTGAAGGCAGCATATGCTAGCCATGTGACCCCATGTGAACCCAATTGACCCCTACGACCCCATGTGCTTGCTAGTGGTCACCTTGTAGTGATACGTGTTATATGCTGTGTGTTATATGCTGCCTTTGGTGTTGTATGTTGTTTTTAACCCTCACTATGCTGGAGATGGAAAATGTTGTCTGATTTTTTTCATGTTATTAACAATTCAATTCTTAACAAAAAACCTGTTTTGACAGCACATGAGAATCGTCTCCACGATTCTCATGCGTTGTGAAAACGGGTTTTTGTCCAGAAATATTGAAAATAAAACATTTCCAGCAGACGAGAAAATTTAATTCAGCGCAGTAAGGGTTAAATTTTTAATATCTTTTTGCACATTTTTTTTGGTTTTGGATTTTCACAAAATGTTGCGGTAACCGTTATAATTATAAATACAAATTACGATAGGGTTTTCTCAAAACAAATTGTGTCCGAATACGTAGAATCATTACAGTAATTGAAACAATGTGCTGTGCTTTCATTGGTCGAGAAACTAATGTCAAACAATAATTGTATGTATGCTTTGTGTTGTATTCCTGGTTTAAACACAGGAAATTGAAATACTTATTTTCAATTTCCTGTGGTTTTACGCTTCGCAATTCCATTTTGTGTTTCCCATTTCTCCTTGCTTTATGTCTGTGTTTGCACATTTCTGCAGGACCCGAAAGCCGCTCAGGAGATTGGCGCCGTATCGAAAGAAATTTCCTCTTTAACAGTAAGCATATAGAGCCTAGAAACTAGACCAGTCTGCTGTGACATTAGACAGTGTTTTAGGATCAATTGTGCAATGAGTGCCTGTAGAACATTATAGTCTGTTTCACGAAAGCTGCCCAAATTTTACAGCTATATAAACAATTCAAAAATTATATTTGTTTCGATAATATTAAATTAAAGGAAAATTTAAGAGTGAGCCTTCTTTTTATTTCGTGAAAATTGGTCAAATATTGATTTTATTACGAAAAATGTATTTGTCTATGGGAATTTAACATGGGGGAAAAAGAGGTAAGGAAGTGTGGGAGGAGTCAAAAAACGAAATTTTTTGGAAATTGACTCTGAAACCTAGCTAGATAGCTTGGATATGATCTAACTAAGAAAACAAAAGTTAAATTTTAAAAATCGGTCCAGTATTTCTGAAATTCAAAAAAATTTCCCCATGTTAAATCCCCATAGACATCTTCACTCCGTGAAGATGTCTATGGGGATTTAACATGGGGAAATTTTGTTTTCGCAATAAAATCAATATTTGACCAAATTTCACGAAATAAAAAGAAGGCTCATTCTTAAATTTTCCTTTAATTTAATATTATCGCAAAAAATATGGTTTTTGAATTGTTTATATGGCCGTAAAATTTGGGCAGCTTTCGTGAAACAGACTATAGGTGATGTTTGGTGAAACAGTAAAAATGATGTTTGTTGCATGAAGGTCGAATTGAAATTAAATGTAGCGGAACCTTTTCACTGCTGAATGAAACTTTGTTGTCTGCTGTTTGTTTTCCAGTTTTCTTGATGAAAACATGTTTTGACAGTGCATGAGAATCGTCATCCACTAACAAAAAACATTTTTGTTACGAAATAACTTATAAGAGTATTTGTCTCACACTTCAAGAGTTAATGGCATCAGAAATTTGAAGTGAAGCGGAAGAAATAGTGAAAATTGACTTCACAGTCGTTTTAATTGTTGAATGTTTGAATTTTCCACATTTTTGACTATGTGTGTACATACACAGATGTAAAACAACTCCCGAACCTTTTTTTACCCTTATTTTCCAACAAATCTTTATTATCCCTTAAAAGGTGGGAAACAAATAATGTCGTCTGCTGTTTCTTTATTTTTTTCCAGTTTTCTCATCAAAAGCATGTTTTGACACCACTTTAGAATCATTTCAAATCATGTTTTTATTAAGAAAGAATAAAAAATATAAAACAACACGGGCGACAATTTTTGTTGCGCCCGCTTACGGACTTTGCAATATATAGTGACCACATTGGCGTACGTACACGTGCGTCCATATTAAAGTTTTCGGTATACTATCAAAGCCTCGGCGGGCATCTATTGAAAAAATAGAAAAAAATTGAAAAAAATAAAAATAAACAGCAGACGATACGTCTGCTGTTTATTTTATTTTTTTTCAATTTTTGTTTCCCTTATTTTCCAACAAATCTTTATTATCCCTTAAAAGGTGGGAAACAAATAATGTCGTCTGCTGTTTTTCAGCTTTGTCTTCATTTCTTGATAAAAAACTTGTTTGGCAGCACATGAGAATCATGTCCAATGTCAAAACAGGGTTTTGTTGATAAAAATGGAATTTTTAAATAAATTTACAGCAGATGGTAAAATTTAATTCCATATTACAATGGCTAATCATATTTCAAGTGAGTTGACGCTAACCCTGAAATAAACGGTTCTAAACATAGCTCTGACCAGACTGTGCAGTTGTAAAAAGCTAATGTGGCTGTGAGTGGAGAAATGGGGCTTATGGGTTCTGCGACCAGTGTAGATCCAGATCAGCCTGTGCATCCGCACAGTCTGATCAGGATCTGTACTGTTCGCCGTTCAATCAATGAAACACCCGTCATGCGTCTAACAAGCAATATAGATCGTTATCAGGCTACAGGAGTGTACTATTTGATCAGGAGCTACACCAGTCACAAATCTCATATTAAGTCCCATTTCTCCAGTCACAGCCACATATGATGGGGCTACACTGTTCACCAAATGTTGTGATGTCTGTGTTGCTTTATATTGACCCATTTACAGAGATAGAAGTTCAGCAATTTAGTTGCCTGTCTTGATTTTTGCTGTTGTGCATTTTGTATTTGTGTTAGCATGTCTTGTGTCAATAGAAAATGGACATAATATAATTGTTTCAAATGAAAGACCAATCTTTAGAATTACCACATTGCTCTGTACAGAACAGGGAATTTCTCATATACCAGAGCCCTAGTTACGGTGCGTGATTTTATCAATTTGGGGTGAAATTTTGTCATTTCTTCTCCAACAATTGCAAGTTGGGAGTGCTTTAGAATCGTCTCATTGAGACGATTCTAAAGCACTCACAACCTGCCATTTTTGATGGAGAAATAAGAAGGTTACCCCCAAATTACGCTCCTTACCTGGAGCTCTGTATACTCTATAATTCAGACTATTACAGGAGTTAGACTATCTTAATATCATGCTATAGAACTAGTCTTTAACCATCTAATCCACATGTAAAATATCCACACAGGGATGGGCCGTGTTCTAGTGGTTACTACACTGGACTTCACTACCAGAGGTTGTGTGTTCGATCCTCACCCTAGGCATGAACAAAATATGCTCATTGTATTTCCATCCCACTGGTCTATCGGAGGAGACCTGAAACGGAGGTCCCGTCCCTATATGACCGCAGCTGTTGCAGGGACATTATACCCATTCACTTTCACTTTCAAATATCCACATGTTTATGCCCCCAGTCTCGGTAGAGCCAGGAGCCATATAGTGGCTGTAGCCTTTTTCACCAACATTGCAAAGTATACTTTTCTAGCAAAGTATAATTTGAGGGAGAAATTTTAAATTTTATGGTAAATTTATTAATTTTTATTGTACTGAATTTATTACATTATCACAGCCATTTTGGCTGTGATAATATAATAAATTCAGTATAATAATTCTGCATACTTTTAATTATTAAATATATGCAGTCGTTAGTTCTATATGAAATAATGCATTTCAGGAAAAATAAATGATTACTCCCTCAAAGTATGGTTTGCTAGAAAAGTATACTTTGCAATTTTGGTGAAATCGGCTACTGGACTGCTGTGTGTGTGTGAGTTTGGTTAAGAATTTTGTCTGAGTTTCTCCAATCTACCACCGGGGCCATTTGTATGTGACAGGCCACGTTTTCTTGTTTATTATATTAACGTCCAGGGGGCCGTTTCACTAAACTTCGTACGACTAAAATGTTCGTAAGTGCAAAATTATGATAGTCTGTAAATTTCACATTAACAATGTTTTCTTGTAAATAATTAATGGATTTACATTTATTGAGCATAGGCTGCATATGCAGCCTATGCTCAATAAATGTAAATCCATTAATTGAAATTTACAGACGATCTTAAATTTGCACTTACGAACATTTTAGTTTTAAAATTTTAAAATTTTGACTAATTGTTCTATTTTTAGACCCTCACCGAAGATGATTCAAACTCAGAAGTTTAAAATAACACAACTGTAAATATGTTTGCGAGCTTTTCGGAATGCTTTGTTCATCTTTACATTCTATATGTGTTCTTGTCATATTGGGCATTGTAGCATTTCTTCAATACACAATTAACCAATAAAATGCGGGAACAAAACTTGTCTGCTTTTTGTTTTAAGAAAAACATAGTTTGGAAGCATTTTAGAATCATTTCCAGTGGAAATGATTCTAAAGTGCTGCCAAACTATGTTTTTGTTGAGACAAAGATGAAACATTATTGGGCACTTTAGCATTTCTTCAATACACAATTAACCATTAAAATGCTGCCAAACTATGTTTTTGTTGAGACAAAGACGAAATATTCTTGGGCATTGTAGCATTTCTTCAATACACAATTAACCATTAAAACTTGTCATCTGCTATTATTGCAATTTCGTCCTTTGTCTCAACAAAAACATAGTTTGACAGCACTTTAGAATCATTCCAGTGGAAATGGTTCTAAAGTGCTTCCAAACTATGTTTTTCTTGAGACAAAAGACGAAATAATATTGGGCATTGTAGCATGCTCTTGAATACACAATTTAACCATTAGATTGCGGGGAACAAAAATTGTCGTCTGCTGTTGTTTCATATTTCGTCTTCTGTCCCAAGAAGATCATGGTTTGACAGCACTTTAGAATCATTTCCATTGGAAAGGATTCTAAAGTGATGCAAAACTATGTTTTTGTTGAGAAAAATGGAAATTAAAAAATAAACAGCAGACGACAAATTTAATTTAATATTGTAAGGGTTAACCTTTGACTCTGGTATTAATTTGTTTTTAACCCTTACGTTGCTAAAAGAATTTTCTTCGCCTGATATTTACTTTTCATTTTGCATATTTTTTGAAATCGCATGAGAATCGTCTTCAATGAAGATTCTCATGTGATGCTAAAGCATTTATTTTATAAGACTAAAAATTAAAAATATCAGATGACCATATTTGTTTCCCGGAGCCGTCTTTTGGTGCTTACACACGTTTCAAGTATTTCAAGTATTTTTACTTCCCAATGATTCACTATATAGGATTCAAAGTACAGTAGTTAATTTGAAACTAGATCGGTGATTTCCATTGGTTACAGCTTATAGCGTGTTCAAATTGGGTGAAGGGATTTAGCTGTAGGCCGTTGCGTAGTTTATGGCCTGTGACTGGAGAAATGGGGCTTACAGTGTTAGTGACCAGCGTAGTTCTGACCTGCTAGCGTACTCCTGTAATTTGATAAAGATTTGTACTGTTAGATAGGTGTTTCACTGTATGGATGGCAAACAGTGTAGACCTTGATCAGGCTGCGGATGCACAGACTAATCTGGAGATACACGTGTTACAAATGCCATAAACTACATTTCTCCAGTTTTCGCCACATTTATAGAGATTCAACATAATTATGAACCATTCTCTTATCAAATGCTGATTCTTTTCTTAACCTTTAGACCGCTATCTTATTTTTTTTGTCGTCTGCTGTTTATTTTCTATTTTCCATTCTTATCATCAAAAACATGCTTTGACAGCACTTTAGAATAATTTACAACATGCTTTGACAGCACTTCAGAATCATTTCCATTGGAAATGAAATGATTCTGAAGTGCTGTCAAAGCATGTTTTTATTGAGAAATAAGGCAAGATATAAAAGCAACAGCAGACGACAATTGTTGTGTGTAGCGGTCTAAGAGTTAAAGAAAGGTATACATGTATACCTACAATTATATTGATTATTCACGGAGCCATCATTTTGGGTTCTGTTCTGCTAAAATGTTTGAAATTTGCAAAACTCATTCTGCAAAGTACCAACCCATTCACCATATATATATAACATGGTCTGTTCCACGTTAATTTCGGACTATTTCATGGTAAGTTAGGGATATTGTTTAAAATTTGAATACTAATGGCTGGCAAACACTGCAGATCTTGATGAGACGGCTCATATGTATCGGCAGTGTTTGCAAATGTTGGATTTATGGTCTGTGGGTTAGAAAGGGTTGAAGGGTTAACATGTACCGTAGAGTAGTAAAAGCTAGTACCATAGAAGCTAGTACTTTAAATCACACTCGTAATGAATCGACAGTTATCTTACCTATTTTCTTCACCCGATTGTACGGATAATACCCTATCCATTCAAATGGTCCATCTCTATGACTTCTTATATTTATTATGCCCCACCACAATGGTGGAGGGGGCATTTAGTGTTACCCTTGTCCGTCCGTCCCGTCCGTCCTGTCCGTACTTCTGTATGTCCGTCACCAACCTTGTAAGTCATAAAACTTTTAAACCGTAATAACTAGACCTTTTCGTCTTAGAATTTGGCAAGTTTGCCTTGTAAGTCATAAAAGTGTTAAATCATACTCGCTACAGACCTGAAACTTGGTATGTAGCTTCATTATGATGAGTAGATGTGCAAAGTTTATTTGATTTTTATTTGACCCCTGGATCATGGATTATCTCCCCCTTTTTGACTTAGAATTTTCCGTAGGTCGTAAAACTTTTAAACCGTAATAGCTACAGCCCTGAAACTTGGTGTGTACCTTCCTTATGATGAGTAGATGCGCAAAGTTTATTTTGATTTTTGATTCGACCCCCATGGATTATCTGCCCTTGTGGACTTTTTCCTCATTTATTATCAAAGCAATATGTGGGGGGCATCCGTGTTCTATGAACACATTTTCTTCTTTTATTATTTTTTCACACTACTTCTTGCTTACTCCACTGCTTGCCCTCCTGTACTGTTCACAGCAGAGTTACAATGAAGTTCACAGCCTTTCCTTGCAAAGTAGTGAACAGGATCTGACGCCCGTTTCACTAAACTTTGTACAACTAAAATTTTCGTAAGTGCAAATTTAGGATCGTCTGGAAATTTCAATTGATGGATTTACACGTATTGAGCATAGGCTGCATATGCAGCCTATGCTCAATAAATGTAAATCCAATTTTGGTAATTGTTTACAAGAACACATTGTTAATGTGAAATCATAATTTTGCACTTACGAACATTTTAGTCGTACAAAGTTTATTGAAACGGCCCCCAGATTCGCTACTCCGCATGGGAAGGCTATGCACTGCTGATAATGGTATGGGAGTATAAGTTGTGTTATGTTTCCGCAGCTAGCTTTCTCCACCATTCTGTTTTACTTTCTTCTGTGTTTTCTGTGTACATGTGTATGGGAATTTACTCGATTAGTTAAGGTAGCAGAAATATATCCTTAATTTTCAAATATTATTGGAACATACTGCATGTGTATGCCAGATAATCAGGAGCTACCTTGTATGTTGTTTCAGACTTATCAGTAAGTAATATTTATAGTTCATATATTGAATTTATTAAAAATTCAATATGTGAACTATAACACTTATTGTTTACCCAGCCCAGTCCTGAAGCTTCGCCCCTAAACGTGATTTTGAATTGCTATCCTAGTGTGTGATTGGCGGTGTGACACGAAGTGAGCGCATGTGGGCGGTGGACTGATGGCAATAAGGCATAACATCAGTTCTAAACATAGCGCTGAACATTTAATGATTAATTTAATAGATATTGGCAAAAGTGTCGCAATATACGATTAATCGAGACAAAATGCTTTTCTTTCATTGGTCGAGAAATTAGGGTAAACAATAAGTCCATTTCTATCTCACCCACGTCAGTGAAAAGTGAGACCTAGCAGTCCCAATTCCGGTGTGGACATCAATAATTTTGGACATATTATAAGAATGAATGGCCTGTTTGTGGAATTTATTGGGGTATAAACTTGGAAAAGTCGCGGGAATACTGGACATAGGCCGGAAGGCCTCGTCCAGTATTCCCGCGACTTTTCAAAGTTTATATCCCCGATAAATTCAACAAAAAGGCCATTCATTCCTTATAATTCCAGCATTTGAAATAAATTCATCAAGAAAATGTGTTTATTTTCTGTTTTCTTAAGAATTATTTTAACTGCGCCTCACGGTTCCGGAAAGTAGTTCGGCGTGGGAGTTTACTGTGATATAAATTTTGGACAGAGACTTGCTACGGGCCAATCATATGTTGGGGATTTGTGTAAATATTTTTGTGCTGGAATTATGTCCAAATATTGAATATCTCTTGATCTGTTACTCAGATAATTACCAAACTTCATCAATTGCTTGCTTCATCACATTGATGGCTATCCACCTGATATGATTCAGGTGACCTTGATCGACCTTTGGTGACCTTGACCTCAGTGTGTGAGGCACTCGCCAGCTATCGTCTTCTTTCACGTGGCTGTTCATATTTTAGCGATGCCAATTTTCTAGTGCTATATGTCTATGACATAATATCTAGTAAACTGTTGCCTAATTCGGTGGTGGATCCAGAAGCTATGTTACCAATAGCTTTTGTTTAGTACCGTATACAGTAGAACCTCGTTAAAACTTACACCTTGAAAACCCTAGTGTGTTTAATTTTTGTGGGTTTCACAATCATTTGTCAATTCATAATAATGTGTGTTCATTATAGAAAAACGCACACACTTGCTTTGATGCGAAAATGCCAGAATTACAGTGGAGTCTCTCTAAACTGGACACCCTGGGAGGTCTCCCAGGGTGTCCGGTTTAGAGAGGCTCCACTGTGTAAGATATTAATCACCATGAATCATCCTAGTAGACATTAATTCTTATACGCCAGCTATATCATTTAATGACTAATTAAAATTAATAATCTAACGGCGATAACAAAATAATTTTTGATACAAGTAATAAAGCTATAACTACCAAACTGGTTCATACCACAGGTGGAATCGGACCTATGACACCAAAACAAAAAAAATGCCTATTAAAAAAAATCCCATTACCCCACCACTTGGTCTCGTACAGTACCATCTTCTATATAGAAGATGGTACTGTACGAGACAAAGTGGGTGGGGTAATGGGATTTTTTTAATAGGCATTTTTTTGGTGTCATACGTCCGAGTCTTCCACCTGTGGTTCATACTATCCATAGCATGTTTTGTAACACAGGACGTCATTGATGTCGAATCGCTCGAGAGTCTGTACTAATAAACATGACTGCATCAAATAACTTCTTGTACCGGTTTATCATTATGCACAGTTGTTATGTAAATGCTGCAATAAAATTCATAATGCATATTTATTCATTAACATTTTAATGTATCATAACACATTCATCCCGCACATATTAGGACATACGTGTATTTTGTTGGGGAAATAATCCCAGCTATTTGATTGGCGAAAGCTTTTTCTCTTTCAGTGTTTATATGCCCATTCGAAAAGAAGTCACCGAACAGAATATATACCCTTTGCACCTATCTTTGTAGCACCCAGCAACATTTGTGTGAACTATATGTGAATTATACAACAAGATAAATTGAAGCCTAATGAACAGAAAACAATCAGCCTGCAAAATAAATGAAATGTTGAAATAATCTGAAAAACAAAACTGTGGCAAATAAATTGAACTTAAAAGTAAAAAACTGCAATCAAAATGACCCAGGAACTGTCTGTCTCCTATCATTGTATCTCCACTTTCTAATTCACAGTCTGTGCATGCCCAACCACAACCACCTCTGAGGTCATTAAGCTGTCATGATAACAAGAAATCATTATCGTCCAAAAACAGATCATACATTCGGCACATTGGCGTACGTACGAATAAGCACTCTCGGACCACGAGACCAGTCCGAGATGTGTTTATTCATGTAAACAAACCTATTGTTCACCTCCTTAGAGTGCATGCGTAAATCTGACACATGTAATTGTTATTGTGTTCACACTGTTAGTGACTATTCCTGATTTTCTGAATATTCGTGGTAAGGGGCATATAATAAAAACAATTATAGTCTTTTGAGTCGGTGTACATGAGATTTACGGACCTTCAAAAAGTGATGTTCACTTTTCTCAGGTCCGTAAATCTCTTGTACACCTCCTCAAAAGACAATAATTATATAAATTTCGCCGGGACCAATCTTAACCCTTACACCGCTATCTTAATTTGTTGTCGTCTGCTGTTTATTTTCGACAGCACATTCAAATAATTTACAACATGCTTTGACAGCACTTCAGAATCATTTCCATAGGAAATGATTCTGAAGTGCTGTCAAAACAAGTTTATATTGAGAAATAAGGCAAGATATAAAAGCAACAGCAGACAACAATTATTGTGTGTAACGGTCTAAGGGTTAATGAAAGGCATTGTACATGTTTACTATGGCAAGAGTAAGAAGCCTGTTAATTTTCAAATTTCTCAGATGAGTTATCCCCCTTTCTTGGAACTTTAATTTTAGCATCATGTATTCTTGTTTGTGCAATAGCTGAAGTTCTACTTGTTGTATCTTAACCCATTTCAGTCTTAAGGATACAATAATTTTTATTGGAAAAATCTCATTCTTTTGTTTATTTCTCCGTAAAGGTATATGTTGTTACCACTCATTTGAACCGTCTCGTCTCGGATTTCCCCCCCTAAAATGTTTCATACTACTATAAGTGTATCCCGTCTTTAATGGGTTAACCAAATTTGGTATGCATACTTATCATAGCAAAAGCAGGAACCCTGTTGATTTTCAATTATTTCTGATCGGTTGTCTTTCTTGGTGACAATGTTTATTTTGCCCATTCAGTATTGATGTCCACACAATAGCTATGTCTGGCTCATAGGTGGAAGACTCAGGCCTGTGACATAAAAAGAAATCTAAAATGACATAATGTATAATACAAGACCAGTAGCCGATTTCACCAACATTGCAAAGTATACTTTTCTATCAAAGTATACTTTGAGGGAGTAATCATTTATTTTTCCTGAAATGCATTATTTTATATAGAACTAACAACTGCATATATTTGATGATTAAAAGTATGCAGACTTATTATACTGAATTTATTACATTATCACAGCCAAATTGGCTGTGATAATGTAATAAATTCAGTATAATAAAAACTAATAAATTTATCCTAAAATTGAAAATGTCTCCCTCAAAGTATACTTTGCTAGAAAAGTATACTTTGCAATTTTGATGAAATCGGCTACAGGTGAGTGGGGTAATGGCATTTTTAATAGGCATTGTTTTATATGACAAGTCCGAATCTTCCACCTGTGGTATGGCAATGATGTGATACCTGATACCGTATGTAACATTTCACACATTCTCTACTTTCAGAATGAGCTGGGACGAGAGGACTTCTTTGATAGTGTTCCGACGTCGAACGTCTGATAATCGGCTGCTGTGATGTGATGTGTTCGCCGACATCTTATCTGCATTTAAGCTGTGTGACTAGCCACATATCTGCCTACCATGTGACTATGGTGCAGCGCGGCCACTCCAGGGGGCCGTTTCACTAAACGTCTTACAACTATAATGTTCATAAGCGCAAATTTAGAATCGTCTGCAAATTTGAAGTGATGGATTTACATTTATTGAGCATAGGCTGCATATGCAGCCTATGCTCAATAAATGTAAATCCAACAATTATTTACAAGAAAACAGTGTTAATGTGAAATTTACAGACTATCATAATTTTGCACTTACGAACATTTTAGTCGTAGGAAGTTCAGTGAAACGGGCCCCTGGTGATTACCGACACTCCGGCAATGTGGTCGTTAGTCCCTACTGCTGTACTGTTGCTACCTAATGTCTGTTTCATGAAACCTGCCCAAGTTTTACGGCTATATAAACAATGCAAAAACAATATTCGATAATATTGAATTTTATCAGAATTTAAGAGCGAGCCTTTTTATTTCGAGAAATTTGTTCCAATATTGATTTTATTGTGAAAATAAATTTCCCCATGTTAAGTCCCCATAGACATCTTCACTCTTCACTCTGTGAAGATGTCTATGGGGATAACATAGGGAAATTTTCTAATTTCAGAAGTAGTTAGCTGATTTTCAAAGTTTAACTATTGTTTTCTTCGTTAGGTCATTTCCAAGCTATCTAGCCCGGTTTTGGAGTCACTTTCCAATTTAAATTATTTTTTTGGCTCCACCCAGCTCCTCCACCTCCTTTTCCCCCCATGTTAAATTCCCATTTTTCGTAATAAAATAAATATTTGACCAAATGTCATGAAATGAAAAGAAGTCTTTTTCTTAAATTTTTTATAAAATTTAGAACAGTTCCTCCGACAACCAATGTTTGCCAATAAGTATAGGGTGTAATCACATGCATTGGACACTGGACAGTACCTGTTGGTAAAATATGGTAGGGCAGATCATCTCCGCGCTTGTCTAAATTCATAGAAATCTTCGTAAGAACATTTTTATCGTACAAAGTTTAGTGAAACAGGTCCCATATTTCAAACAGTGTAGATCATGTGGAGACGGCTCGTAACGAGCGTCTCCACATGATCTACACTGTTTGTGGATATTTTTTAATGTTTTCAAAAATGAAGTCCTTTTTCTGCATATTAGAAATCACGATGGTTGATGGGGTGAAACTGAACTGATTTTGAAAATTATTGATTAATTGAATGTAAAACTCCTTTCAATCAATCAGGCAATCTTTCTCCTAATCAGGAAGTTTAATTGGGCGAGTCTGAGTTAATTTGGGCGAGTCGGAGTTAATTTCGAGAAAGATTGTTGGATTGAATGTAAAATCCCATTAAATCAATCAATCAATCACTCCTCAAAATCATGAAGTCGGGCTATTCTAATTTCAGGGCTGAATATATTTATTCTCAGTGTAAATATTTTGTTCCTATTTTGGGATTTTCTCCCCAATGCAGCAGGTTAAAATGGGATCGAACCCGTTGGCCCGGCCTTACATGACCTTAGATGTTGATAGGCCGTTAAACACCAATAAACAAACAAAGAAACATGAAATTTGATTGGTCGAGGCTGAATTAATTTTCAGGATGATCTTTTGTTGAACTCAATCAATCAATCTTCTCGGAATCAGGAAGTTTGATTGGTTGAGGCTGACAGAACAACGATCGAACAAAGTCGAGAGATTTTTAATTGCAAATTCAAGTCAACCTGTCCTGACTATAGTGTGTTAAGATTGTATTTGTGATCAGTTATGGCAGTATTAACTGACCAGGAGCTGCGTCGGACGTTTCCTTGTGGCGCGTCACACACATACTGACCATTGTGTGTATGGCCCATCACATACTGCTGTTTCATAATACACTGCTGTGCTTATTCCACCATAGCCAAGTTGAGGTTAGTGTAATCGGACAAATAGGTTAAAATTGTGTATTTGGACCAATGGATCAATTCTGCCTCCTACATGCACATAGATTAAAATGCCACCGGTCATATATTCAGACCCTGGACTCGGAAAATGGCTCGTTCAAAAGTTACACCACCCACTCGACTGATACATAATACCACAGTCAAGTAGATGATGGGTGGGGTATATTTTGAACAAGTCTTGTTTTCAGTCACAGGTTTGAGTCTTATCAATGTCTACCCTGCCCATGTGGCAGCTTATTCATATTGTCTTTCTTGCACTGTTTAGAATGGAAGGAGTCAGTGGAAAAAGGGGGCTAACTCCTGATGGAGTTAGCCCCCTCTTTCCACTGACCCCTTCGATTTGTGACCTTCCATGAGAAAAGTGGCTTATAACATCTGACCAGACTGAGTCGTCGAACAGTGTAGACTGTGATCAGACTGCTCGGAAACGCAGGCTGATCCGGGTCTGCACTTGTTGTATTGGCCATACACCCAATTTCTCCAGTCAACAACATATGTGTGACAGTGTACGTCCAGATAGCAAACACACTCTGGTGACAAACTCAATAAGCCTTTTGTTATCATGGCGAGTCTAGAACTCCAAATAAAGCACATTTTAATGTATTTTACTAATTTATTTTAACTGAATACGCTTTCATTTTCAAAAGTGGGAGTACAAATTAAAAATACTCATTGACTTTGAAAATAGAGAGTGAAAGTGCTCTCAAAAAGTTAAAAATTCACTTATTTGTGCTGAAAAAAGGCGAACAGTTTGAATAAAATACAATGCTCCTTAGATACAAACCATAATACATTTCATGCTGAATTAAAGGTACATGCCCACTCAGTAGGCACAAACTGTTCTTTATATCAGAGACATCACCTGGGACATTTTCTGGCAAAATAAACATTCATTCATCATTACCCCACGTATTGATTGGCATTATTATACAGTTTATATCAGCGTATATTTCCACACTGATGTCAGCGGCGATAACTTTAATATATTTATGGAATTTCTATTTATTCTCTGTATTTTCTTTTTCATGTGCAGTTGTCATACTTTATAATCTGTCGAACATATTATTTTTTCAGGTGACACATTTAATTAGTATAAATAATTAAAAAATATAATTCCTCATTTGCATATGAAAATAGCCCGATACCACCGCAAGTCACTATCAGTAAAATAAATATTACTAAGGATTATATCTGTATAGCGGGCACTCATAACTTTTAGAACTGGTGGAATAGTGACACAATTACACACTTATTTAATTCCTATAAAGAACATTTTATGCCTACTGAGTGGACATGTACCTTTAACTAGTTTCATGCCTACCGGTATATGGGGTAATGAACTAATTTAAATAAGTTTTGCTAATTTTCTTACTTTTATGATGTGACCACTCATTGGAACCGTCTCAATGAGACGGTTCCAATGAGTGGTAACACAATAATCATACTTCTGTGTATAGTTAATAAGAGAATTATTTTTATGTTTTCGTGCGAAAAAATTGTATCACCCCTGCATGTAATGGGTTCAACCGAGCTCTGATCAATGTTTTGTACCTGGGGCCTATTTCATCAACATTGCAAAGTATACTTTACTAGCAAAGTATACTTTGAGGGAGTAATCATTTATTTTTCCTGAAATGCATTATTTCATATAGAACTAACAAATGCATATATTTCATGATTAAAAGTATGCAGAATTATTATACTGAATTTATTACATTATCACAGCCATTAAATGGCTGTGATAATGTAATAAATTCAGTATAATAAAAATTAATAAATTTAAAAAAAAAAATGAAAATTTCTCCCTCAAAGTATACTTTGCTACTAAAGTATACTTTGCAATGTTGATGAAATAGGCTACTGGAAGAGTTCATCCCAAGTACTTGGGGGGGTGAATCGATGTATATTTACTTGTATTTATTTGTATTACGCTAGAATCATGAATAAATCAAACGTAACGTTAGCCAAATATCATAGTTGTGTAGTCGTGTGACTACTTTTAGTCTATTTCATGAATCTGACAGAACTGGGCATTTTTCATTTCTGGCCAGTGTAGTCTCTGATCGACAGCAGTTCTTGCTGAGCTTGATATAGCACATTCTTTGCTAGTTGTCTAACCCTTTCAACACCACAGGCCTGTATAGTGGTATTGGCAAACAGTGTAGATCCGGATGAGCCAGCTCGTGATGAGCCGTCTCATCAGGATCTGCACTTTTTGCAAGTAATTTTCATATTTTTGAGAACAAAAACATCCCCTTTTCCTAAATGGACTAGTTTGAAATTCATTTTTTGACCATTGGATTGGTTGCAAAATTCACATATCAAAATCTATTCCAGTTACGTAGGGGTGAAAGGGTTAACAGATTATTTTTTTGTTTTTTTTACAGGAAGCAATACAGTTTAAATTACTGACTGGCTTGAAACGTCATATGCTTGTTTATCATCATCAGTAGTTTCATTTTATGGCCAATGCATGCAGCTCCAATGCCCAAGGTCTATCGTCTCGAAACCAGAATGTGTGAATTATTAAACAATTTGACTTCAATTAGATTAAATGTATTTACGGGCTGATCCTGGTCTACGTTGGTCATGAATGCAATTAGTCTGATTTTGTCAGATGTTTGTCTGTACGTGACTGTGATTGGAGTAACATGGCTTATGGTATTTGTCACAAATTCATCAGTCACAGTTGCATATATAGTCTGTTTCACGAAAGCTGCCCAAATTTTACGGCCATACAAACAATTCAAAAACCATATTTTTTTGGATAATATTAAATTAAAGCAAAATTTAAGAATGAGCTTTCTTTTTATTTCGTGAAATTTGGTCAAATATTGATTTTATTGCGAAAACAAAATTTCCCCATGTTAAATCCCCATAGACATCTTCACGGGAGTGAAGATGTCTATGGGGATTTAACATGCGGAAATTTTTTTGAATTTCAGAAATACTGGACCGATTTTTAAAATTTAACTTGTGTTTTCTTAGTTAGATCATTTCCAAGCTATCTAGCTAGGTTTTGGAGTCAATTTCCAAATTTTTTGAATTGTTTATATGTTTATAAAATTTGGGCAGCTTTCGTGAAACAGACTATAGTGTTCCCAATGTCCATGTGTTACGTTTTACCAGTGTGTTTGTGTGTATATGTGGCTGCGACTGGAGAAATGCAGCTTACGGCATCCGCACAGTCTGATCAGGGTGTGCATTGTTCACCGTTAAATCAGGTTATGGCCTAGACTTCCAATCAGAGATTATGGGTTCAAACCTCGACTAGGGCATCAAAACGTACATATTATTTCCATCCCACTGGTCTGTTGGATGAGACTTTAAACTGTGGTCCCATCTTTATATGACCGTAGCTGTTGGTGGGACTTTAAACCCTTTCTCTTTCACTTTTTTTCACCATTAAATCTGTGAAATAGCCGTCACGCTTTCAACACACGGGATAAATATGTATCGGGCTAAAGGAGTACACACCGAGAATTAGCCGGACCACAATTGCCATAATCCCCATTTCTCCAATCACACGGCCATTTGAGCAGGGTGATCAAATGTGTATAATGCTCTAAAGGCAATTGTTATATTCATCCATTTCATGGCAGATGTCGGTGTCTTTGTCAAGGATAATTTCTATATTTCCTTTCCTTATTTCTCTGCTAAAGAGAAAGCCCAGGCGTAAAAAAATACCGTGATAACACTAAATATTCGGACACCATTTATTTGGGGGAAAATGTATGGTTTCCTTACAACAATGAGCATGCCAATATTTAGGGTTTAATAGTACGGCAGTAGTAGTACTGCCATACTATTAAACCCTAAATATTGGCATGCTCACTGTTGTACAGCCGCAATACTGGTTTCACCACAATAACAATCTATTTAATAGGGGTTTCCCAGGGATTCCGCTGACGATCGCCACTTTCGCAATTGGCGATAAAAATAAACAATTGGCGATAAAAAATTACAATTTTCGAAAAGAAATCAAAACTAATTTTTTTTTTCTTGAAAATTGTAATTTGTTATCCCCAATTGTTTTATTTTTTTTTGAAGTGGCGATTTTTTTTATTTTCCCCAGCGGAATCCCTGGTTTCCCAAAGCAAATTGTGTCCGAATATTTATGGTTATTATGGTATTCATTGAAAAAGATCTCATAACCCCATCTACCAAACGTGCTGTACGACAACGGGTGGGTGGGGTAATGGAATCTTTTTTCAATGGGCATTTTTTTGATGTCATAGGGTCGGAGTCTTTCACATGTGGTATTCAGGAGATGCTATACATGGATGGACACAGCATATAACTATGTGGAGTAATAAGAAAAATTAGCAACTTTTTTTTTTTTTCTAAATCGTGTTTCAGATCGAAATGTTTAATGTTCCCGGAGTTTGACTGTCATGCTGGTCTCCAAATTTCACGCCAAATTGTAACGTGTAACTACCATTACATGCATTAACTGTATGTATTGGAAAATTTGTAGTAAGTTAAAAATATTTGGCTGTAACTAAAAATAAATAAATATCACAAACTTCTCAAGAATATAGACAACTCGTAAGTGCAAAATTATGATAGTCTGTAAATTACATGTTAACAATGTTTTCTTGTAAACAATTATTGGATTTACATGTATTGAGCATAGGCTCAAATCCATCAATTGAAATTTCCAGACGATCCTAAATTTGCACTTAGAATATTTTAGTCGTAGGAAGTTTTGTGAAACGGCCCCCAGTTGGCTATTCTTCATCATCATACAGGGATTCCGCTGGGGGAAATAAAAAAATCGCCACTTCAAAAAAAATAAATCAATTGGCGATAAAAAATTACAATTTTCGAAAAAAAAATCAAAAATTTTTTTTTTTCGATTTTTTTTTGAAAATTGTAATTTTTTATCGCCAATTGTTTATTTTTATCGCCAATTGTGAAAGTGGCGATTGCCAGCGGAATCCCTGATCATAATCGCCATTATCATCGTCTTTGTCATCATCATCATCATTGTCATTAATGTCATCATCTTCTGTTGTTGATTATTAATCAACTATAGTGCTAATTGGACATTATAACCATTGGGTTGATTTTACGCTGTGTATGTCTATTACATAATACAGTTTGATGATTCGTGCAGAGCTACAGTGGGGTCAGCATGTAAGTGCACACACGAACCAACACGACAGGTTGGAATCAACAAAAAAAAATACCAATTAAAAAAAATCAATTATCCCACCCACTTGGTCTCGTACAGTGCTATGCACTGTTAGAACATAGTACTGTACCACCAAGTGGGTGGGGTAATGGTATTTTTTTAATGGGCATTTTGTATCACAGGTCCGAGTCTTCCACCTGTGACCCCAATTGGCACTAGGTCAGTGCCAGTGCTCACCATTCAGTCAGTGCACAAACTGACCAGTAGCCTATTTCACCAACATTGCAAAGTATACTATCTATCAAAGTATACTTTGAGAGAGAAATTTTCAATTTAAGGATAAATTTATTAATTTTTATTATACTGAATTTATTACATTATCACAACCATTTTGGCTGTTTTGTAATAAATTCAGTATAATAATTCTCCATACTTTTAATCATCAAATATATGCAGTCGTTAGTTCTATATGAAATAATGCATTTCGGGAAACATAAATGATTACTCCCTCAAAGTATACTTTGCTAGATAAGTATTCTTTGCAATTTTGATGAAATCGGCTACTGGGCTATGCTGGGCACATATTTCATAAGGTCATTTATTTTAGCCGGCGGCTCATATTTAGTTTGTATGCATGGACTCGGTTGACCAATTTGGTTGTGACGTTTTGTGCCTTTATTAGATTCTGTTCCTTGTAAATCTCGTGTATCATGTCTTTACCTTATTCAAGGTGTATGGTCACGTGGTACTAACAACAACAACAACAAGTACCGATTCAAAGTACGTATTCTTTTATAGTGTCCTTATTACGTAACGGATTTTGATGAAATATGGCGCATCAAACGCGTATTGTTGAGCTGCATTTGATGGTCTCTGTATTTTCGCCAAACTTCTGTCGTTTTTGCGAAGAATCGATTTCCGTGTCTCTGACACGGAAATCGATTCTTCGCAAAAACGACATACGTCTGTGCCAAACTCCCTAGACCACCAAATGCAGCTCGTGAAGACGCGTTTGCTGCGCCATATTTCATCAAAATCCGTTGCATATTAAGGAAAATATCAAACAATACTTACTTTGGAGTGGGTGGCGTTGTTGTTGTTGTTGTAACCACGTAATCATACACCTTGTTATCACAGTGGAAGCATAATTTTGCCTATTTTTTTTTTCAATTTATTTTCAGCAGCAAAACACGTTTGTTAAATCATGAGAATCATCTCCTATGGAGACTAGTATCATTTGAACCCTTTCACACCACGGGCCTGTATAGTGGTATTGACAAAGCGTGTAGATCCAGATGAGCCGGCTCGTGACGAGCGATCTCATCAGGATCTGCACTTTTTTATAAAGTAATTTTCATATTTTTTAAATAAAAAACAACCGCTTTTCATAAATGGACCATTTTGTGATCAGAATCCATTCCAGTTACTTAGGGGTGAAAGGGTTAAGTAGTTGCAACGACAACCGCTAGCATATGAAATCTGAACTTTCATTCAACGTAGCAGACCAAAATACGCACAGCAATGTGAAATTGAGTAATGAAAATACTGCATTAAAGTTGAAAAACATTTCTTAGTTAAGTGAATTTTTGAATCTCTTATTTTTTTATCATTTGTTCCCTATTTATTAAGGAAGAAAATCAAGAACATTATTGTAAAAGTACAATACGCATTAAATTTGAAATCTGGGTGTATAATACTGTTTAGATACAAAATTTATCTGGAGCCCTGACGTAGAAAGAAATAATTAACTTACAACAATCTAGCTGGCAATCAGGGCCCGGTTGCTCAAAACCTCAGTTAACAATGTTAATGATTTAACAGTCCGTTAAGCTAACAGAGGTTTTGAGCAACTGGGCCCAGCTTGTTGCATTGTGAAATGCTGTTAAAACGGACGTAAAACCCCAATCAATTAATCAGTCGCATCCATTGTGAAAGTATATGTTGTGACCACTCTTTTGAACCGTCTTAACCCTCACTACACGGGAGACAAAAAAAGTCGTCTGCTTTTTTTCATTTTTGCCTTAATCCTAAACAAAAAACCTGTTTTGGCAGCACATGAGAATCGTCTCCAGTGGAGACGATTCTCATGCGCTGTCAAAACAGGTTTATATCGAGAAATATTGAAAATAATACATTTCCAGAAAAGGACAAAATTTAATTCAGCGTAGTAAGGGTTAACAAGGTAGTGCAAATAGATGGATGCCAAATATTCATCAAGATCAGGCAGCATTATCTACACTGTGGTGGACCATATCTTGTTATTAAGCTAGTGATCACAATATAGAAATATGTTTGTAAATAATAAAGAAAATGTTGAATTTTCAATAACCAAAGCAATGTAAGAAAAATTGATTTTTTTTCGAAAATCTTAATACTGCTGCTGTTTATTCATTAACAATGGTATGCATAGTTGATAAATATGTATATTTTTTATCCTGGGCCGATATAGTACGCTTGCATACTTGGCTGACACAGGTGGAAAACTCTGACCTAGGGTCCAGTAAATGGCCCATTCAAAAGAACTTACCCCACCCACCAATTTATGTTAAACTATATAGCGTTTTATAGTTTACAGAAATTGGTGGGTGAGATAACTTATTTCTAATTGGCTATTTACTGGGTCCTACTTAAACAATTGTGACTCTGAAATGTGGCTTGATCGCTTGGAAATGATACAACTAAGAAAACCAGTTACATTTTTAAAATCGGTGCACTATTTCTGAAATTGGAAAAAAATCCCCATGTTAAATTCCCATTAACATGGCGAAATATATTTTTTTTGCAATAACATCAATTTTGGACCAAATGTCTTGAAATATAAAGAAGGCTCATTATTAAATATTGATAAAATTTAATATTATCGAAAAAATAATTGTTTTTTGTAGCGGTAATATTTATATAACCGTCAAATTTGGGGTGGTTTCGTGAAACAGACGTAGGTCCGAGTCTTCTTGCTTTCTCTTATATTTAAGGGTGGGAAATGGCTCGAAGACATTCCATACCGTTGGCCCATTTGTTTCCGAATTTACTAATATATACATACAGTCGAAATATCTGCATCAAATGAAGGAGACATGAGGCGGCGAGTTTAACCTAGTTGGTTCATTCTCCTATTGCACAATGCTGGTATGTCAGACCATGACGAGGGCCGAGTGTGCGTGCACATCTATATGGAGACTCAGTCGTTACATTGTTATATTACCTGCTAATGCTATGAGAATCCGAGTCTTCCACCTGTGATGGCTGATATCCCATTGTGTAGTTACCATACCCAAGGTGCATGATCACGTGGTTACAACAACAACAACAACATCACCCACTCCAAAGTATTATTTGATATTTTCCTTACTATGCAACGGATTTTGATGAAATATGGCGCAGCAAACGCGTCTTCATGAGCTGCATTTGATCGTCCAAGGAGTTTGGCACTGACTTATGTCGTTTTTTCGAAGAATCGATTTCCGTGTCAGACACGGAAATCGATTCTTGGCAAAAACGACAGAAGTTTGGGCGAACATACAAAGGCCACCAAATGAAGCTTCACAAGACGCGTTTGATGCGCTATATTTCATCAAAATACGTTATGTAATAAGGACAATATAAAAGAATAGGTACTTTGAATCAGATGGATTCTGGAAGTTTCAGTACTTGTTGTTGTTGTTAGTACCACGTGATCATACATACACCTTGATACTATTGGCCATATAGACATTATGTTTTGTATCTTCCATGTCATGTCCTGCCATCCACAACGAAATAAATTGTATATAATTTGAAACCAGATCCATCTTGCTTGTAATATCAAGACCAGCAGCTACCTATCAATATACCGTGGAACCTCTCTAAACCGGACACCCTGGGAGGTCCCCAGGGTGTCCTGTTTGGAGAGGTTCCACGGTAGATCAGGCATATGCGCAGGGATAGCTTATATAGAGAATAGTAGGTTAATGCCTTGAACACATATCTGGCAAGGCTTAGGAAACGGGTCGAGCGAGCCCATCTCGTTTCTGTGTGCGGCGCCAGATATGTTTTCCCATTCACGGCACGAACCTACTATTCTATTTATCCCGTCAACACCTACAAATAGCTTTAAAATGCAAAAAGTAACCCCAGCCGCATCCTCAAAATCGGAGAATCGACTAGTACGACAACCGCACATATTCATACGCAGTGATTAGGTCGTATTGCCAGTATATCAAAAATGTTTCACGGCACATACGCACTATGTTGACGGAATAAGGTGTAGTGATAAACCATTTAACCTATTATACCCACCCCCCCCCCCCCACCCCCCCCCCCCCCCCCCCAGGCATACAAAGTATGTCGAGGGGTGTATAGTTTTCGTAATTCCGTCCGTCCGTCCACGTTAATGTTTTTGGGTACCAATTATTTCTGTAACGGTAAGTCGGATTGACCTCAAACTTCATATACTTCCTTGTCACTTGTCATCAACCATATTTTCATTCCATACCACACCCATCCGGTCTTCATGTCCAAGGTCAAGGTCATTTACTTAGAAATTTGCATCCATAAGACTTGCGTTAAAGTTTTCGGGTACCCATTATGTCTGCAACTGTCAATCGGATTGGCTTCAAACTTCAAATACTTCCTTATCATCATCAATATTTTCATTCCATACCACACCCATGCGGCCTTCATGTACAAGGTCGAGGTTAAATTACTTAGAAGTTTGAGTTAACATTTTTAGCCAGGTTTTTTGAAAAAAAATCCAGGCTATTGGATTGGCGAAAGCCGGGCGGGCTGGCGGCGTCCACAATCAATGTTAAGTTTTCGTGTTTGAGTCCATTTCTTTGTTACTGTACCACCTAGGACCACCAAACTTTCACAGCTTCATAATCAAGGGGTGCCCACCACATATCACTATCCAACATGTTACTTTTTTTTTATCTTGACCCATTTTTTCCGCGTAGTCGACTTAGCCATTTTCAATGTTAAGTTTTCGCGTTTACAATGTTAAGTTTTGGTGTTTAAGTCCATTTCTTTGGTACTGTACCACCTAGGACCACCAAACTTTCACAGCTTCATAACCCAGGCCTCGACAAATCCACTCGTCCGCTCGTATTTACGAGTAACTTTTCAGTCTGGGCGAGTGAAAATTGAAAGCCGCTCGTCCAGGCGGGCGAGTGGAAATTTTAAGATCACCACTGAGAAAATGCAAATGCGAAGTTTTGCAAAGCGAAATACTAAATTCCAATAAAATATTCAACTGATTACCGAGCGTGATAAAAGGAGACTACTTACTACACTCGCCTTTCTGCGTTGCCAAGATACACATATACAATGTAGACTGTGTCCGACTTATTTCCATTCATGGCTGCAATTACTGAATTTAATACGTGCATTCTACAACTAGTCACCGTGCATTCTACAACTAGTCACCGTGACTCAGCATCCTGTTTGACTGTGGTCTGCTCTGTGTTTACAAACAAAAGAAGATGTCAGACATACGCTGGTTTTTGCAGATATTGATAGATCCAATGAACAACTCGAAAAGGCGAAATTAATCAAGGGTATCTGGCGAATTATATCTAAAACTTGGCAATCTTATTATTCCTGCAATACACAGCGCTACACTAAGCCGTTTACAATAAGACGCAAACTGCATTGTTTCACGCTGTGTAGTAACAGTTACACAAATTACATAAATTACATAATTTATTTGTTGAAGCCGTGCAGATCTACACGGGCACATTGACTGTGGAAATATTATTTTATAATGATCACAAACTGTACATACACATGCATGTATGCGTCCGTCCGTTTGACTGCAACTGGGAAAATGTGGCTTATGCAAGATATGGGATTTGCGATAATGTATCCTTCTAAATAACTCTGCCACACATGACTGCTTGATTAGTAGACCTAGTGTTATATTGACAATTGTGTTGTAATGTCAAATTAAAGACATTATATAATTACCATTTCTGAAAAATGTATGTTTTGTTATTTGACCAAAAGTTTGGACGAGTAGAAGTCCAGTCTGGACGAGTAGATTTTTAGGTTCTCTCGTCCAGTGGGACGAGTCAGAAAATACAAATTTGTCGAGGCCTGATAACCAAGAGGTGCCTACCACATACAACTATCCAACATGTGACCATTTTTTTATCTTCTCCTATTATTTCTACGTAGTTGACTTCGCCATTTTCAACGTTAACTTTTTAACGTACGTCTGGTTAAAGATTTTTGGTTAAACCTTTTTCGTTATACTATATCTCTGCAACTGCTTCGCCCATTACCTTGAAACTTCACATGGGTGTTTATCATCATCAATATTTTCATTCTACCCCCCCCCCCCCCCCCAACCGTGCGGCCCCTGTGCACAATGTCAAGGTCAAATTACTTTGAACTTTTTTGTTAAAGTTTTTTAGTGTACTATATCTCTGCAACTGCTTCACCCATTACCTTGATACTTCACATGGGTGTTTATCATCATTGTCGCACCCGCTTGCGGAAAGCGCATTTTATGCATTTTGGCATACGTCCGTCCTTCCGTCCTTCCGTCCGTGTCTGGTTAAAGTTGTTTCGTTAAAGTTTTTCCATCTACTATATTTTGTTAGTGTCCATGCCTCGCCCCAAGGCGCGACATGCAGGCCACGACATGCAGGCCACGGCCATCTAGTCTACAAAAAGTGGGTATAATTATGTTATCCAAGTGTCTATGCTTGGAAAAAACCTGGCCTTCGTGGCTTTGCCTCGTTTCTTGTTATTTGTTGGTCCAAGCGGCGGCCGGGAGTACACGTCAGCTCATGCTCACTTTCTCTAGTTTTATTTTTACTTATTGGCCTTACACGACCGTAGCTGTTGATAGGCTGTTAAACACCAAAAAACAATCGAACATTCTTATTGATGCCATGTGTGTTTGTTTATTAGTGTTTAACGGCCTATCAACAGCTAAGGTCATGTAAGGCCGGGCAAACGGGTTCGATCCCATTTTAACCTGCTGCATTGGGGTGAAAATCCCAAAATCAGAACGGAATATTTACATCGAGAACAAATATATTCAGCCCTGAAATTTGAATATCCTGACCTGGTGCCAGGTCCATACCACACCAAGTCACTTGGCCCCTTCCCCTAAAATAGGATTACGAATATCGTAATACTCGCATAAGGGGTATAACCAGATTCAACTGTCACATACAAAATGCCAAAGACGTATGTGAGGGCCAAACCAGGTCTCCAGTCGGGATTCTGGTAAGGATGAACCCCGATCGTTAAATTACCCATCACATGCTCCCACCTGCCACCACTTATTGATGCCATGAAGTAAGCCTTGTTTTGTCATGACGTGTCACAATGATTAATTATAGCCAGACTAATTAATTTGAGTTATGGCAACACGAGTGAATAAAATGCGCCTATTCATAATGTATACCAGTACAGCGTAGCTTGTGATCATTTGAACATTACCAAGCTCCACGATGATGAAGTTATTCGCAAGCTTCACACAAATCGCTGATTTAGTAAACATCGAACAGCGCAGGCCCTGATCAGACTGCGCGGATCAGGGGCTACGCTGGTCGCAAACGACGTAATGTACATTTTCTCATCAATGAGCCAATTAGTCTGAGATATGATGGCAGCGCTGACAATAGAAAGTCACGTCACCGATTATGGATTAAATTCCAGTGATACGGAAATGAAGTTTGAACCCAAATTTGGATTATCTCCCTTCCCACATGGCCGTATTCTACCGATGTTGATTTACACAATCCGCCATATCTTCCGTCGTAAGTGACATCGAAAGTTGTCATATATGTCCCAGCTTATGCATACATTGAACATGTTCCGTACACCATTACAACTTTTTGACGTCATTGACATATATTTGTGCGTATTTTTCCGAACTTCATACATGTATCTGCAATTTACGGAGACGGTAGAAAAGGACGGAGATTTTCACGAAGGTGGACCACGTCATAGCCTAATTACATGTGCAGTTATCCAAATATGTATGCTTATGCCCCTATATACGAAGTGTGTCAAGGGATATATAGTTTTCGTATTGCCATCCGTCATATTGTAACAAGACAATGCACGAGCTCATGTGGCAAGGCTAAGTATGGACTTTCTACACATAAACAACATTGATGTGATGCAGTGGCCACCTTACATCCCCGAATTCTCCCCAAATTGAGCACATCTGGGATAGTCTAGGCATACGTCTAAGGCGACGTCAAAATCCACCGTCAAACAACCAGGAGCTACGCCAGGCGTTGATTGAAGACTGGCAGAGCATTGCTATCGTTGAGGTAAACCGTCTGATTAACTCGATGACGAGACGCGTACGTGCTGGACTTGCTGCAGATGGGGGACATATTCGGTAGTGAGTGCTGCCGATTTTGACATTATTCCGGAATACCCCTGTGCCAAGGTCAGTGTCGTTATGCTTGTTTTTGGCAGCTCGTGATCATTGTTTGTTGCGTCTAACAGATAACAGACATATTGAACTTACATCAAATTGCAAATTTCTTGCAAGAAGTCTCAATGTGCTGGAACAAATATTGCAAACAAACTCTGTTGCGTTTCTTTACGGTGTCAGTATATATTCCAGTTAACCTTCAGTGGTGTCGAAATTGAAAATATAATTAAGCGTATTGTACCAACTGGCATGAAAGCACGGCATACTTCTGCGTGTCTGTATGAATATGATGTACTGACTACTTAGCAGTGTGCAATGTTGAACCCGTACCGTAGTAAATAAACGCCCTTCTTGCACTCACTTAAAGGTACATGCCCACTCAGTAGGCACACACTGTTCTTTATAGGAATTAAATAAATGTATACTGAGCAAAACTAGAAACGTCCCTCCATGTTTAAGGAAAGATTCATCAAAAACCAAAAGGGTTACTTTTAAAAATCAAAATGGAAAAACAAGTTCATTCATTTCTGTATCAAAGCCAATAAATTGCATTTGGATATCTTGTTAAATATTCGAGAGATAACCGGCCAAGGGCGGTAGGGGTCAAAATCAAAAATCACAAAAACTCAGAAATGTGTTATTTAATGTTTAGAGATGGAATTTCAATAAGTAATGTGGCAAATTCAGTAAATCTCGTTAGTACCGTGTGTGGCCACCATTTGCATGAATGCATGCAATGATCCTAGCCGCATCGACGTGACGTAACGCAATACCAGTGCGTTGGGAAAAATTCCTCCATTCCCGTTGTAACGCCCGTGTAAGATCGCGAACATTGTCAATCTGATGGTTAGCTCGTGCTTTGCGGCCCAGCTCATCCCATATGTGCTCAATGGGATTGAGATCCGGGGAGACCGCGGGCCATGGCATGACGTCGACGTTGTTTTGCTGTAAGTATTGAGTGGTGACGCTGGCTACGTGAGGGCGGGCATTGTCGTGCATCAATGTCACAACAGGACCATGCTGACGGATAAATGGTAAGGCATGTGCATTTAGCACATCTGCAACATAACGTTGTGCATTGATGTTGCCCTGTACAACAACCAAATCTGTCTTCCGGTTTCCCATGATCCCACCCCAGACCATTACGCTCCCTCCCCCAAACCTGTTCTTCTCAACAATGCAACAATCGGTGAATCTTTCATTTTTACGCCTGTATACCCGTAATCCTCCGTCAGCATGACTAACTGTGAACCGAGATTCATCGGTGAACAAAACTCGGTTCCAGTCAGCCCTTCTCCAGTTCAGATGACGTCGCGCCCATAACAGTCTGGCAGCACGGTGACGTTGGGTCATAACTGACCAGTGTACGGGCGGCGTGCCCGGATTGGTTGGGCGTTACGACGTAACCGGTTGCGAATGGTCTGCCCTGAGACACCGTATCGCCTAGCAGTGACTGTGGCTGCCAATCGACGTTGACGTAAGTGCGTCAACGTAATGTAACGATCGGCTCTAGCCGTCGTTACACGAGGCCTACCACCAGGTCGCTGCCGGTCGTGAACAGCCCAAGTCTGCTGGTACCGGGCTGCAAGACGATCAATCGTCTTCCGACAGCAACCAAACCGAGGCGCGACCGCCCTGGCGGCCATCCCACCCGCAAGCATCCCAAATGCTGATTTCGCTCGTTTTTGGAAAGCCGTGGCATATCGAAAACAGTGAAAAATTAAAAAAGTTTTTTAATTTTCCGAATAGCCCCTATCGCATGAATGGTACGACATGAACTGAATCACCTTATCGATGACAAGTATAGCGTGCACGTGCAAAAAGTGGAAATCAACGTTCCGGTCACTGGCCGCTATGTAAACCGTGTGTATCGGCTAAACTCTACACGATCGTATTCTGAACATCGCCACGGTTTAAAATACATGTACTTTGAACATGTGGTACATACATAGACAGAGCTACACCGGCTATAAAACAGGGACGTTTCTAGTTTTGTTGAGTATATAATTGTGTCACTATTCCACCATTTCTAAAAATTACGAGTGCCCGCTATACAGATATAATCATTTAGTAATATTTATTTTACTGATAGTGACGCGCGGTGGTATCAGGCTATTTTCATATTCAAATGAGGCATGATATTTTTTAATTATTTTATACTAATTAAATGTGTTACCTGAAAAATAATATTTTTCGACTGATTATAAAGTATGATCATTGCATATCAAAAAATAAATACAAAGAATAAATGGTAATGTCCGTTACTATTTTAAGGAAACACGGTTATCGCCCCTGGTATCTGTGTGGAAATTCCCGTCTGATATAAAATGTATAATAATGCCAATCAATACGTGGGGTAATGGTGAATGAATGTTTGTTTCGCCAGAAAATGTCTCAGATGATGTCTCTGATATAAACAACATTATGTGCCTACTGAGCGGGCATGTACATTTAACCCAAATTCTCTGTCTGTAACGTAGGGCGACTTACAAGTCGCCCTGCGTTACAGACAGAAAATTCGGGTTAGCAAACACTGTGTCTTAGATGAAGGAACGAATACTTCGTTCGTCCGCCTGTACGAACCGATCGGTCTTACAGACAGACAATGGCGTTCTCAATTTGTGTTGTGTTCCAGTAGAACATCATTACAATGATTGGTACTCCTGATGGGACAAAGTCTGAACGACTTTGTCCCATCAGGAGTATGGCTGTATGGATTTATTTTTATTTTTGATACTTTTTTGTACGCCCGTTTGAAAAACAGTGGACGTACATTGTATATGTGTACGGGCTGGCGAGAACAGCTTGTTCACTTAATAACCTGGGCCCCGTTTCACTAAACTTCGTACGACTAACATGTTCGTAAGTGCACATTTATGGTCGTCTGGAAATTTCAATTGATGTATTTACATTTATCATAATTTTGCACTTACGAACATTTTAATCGTACGAAGCTTAATGAGGGGGCCGTTTCACTAAACTTCGTACGCCTAAGAATTTCGTAAGTGCAGAATTGAAATATGCAATAACCTCTGAACGGACAGCCGATATGGGCAAATCTTTCGTGGATATCATCACATTTAATGTAGTTCTGAGTACATAACTCTAATTACATTTGATTACATTGCGTTACATAAGCGTTATGACGGAGTAGCATTTCCAAGTGTTTGAAGCGTTCTTTGTTTACTTCGCGGAAAGTGACCTGAGCATTTTGATAATACACACTTTATTAGGTAAGTTTATGGTATTATTATTGTGTCATATTGTAGAATTGTCTCTTAATAACCATAAAGCGAAGTATGAAAGTCAACGCCCTGCAGGTTTTTTCTATATTTTAGCGCGCGAACTGTAAATGCTATTACGCAACCTTTTTACCGTTGACTGTGGTGTAGTGATATAGTGTAACATGTTGCCTATAGAGCGGAAGACGTGCAGCTACATGTAATGATGTATACATGTAGTTAGAAAATGGTAGCATTAGGTAACCACTTTAATGTGAAAAGCAAATTCATAAAACAATTCGTACGACCTTTTTTATCGTACGAAGTTTAGTGAAACTGTCCATAGTGTTGTACTTACCGGATCCTAATTAACTTTGGTATACATGTTTATCACGACAATACTTCACCCTATCAATGTTCACGTTAGTTATTTCACTTGACGGCCATTTTTAATTTTCGCCATCATTTATAGTTATGGCACAATATCATTACAACTTGCAAAACTGTGAAACGATTAAATAACAAAAACTCCTGTGGCAATATATCAGTATTATTATAGAGCCGATATGATATGCAGACGTGTGAGCATCTAATATCTAATTTCCGCCTTAGTGGGTTTGTTTTGCCGTCTATTTCCCCCATGTTATCCCGCTAAAGACACCACCGTAACCAAAATTTGTTCCTGGACAGGGAAACCATTGGCGGAGTGCATAATACAGCCCTGTTAAATCGCTATGTTCGCTGCATTCACAATGGATATAGTTCGCTCAAGAAATGGTGAACAGTGAATAACCAGGCCAGACTGCGCACATGCGCAGGCTGGCCTGGATCTTCACTTGTCTCACATGCAATAAACCCGTTGTCATAGAAAGTGGCACAAATCGTTCAATTAAGCACAGAATGCACGCTGATAAAACAACACTGACGCCGCCGTTACGTTATCCATTATTTAATAATGACTCTCTAAAGACGCGGTGCAAATAGAAAAGCATGTATCACCAGGATAACTTTTCAGCTTGACATTCAACTCGACATTCGATTTGAATGTTGATTTGCGATCTGCGATTGCAGTGCTAACTTCACACAGCCGTATCACCAGTGATGTGGCTGCATTGCACACACGTCTGTCACCGTTAGCCGTCGTTTTCATGGTTATGCAAATGATGCGGATTATACTAGTGTCCAGTTGTCCATTACACATGCAGGGCAGACCGTTTGGTCATCAACAGACGACGGACAGTCGATACTGATGTAGATACATGTACCGTGGTGCCAATAGACATCATATTGCCAGGACGATACTGCCCTTCCAAGTCAAACTGCAGTATCTGCACTATGATGCTATGCTGACCCTGTGCAATCATCCCAAGTCAAACTGCAGTATCTGTAAACTGCAGTATCTGCAATATGATGCTATGCTGACCCTGTGCAATCATCCCAAGTCAAACTGCAGTATCTGTAAATGCAGTACTGCAATGAGCCCAACGACCCTGTGCAACATCCCAAGTCACGCAGTATCTGTTAAACTGCAGTATCTGCAGTTTAACAGATACTGCAGTTTGACTTGGGTGGGGATGATTGCACAGGGTCAGCATAGCATCATAGTGCATATACTGCAGTTTAACAGATACTGAAGTTTGCTTGGGTGGGATGATTGCACAGGGTCAGCATAGCATCATAGTGCAGATACTGCAGTTTAACAGATACTGAAGTTTAACTTGGGAGGGCAGGATAGAACTACTCGTATGAGAAAGAAACTTTGAGTTTTCTTGTTTTGCGAATTCTCAACAGAACAATATTTTGTGACTCATGCTTTTATTCAGCACATTCACGATTCCCATTATATCAGAATAAGGCAGCTCCGGTATAGGTGTGGCAATAAACATTAGCTAAATTGTTCAATGATGGTTTACTGTTTACTACATAACAGTTTTATTTAAATTACATTTCACGACGATTAGCAGACAGCGCGAAAGAACTTATTCACTGCATATATTGGGGGTGGGAGTGGGATTGGGGCATACTGGTATAGGCGTGTTTTGTGATGTGGGAGCCAATGGACGTACCAGACAAACTTGTCCGATCTGGCGACCGCCATATAATGTATTAATTCCGCCACTTCACTGTTTGTTAACCAAATTCAGACTTCAGACCCCGTCGAATGATCGATCTATTCTGGGTCAAATTGTCTCATTACAAAAACATGTTGGACGACTTGGACCTGGGACCCAGTCAATGACCCATTTAAAAGAAGTTACCCCGCCCACCAATTTCTGTAGACTATATACGGTATCGAAGTAGATATGTATACTGTATATAGTCTACAGACATGGGTGGGTGGGGTAACGTTTTTCAAATTGACCAGTTACTGGGTCCCAGGTCCGAGTCTTCCACCTGTCAGTTGTTTGAGTCACTACGCAACTGGTAGAATGAATCATTATGGAGAAGAACTAATAAAACCTTTGGAAAGATTGTTCCCTAATCCTGTTTATGTATCCTACCATCGTATTATTTTTGTATATATGCATGTTCATCTACATCATAAACTCAAATCTTTTTTATTGCAATTAGGGGCCGTTTTACTAAACTTCGTACGACTTAAATGTTCGTAAGCGCAACATTATTGGAATTGCATAAGAAGCATATGCTCAATAAATGTAAATCCGTCAATTGATATTTCCAGACGATCCTAATTTGCACGAATATTTTAGTCGTACTAAGTTTAAAGAAACGGGCCCCAGGATCGTCCAGTAGTTGCCGCTTTATTTAAGAAAAATGTAGATAACAAAGATTCTAAAACAGTTTGGAGTGACACACTTTACGCACCGTATGTCAATTTTATAGAATGACTCGGACCTAGGACCCAAGAAATAGTTCCTATCAAAACGTTACCATATCCACTCACTTATACGACGCCTAGCCTATAGAAGTGGGTGGGCGGGGTAACGTATGAAATCGGCAATTTTCTTGGGGCCGTTTCACTAAACTTCGTACGACTAAAATGTTCGTAAGTGCAAATTGCAATTGATAGATTTACATTCATTGAGCATAGGCTGCATATGTATATGCAGCATATGCTGAATACATGTAAATCCAATAAGTGTTTATAAGAAAACGTTGTTAATGTGGAATTTACAGACTATACTAATTTTGCACATACGAACACTTTATTCGTGCGAAGTTTAGTGAAACGCGCCCCTGGGACCTAGGTCCGAGTCTTCAACCGCTCGGTGATGGTTTGCAAAGTTGCCTAGAGCTACAATGACATCATACTATAATGTACAATGTTGATATCAGCTTGTAAGATGGTATGTTATTCGCAGCAGGAATGAGCGTGGGTTTTATTGACTGGGACAGCCGATGACAATCTATAGTCTATGTAGACAGGTCGCAGTGACCTGTAGCCTATTTCATCAACATTGCAAAGTATACTTTTCTAGCAAAGTATACTTTGAGGGAGAAATTTTCAATTTTAGGATAAATTTATTCTTTTTTATTATACTGAATTTATTACATTAGTATCACAGCCATGTTGGCTGTGATAATGTAATAAAGTCAGTATAATAATTCTGCATACTTTTAATCATCAAATATGTGCAGTGGTTAGTTCTATATGAAATAATGCATTTCAGGAAAAATAAATGATTACTCCCTCAAAGTATACTTTGCTAGAAAAGTATACTTTGCAATGTTGGTGAAATCGGCTACTGGGGGTCGTTTCACTAAACTTCCTACGACTAAAATGCTCGTAAGTGCAAAATTATGATAGTCTGTAAATGTCACATTAATAATGTGTTCTTCTAAAGAGTGATTGGATTTACATTTATTGAGCATAGGCTGCATATACAGCCTATAATCAATACATGTAAATCCATCAATTGAAATTCCCAGACGATTCTAAATGTGCACTTACGAACATTTTAGTCGTACGAAGTTTAGTGAAACAGGCCCCAGCATCCGTACTCATTATCGTTGGGTCATTTAGTCCTGCATTGGAATATTCAAAGACTTGTCTGTCATGGACGCTACATTAGCCCGGATCTAAAATGATTACTACCTTTGTCGTATCACTAATATATTTCGGAGACGTTTATTTCGAAACGCAAATCTATGATTCACGAACTCTGTTTCAAATATTCACGTTGTCGTGGTTTACCGAAAATGGAGAATTCCTCAAAATCAATATTGGCGAAAATATTGCCATTTCAGACGGGAGAAAAAAAACAGCACATATTATCGTAGTCATTTCCAAATACGGAATCATATATGATACATACTATTTTAATAGTCACTATTTATTCTTAAATGTTCGATCATGGTCTTTGGATAAAGACCATCTCATCGAAAATTTAATAAAATTAGTGACAATTAACTTAATAATTATTATAGCTTCGTCAAACAGAGGTTGACCACATTACCGATACCACATGAACTGTCATGTACAGTGGAACGTCTCTAAACCGGACACCTTGGGAAGTCCACATGGTGTCCGACTTAGAGAGGTTTCACTCACTGTAAAGCAGGCATTCGATCATTCTGAGCCATAGTTGTGTGCTATGCGATCATGAACAGACATCATCGCCTGAGATAAATGACAGAAACTCATCAAAATAAGATCACAGGTATTTTGATGGTGTCCGGTTTAAAGGGGTTCACTGTATTACAACGACATGGATTCAAATGTGAGGTATCCACGTTTAGATCATTATTTTCGTAGAGAAATAATCGTGTACATGTACTTGCCACTGGTGACATTTGTGTTTCTTAGCGTTGGGTTGTTCACTTCCTCAAATTAACGACAATAACAACAACACTAGTCCTTATTATGTAACGGATATTGATGAAATCTGGCGCATCAAACGCGTCTTGTTAGGCTGCATTTTGGTGGTCTCTGTATTTTGGCCCAAACTTCTGTCGTTTTTGCGAAGAATCAATTTCCGTGTACTGACACGGTAACCGAATCTTCGCAAAAAACGACATAAGTATGTGACGAAGTCCGAGACCACCAAATGCAGGTCATGAAGACGCGTTTGCTGCGCCTTATTTCATCAAAATCCGTTGAAGATAAATGATAATGATAGATGATAAATATTCAAGCTTTTTTGCATTCATTAAAAGCATCTTGGATAAAAAGATTAAAGGGATCACAGAATCAATGTAAAACAGCTTATAACAATGAATTGAACAAGTATGGTGGTGATTTACTGTTCAAGTGTAATTTTAATCAAGTTGATGCAAAACAGATAATAAAAAGGTATACATTTTTAGGTGAGATTATTACATCGTGGAGTAAAATTAACTTTAAACATATACACCCTGTCATATCAAATGAAATATTATGGCATAATACCCAACATCAAACAAAGCAATACATTATTTTTATAAAGATTGGCACGATAAAGGTATAATTTTATAAAAAATATTTACGATTATAGAACAAAAAACTTCTATACATTTCATGACTAAAGAATTTGTACAATTTAAGCAATGGAGATTTCCTAAAGTACATACATTAATAGGTAATATCAAAGATGCATGGAAAGAAACACTTAAAACAGAAAATATTGACACTGGCACACCTGAATATCTAATTTCGAAACTTTTAAAAAATAAAATGGCCAATAAGATGTTATATGACATACAAATCGATACAATGCGATTAACTATATTAAAACACACTGTTAAATTGGAAAATGAATTAAATATTCAAAATATTAAATGGAAGAAAATATTTATCTCACCTATCAAAAATACTATAAGCACAAAACTAAGAGCATTCCAGTACAAATACCTAATGAGAATAATACCAAATAACTCCTTCAAGTTCCTATTTGTATGTAACTTGAAACCATCAAACTTGTGTGAATTTTGTAATATAAACGTAGATTCAAATAAACATATGTTTTGGGAATGTCAAACTATCCAAACATTTTGGTCGGAAATATATGAATTATTGAAATCGAAACTAAATTACAATGCACATCTAAATTACGAACACATATCATTTTGTAATATTAACGTAGTATCTAAACAAAGGTCGGTTCTAATTAATTTCATTATCCTTCCAGCAAAATATTTTATATTAAAATGTAAATGTTGCTCAACACTGCCAACACTAAACTCATTCAACATGTATCTACAGAAAACAATCTTAATTGAAGAGACAATTGCGACAATGAAAGATAAACTGTTGCAATTTAATACAAAATGGAATGATTTTCACTTCAACTAACAAAACGTATACCAAAGTACCCACACATAGATATATATATACTAGTAATGCCAAAAATGTTCTCTCTTTTTTTTTGTTGCATTAACCAAGACCCAAACCCCCGCACCCATGTATACCCACAACACCCATACACATTATCATATAAAAACTCGTTGTTACATGCCACATATACTAAGACAAAAAAAAATGTTCAATTGTTCAATCATTTTGTACACATAAATTGTAAAATTGTTTATGCACATGTATGTATTATATGTAACAAAGAGAATAAAAAAAATTGAAATTCAAAAAATCCGTTGAAGATAAAGGAAAATATCAAATAATACTTACTTTGGAGTGGGTGCGTTTTCAACACTTTCAAACAGTGTTGTTGTTGTGGTAACAACGTGATCATGCACCTTGGTCATGGTCCACAACGCCGCTTGATTCGGCGACCGGAAATGTCAAGGTTTCAGACGGCCTGCGCCGGTTTCCCCACTTCCGATATACATGTACAGTGACCTGGCGCCTGCTAATGCATTGTTGTTATCTCATCATCGAGGCACGACATGCGAAAATGGGCAGGTTTGTGTATAAGCTCGGCGCTTCAAAATGTCTATCGATATGCTGTATCAGCCAGCACAGCGCTGGACTTTCTTCCCGAGGCCTCGCCATTTTTCGTAAATATTCTTTGGGAAACGACAGTTTCTGAAAATGATGTCGACAGTCAATGTGCATGATCACGTGGTTACAACAACAACAATTTCGCCCACTCAAAAGTAAGTATTATTTGATATTTTCCTTAATATGCAACGGATTTTTATGAAATATGGCGCAGCAAACGCTTCTTCATGAGCTGCATTTGGTGGTACAGGGAGTTTGGCACAGACTTATGTCGTTTTTTCGAAGAATCGATTTCCGTGTCTCCGACACGGAAATCGATTCTTCGCAAAAACGACATAAGTTTGGGCGAAAATACAGATACCACCAAATGCAGCTTAACAAGACGCGGTTGATGCGCCAAATTTCATCAAAATCCGTTACGTAATAAGGACACTATACTTTGAATCGGTACGTGTTGTTGTTGTTAGTACCACGTGATCATGCACCTTGAGTTTATAAAAAAAATATATATAAGAGGTCCTGCGGAATTTAATTACGCATGAGCTTTTTGATCATTTATTTCTCAATTTTCCACGCCATTTACGAAAACTATTACTAATTTTCGAAATCATTATCGGCGATATGGAAAGGGAGTTAATTTTATATTCGTAACAAATCCCGACATTTTAAGCGAGTCATGTTCATATGTATACTTGTGTTCAGCAGTACGCTACGAATCTTTTGTTTGCGTTATCAATGTTTTTCTGTACATATTTAAGACGAGATGCTTCAAATCATGCTCCTTTAAGCAACAAAAAACAACAATAGCTGAATGTTCTATCGATGTCGAATCGTGTCATTTCACAACTCCGGGTCAATGGCCGCAGGTTCGTCCAATCGAAATGCTTTATTCCTTGATTCCGAGAATCCCAGATCGAATAACGGTTACATACGGGTATAATGCTTTTATCATAAGGCCATGCCATTATTTTTCTCTGTTAAGCGTCCACCCTGATGGCCAAAACCTACCTACGTATCCGGTAAAAACAAGGTCTTGAAAAAGGTCTTGTAAATGTATGTTAAAAACGTCCTGACCCCTTTGCAGTCTGCAACGGATTGAGGAAGTTTTAACATAAATTTAAATTTCCGCCACCAAAAAATAAGAAGAAAATACTCTAATTAAACTTAGTAAGTGTACATTCATGAACGGATATAAAACGTGCACTCAGTTTTCATATTACTTCGCAAGTAAATAGTGTAAAATAGCACACAGAGTTGTTGTTTTTCCACAGAACCACTCTAAAAACCTACCCTATAACCTATAAAAACATGGTTTGACAGCACTTCAGAATCATTTCCAATGGAAATGATTCTAAAGTGCTGTCAAAGCATGTTGTAAATTATTCTAAAGTACTGTCAAACCATGTGTTTGATGAAACAAATGGAAAATAGCAAATAAACAGCAGACAACAACAAAATAAGATCTAAGTGTTAACAGAGAAAGAACTTTGTATGGCCTACCCCGTCTACCGTATTCCCGCTTATGCTTCTAGCCACTCCAACAGGGACGTGGCGTTGTGCTTTATCCCAATCCATTGGACGACCCAATTCGTCATATTCCAGTGAAGACACCACCAGTGTGACGTGTATTATTAGCTCGTTTCTATAACAACAAACATGTCCGCGAGGGAAATTCACACTCTATCATTTCGTCGTTACATATGATATGCCATACATCAATGTGAGACGTATTTATATCATATTATATGTGGCTGTGACTGGATAGATTGGACTTATGGGTTGTGTTACCAGTGTAGATCCAGATCAGCCTGCGCATCGCATAGTCTGATCAGGATCTGCATTGTTCGCCATTTCATGCATGAAGCACCCGGCATGCTTCGAACGAGCAGTATATCGATGGTCTAGTAACATAAGGTCGTAAGTGCTATGCTAAAGCATAGCACTTACGACCTTATGTTACTAGACCATCGATATATCATTATCCGGCTACAGGAATGTGCAATTTGATCAGGAGCTACACTGGTCACATCTTTCATAAGCTCTATTTCTCCAGTCACAGCCACATATCACAACTTACAATATAGAGTGGAGCCTCTCTAAACCGGGCACCAAGAAAACACATGTGATCTTATTTTTGATGGGTTTCTTGGTCATTTATCTCCGGTTCTAATGTCTGTTCATGATCGCATAGTACATAGCTATGGCTTGGAATGCTCAAATGCCTGATTTACAGTGACATATCTCTAATTCGGAGCTCACAGGGTGCCCGGTTCAGAGAGGTTTTACTGTAGCTTTTACTGGCATAGGAAACATACATTCTATCGAAGGTAGTGCTCATTATATAATGGCGGAAGCTTTTGTGACAAACGGGATTCACACTCTCGTCTTTACATCAAAGTGAGACGTATTTGTATCATATTATTATATCATATCTGGCAGACAAACATAACTGTCCAAATATAGCTGCTTATAGCGGCTTTGGAAATATTCTACCATTTGATATAGTATAGTGCTCATTCTAAAATAGATGTTAAAATAATGAACCTGGTATTAAAGGAACTTTTATACATAGCTCATTAACGCCATTAGGCAAGTTATGAGACGTATATAGTTTAACCCTTTCACCAGGTAACTGTTATGGAATTGGATATGTTAATTTTGTAACCAATCCAACCATCACAAAATGATTTTCAGACTAGTTCATTTATGAAAAGGGGTGTTTTTGTTTTCAAACAATATTAAAATTACTTGCAAAAAGTGCAGATCCTGATGAGACGGCTCGTCTCGAGCCGGCTCATCTGGATCTACACTGTTTGTCAATACCACTATACAGGCCTGTGGTGTTGAAAGGGTTAACATAATTAAAGTCAGTGACATCTTGTTTCAAATTGACGTTGATAATTTATGCCAGCGCCCATGCTTATTATGTAGCAATATAACAGCGTGAGTTCGGGCAATGCCCAGCCGTCCACCGCTTCATTGACTAGGCAAGGTAGGTTTCATCCGAGTCTGTGTTAGTCGAGGTGGGGGTGGATAGTGGTGTATGGTGGGGGTGGGTTTATTTAAAAACTTGTACACATTGCAGCACCGTCTTTTGGACCATGGATAGACATAATAAAGACATTTAATTTTACTTCGGGGAACCATGCTGTGATTCAAAAGCAACTCCAAGATGAGACACTCCATGTGATTTTTTACCTTCTGACATCTGCGTAATTTCATTAAATACGTTTACAACGTTTACAACATTTTCAGAGTACATGCGGTATGTATTCTGAAGTTTGTGTCAACTTTTGACTTTATTTATGAAAAATAATGTGAATTTTGTAAACGTATTTAATGAAATGATGCAGATGTCCGAAGGTACAGAATCACATGGCGTGTCTCAGATAGTCGTCATCATTATGGAAGATGCCCGTACGTATGATCCAAAAATAGTTAGACACAAAGGTACTGCTATGCCCTTTTTATGGTTTGTCACATATTAGACACGCCATGGGATTTTGTACCTTCAGACATCTGTGTAATTTCATAGGTTTACATTTACAAAGTTTACAATATTGTTCATAAATAAAGTCAAAAGTTGACACAAACTTCAGAATACATGCCGCATGTACTCTGAAAATGTTGTCATCTTTTGACACCATTTACGGGAAATATCGTAAATTTTATAAACGTATTTAATGAAATTACGCAGATGTCCGAAGGTACAAAACCACACGACAATGAGCACGGGCGCTTGGTGGTATGAACGACACAAGCCTCTTTAAATAAATCATACCCAATTTTAATCGGAAGCGGATTATTTACCTTGGGCCGGCCCGCCTTTTTAGTAATGGTAACGTGCACGAAGGCCGGTACCCTGCCGGCCTTCGTACAAGTTACAAATATTGAATTAGAGAGCCGGTCCCAAGGTACACTACTGTCTGTTCCACGTTTTGCTGCCAACGAACTTTTGGCAATTAAACACATTAAATCTAAAAAAATATTTAAAAGTACTTTTTTATCAATAAAAAAAATCACCCTCCCCAAAAAAAATTGTTTTATGAAATTCCATCAAATATTGATTTTATTGCGAACAGACGATTTTCCTATGGGAATTTAACATGGGGGCTAAAAATAGATTTTTTTTTAAATATTTTTTTTATTTGTGGACCGATTTTCAAAATCTAACTTGTTTTCTTAGTTACATCATTTTCAAGTTATCTCGCCAGGTTTCGGAGTCCATTTCCAAAATTTTTCGTCATTTTTTCGCAATAAAATCAATATTTGATGGAATTTCATCAAATAATATGTTTTGGGGAGGGTGACTTTTTTGTTATTGATAAAAAAAGTACTTACTTTTAAATATTTTTTAGATTTAATGTGTTTAATAGCCAAATGTTCGTCGGCAGCAAAACGTGGAACAAACAGCAGTACCACTTCAGTTGGTGGAAAAGATGGCGAGTGTCGTACCTTGTAGATATTTAATATCAGAGTAAAATTGGGTATTACTTAAAAAGGCTTTTGTCGTTCGTACCACTAATTGCCTGTTACCATAAGTTGAGGCCCCATCTGCAAAGTCCCTCCAATTCACCATTTCCGAAGCGGTGTACTAGCAGGTACTTTAAATTCACCCAAGTCCCTTGAAAGAACATTACCGCATAGATCAGTCTTCTGTTGTGCAGACACGGTGCTGAATGTGTATCAATCACAGCTAGTTCTCCTGACGTATGTTTTACACATTCATCATTACTGCCGCCGAATGCAGTATGTAAATTTATTCCTTTGGAATTTTGGAATCTTTTTAATTTTCCTTGAATGTTAACACGTGACGCTACATACATGTAGTGTGCGTCGGAGTTGGTGGAAAGTACAGAGCGAATGCAACTTGGAATAATCTAGCGCTTTTTAACCCTTTGAATGCGGGAACCGAAAATAGTCGTCTGCTGATAATACATATGTTGTCTTTTTTCTCAGTAAAAACAAGGTTTTGCAGCATTTTAGAATCATTTCCATTGGAAATTATTCTAAAGAGCTGCCAAACCAAGTTTTTGATGAGAAAAATGGAAAAATAAAAAATATTCAGCAGACGACACAAATTAATTCAGCATTGTAAGGGTTAACAACCATGATCCTATGAAGCACTTCTAGCGAACTGTAAATTTCAAAATAAATTTGCCTGAAAATGTTATACCAAAGTACAATAACTTGTTTTTTGTCGCGCCTGCTTTAGCAGAAGGCGCGACTATAGTCACCGCTTTTTCTTTCGTCGTCGTCCGCATCGTCGTCGTCATTGTCCGAAATGTCAAAACGTTTGTACAAGCTTCGTCATCATGATATAACTTTAATAATACTTGATGGATCGCTTCAATATTTGGACACGTGATACATGTGAGCATTTGGAACACACTCATGCCGCCATTAACATGACTTTGTTATCTTCACGTCTTTACGGAAACTTTTTTAGACATTTAGTTTGCGTCAGAAAGTTTGTACACGTTTCTTCATCATCGCTTTAATATTTGGACACTTGACATATGTGAGCATTTGGAACACACTCATGCTGCCAATAACATGACCTTGACATTCTTTACCATCACATTTTTGCGGAAACATATAGGAATGTTTACGTCAAAAAGTTTGTACAACTTTCTTCATCATCGTATAACATAAATATTACTTGATGGATTGCTTCAATATTTGGACACGTGATACATTTAAGCATTTGGAACACACACATGCCACCATTAACATGCCCTTAACCTTTTTGACCTTCACATTGTTGTGGAAACAGTTAGCCATTTTTTATGTCAAATACATTCTTCAACCTTGACCTTTTTCGTGTTTTAAGCATGCACTTCTCTGACGGTTTTTGTGATGCTTATTTTAGCAAAATTGCCCACGATCATGTTACGGTCAAATGCCTCGACAGGCGCGACACCGGGGATATAAACTTTGAAAAGTCGCTTGGAAAAGTCGCGGGAATACTGGACGAGGCCTTCCGGCCTTCGTCCAGTATTCCCGCGACTTTTCCAAGTTTATATCCCGATAAATTCCCACTTACGTGGCGGAATTATTGTATCTATGAGCACATACTACATCGGAGGGTTACAATTATATTGTAGTATTCATTCAAGGCGGTAACGCACATACACGGGTATCCGTCGGGGGGTTTAGAGTTTACAGTTTTCAGTCAGTTCAACGATGTCCTACCGATAACGGGGACAGGACTTGTAATTAATGACCAAATCTTGCACGTTCACTTACAGTATGCTTTCAGGTGGTTCGTGTTTGAACACTAATCCGTTACCTACGAAGCCTCACCGATGTCGCTAGGTTATTATTTTTGCTAAAGCAAACCTCGTTCTTGTGGCAATTACCTGATCGTCATGGTCCATTGTGGTTTGCTGACGACCACGTTATCGGTTCCTGACATTGGTGACCTACGGTCTCTAAACTCCGCTGCCACAGACGGTTACCTGACTCCCTACCGCGGTAACAGTTCAGTCTGTGTCTATCAGTTCCCATCATATGCACTTGTGTGGGAGAAGGATATTCAACGCGAGTGTCAGAATATGTCGTCAGAAACGAGGCTTTGCCGCTTTTCTGACGAAATATTCTGATCACTCGGGTGGAATATCAATCCCGATATTAATACCAAACAAGCACTGATGTATGTCTCATTCGATGCTACGTCGTTCATTACGCGATGTCGCAACGTGAAACTGGGATTCGCATCATACGTGCAAGTTTAACCGTGCCATTATTTGTTTTCCTCACCATCATCTTGAATGCGAATGAACTTACACATTCTGACGAATATATGTTTGTGCACGTTATCGTCAATGATATTACGCGGGGAAAATAGACACTCACTTGAAATGAAAGAGTTATTCCCCTTATTCCATTGACCTTTTCAATTACACTGTGGCTCACCCAAGATATGCAACCATACACTTGAATATCCCACACAACTTCGTACGACTAAAATGTTCGTAAGTGCAAATTTAAGATATTCTGGAAATTTCAATTGATGGATTTACATTTATTGAGCTAACATGTAGGCTTAAATCCAATAATTGTTTACAAGAAAACATTGTTAATGTGAAATTTACAGACTATCATAAGTTTGCACTTTCAAACATTTAGTCGTATGAAGTTTAGTGAAACTCACCCTAGGAAACCAATGGTTCTGTCACGTGCCAGTTTCGGCAGATAGGCATTATATCTCCAATGCTAACCAGAGTTTCAAGGCGGTTAAACACAAGGTGCCCAGTTGGAGAATTCTAGACACTGTAAGACCCCACGTGTCAATTTCCGTAATATAAAAGAACTCTCCAACATTCTATTATTTCACAATCATGAAATAGAGAATAGTAGGTTAGTGCCGTGAATGGGAAAATATCTGGCAAGGCTCAGAAAACGGGATGGGCGAGGCTCTACCGAGCACATCCCGCTTCCGTGCCGCGCCAGATATTTTTTCCTAATCATGGCACTAACCTACTATTCTATTTATCCCGTCAACACCTACAAATGGCTGTAAAATGCAAAAATAGTATTGACTGGATATAAAAAATGTTTCACGGCACCGTGTTTCACGGCACATGCGCACTGTGTTGATGGGATAATTGACTATACATATGCTGTGAGCAGATAATGTTTTATTAACAATACATATATTAATTTTTCAAATATCTGAACTACATGTACATGTATATGTATTTCTTGATTATCATATGTTTAAGGTATGTAGGACGTACATGTGACATGTACATGTACAATGTATTGCGTTTCTAAATAATCCAGGTTGTACTTTTATGCAACATGCAAATTACATAAAAACATAATATAAATACTTCAATGCTTATCTCTCACAAAAATAGACACGAACATAATGTAAAAGTTTCCATTTTTCGCTTGCATTCCAAACGAAACGTGCCGAGATTAAGATACCCACGGCAACAGGTAATAGAAATGTCAGTTAAGCTTTAGTTTCACATTCCCAAGTGGGATCAGTCTGGCTCGCGGCGACTGCTTGTAGTCTATATAAGACATAGTCATTTGTCATCTGCACTAGGCAGCAACAGGGGAATATGCATTAAAGTTTCACAGTTGTTAAATCAAGTATATTAAACGCCAAAATAAAGGTCCACATACAAGTCACGTGCTTGAGCTGCAGTTTGTATCGCATGTACCCATACTAGTCTACCCATACTAGTCTGCCACACATGATATAGTACCGCGCTGATATCGTACACGCGATACTAACTTCGGCTGACAATGTATGTGACTTTCAACATGGAGGGTGCGTTGACGTCGACGTCATTATCTACAGACATAACACAAATGCGTTCGTGTTTTTATGCCCCCGCCACCGAATGGTGAGGGTGGGGGGGGGGGGCATATAGTGTTATCGGATGCGCATCCGTCCCACCCACGTCCCGTCCCCCGACCGCTTGTTGTAAAAATATTGTTTTTATAATTTCTGTTTCCTTTAGCGTAACTGCTTCATATCTGCTCTGATGGTCCTCTACCATTCTGTGCCAAATTCACGATGACATAACTGCTTCATATTAACACATGCATGAGGCTATCGGCCTCAGCCTGATTATTAAAGATGGAAGTATGTACATATTCACAATTTAAGATCACACTGTAGTCTATGTAACTTTGTTCTGGCGTTTAGTATAATTAGTTATGCGCTATATGTTGCATTATATTTTGCGGACTAATTTTACGGACTAATTTGCGTGTTACAAATATAATTCTTATGTGTTAGGCAATGGACATATTTTACCTGCAGAACCGGGGGCCCGTGTCTCTAAGCTTCGTACGACTGAGAACTTTGTTAGTTCAAAACTAACATTTACAACAAAGTTAGCAAATGCAGCCGATTTTCCGAAATTTGCGGTGGTTTCGTACATATTTACCGCTAATTGTAGGCAGTAACTTGCATGATTAGTGAACTTACAGCATGCTTTCAGGTGTTACGTGTTTGAATAACAATCGTTCGCAGCCTCGCCGATGTCGCTAGGTTATTAATTTTGCTGAAGCAAACCTCGTTCTTGTGGTAATTATCTGGGAGACGTTTCACTAAACATCGTACTACTACGTATTAGCAATTTAGTATGGTCTAGACATTTCAATTGACGGATTTACATTTATTGAAAATATGCTCAATAAATGCAAATCCAATAATTGTTTACAAGAGAACATTATTAATGTGAAATTTGCGGACTATCATAATTTTGCACTTACGAACATTTTAATTGTACGAAGTTTAGTGAAACGGCCCCCTGATCGTCATGGTCCATTGTGGTTTGCTGACGACCACTCTATCGGTTCCTTACATTGGTGATATACGGTCTCTAAACTCCGCTTCCACAGACGACCACCTGACTCCCTATCGTGGTTCAAGAGCGTCGGAAGCATCATAAGATTGGTCCGACGAACATACAGGGTAAATTATAGGTTACCATACCTGCTTAGTTTCTTCTATATTTGGCGCACACTTTTGGAGCCTGATTAAATGCAACATTTATCAAAATTCGGAAATATAAACCAGGCCGACGACCATCGGCCTGCTTCTTTACTGGGCTATATTGTAAAGAAATGATCCTTACAATTTGATCAGATTTATTACCCTTTTTTGACTGCAAATACTTTATTAATAAGCACATTCACAGTGATGCATATTTTGGGTGATTAACTACATAACTGCTAAATAAGCCATACCATTCACATTCTGCCGTGTGAATCACAACAGAATGAAATGTAATGGCCTTTGTTGACTGTTGACATGGATTGACACTTCTGTGGAGGTCACGTGACCACCTTTATTGGGCCAGTTTGTGCTGGATCATCTTTACCATGGTGCCATACATACATATGTTGGTAGCTCAACCCTCCCCCTAAGTATTTGCATAGGTGATCATATCTCGGACGTCATAATATCTACATTATTCTAATTATTTGTTCCGCAGTGCTCACAAAGTTTTGTGACCGCCATTATTTGACTGTCAACTCACGCAGTCTTTCTGTTTGGCGGTCACTCATTAAATGAATGTTTATCTTCACAACTTTACACTTACCTGATGTATTCTGACATGCACAATCATCTGGACATCTGACCGTCACGATATCTTAGCTATCTACGCTGTATTTTTAATATAAAGCCTAAACACGTAACTTTCAAATCCAAGATGGCGGAAACTTGACAGTCAACGCTTGGCTGACTGTCAGATTTCCTGGCTACCGATTGGCTGACTGTCAGATCCAGTGTCTATATAAGGAATGACGCAACACAGATTCTCACTTCGGTCACTTCGATCACTTCGGTCACAAAGAGCAGACCAACGCTCAAATGCAGAACTTTCACTTTCACTAAAACTTCGTTCGGTCATTAGTTGTTGTTGTTATAGATTCTTCCAGCCACTAATATTTTGGCTACTGCTAGTACTAGGCCTACAGTGTAATGCCATCCTGACAAACAATCGTGATAGAAATAATAAAGAAACTGAAACTTGTATCTTGTTTAGTCTACTCTAAACTGCCAACCAGGGTTTAGCTGCTAGCCTAACAATATCCCGGGTATGGAAGGTGTTCGAGCCAATTCCCACCCTTAAATATAAGCCGAATCGAAAAATAAACCTACAGGATGCCTCCGTTACCAACACAGAGTGTATGTTGTTAACAACATACACTTTTGGTGAGAAATGAGAAAAATTGCAGAACAAATATTTACATTCCGTTTTTTATATATATATATATATATGGATTCCAAATATGTCAACATATTGATCCGGCAGTCGCCGACCTTCCAGACCTATTTCGACGCTCATGTGGTTCAGTCTGTGACTATGAGTATCCATAATATGCACTGGTGTGAGACAAGGATTTTCCACCCGAGTGTCAGAATATGCCGTCAGAAACGAGGCTTTGTCGCGTTTCTGACGAACTATTCTGATCACCCGGGTGAAATATCAATCCCAATGTTAATTCCTGTCAAACGTAGCTACAATATTTCGCCTCCGATATGTTATTCGCGAGAGATATGAAGCGGCGGCGTCAACATTTCATGTTAAGTTTTTGCGTTTAGCTCAGTTTCCAGAAAACTATAACTCCTACGACCTCCATACTTGGTATACATCAACACTGTGGTGTAACCATCTCACACAGAGGGAGCCCATGTGACCTTCACCTACTTTTCATGGTTCATTGACCTACTTTTCACATGCATTCAACGTTAAGTTTTTGCGTTTAGCTCTGTTTCTATAACCGTGACTTAACGATCAGGTTAATTCATTGTAACTTCTGTTTCCCTCAATGGAATGCTTTAATATTCCATACATGCATTTGTAACAACATCTCGCATCATTCTACAGAAATCCCATTGTGCCCGCTAACCCCAAAAGTCAAGGTCACTGACTTAGAAATTTCCGTGTTTGGAAAAGTTAATGCTCGGTTTAATGTATTACAACTTCTGTTTCCCTTGATGGAATGCTTCGGTATACATCAACACTGTGGTGTAACCATCTCACACAGAGGGAGCCCATGTGACCTTCACCTACTTTTCATGGTTCATTGACCTACTTTTCACATGCATTCAACGTTAAGTTTTTGCGCTTAGCTCTGTTTCTAAAACTTAGCGCTCAGGTTAATTCATTGTAACTTCTGTTTCCCTCAATGGAATGCTTTAATATTCCATACATGCATTTGTAACAACATCCCGCATCATTCTACAGAAAGCCCATGGTGCCCGCTAACCCCAAAGGTCAAGGTCACTGACTTAGAAATTATCGTGTTTGGAAAAGTTAACGCTCAGTTTATGCTTTAATATTCCATACATGCATTTGTAACAACATCCCGCATCATTCTACAGAAAGCCCATGGTGCCCACAAACCCCAAAGGTCAAGGTCGCTGACTTAGAAATTTCCGTGTTTGGAAAAGTTAACGCTCAGTTTATGTTTTACTATTCCATACATGCATTTGTAACAACATCCCGCATCATTCTACAGAAAGCCCATGGTGCCGGCTAACCCCAAATGTCAAGGTCACTGAATTAGAAATTTCCGTGTATGGAAAAGTTAACGCTCAGTTTATGCTTTAATATTCCATACATGCATTTGTAACAGCATCCCGCATCATTCTACAGAAAGCCCATGGTGCCCGCAAACCACAATGGTCAAGGTCGCTGACTTAGAAATGTTCGTGTTTGGAAAAATTAACGCTCAGTTTATGCTTTAATATTCCACACATGCATTTGTAACAACATCCCGCATCATTCTACAGAAAGCCCATGGTGCCCGCTAACCCCAAAGGTCAAGGTCACTGACTTAGGAATTTCCGTGTTTGGAAAAGTTAACGCTCAGTTTATGCTTTAATATTCCATACTTGCATTTGTAACAACATCCCGCATCATTCTACAGAAAGCCCATGGTGCCGGCTAACCCCAAATGTCAAGGTCACTGAATTAGAAATTTCCGTGTTTGGAAAAGTTAACGCTCAGTTTATGCTTTAATATTCCATACATGCATTTGTAACAGCATCTCGCATCATTCTACAGAAAGCCCATGGTGCCCGCAAACCACAATGGTCAAGGTCGCTGACTTAGAAATGTTCGTGTTTGGAAAAGTTAACGCTCAGTTTATGCTTTAATATTCCATACATGCATTTGTAACAACATCCTGCATCATTCTACAGAAAGCCCATGGTGCCCGCTAACCCCAAATGTCAAGGTCACTGACTTAGGAATTTCCGTGTTTGGAAAAGTTAACGCTCAGTTTATGCTTTAATATTCCATACATGCATTTGTAACAACATCCCGCATCATTCTACAGAAACCCATGGTGCCCGCAAACCCCAAAGGTCAAGGTCACTGACTTAGAAATTTCCGTGTTTGGAAAAGTTAAGGCTCAGTTTTAACGCTCAGTTTATGCTTTAATATGCCATACATGCATTTGTAACAACATCCCGCATCATTCTACAGAAAGCCCATGGTGCCCGCTAACCCCAAAGGTCAAGGTCACTGAATTAGAAATTTCCGTGTTTGGAAAAGTTAACGCTCAGTTTATGCTTTAATATTCCATACATGCATTTGTAACAACATCCCGCATCATTCTACAGAAAGCCCAGGTGCCCGCTAACCCAAAAGGTCAAGGTCACTGACTTATAAATTAACACTCAGTTTATGCTTTAATATTCCATACATGCATTTGTAACAACATCCCGCATCATTCTACAGAAAGCCCAGGTGCCCGCTAACACAAAAGGTCAAGGTCACTGACTTATAAATTAACACTCAGTTTATGCTTTAATATTCCATACATGCATTTGTAACAACATCCCGCATCATTCTACAGAAAGCCCAGGTGCCCGCTAACCCAAAAGGTCAAGGTCACTTACTTATAAATTAACACTCAATTTATGCTTTAATATTCCATACATGCATTTGTAACGAGATCCCGCTTCATTCTACAGAAAGCCCATGGTGCTCGCTAACCCCAAAGGTCAAGGTCATTGACTTAGAAATCGTCATTCTACAGAAAGCTCATGGTGCTCACTAACCCCAAGGTTATGACAAGCTCCTTATGTACTATCAATCTGCGCCAGGCGGGACATCTTGCTCCGCGGAGCTCTTGTTTGTTTGTTGGGGTTTAACGGCCTATCAACAGCTAAGGTCATTTAAGTCCGGGTCAATGGGTTTAGTACTAAATCCCATATATTACCTGTACAAGTACATATACAAATGGGGGGAAAATCCCAAAATTAGAACTGAATATTTACAATAACAAAACTATATATTCAGCCCTGAAATCAGAATAATCCTGATCTGATGCCAGGTCCTCGCTACACCAGAATCACTTGGCCCCTCCCAAAAGCAGTAGGATCAGTAATAAGCTTACTACTTTTATAATGGGCAATAACCTAATTCAACTCCCAGGTAACAAAATAGCCAAAGATAAAAACGTACCTGAGGGCCACACCAGGCAAATCGTGATTCCTATAATGAGGAACCCATACCGTTAATGTACGCCGTCTCGTTCGCCCGACCAACAACCCACATGAAGCGGCGTAGCAATATTTTGTTTATATGTCAAGCGCTGCTGTATGTCTCATTCGATGCTACGTCGTTCATTACGCGATGTCGCAACGTGAAACTGGGATTCACCTCATACATTCAAGTCATAACCGTGACATTATATATTTTCCACACCATCATCTTGAATGCGAATGAACTGTACACAGTCTGACGAATATAATAATTTAATATGTTTCTGCACGTTATCGTCAATGCTGTTACGCGCGAAAAAGCACTTGAAATAATAGCTTGACACCATTGTCACAAGGTGATAATTCCAGCACAAAAATATTTACACAATTCCCTAACATTTGATTGGTTCGTAGCAAGTCTCTGTCCAAAATTTATATCCCAGTAAACTCCCACGCCGAACTACTTTCCGTAACCGTCAGGCGCAGCTAAAATAATTCTTAAGGAAACGGAAAATAAACACATTTTCTTGATGAATTTAATTAAAATGCTGGAATTATAAGGAATGAATGACCTTTTTGTGGAATTTATCGGGGATATAAACTTGGAAAAGTCGCAGGAATACTGGACGAGGCCTTCCGAAAAATTACAATTTTCGAAAAAAAAATAAAAAAATAAAAAAATAAAAAAATAAAAAAATCTTTTTTTTTTTTTTTTTTTTTTTTCGAAATTTGTAATTTTTTATCGCTTCGTCCAGTATTCCCGCGACTTTTCCAAGTTTATACCCCGATAAATTCCACAAAAAGACCATTCATTCCTATAATGGCACTTGAATATCCCACACAACTGGGGAGCGTTTCACTAAACTTCGTACGACTAAACTTTTCGTAAGTGCAAATTTAGGATCGTCTGGAAATTTCAATTGATGTATTTACATTTAGTGAGCATACATGTAGGCTGAAATCCAATAATTGTTTACAAGAAAACATTGTTAATGTGAAATTTACAGACTATCATAAGTTTGCACTTTCAAACTTTTAGTCGTACGAAGTTTAGTGCAACTCACCCTAGGAAACCAATGGTTCTGTCACGTGACAGTTTCGGCAGATAGGCATTATATCTCCAATGTGGCTCACCCAAGATATGCAACCATACACTTGAATATCCCACACAACTTCGTACGACTAAAATGTTCGTAACTGCAAATTTAGGATCGTCTGGAAATTTCAATTGATGTATTTACATTTAGTGAGCATACATGTAGGCTTAAATCCAATAATTGTTTACAAGAAAACATTGTTAATGTGAAATTTACAGACTATCATAAGTTTGCACTTTCAAACTTTTAGTCGTACGAAGTTTAGTGCAACTCACCATAGGAAACCAATGGTTCTGTCACGTGACAGTTTCGGCAGATAGGCATTATATCTCCAATGTGGCTCACCCAAGATATGCAACCATACACTTGAATATCCCACACAACTTCGTACGACTAAAATGTTCGTAAGTGCAAATTTAGGATCGTCTGGAAATTTCAATTGATGTATTTACATTTAGTGAGCATACATGTAGGCTTAAATCCAATAATTGTTTACAAGAAAACATTGTTAATGTGAAATTTACAGACTATCATAAGTTTGCACTTTCAAACTTTTAGTCGTACGAAGTTTAGTGCAACTCACCCTAGGAAACCAATGGTTCTGTCATGTGCCAGTTTCGGCAGATAGGCATTATATCTCCAATGCTAACCAGAGTTTCAAGGCGGTTACACACAAGTTGCCCAGTTGGAGAATTCTAGACACTGTAAGCCCCCACGTGTCAATTTCCGTAATATAAAAGAACTCTCCAACATTCTATGATTTCATGCAGCATAGTTGACTATACATATGCTGTGAGCAGATAATGTTTTGTTAACAATATCATTTTGTTTTATTATTTGTGTGATGTATATATTATAAGTAGCTGATGTTGCTTGACTGATATATCTACATTAAGTCGTACCCAGATGTAGAACATATCGCACCTTATAGGCTTACTGTATGTACCCTGAACACGACTTTGAAGTCTGAAGATGCTCAGACTCGGGTTTCGGACACGAATCTGCAAACTTTTACTCAGCGAGCGAATATAATGTGCACTGTAATCAGGGGAAAATCGCGACACTTTAAACGTAAACGTGGCGGCAAATATTTTGCTGCGACGTTTTGAATCGACCTTCTTTGCGACGTCATTTACCGCTTATCGTGACGTTGTCATTAAGCCCGGTTTTCGCATGGCGCGGCCCATATATATTATTTTTTCAAATATCTGAACTACAGTCGAACCTCCCCGAACGGCCACCCCTCTACAACAACACCCTCTCTGTAACAGACGATATTTTATATCCCAAATGGATGATTTCCTATATATCTAACCCTTAGACTGCTGAGCATGAACATTGTCCTCTGATGTTGCTTTTGCATTCTTTCTCAATAAAACATGTTTTGACACGGCACTTTATAATCATTTCCATTGGAAATGATTCTAAAATGCTGTCAAAGCATGTATTTGATGAGAATTATCGAAGAAAATAAATAAACATCAGACGATAAAATTTAATTCAGCATTAACCTCCCTACAACAGCCACCTCTCTACAACAGCCAGTTTTACGTCTTCCCATAGGTGGCTGTTGTAGAAAGGTTGCACTGTACATGTATATGTATTTGTTGATTATCATATGTTTAAGGTATGTAGGACGTACATGTGCCATGTGCATAGTACAATGTATTGCGTTTCTAAATAATCCAGGTTGTACTTTTATGCAACATGCAAATTACATAAAAACATAATATAAATACTTCAATGCTGATCTCTCACAAAAATAGACACGAACATAATGTAAACGTTTCCATTTCTCGCTTGCATTCCAAACGAAACGTGCCGAGATTAAGATACCCACGGCAACAGGTAATAGAAATGTCAGTTAAGCTTTAGTTTCGCATTCCCAAGTGAGATCAGTCTGGCTCGAGGCGACGGCTTGTAGTCTATATAAGGCTTAGTCATTTGTCATCTGCACTAGGCAGCAACAGGGGACTATGCATTAAAGTTTCACAGTTGTTAAATCAAGTATACTAAACGCCAAAAGAAAGTTCCACATACTACGCGGTAACCTCAAATTGCGAAATTATACACACTTCTATATCGTTATATCTAATCTCGGTTACAAAAACCGGGGGTTACAAAAACCGGCTCTACAGACGCCGACGTCAACACACCCACCATTCTGATTGTTTTGAAAGTCACGTGCTTCAGCTGCAGTTTGTATCGCATGTACCCATACTAGTCTGCCACTCATGATATAATACCGCGCTCATATCGCACACTTGATACTAACTGCGGCTGACACATGTATGTGACTTTCATCATGGAGGGTGTGGTGACGTCGACGTCATTATCTACAGACATAACGCAAATGCGTTCGTGTTTTTATGCCCCCGACACCGAATGGTGAGGGGGGTGGGGGCATATATTGTTATCGGATGCGCATCCGTACGTCCCGTCCCCCGACCGCTTGTTGTAAAAGTATTGTTTTTATAATTTCTGTTTCCTTTAGCGTAACTGCTTCATATCTGCTCTGATGGTCCTCTACCATTCTGTGCCAAATTCACGATGACATAACTGCTTCATATTAACACATGCATGAGGCTATCGGCCTCAGCCTGATTATTAAAGATGGAAGTTTGTACATATTCACAATTTAAGATCACACTGTAGTCTATGGAACTTTGTTCTGGCGTTTAGTATAATTAGTTATGCGCTATATGTTGCATTATATTTTGCGGACTAATTTTACGGACTAATTTAGTTAAGTGTTACAAATATAATTATTATGTGTTAGGCCATGGACAGATTTTACCTGCAGAACCTGGGGCCCGTGTCTCTAAGCTTCGTACGACTGAGAACTTTGTAAGTTCAAAACTAACATTTACAACAAAGTTAGCAAATGCAGCCGATTTTCCGAAATTTGCGGTGGTTTCGTACATATTTACCGCTAATTGTAGGCAGTTAATTGCATGATTAGTGAAGTACACTATTGTGTAATTCCAGCACAAAAATATTTACACAATTCCCTAACATTTGATTGACCCGTAGCAAGTCTCTGTCCAAAATTTATATCCCAGTAAACTCCAACGCCGAACTTCTTTCCGTAACCGTGAGGCGCAGTTAAAATAATTCTTAAGAAAACGGAAAATAAACACATTTTCTTGATGAATTTATTTCAAATGCTGGAATTATAAGGAATGAATGGCTTTTTTGTGGAATCTATCGGGGATATAAACTTGTAAAAGTCGCGGGAATACTGGACGTGGCCTTCCGGCCTTCGTCCAGTATTCCGCGACTTTTCCAAGTTTATACCCCGATAAATTCCACAAAAAGCATTCCTATAGTAAAGTAAAATTAAAATAATCTTCGTACAAACATTTTTATCGTTCGAAGTTTTGTGAAACGGGCCGCTGGTAAGTCGATATGCTAACACAACCATGCTAATGTTACGTCATTTTCAAATAGTTTAAGACATGTGTCATGTTAAGTCGTTTTAGAGAGTATATTCAGCTCCATGGAAAATAAATAGTTCTGAAATATGATTTTGTTAATTTCTTAGATACGTCGATTTTCATGAACTGTCTGTGTATAATATGATTACAATGTGTATTTTCATGAACTGTCTGTGTATAATATGATTACAATGTGTATTTTCATGAACTGCCTGTGTATAATATGATTACAATGTGTATTTTTGACAATTAAAGGTCCAATAAACATCCAAATTTGCGTACTTTTATAAAATTAATAAATTTCACAATATATTATTTATAAATGTTGTTTTTTTTCACATGTTACACATCCACAATATATGATATCGTTATTATTAAATCGTTACATTACACTATGGTTTGATAGTTAATACCTAGATATATGTACATCGTCCAGCGTAGAGTAGTTTATATGTCAAATGACTGAAAACATCTACTTGAAAACCGGCCTGTTTTGCTACAATTTGCATGTGCCACCGTACAGGGTATACCATACAATAACGTTATATCCATCCATCAAGGTGCATGATCACGTGGTTACAACAACAACAACAATGGCTGAAAGTGTTGAAAGCGCGCCCACTCCAAAGTAAGTATTATTTTATATTTTCCTTAATAGGCAACATATTTGGATGAAATATGACGCAGCAGACGCGTCTTCATGAGCTGCATTCGGTGATCCCGGGAGTTCGGCACATACTTATAAATGTTGTTTTTGCGAAGAATCGATTTCCGTGTCCGGTAGACACGGAAATCGATTCTTATCAAAACGACAGAAGTTTGGGCCAAAGTACCGAGACCAACAAAATGCAGATTAACAAGACGCGTTTGATGCGCCATACTTTATCAAAATCCGTTACACAATAAGGACAACATAACAGAATATGTACTTTGAATCGGAGGGCTTCTGAAAGTTTCAGTACTTGTTGTTGTTGTTGTTGTTGTGACCACGTGATCATACACCTTGTCCATCGTTCGGCTCTGTGTTAGTAAATGGTAATCCGAGTGCTTTCGACGGTGCTTCTGTGATGACACCAAATATACCACATGCTCAAGGTGTATGATCACGTGGTACTAACAACAAGTACCGATTCAAAGTACGTATTCTTGTATAGTGTCCTTATTACGTAACGGATTTGGTGGTCTCTGTATGTTCACCCAAACTTCTGTCGTTTTTGCGAAGATTCGATTTCCGTGTCTCCGACACGGAAATCGATTCTTTGCAAAAACGACATAAGTCTGTGCCAAACTCCATAGACCACCAAATGCAGCTCATGAAGACGCGTTTGCTGCGCCATATTTCATCAAAATCCGTTGCATATTAAGGAAAATATCAACTACTACTAACTTTGGAGTGGGCGACGTTGTTGTTCTTGTTGTAACCACGTGATCGTGCACCTTGCTGGTATAAAAGGACTTCTATGGTAATTGTTCTCATTACCACTGTTCATGTCTGTTTGATATAGTGGTAATGCTGTGATTTACCTGGGCTTTCCGGTGTTCGTTTGGGTATGCGTTTGCTTGTTTAGGACATTTGTAACAATTGTAACAATATCTAGACCACCATGTGTACCGCGACATTTAAACAGTCGCATCAGGGTATTTTCCTGGCAGTACTACGTATTCAATAGTGCGCTATATGGGGTATGATTCATACAAACATGTGTCGATGTTCGCATCGTATACTCTATTACTCTCCACATCCAGTAACCCATTCCCACGTCCCCGCATGTAACTAGACCATCAAGTGCAACTGTATTTCCGACAGTCGGATCTGGATCTTGTTCAAAACTACTACATAGTGTTCCATTTTGAGCGTGATTCATACAAACATGTGTCTATGTTAGCATCGTATACACTATTACCTGAGTACTCTCCACAACTGTAACCCATTCCCAGGTCCTGACATAAGTGCATGTTTCTAGACCATCAATTGCAGCTGCATTTTTAACAGTCGTATCGGGATCGTTGAAAACTAGTACAGTGTTCCATTTGGAACGTGATTCATGCAAACCGGTCTCTTACTTTCCATATCCGTATTAGACCTTGAGCCACCAATAACCCCCCCTCCCCCCCCCTGTGGGATTTTTGGTGACTATGATTTTCAGATTCAGTAGCCTATTGTCTATTAATCCTGAATGTCTGCGCTCAAAAAGCCGCTGGATGAACAAATGGCGGCCATTTTCCAAGATGGCCGCCATGCCATTTTGAGCCGTTTATATATGACTGTTAATTGATATAGCAAGTACAAACCCTGTAAATAGCTACGATGTTTTGCCAAATTGGTTACTGAATGGTATACAATGGACATTATACATCATTACATCATACTATACCAATACTTTCCAAAATGGCGGCCGCCAAAATTGGCATTTTTCAACATTATTTTCAATATAACTATTATTGAGAACTATTACAAAACTGTAATGATGTAAAATGCTTATTTTTATTTTTCATTGCATTACTTATATATACATGTGAAAGGAACATGTAATCCCTTTAAATATCATAACTCTCAAAATATTTCAAAATGGCCGCCATAAACTACATATTTACTACTGTCTGGAATTTCGAAGATGCTATAAAACACGCAATGGTCATATATTATAATACAAATTGACCTAAATATAGTTTGCTTAGCATTCACAGTCATGTTCCATGATACAATAATGTTGTTATACATTAAAAATGGCCGCCTAATATGTTTATTTTCATAAATCACAATAAAAAATCATGTTTTTCTCAGCAATTCAAATTGTATAAAAATGCACAAAAACATGTTTAAAACATTTGCTGACTGGTTGTGATGATTGAAAGAATCTATTATATTGGTTGATTGATTGACACAATCAGTGACAATCACAATAGTCACCATTAGGTAGTATTAATAACATTTAAATACAGTATACATGTGAATCATGTATATGATCATCAGGCATGTGTAGTGACAATTGCAAATCAAATTAGGTTCGCATAGTAGTAGGAATTTTCACTGTCTGCACCAGTTGTCTAATTAATACTTACTGAACCATTTTTAATCTTATTAATACTCTGAAATATATGGTAATAGTACGACCCTGCTACTTGTAAGTGAACAGATTGATGATTCATGGTTGCAAATGAAATCAAGGTATTACGTAATCCGGGACATCTGTCTATTATCAGTTAATTATGTTGATTATTAGCATTTGTATCATTCAACATTGATTAGTTAACAAAACAACAGCTATGTGTATAAATAGTAACACCATTGTTATATTAAATTAAATGTACAGTATATGAAGTGAGGAGGCATATATTGTACTTCATTTAATTTGATGTTACACTCGTGCTACATTATTTGGATGTATGCAATAAAATAATTCACACTGGCCAAATAAATAAAGATGCAGCTACTACTATTTGAAGAGAGGGCTATATTGATATCATGATGGTTAAGTTAAGATAGATGTATCTCCATAAGGTATCGACGTGTAGCAGTACAAACATGTGATAAAATGTTAGGGTCTCTTGCGTCATGTTTGATCTAACTAAATTAAGACTTGCATGGAGCATCACACTTTTATATCAATCAGATATAAAGATGTTCTGCCACAATGTAACGTTCCACCACAGTGTAGTGATGTTCCACCACATTATAAGACAGTTCCGGTACAATATAAGGAATTGTTCCATTACACTATACGGATGTTACATCACACTACAAGCCTTTTCCATCACAACATAAGCTTGTTCCATCACGATATGAGGGTGTTCCACCACAATATACGGATGCTCCATCACAACATAATACTGTTTAATCACACTATAGTGCAGTTCTACCACGATATAAATATGTTTATTCAAACTATAAGGCAGTGCCACCACAATATAAAGCAGTTTCATCACAATATAAGGCAGATAAAACACATTATAAGGCAGTTTCACCACATTATAAAGATGTTCCATCACAATATCAGGAACATTACTTGCACTGTAAGACAGTTCACCACAATATAAGGATGTACCACCACACTATAATGCAGTTCCAACACATTATAATACAGTTCCATCGCAATATAAGGATGTTCCGTCACACTATAAGGATGTTCCGTCACAATATAAGGCTGTTCCATCACAATTATAAGGATGCTCCACCACAGAATATTATGTTTCCTCACACTATAAGACAGTTTCACACACTATAATACATTTTCGTCACAATATACGGCAGTGCCACCACATTATAAGGCGGTTTCACCACAAGATAATGATGTTCCACCACACATAAAGGATGTTTCACCACATTATAATGGTGTTTCATAACAATATGGCACTTCCACCACACAATAAGGCAAATTAATTACAATATAAGACAGTTCCACCACTATATAATGATGTTGCATCACGATATAAGGATACATCACCACCATATAAAGATATTTTGTCACAATATAAGCAGTTCCACCACAATATAAGACAGTGTCGTCACACTATATGGCAGTGCCAACCACATTATAAGGCGGCTTCACCACCATATATGATGTTCCACCACACTATAAGGACGTTCCACACAGTATAATGATGTTTAGTGACAATATAAGGCAAATTAATTACAATATAAGACCGTTCTACCACATTATAAGGCAGTTTCACCATAATATAGGGATGTTCAGCCACACTATAAGGCAGTTATCACGCAGTATACGGCAGTTCCATTACAATATAAGAATGTTCCACCACTCTCAAAGGATGTTCCACCACGATATAATGATGCTCCATCACATTATACATATGTTTCCTCACAAAATAAGGCAGTTCCACCACAATATAAGGCAGTTTCGTCACACTATAATGCATTTTCATCACATTATACGGCAGTTTCACCACAACATAATGTGGTTCCACCACACTATAATGATGTTCCATCACAATATAAGGCAGTTGCATCACACTACATGTATAAGGATGTATCAGCACGACATAAGGATGTTCCACCAGATTATAAGGCTGCTCCGCCACCTCAATATAATAATAAGGAAGTTACAAATGATATAGACCATTATGTCCATCTCCACAATCATATCGAGCGATATATTGCTGTATACATATATATAAATTATCAATGTGGCGGTCATTTTGAAATTGCATAATTAACAAATTGATCCAACTTCATCCATTATATGTATGGTTTCATCTTATGTCGGATAGCGAAGTGAAAACAAAACATGGTTTTATTATTTTATCTTAAAAAATTGTTTTTAGCTTTCAGGATTTTCTTCCTCCGTCAGGCATATTTGATGCACGATATTAACACCATTACTGAATATTGTAAAAAAAGGAGAAGAAATCTATGTACAAATGGATAACTATTATCGTATATTAACTCCTGTTGACGATAATGATCACATGCCTCGAACTATATTAATATGTGTACATTATTCCCAATCGATGCAGTCAATTAATATTTAAGAAGCTAAGAAGCGTGCGTACAGACGGACGAACATTCGACAAATAGTATCTGCAGTCTGCATAGACAATACTAATAAATATGTAACTAGTTGTCTGTCCATAGCAACCGGTTTTAAGGATCTGACGTTGCATAATATTGAATACCGGTGAAATAACCATTGTAAAATTAGTGGGTGGGGAATGGTAAAAATGTGTTGTTTTTCACTTTGTATATTTTGCAGTAGACACAAAATAATTGGGCGTATTTGCATTGGATATGTTTAATAGACACTCCTAGCTTACATTAACATTGATAATATGAAAAAATACCACGTTTGCATAAAGTTATTAACATGTATATTTTACCATTGAAATTGGGTGGGTGGGGTAATCAAACACGTAAAATTTGACTTCTGGATTATCAGATTTTGTTTAAGTGTACCTTATTAGATTCCATATTGTCCAACATCTCTGAAAAAGTGCAAAAATACTACTTTATGTAATTAAAATGATATAATTTGGTCAATTTTTAGTTAAAAATGTGATTTATGAAGATGGGAAAAAGTCCGAGGGTGACCTACTTCAAAATGGCGCCATATGTTCATCCAACGGGTTACAGAGCGCAGACATACGGCATAACACTCGCAATTGAATGTAGTTTTAGGAAAAATATGTCTGCAAAAATCCCACAGGGGGGGGGGGGGGTGGGGGGGGGAGGGTTTCGGTATCTGGCTCAAGGGATATATCCCATTCCCGCAATTTCCCCATGTTAAATCCCCATAGACATCTTCACAGAGTGAAGATGTCTATGGGGATTTAACATGGGGAACCTTTTTAGAATTTCAGAAATACTGGACCGATTTTTAAAAGTTAACTTTTGTTTTCTTAGTTAGATCATTTCCAAGCTATCTAGCTAGGTTTCGGAGTCAATTTCCAATTTTTTGTTGACTCCTCCCACAACATCTCTACCTCTTTTTTCCCCATGTTAAATTCCCATAGAGAAATAATTTTTTTGTAATAACATGGGGAAAGCTTCCCGACAACTTATGTATTTCTCTAGACCATCAAATGCTGAGACATTTTGTCAGTCGTATAGGGATATGTTTTAAAACGTTACTTACTACCCATTGTTCCATTTTGAGCGTGATTCATACAAACCTTTGTCGATGTTTGTATCGTAAACAATATTACTCTCCACAACTGTAACCCATTCACAGGTCCTGACACAAGTGCAGGACTCTAGACCATCAAACGCAACTACATTTTAACTATCGTATTGGGAACTTGTTAAAAACTAATACATGTACACAGTGCTCCATTTGGAACGTGATTCATAACAAACCGGTATCTTACATTTCAGATCTGCAACCCATTCCCGCTTCATGACATGAATGCATGTCTCTAGATCCTCAAGCGCAACTATATTTTGAACAGTCGTATCGGGATCTTGTTCAAAACAACTACACAGTGTTCCATTTGGAACGTGATTCATATAAACCTGTGTCGATATTCGCCTCGTAAACACTATTGCTCGCCATATCCGCAGCCCATTCCCGTATCGTGATATAAGTGCATGTCTCCGATGGAAAGTGGCACTAATTTGCGTAATAGGCATATTGTTTTCCCCGTAATGGAGTGGCACTGGAGAAATGGTGCGACTCGCGTTGAGTATATTGTCGGTTTGTATTGGATAAATACATGACCGTAGCACCATGGCGTTCACGTCTAATCCGGTATGATGCTCGACGGCAAGTTGACAAAACCGGCCTCATGACGTTTTGGAACAGCATAGCCCCAGACCAGTCTGCCCATCCGGACAGTCTGGTCAGGGTCTACGCTCTTCGCTATTACGTATATGTGAATGTGGCTGGAGCAATGGAGCTTATGGGTTTTGCGACCAGTGAAGAACCACAACACCCTGTGCATCAATTTTATCAATGAAACACACATCATGCTTCTAAAAAGCAATCTAGATCGTGCCGCGCCAGATATTTTTTCTCATTCACGGCACTAACCTACTATTCTCTATATATATACGTACATGCATACTACGTCCGTATGCCGCATTTGACTGCGTAGATACTGGGACGTGTTAATCATCAATGAATGCCAGGGATCAGACAACCTATGACAAATGAGACACGCCATGTTATATTGTGCGATTTTTTCATGAAAAATATTTACAGAAACTATGATATTTTCAATGCGATTTTTTCATGAAAAATATTTACAGAAACTATGATATTTTCAATAAATGATTTTCATCAGCTTTCGACGTCATCTACGGAAAATATTGTAAATTTTGAAAATATTTTTTCATGAGATATCGCACATGTTCTTAGGTACAAAATCGCATGGCGTGTCTCATATAAGTACTATAAGTAGCATTATTTTTTTCTTATCATCAGTGTAGGTGTGGATTTGAAAGCGGGCCCTAATCAGGTTACTCGAATGCAATAAGAATAAAAACATCGGTATGCAAAACCGCCTGCGTTAATCGTGTCCTTATGTCAATGTCTCTGAGAATATCTGAGCAACTCGCAATCCAGCAGCTTGATTGGCTGAGACTGAGCTGTAGCACATCTCAGCCTCATCCAATGAAGCTGCTTGATTTCAAGCAATCTACTCAAGTGTAACGAAGTAAAACAATTGACAAATATTCGCAAGTTTAGCGCAGGCTGCGGTGTAGCTGTAAATACGACGTACACTGTAGATCAACGACCTTGTTTGACAACAGATGACGCCAGCATTGGTATAAGCACATTGTTGTTGTTGTTTGTTGTTGTTACTCGGAAATCAATATTAATTATTGCCGGGTTATCTGCACTGTTGTAATCATGGAGGAATCAAAGTAGGATTGATGGATTTATACGAATTGACATCAATCTCAGCGATGCACGTGTGTATGCCATATACACCAATTGACCGATAATGCATCTACATTGCAGGGATTCCGCTGGCGAAAATAAAGAAATCGCCACTTCAAAAAAAAAAATTCAAAAAAAGAAAAAAAAAAGAAAGGAATAACCAATAGGATAAAAATAAACAATTGGCGATAAAAAATTACAATTTTCGAAAAAAAAAAAAAGAAGGTTATCGCCAATTGTTTATTTTTATCGCCAATTGCGAAAGTGGCGATCGCCAGCGGAATCCCTGACATTGTATTCCATGAAGATGGTCCCAGATTTCAAGGTCATGTTAATTTTAGGAATTAACCTCATTCCACCACTAACTAATATGTATGTGCTGTTTATATGTCTTTGTTCCAAACGATTTCGTCCAATATGCTCGCGGCGTTTGGCCAGAATGTATGCCATTTATTGTTTTAGATCGTCTGTTTTCGAAGAAAACGGAGAGAGCTATTGTCACCACTCCGGCGTCGTCCGAGTCCGCGTCCGAGTCCGTGTCCAGATTTCGGTTAACCTTTACATTCCAGTCATTTTCACAACAACCCTTTCGTCTATGTTTTTGAAACTCTTGACACAACTTCCTTCATTCACCACTCACCTATTGTGTCTGATTGAATTACTCTGCAATTGTATGCTCTTAAATATTGGTTAACCTTTACATTTGAGTCATTTTCTCAACAGCCCCTATTTTCACGAAAGTTGGACATAAATTCCATCATGCATCATTCACCACAGCCAACCCATAAACCATCTGATCATCTAACCATCTGATCATCTGTCCATCAATGTCATTGACCCTATTTGTTCCGCTTGAATTTACTGACATGTAATAATTCCAAAATGCAGGTACATCCACTTCGTTATATGACCTAGCTTTTTTGATTAACGTACTGTCCTATTTAGACTGTCCAAAATAAGGGTGCAAATTGCCTTTCTCACTTTGTTCTCTATAACCTTTTGATTAACATTCTTACACCAGTAGCCGATTTCATCAAAATTGCAAAGTATACTAATCTAGCAAAGTATACTTTGAGGGATAATCATTTATTTTTCTCGAAATGCATTATTTCATATAGAACTAACGACTGCATATATTTGATTATTAAAAGTATTATTATACTGAATTATATACTGAATTATTATACTGAATTATACAGTATTCTTATACTGAATTTATTACATTATCACAGCCAAAATGGCTGTGATAATGTAATAAATTCAGTATAATAAAAATTAATAAATTGATCCTTAAATTGAAAATTTCTCTCTGAAAGTATACTTTGCCAGATAAGTATACTTTGCAATGTTGATGAAATCGGCTACTGGTCACAAAAGTCCAATCCCAGATATTTACTTCACTTTTCGTGTGCTGTATATTGCTGACCATTTCGATGATTAAATTTCAGACTGGTTTTTGCAGTACTTTTGTTCAGTGTTGGTATATGGCAATTTAATGCCAATGTCATCATGTTTGAATCAGTGCACGGTACCACAATCCAGAATGGTCATTTTACCCTACCAATAGCCTATTTCACCAACAGTGCAAAGCATACTTATCTAGCAAAGTATACTTTGAGGGAGAAATTTTCAATTTAAGGATAAATTTATTAATTATTATTATACTGAATTTATTACATTATCACAGCCATTTTGGCTGTGATAATGTAATACATTCAGTATAATAATTCTGCATACTTTTAATCATCAAATATATACAGTCGTTAGTTCTATATGAAATAATGCATTTCGGGACAAAGAAATGATTACTCCATCACAGTATACTTTGCTAGATAAGTATACTTTGCAATTGTGATGAAATCGGCGACAGACAAACAGAAAAGGGAAATTGAAAACAATTAATGTCCCACCAACAGCTAAGGTAATGTACTCCCTCAACATATACTTTGCTAGATAAGTATACTTTGTAATGTCGATGAAATCGGCTACTGGTGTGTCTCATGTATGCCAAGTGCCATTATTACATGAAACGCCATTTCACAGAAATACAGTCGAACCTGTGCTAAAGACCACCTGGGAGTAGAAATTCCCTGTCTATAGCAGCCACACTTTTGCTTTCCCAATTACTCAATTACTATATAAATGACCCTGTGAATAAAGACCACCTGTGAACAAAGGCCAGATTTTTCTCGTCCCATGGCTGGCCTTTATTCACAGGTTTGACTGTATTGCTAATTACATAGACATAGGTTGTAGTCACAGGTTGAAGTAACGAACTGAGGTACATTGTATATTAATTCCAGCACAAAGATATTTACACAATTCCCTAACATTTGATTGGCCCGTAGCAAGTCTCTGTCCAAAATTTATATCCCAGTAAACTCCCACGCCGAACTACTTTCCGTAACCGTGAGGCGCAGTTAAAATAATTCTTAAGAAAACGGAAAATAAACACATTTTCTTGATGAATTTATTTCAAATGCTGGAATTATAAGGAATGAATGTTTTTTTTGTGGAATTTATCGGGGATATAAACTTGGAAAAGTCGCGGGAATACTGGACGAGGCCTTCCGGCCTTCGTCCAGTATTCCCGCGACTTTTCCAAGTTTATACCCCGATAAATTCCACAAAAATGCCATTCATTCCTATAGTGAAACTCATCCTCCACTTCATTCATTCCTATATTAAATTAATGTGTATAGGAGGGAGTAAAATTAGTATTTTTTCTCACTTATTGATGTTTTTACGTATATTTATAGACCTCGATCCGTTACTGCAACCTGTGCTAGTAGTTACCTCATCGTGGTATAATTGACCTATCGTATGCCTATGTCAAGGTCAACGTCATCGAAAACGATGACATTGACCTTGACATATACAAAAGTTCATGAGTTTATCATATGTGGCTAACCCATAAGCCCCATTTCCCCAGTCACAGCCACATATAACGATGGAGGATTAAACTGTCAAGGCATTCCATAAATGGGTATACGTGCGAACTCACTATGTATGTGACATTGACCTTGGGACTAGTGAAGTCAGGGACTCCAGGAATAATTTGTCAAAATGTGACCAGCGTCCAGATGAATTTATGTGTAAACTGTCTGTTCCTGCGCTTGCTTCTTTTACATGTATTATTAACAACATTATTTAAAAACAAAATATGAATATGCTTCACAGACATAGCATAGGATGCCTTTGATATAATGCAATTGTATTAGCCGTGTTAGCTGTCTGGTTATACTATCTTATTATATTTGCAAGTTTTTCCTTCCAAATAAGATTAGATATATAATTGTAGGAACAACGTGTGTGACCCGACAGGATCTACGACGTCTGAGATCAGTAATTTGTCTGACTGGATCAGTATATGAAAAAGTTACAAAACACCCATAGGCTATACCTCATCAACATATGAATGTTGCTTCTGCCAGAGCCAGCAATTCCAAATGGCCACCAACGGCATTTTGAATTATATACTATAGGGTTCGCCGCGGGTTCAAACAGTTCCCGAGTGTCACGGCAAACGTTTACCACGGCTGGACATTGTCGAACGTTATTGTTACATTTCCCGCGGAAATACCATGCAATTTGAGCATATATGCAGTGCTTTTGGTACTTTGATAACCGGTTTCATCCAAACAATTGATTTACACATACATGTTCCGTGGCAGCAGTACACATCGCGTGATGCAGCCACATCAATTTCAAAAGTTCAGTGCGACTGTTGTGAACTGGCCTGGTGACGTAATGGCGCGTTCTAGTAACGTCATGAGACACAAGCATTACGTTGGTTTCGGCTTGGCCCCGGAATGAGCATTGTCTACAGCCATGGTCAAACAGCATGAACACGGTTGTGAGCGGTGTCGAACAACGGCAGTCATGTAACAATACTGTCGTAGACTGTCATTTTGAACCATATGCAATAATGTGATAAATTAAGTACGCGTAAGAAATAAGATGTATTTTCTCACTAATTAAAACTTGACATGCAAAACCGGATTCAATGCAGATAACCAATCTATTACTGCCCTCAGCAAAACGATTACATTCTAATGCACGTCTCTGTAGTCTATTTCAGCAACATTGCAAAGTATACTTTTCTAGCAAAGTATACCTTGAGGGAGAAATTTTCAATTTTAGGATAAATTTATTAATTTTTATTATACTGAATTTATTACATTATCACAGCCAGTTTGGCTGTGATAATGTAATAAATTCAGTATAATAATTCTGCATACTTTTAATCATCAAATATATGCAGTCGTTATAAATAAATGATTACTCCCTCAAAGTATACTTTGCTAGAAAAGTATACTTTGCAATGTTGGTGAAATCGGCTACTGACTGCAAGAGCTGGAATTTTCAAAATTAATAGCGTAAAGTACATATTCTCAATCGGTAGCCCATACACAGTCTATGTGAAAAAAATGTGACTCGTCCAGTCAAAAAGGAGCTTAAAGGTCTACATGTATATTAGATGCTCCTCGTATTTGGATGTTACATTGTCCGGCACTGTGCAGTATCACGGGAAATTTCTCTTCTACAATACCTCACCATATTCCACCCGATTCGTGTTTCTCGTATCGGATTGTATAGGATGTAACTCTGTATGGGACGCCAAATCTGCATTAACTCAAATAATTAATGCTAGCTCTAAATAGTTAATGCTAGCTCTAAATATGTAATGATAGCTCTCATTCTCTAATTATTTAGAGCTAGCGTTACTTATTTGAGTTCATGTAGATTCGGCGTTCCAGGAACGCCAAATGTACATAAACTCAAATAAGTAACGCTAGACTATTTCAACATGTATATTCGCCTGCATGTGCACTTAACTATCTTGTACCACATTCGTGTCTTACATCCACCTTGTGGGAGACGAATTCATATAAGCTTCACGCTTGTTTTCATAGCCCTGTCAGTGTATACCTTGTATTGTACCATATACTGTCGAATAAATATTGTTTAAACTAAACTAAGTAAAGCTAGCTCTAAATATGTAATGCTAGCTCTAGTTATACTTATTTCAGTTTACGGAGATCCGTCGTTCCATACAACTAACAGCACCAGCAAACAACCAGGGGGCCGTTTCACTGAACTTCGTACGACTAAAATGTTCGTAAGTGCAAAATTATGATAGTCTGTGAATTTCACATTAACAATGTTTTCTTGTAAACAATTATTGGATTAACATTTATTGAGCATAGGCTGCATATGCAGCCTATGCTCAATAAATGTAAATCCATCAATTGAAATTTACAGACTATCCTAAATTTGCACTTACGAACATTTTAGTCGTAAGAAGTTTAGTGAAACGGCCGCCATGTGTTTAACTCATCCTTGTCAGTCCGGTATGTTTGAATTGAGATTGGTGACCAGTGTAGATCCTGATTACATACAACACTCGTGTAGACTGATAACAGTATATATTTTTGCTAGGAGCATAACGGGAATTTTCATTGATGGAATGACGACCAGCTTAGACCATGATCAGATTGTGCGGATCCACATGATGATCTGAATCTACACTGGTCGCAAAAATTATAAACCATATTGCTCCAATTTTTTCAAAATCTAACTTTTGTTTTCTTAGTTACATCGTTTTTCGCAATAAAATCAATATTTGATGAATTTTGCTCCAATCATAGCCACATACATAGTTATAGTAGGATGCTGTCAATCCTCCGGACCGCTAATACCCTGTAAATTGCCTCATTAAAACATAATATCTGTGAAATTCATAAATATTTTATTATGCGAATGGCTGCAGAATTCAGTACTACTTCACGTTAGAGCGAATTTTCTAATGTAATAGTTCAATACAAAGCACTACGATATCGCCAAAACAGGCTTGCTCAGTTAATTGTTAATAATATTCTAAATTTACAAATTAACCATATGATAGCTTGGAATATATTGCTGTTGGCAACACTCATCTCGCCACAAACGTTGTTATACGCCATTTACCCGTTGTTCTTGTTTGTAACTAAGGGTTAAAAGAACCACCCGATCACATGTGGCTGTGCCTGGAGAAATTGGGCTTATGGGATTTGTGCCCAGTGTAGCTTATGATCAAATACAGTGGAACCTCTCTAAACCGGACACCGGAATAATATATGAGGTCTCATTTTGAGAGGATTCTTGGTAACGCATCTGAGATAATAATGCACGTTCATGATTGCAAAAGACATAAGTATGTCCCAGAATGGTTATATATCTGGTTTACAGGGGAACTTCACTAATCCGGACACCCTAGGGGCCTCCCAGGGTGTCTGGTTTAGAGAGGTTTCACTGTAGCACACTAACGATACATATGCGTGTTAGAAGGTTGACGGGTATGTTACTGATGAACTGCCGATAGGTGAAGATCCTGATCAGACTGTGCGGATGCACAGGCTGATCTGGATCTGCACTGGTCGCAAAACCCATAAGCTCTATTTCTCCGGTCATACCCATACATGTTGTTGTGAATTCCATCAAACTTATAACATTATATAATTATAATATTTATCTATTTTAGACCAGTGTCGGCTCAACATGTGCTTCTGTAGAACTGTGACTGTAACTGAAGAAACTAGCATTGATGGCTATACTAAATATTGATGTAATCTTCCATTGTTGCGGGTGGGTAAAGATAAATACTGTTTTGTATGAAACACTTTAATTTGGCCCCAACGATCTATTCACTGACAAGTTCATGATCGTAGAGTACTGTCCTCTACTCAAGTTCATGATCGTAAAGTACTGTCCTCTACTCAAGTTCATGATCGTAAAGTACTGTCCTCTACTCAAGTTCATGATCGTAAAGTACTGTCCTCTACTCAAATTGCACATTGCATATTCATTCAAAGTGTAATACAGCGATAGTTTATTGTAACGAATGGTCCATATTGTATATCTGTGGCCCGTTTCACTAAACTTCGTACGACTAAGAAGTTTGTAAGTGTAAAATTGAAATCCACCATAACAATTGTTCTGACAACCGATTTTGGAAACTTTTTCGTGGATGTTCTACATTTAAAGACGTGAATGTACAAAATTGTAGCATTAGAGAAACACGTTAATGTGGGAAGCACATTCATAGAAATATCCGTACGAACATTTTTGTTGGAAGAAGTTTAGTGAAATGGACCCCAGATGCATACATATATTATTATTTACATGTACGGGCGTACAGAGTCCAGCAACAACCAGTGTAGAACCAAATCAGCAAGTCTAATGGCCCTTGAATCACGAACCCTGGGCCCAGCTTATATATCTGGGGCAGTTTTACTAAACTTCGTACGACTAAAATGTTCGTAAGTTCAAACTTGTGATAGTCTGTAAATTTCACATTAACAATGTTTTCTTGTGAACAATTATTGGATTTACATTTATTGAGCAGCATATGCTCAATAAATGTAAATTCATCAATTTAAATTTCCAGACGATCCTAAACTTGCACTTACGAACATTTTAGTCGTACGAAGTTTAATGAAACGGGCTCCGTGTCCGAATGGCAAACAGTGATCAGTAGCCTATTTCACCAACATTGCAAAGTATATTTTTGTAGCAAAGTATACTTTGAGGGAGAAATGTTCAATTTAAGGATAAATTTATTAACTTTTATTATACTGAATTTATTACATTATCACAGCCATTTTGGCTGTGATAATGTAATACATTCAGTATAATAATTCTGCATACTTTTAATCATCAAATATATGCAGTCGTTACTTCTATATGAAATAATGCATTTTGGGAAAAATAAATGATTACTACCTAAAAGTATACTTTGCTATAAAAGTATACTTTGCAATGTTGGTGAAATAGGCTACAGATTACACATACTGATATCGAGCTATAATGGACCGTGTTAAACGTTTCTAGTTAAATTGTAAAATGTATGTCAACACTTCAGATTGCATCTTTATAAAACACTCAAACTTTTACGAAAACAACTGAGACGAAATTATGTTGAATATATCCATCCATCCGCCTTTTGGATATAGATCCTTTTGAACATTAAGGCAGGTACACATTTGGTCCGGCGAGCTGTCGGCGTCGTGATATCCTCTATGCCTCCAGCGCTGGTATGTGATTGGATAAGTTATGCCTCCTGCAATGGGTACTGCGTATCTGAAAAATAGTTCGACATCGTATTGTTTCATCGCATGAATACTATTTTCGATGTTTTGGGGGGGATTCACCATTGTTTGTTGCACACGATGAGGGAAGAGCCTTACAATGTTTGTGATCAGCGTAGACATAGATCAGACCGTTCAGACGCGCAGTCTGGCCAGGGTTTACGCTGGCCACAATTCAAGTTTGCAATCCACATAGTCAGATAAAGGATTCGTTCATCAGCTGTACAAGGAATATGTGCCAGCTGGTCGGCATCTGCAATCACCGCAATGTCTGCAATGTTTCTTTGCTCAATCAATTTGCAGGGGCGGATCCAGCATTTGGGGAACGGGGGGGGGGGGGGGGGGGGGGGGGGTGTCTAGAGGCGAAGGTAACTCTTGCAATCTACTCCCGTACCGTCCGTAGCTAGCTAGGGGGTTGTCCTATTTTCGAGCTCTTCCTATTAACGCCCATACCAGTTTATTCAGGTATCAGCCCAATTCAAACATGGCGTTAACAGACAGCCTGGTATGGTCTCAGGTATTATTTACTAACCTTTTCCAAACGTGAAAATACTGTAATAAAGTTGAAAATTTACTTAGTTGAGCTGCACAAATACGTGATTGTTTTTTTAATTTGTTTTATATTTCATTATTTGTTCCCTATTTAATAAGGAAGAACATCAATACTACTTTTGTAAAAATAAAATGCGCATTGAATTTGAAAGATAGGGGTATAATATTCTTCAGATACAAAACTTATCTGGAGCACTGGTATGTACTGTACAGTCATACTTGCGTTTTTTGTTTCGACCTTAGAACGCAAACGAACGTGTTTCAATTACTTTATGAGAATGCTAAATGCAATGTTTTGTTACGCCTACGCAATGTGTAACACGTGTGTGGAAGCGTCTATCCGTGTAACACATCTTGGTATTTCATTAGAATTGTCTCCAAGGAGACAATTCTAATGAAATACCAAAATGTGTTTTCATGGTATCTTTTGCTTATGGTAAGGCGTGTACTCATTAATAGAACAGGCAACTATGATGACAAGGGTCCAGGGATACGTTTCATTAAACGTCGTACAATCAAAATGTACGACGTATTCTATACATTTGCTTCACACATTAATGTGATTTATCAATGCTATTCCTTTTGGAACCTACTATTCCACCAAATAAATCCAAAAAATCGGCTAGTAATAGCATTGTTACTGTCAATTTTAGTTTTGCACGTACGAACGTCTTAGTCGTACGAAGTTTAGTGAAGTGGGCCCCAGATGTGGAACAGTCAGTGAGTTATGTCATCTGGAAAATGAGAATCCAGGAGGAAAATTATATATTGCTTCAAAATGCTTATGTAAATTCATCAATGAAACATATACAATGACATACAATAAGTGGTAAAACCGAATATAGTGTCGCCGGATATCCATCGTTTCGAACCTGACGGGTTATCATTTTGAACCCGAAAGACCGCTATAGCGGTTTATGCAAACAGTGCAGATTCAGATGAGACGGCTCGTAACGAGCCGTTTTTCATAAATGAACTAGTCTGAAAATCATTTTGTGACGGTTGGATTGTGGACATAGTGTATTTTCACTATGATAGCGTGGGCATATTATTCACGATAACGACGATCGTCACTTGGCAATGATGTGTGGAAGATGAATTTCAAGAATTTTAAATGACAGATAGAAGATAACGCGTGTCGAACTCCCTATTTGTTTATCCTAAGATGGTGAAGCGAATGACTTGTTAAATGGAGTAGGAACTGTCGACGAAACCTGGATTAGCATATATGTACAACATACAAGGCGGTGATCGAATTGGATTTATGAAACTCCATGTTCATTCATTTACTCCAGAAACGATTGGCATCGTGTGCAATTTGCCGTAGCATGCCGACTGTCAACTGCAGGGCATCTCAATTTAGTTGAACTAGCAGCATATTCTTTCAAAATAGTTTTTAATAGTCGCGCGCGGGCTATTGAATCGCTCAAGGACACGCACTTTTCTGAGAATTGTTGAAAACATAATGTGATCATCCTAAGCTACGGTATTAATGAGGAGAGAACGTGTTTTAACACTTTCAATACCACAGGCCTGTATAGTGGTATTGGCAAAGAGTGTAGATCCAGATGAGGCGGCTCGTGACGAGCCGTCTCATCAGGGTCTGCACTTTTTGAAAGTAGTTTTCATATGTTTGAGAACAAAACAATACACCCGTTTTCATAATGGACTAGTCTGAAAACAATTTTGTGACGGTTGGATTGGTTGCAAAATTGACATATCAAAATCGATTTCAGTTACTTAGGGGTCAAAGGGTCAACGGTTAAATTGATGAAGATTTGGTCAGTCATTTGACACATATCATGGCAGTTGTATGGAAGCGTCCTGGTGCCAATGCTAAAATATGTTGTATATCCCATCTCCTAATTAGGAGTTAGTATCTCCTAATTAGAACTTTCTATCTGTGTAAGTTGTGAAAATTGACAGAGTACATGCGGAATATAATTCCGCATACACTCTGACAATTCTGTCAACTTTTGACAATATTTACGGAAATGATTGTAACATGTGTAAACGTATTTCATGAAATTACACAGATGTCCGAAGGTACAAAATCACATGGCGTGTCAGATATGTGACGATGACTGGAGAAATGGGACTGATGGGTTTTTGCGACCAGTGTAGATCCAGATCAGCCTGTGCATCCGCACAGTCTGATCCGGATCTACACTGTTCGCCATTCCAACAATGTTGCAGATTGGCGACCAGCTTAGCTCCTGATCAAATAGTTCACTTCCGTATCCTGATAACGATGTATATTGATGGTTAGAAGGATGGCGGGTGTTTCATTGATGGAATGGCGAACAGTGCAGATCCTGATCAGACTGTGCGGATGCACAGGCTGATCTGGATCTACACTGGTCGCAAATAGTCGTGCTCTGTTTTGAGAATGAAGTAGAATTTATTACAGAAACTGAAGCATTTTTTTTATAATTTATAGACCACCTTCTGAGAGTGGTAATTCTTGTTTCCGATAGCTACTCGGGGCGTATTGCATGTGTAACCATCGTAGTCGCTGGACAGCGTGCACATGCAATAGTCTGATCAATGTCCACACTGATCGCTGTTGAATTGTTGAATTCATGACTTTTCTATCGAAATTGATATTTTCTGTAAATGACGTCTGAAGTTGACGAAATTTTGGTAGCAAATGTGGAATTCCCATTTCGCATTTGCTCCGAACATTTTGTTAACTTTCGACGTCACATACAGAAAATATACTAAATGTTGTCAATAGTTTTCATGAGATCTCGCACATCTGCGTACAGTGGAACCTCTCTAAACCGGACACTAAGAAAACACCTGTGATATTATTTCTGATGAGTTTCTCTGTCGGTTATACCAGGTGATAATGTCTGTTCGTTATAGCATAGCACACAACTATGGCCCAGCATGATCAAATGTCTGATTTACAGTGAAACCTCTCTACGCCGGACACCCTGGGGAGGTCTCAGGGTGTCCGGTTTAGAGAGGTTTCACTGCAGATTGTCTCGAATCAGGATTGTACATGCTTATCAGGAACTACATTGGTCAAATAACAAATACGCGTGTGTCATGTTGGGTCACACACGATTACGGAGTACCAAAACACTTTCATAATTACCTCCTTCGCCGTCTCGTTTTCCCAGTTGTGAAAAGTATCTATAGTTAGGCGCCCGTTTTCCTAGTCGTGCCGCGAAGGAATATCTGTCGATCCCGCGCATTAATCTAACTGGAAGTAGTTTCTGGATGGACGATCGCTTCCGTCGTCCCAATTGGCCGATAAATCCCATAGGAGCGCGCATGCGCTTGCCGAGTTGACCAATAAAACCATACGGTGCATGCATCCGTTTCCCCAACTGTCCATGAAATGACATTGGCGTTGTGTATCGCTTCCCGAGTTGTCCGCGAAATCCCAACGGCATCCGCTTTCCTAGTGTTCCGCGGAATCCCATCGGGGTTCTATACCGCTTGCCGAGTTTCCCAAGGAATGCATAGCTATCCATTCTGCCGCGTTTGTCAGCAGCAGTCAGATCGTCCGCTCCGTCATCCAACAGTTCAGGATATCCGAGATCATCCAGTCCGCTCATGTGTAGCTGTTCTTCACCATCATCCCGTTTCCCTAAGTTCCCGAAAAACGAATATCGGTCTACACGGCGTTTCCCTAACATTCCGCGAAATCCATAGTGGTCGATCTGCCCGCGTTTATCTATTTTGTCACTTCCGATTTCAACTGCTTCCGCATCACTTTGCGCAAGCGCAAGGTCATAGAGGGCACCGACGTCGTCAGAGTCACCAAGACGATTTTCAATTTCCTTAAAGTATCTGAATTTATCTATGTCTCCATCGTTCGTTAAGTCTGACGTGTGGAGTAAAGAATTTGGGTTCACGATTTCGGACGTGTCTGTTTCCGTGGCAACTACATTGGCAAGAATCAGGAACAAGAACGAGTATATCCGCATGACAGCTGTCGGTTCGATGGCATTGCCCATTGCTAGACGGTCAACCTGAAATGATAAATAAAGCAACTTTTGTACAAATATGAACTCTTTCAGCTGGTGTATATGACGGGATATGTACTAAACTTCGTACGAATAAAATGTTCGTAGGTGCAAAATTATGATAGTCTGTAAATTTCACATTAACACTGTTTTATTGTAGATAATTATTGGATTTACATTTATTGAGCATAGGCTGCACATGCAGCCTATAGCATAGGCTGCACATGCAGCCTATGCTCAATACATGTAAATCCATCAATTGAAATTTACAGACGATCCTAAATTTGCAATTACGAACATTTTAGTCGTACGAAGTTTAGTGAAACGGGTCCCAGAAGAATCAATATTGATATCTCATCAGTTAAAATATGTATTTTATTGTATAACCATATAATGATTAATGTGGCATTAGAATTACACAAATGTGGTTGGGTTGTGCATGTAAAATAAAGAGTTATCCTTGCCACTTTGCCTATCTAAACACATTCGATCCTACACTTTCCAAGGAATTATGTTGTGATATACCAGGGATTCAGCTGGGGAAAATAAAAAAATCACCACTTCCAAAAAAATAAAACAATTGGCGATAAAAAATTACAATTTTCAAAAAAACATTTTTTCGATTTCTTTTCGAAAATTGTAATTTTTTATCGCCAATTGTAATTTTGTATCGCCAATTGTTTATTTTTATCGCCAATTGCGAAAGTGGCGATCGCCAGCGGAATCCCTGATATACTGCACACCGTCATAGACTGTGAAAATCTGGGGATATAATTTGACAATGCATGGCTACAGGAAATACAATGTTTGAAACATAATGATTTGTACATGTACATGGTAACGTGATATTAGTGTACCACATATGAGACACTCCATGTGAGTGTCTATCTAAGTAGATAACAAACATAAAAGTCGCATTTGCTCTGAAAATTTTATAAACTTTTGACAGACTGGTATCCTATAGCTGTTGAAAATCGCATAATAATGCCCATTTTGTCACACACTGTCGCATTTCAGTAAGTATTTTGTAACTAGGTCATTCTTATATTACTACAGTAAAGCTAGGGTATGCATGTTATACCGGCGCTCTAATAAACTCGAGTTATAAGGAGTCTGTTGCACTATTAAGCTTACTAATCGCATTATGCCTACATTTCGGCTGTTCTACGCATACGTCATATACCCACGTGACCGCAAATGGAAATAACTGTGGTAAGCAAAACAAGGGGAAATTATTCATGCAGTGACGGCTGGAAAACCTGGCTGTCCGGAACATGAAATCCGTAAAAGAACGAAACATACAGACTGTGATTATATATACAGACTGTGCACGATGTTCGCGCTCATCTCGTACCGGCCAAAAACGCGAAATTCTGTCAATAATGAATTCGCGAAATTAAATCATCGTTAATAAAGGCGTCGTTGCGTGACAGACAAATGGCTACTGAGACAGCCATGCTAATCCAGTTGATTCGATCTTAAAGACAGCCTCTCACGCTTATAGCTGAATCGTCAAAACAATATTGTATTTGCTATTTATATTGGATTGTCATAATTTTTCCGGCATGCTAAAAAGAAAGAAGAAATCAACTGAATTATATCGATGGATGATGCATCCCTTAACCATTGGAACCCGAAAGCCCGCTATATCGGTTTATGCAAACAGTGAAGACCCAGATGAGCCGGCTCGTAACGAGCCGTCTCATCAGGATCTGCACTGTTTAAAAGTATTTTTTCTTATTTTTGAGAACAACAAATACCCCCTTTTTATAAATGGAATAGTCTGAAAATCATTTTTCGATGATTGGATTGGTTGCAAAATTAACATATCGCAGCCCATTCCAGTTACTTAGGGGTGAAAGAGTTAAAAACGTTAACGCAATTTCTATACTCATAAACTCAAATACTTAACGAGCTAACATTAAATATTTAGAGCACGCTCCAAATCATTTGAATAACTCTCTAAATCATTTTGAGCTCGCTCTAAATATGTAATGTTAGCTCTCAATATTTAATGCTAGCTCTGATGAGTTGAGTTTATGTAGATTTGGCGTTTCATTAGAGGCCTCACTAGCGGGCTATAGAATGGCAACGTGTATGATGGCCAATACGTGCATGAAGCGATTTCGTATGGAACGCCAAATCTACATAAACTCAAAATAAGTATTGCTAGCATTAATTATTTGAGTGTATGTATATGTTGGTGTTCATGGAACGCTGAAGCTACATACACTCAAATAAGTATTGGTAGCTCTAAATAATGATTCACAATACAATCAATATTTGATGGCATTTCATCAAATAAAAAAGAAATGAGGAGATTGACGTTTTTGTTAATGATAAAAAAGTATTTACCATTAATTATTTTTTAGATTTAATGTGTTTAACCCTTTGAACCCGAAAGCCCGCTATAGCGGTTTATGCCAAAAGTGCAGATCCAGATGAGCCGGCTCGTAACGAGCCGTCTCATCAGGATCTGTACATTTTGCAAGTAATTTTCATATTTCTTAGAACAAAAACACCCCCTTTTCATAAATGGACGAATCTGAAAATCAGTGTGTGACCATTAGATTGGTCGGAACATTAGCATATCACAGTCCATTCCAGTTCCTTAGGGTTGAAAGGGTTAAGGGCCAAAAGTCGCAAGACCCATAATCCCCATTTCTCCAGTCATAGCAACTTTTACCGAAGCATAATGGTGAGCGGGTACCTTTAAGAAAGCGATAACCTCCCTAGTACAATGCATGCGCTTTAGTCCGGCGGCAGTTTGCTTATTGAGTTTGTAGACACGAAAATAACTGATTCCAATCTATAACAATTACTAACTTTGTTGTTGCATTTTCATGGCCTTAAGAATATACAGTCACTCTCTGGAAATGCAGTTTAGTTATACGGCTTTGCTTTCAATAATAAATGTATTGTTGTGCAAATGCATTGCGGTGATGTTCGTATTATTCAAGTTAAACGGACCCAGCGGCTGCATTTGGTCCTGTGTGCAGTGTAATTCTACAAAGCTCACCCTCCCTACTGTTCCTCATAACCAGTAGAGCCACATACTGTTCACCCACACCTTGTGTAACTAACAGAACTCCCTACTGTTCACCCACCCCTAGTGTAACACTAGGGGTTGGTGAACAGTAGGGGGTTCCACACGACATATGCTGCATCTGTTGTTATACAGTTTCACGCGGACATGTTCTGCTTACTGATGATTGCCTCTACTTTTGTTTCACAAAAATGTATCCATGCAGCACATGCTTTCGATTAATCCCCGGCGGTCTGGGAATCCCTGATTGACGTTTACAATTAACTCACAGAAACATCTTGCGACGTGTACCAGTATGATGTCACAACTTCAAGCAGGAAATAGCATTCTCGCCATGTTAGTTTGCCTTCAGCTGAGGTTTTGCTCAGTTTAGTTAGGCTCCTATAGACGGGTATTTACCCAATGTAGTTAGTACCTTAGTACAGTGCAACCTCTCTACAACAGCCACCCATGGGAAGACGCAAAAATGGCTGTTGTAGAGAGGTGGCTGTTGTAGGGAGGTTCATGCTGAATTAAATTGTGTCGTCTGCTGTTTATTTATTTTCTTCGATAATTCCCATCAAATACATGCTTCGACAGCATTTTAGAATCATTTCCAATGGAAATGATTCTAAAGTGCTGTCAAAACAAGTTTTTATTGAGAAAGAATGGAAAAGCAACATCCGACGACAATTTTCGTGCTCAGCAGTCTAATGGTCACATATAAAGATATAAAATAGTGGCTGTTACAGAAAGGGTGTTGCTGTAGAGAGGTGGCCGTTCGGGGAGGTTCGACTATACATGGCATCTGGGTTCCAAGAATACATAATGTATTATTGGCACCAAGATGCCATGTACTCGAGAACTAGCTACTCCGTGTTCTAATAATAATACTAAGAATGTATTTTAGGACCCCGGTGGCATGCTCATAAAATCTAGTCGGGTAAAGGATCTCAATAACATTTATAATGATATTTGTAGCTCACTTATCGAAGCAAAAATGACCTTCGCCCACAATTGGATTGTGATGACGCTGACATGGGGCCGTGCTTACAAAACCCTCCGAGCACATTCTGTGACTTTGAACTGGAAATCACGTATTTTGTTCGGCGTGTACTGAGCACAGTTCAGCCTCGACAAATATACTTACTTGAGTCAGTGCCTAGTACGTGCTCATAATATGTATAGCTAATGACACTGGTGCCATAATAGTCAGTGCTCCAGATAAGGCGCGTATTTGCTTAAATACCCAATTAAAATTGCCAAAAAACCCAATTGAAATCAGAAGTAGTGAGTATCAAAAAGCAATTAAAAATTTGTGGTATCTTTATTATGCTATAGAAAACAATAAACAGACCACAAATATAGCATATTTTTCTCTTATTTTTCCATCAAACACATTTTGGTATTTCATTAGAATTGTCTCCAAGGAGACAATTCTAATGAAATACCAAGACATGATTTTATTTTACGCAATTCAAATGTTGAAATACCCAATTGCTTCAGAAATGATGGAGTGACAATAATCAATTACTAATTCCTTATCTGGAGTCCTGTAATAGTGGTAAGACAACTTGTGTCATTCTGCAATCAAGGCGTACCAAAATTGTATGCTAACACAAGATATCTGACGTATACAGTAGTTAGATATTATGGAGCTCCACAGGGGAGTAGAATTCTTTTTTTTTATTAATTCGTTCCCACGAAATAACAATTCCTTTCCTCAATTTAACAGTTTGTTCCCACGAATTAACAATTAGTTCCCTCAATTTAACAATTCGTTCCCTCGAATTAACAATTCGTTCCCACGACATAACAATTCGTTCCCGAACGAATTGTTAAATTGAGGGAACGAATTGTCATTTCGTGGGACCGAATTAATAAAAAAAATCCATTCAGTTAGTAAAATTGTTATGATAAGAGTGGCGGTATTAATATAGGTATGAATGTACGTAAAAACGTGCAGTGCAAAATGATAATGTCTGAATATTGAAATTCTACAGAGGCATACAATCAATGTGTATGATCACGTGGTTACAACAACAACAACAACAAGTACTGAAACTTCCAAAAGCCCTCCGATTCAAAGTACGTATTATATTATTGTGTCCTTATTATGTAACGGATTTTGATGAAATATGGCGCAACAAACGCGTCTTGTTAAGCTGCATTTTAGTGGTATCTGTACTTTGGCCCAAACTGCTGTCGTTTTTGAGAATAATCGATTTCCGTGTCTACCGACACGGAAATCGATTCTTCGCAAAAAACGACATAGGTCTGTGCCGAACTCCCGGGACCACCAAATGTAGCTCATGAAGACGCGTTGGTTGCGCCATATTTCATCAAAATCCGTTACATATTAAGGAAACGATCAAATAATACTTACTTTGGAGTGGGCGGGCTTTCAACACTTTCAGCCATTGTTTGTTGTTATTGTAACCACGTGATCATGCACCTTGGCAATGGCGGTTATGCATATGCTATCATAACAGCAAACCTTATTCATTGAGCGAGATGTTTATTTAGCTATATGTTTCAAATGAAAATATTAAACGCTTTTTTGCACATCAGTCTAGTTAGAAAACGTCCATGTCACCTAACAGGTATAAATGTATGCGAATGGCGCGCGTTCGGAAATGATGCGCTCGTAAAGGAAATAGCACTGTTCTTACATTAATGACGCGGAAATGGCAAACCATATAGAAAAACGAGATAGTGAACCAATTATTGTATGCGACATGTTCTGTGAAAACCCGGCGCATTGTTTATGCGATAAGTGTAACCATTATGTCATCTATGCAGTGTGATACGGGCATACATTATTCGTTCTGCTTTGAAAAAACACTCCCGATGCGAAATCATTAGATCAGTGTGTATTCAGTACCGTTCCGGCTGCTCACAAGATAAATTGTTAAAATCTTGCTAAGCCATTTTATGCCGTGACTGGTCATATATGAGACACGCCATGTGATGTTGTACCTTCGGACATCTGCGTAATTTCATTAAATACGTTTACAAAATTTACAATATTTTCCGTAAATGGCGTCGAAAGTTGACCACATTTTCAGAGTACATGCGGAATCATATTCCGCATGTACTCTGAATATTTTGTCAACTTTTGACTTTGTTTATGAAAAATATTGTAAATTTTGTAAACGTATTTAATGAATTTACGCAGATGTCCGAAGGTACAAAATCGTATGGCGTGTCTCATATGATTGTTAAATTACAGACACTAGTGAATAGGACAGCCAATCAATCGACAGACAATATGGAATATGATAAACTCCTACTGCTTCGTGGACGTGTTCCGAATGATGTATAAACATGATAAATATGAAAAGTCATGCAGAGCATGATGTTATTAGCCGATCAAATCAGGGTTCAATATATGTCCGCATTTTATTAGTTATGAGTCTCGGGGGGGGGGGGGGGGGGTGGGGGGGGGGGGGGGGGGGGGGGGGGGGGGGGATGAATGAGCAAATGAGTATTGATGTTTAACGGCCTATCAACAGCTAATGTCATTTAAGGCCGGGCCAACGGGTTGTACTATCCCGCATTAAACGGGTCCACGTTGAGGAAAATTCCCAAAATCAGAACTCAATATTTCCATGCCACACCAGTCACTTTAGTAGCTCGGCCCCAAAGTAATATGATTTGCCATAAGTGTATTACTTCTTAATGGAGCATAACAGGTTTGTCACTTGTTTATCCCTTGTTTATCGATTGAAATGGTTTAAATCGACTCGAAGCTTACGTTCAACGGCCGCAAAAACTCGATTGAACTGCACGCCTTCCATTGATTTAAATACGCAGCGCGTTTAAATAGTCAATTACGTTTTTTTAATGTGCGCACTGGTCATTTAAAAAGGGGCCCATCCGTGATTTTTTACGCGATGTCGGGCGCAAGACAATCAATAATTTGCGGCATTGACAATAATTAAGGGGGATCGCCGCAAATGCGCGTGCTGGATACATCCCTGCCATCCCTGCATGATACGTAAACAAATCAAAGTTCGCTATGAAGGGCAATTCTTCGTTTTGATTGGTGGAAAATTTTGTGAATATTAACTAGCGTCAAATGACGCGCGATCCAATGGGATAAACCCGAGATGCTGGGGTTGCTAGTCGGAGGAGATTTTGAGCAGAGGTCGATTATAAATTAGCCGAATAAACACATCTTACGCGATTATACGTGGCTGAAACTTGTTCTGTTTAATAAATAAAAGCTTTAAATTAGCCCAATAATCGGCGTATGTTGGCGTATATGGCCATTAGAGCTAACTATGGACTTCAACAACAACAACTTCCGGGTTCAATCTCTTCCGGCGTTCAGCTCATTACGTATTTAAAATTGTGTTATTTGGCTGTATTTAAAGTTTTAAACGGAGGTAATTGCCAAAAATGCAAACTTTATCGGTTGATGCAATTTGGAAGTGATACAGCAAAATTCGCGTTCGTAGATTACCGAATAGCGGAGAAAAGGGTTGCTACAAACTTTTTCAGAATTCGATGGATGACCAATATATTAGCCGATCTATAAATAGATCGGCTAATAATAAAGCGCCTTGCCAAGTGGAGGCATTTAAATACGAGTATGTGTGTGTCCTATTTATATTAGCTCGCCCTATCACCTTAAGCCTAGTTTCAACAGCGAATGCGTACATGTACGTAGTTAGTATCCGCGCAATGTAAAGTATGGGTGGTACCAAATTTATATAATGTATTAGTTGCGGGCAGTAACTTTGCAAAACTCCCGTGTTACGGGAGTTTTGCAGAGTTACTGCCCGCAACTAATAATGTATATAATATAACGTATACTTTAATGCTTTTAATTCTTGAGATGCGCAAGCAAGTCTTGGTCTGCACCTGTTTTGTGGACGATAAAGCCGATGTAACAGATCGTGGAACAAACTGTTTACAAATCATTACTTTAAAACTAATAGCCGGCACCAGTTCATGAACATACCCATGAAATATAGTATTGTATTGGCATAGTTGCAATCACAAGTGACTGAAAGACATCGCCTGTCAGTATCGTTTATAGTATAAGTTAATTAATTTATATTAAAAACTAGATATTTTGTTCTGGTACCTGTGGACGGAATCCTGGTCACTTTCGTGATATCTATCTTCATAAATGGGAATCTATGTTTGATCCATGAACACACGCCTAAAACATAGTAGTTTTTTCATCTATCTTCATGAATCGGATTATATAGTTAGTTCACGGACACGTACATGATATATAGTCTGCTTTTCGCATCTAATCGTGTCACGTTCGTGAAATCTATCTTCATGAATGGTATTCTAAATTTGTTTAGGGGCTCGCCGACGTTAGACACTTTCTGGCACGTTCGTCTTCGCGCCAAATCTCCAAATTGGCGCTAATGTCTACTTCAATAACTGCATTGTGGATGCACTTACGGTAAACAAGGCGTGTCTAATGTTGCCTGAAAGCATAACAATATCTGCTAGTGTCTTTGAAAGCGTGTCTTATCTCATACGGCATTCAATGACAATTACAGCGAAACCTCTCCAATCTGGACACCCTACAACCTTCCAGGGTGTCGAGTTTGGAGAGGTTGCGCTGTAATACAATGATACAAGCGCTCCAATACATTATGTGCGTATTTTGCAATCATGAACGGCCGTTTTATCATATATGAATGACGCAGAAACACGTAAATTGCAACCAAGCGCATTAAGGTTACACTCGTCTCCCATCTATATAGGGTCTACTGCATTTGTCAATCAATTATATTGTATACAGTCAGGGATGGGCTAGAGGTCGTGGGTTCAATCCCCGCCCGAGGCATGAATAATACGTTCATAGTATTTACATCCAACGAATGAAACTTGAAACCGAGGTCCCGTCTCTATATGTTAAAGCCATTAACTTTCTTTTCTTTCTATACATTTATGGTGGTATTGTTGGCCTTGGTTCTAGAAGTACTGCCCTTCTCGCATCGCATGTTTATGCCGACGTCGAGTTCATACAAATACGCGTCGTTGGGCGTGGACACAATGTTCAGAACAGAGGCCCGTTTCACTAAACTTCGTACGACTAAAATGTTCGTAAGTACAAATTTAGGATCGTGTGAAAATTTCATTTGATGGGTTTACATTTATTGAGCATAGGCTGCAGCCTATGCTCAATAAATGTAAATCCAATAATTGTTTACAAGACAACATTGTTAATGTGAAATTTACAGACTTTCATAATTTTGCACTTACGAACATTTTAGTCTTACGAAGTTTAGTGAAACGGCCCCCGGATTAATACATTCTAAATTCCGCATGAGCTCGGAATTTATTGTCAATTTCCACCTAGTTTATTGAAAACTTTTATTATTTTACAAATCAATATCGGGTAAATATGACGAAGCGGCAGTGGAGATAAGGCCAGAACCGAGGTCCAATAATAATTATGATGATGAGATTAATATCACATGGCAGGAGACAAAAACACACCTGAAAATAATGTTGAAGTTATGAATCCATGGACCAGGAGACGTGTCGTAGTGTTTGGCTATACACTGTACATGTACATATACAGTGGAACCTCTCTAAGCCGGACACAGATACATGTTAGTTGTACTTTGTTGATACGTTGAATTACCATTACCGCTATTGATAATGTTTGTCCATGAACGCCAAGCATGCATGGGTGTCGTGAAGTAGTCATATGTCTGTTTTACAGTGGAACCTCTCTAAACCGGACACCCTGGGAACCTCCCAGGGTGCCCGGTTTAGAGAGGTTCCATTGTCTTCGTACAAAAGCTGTGTAGTTAGAGATGCTGTGTTGATTTAAGAGATTGTTCTAGAGTGATTGCAATATAAAGGATGAAAGTCCATCGATTTGAACTCCGTTGTATATAACGTCGAACTGTGCGTATTCTGTTGAACTATGACGGCGATTAATTATACACGTCAAGTATTTGACTGCAAACTTAAATATCATGTTCAAAATGCGTTTCGTTTCAATCGAAGATACAGGTTGTGGTATTGGCAATCCGACTAACAAATGAATGAGTGGTAGTAAAACTGAAATTCATATGTATATGTTTATAGTTGTCGTGGCGGCCATTTTCTTGGATCCTTTGTACGGAGGGAGCACCGCAGGCGACGTAGCATTTATTTTTTTATTAATTCGTTCCCACGAAGTAACAATTCGTTCCCTCAATTTAACAATTCGTTCCCACGAAATAACAATTCGTTCCCACGGGAACGGATTGTTAATTCGTGGGAACGAATTGTCATTTCGTGGGAACGAATTGTTATTTCGTGGGAACGAATTGTTAATTCGAGGGAACGAATTGTTAAATTGAGGGAACGAATTGTCGTGGGAACGAATTGTTAATTCGAGGGAACAAATTGTTATATCGTGGGAACGAATTGTTAATTCGAGGGAACGAATTGTTATTTCGTGGGAACGAATGCCCTGCTAGGTAGATGAGCGCAATTAAACACACCAAAGTCTTCGACTTCGTGTCCGGTTTAGAGAAGTTACACTGTATATATATATTACGTATCTCGGGAAATACATAATGTGCTATAAAAAATGTCACATCGGCATTTGTCCTCGAGGTAAATAAATAAAGCATTGGTAACCATAACAACATACCATGTGATTGTATACGTGTTATCAGTTATCAGTCACAATAAAATACATAATGTAACGCTATGTGTAGATATACTCTTCCGAATATAGCGTTAACATCGTGTGGATACAATACTCGGCTCTCTATAAATATTCTAAAACGGACCATTTTATACCAATTTTATACACAATTGAACGGATTGTCTGCCCTTGGTTACCAATTATCGAATAACAAAGTGTTAATATCAGATTAGACAATATGAGGTTGTGACTGGTAACATCGGTCTTATGGGTTTTGCGACCAGTGCAGATCCAGATCAGACTGTGCATCCGCACAGTCTGATCAGGATCTGCACTGTTCGCGACAAATTCAACCAACAAATCACCGGTATTACTTCCAACAAGAAATTATATCGTTACCAGGCAACGGGAGTGTGTTATTGGATCAGGAGCTACAGGGGTCACGGATTCCATAAGCCCCATTTCTCCAGTCAGGGTCACAGCTAACGTCGTTAAGTGTAACGCTGGGGGATAAGTTGCAACGCAGACACGATATGTGCAGATGGTTTTATAACTAGCCTCGAGTTTCCCCCCAATAAAACAATATTAAATTGTGAACAGACACAGAAATGTGTGGCTTATATATATGTGGCCTCTTTAGTCCAAGGTCAGACATTGGTTACTGCGAGTCCCACATACATATGTGGCTGTGACTGGAGAAATTCACTTATCGGATTTGTGTCCAGTGTAGCTCCTGATCATTCACGTAAGCTGATAACGATCTGTATTGCTTTTAGAAGCTTGACGGGTGTTTCATTGATGGAATGGCGAACATTGTAGATCCTGATCAGACTTTGGACATACACTGGTCGCAAACCCAATTAGCCCCATTTTCTCCAGTCACGGCCACATATACATGTACATATTTTGTCATTTAGTCTGAACCATATATTGAATAACAAACGATATAATATAAACCAAAATTCACGATATTATTTGATCAATTCCAATGACTTTGTGTTTTAGTTACACCATATACGAATATAGTACATTTAATTTGGTAATTCATGTCTGAACCAGGGGAAAAACATTGTGAAATATAACGCATTTGTGTTGAGAAATGATATTATTATACGACCTACATGTATATTTATAGTTCGCCCGACTTTCTAAGCCAATTGCTGGCCAGTATCCAGCTCCACTTATTTAACATATTGCAAGATTTAACCCCAATAAGTTTTATAGTTATACCAGCTTTAATGTTTAACTGACCGGGTATGGAAGGTGTTCGAGCTAATTCACATCCTTAACCCTTTGAACCCGAAAGCCCGCTATAGCGGATTATGCAAACAGTTCAGATCCAGATGAGCCGGCTCGTAACGAGCGTCTCATCAGGATCTGCACTTTTTGAAAGTAATTTTCATATTTTTGAGAACAAAATATACCCCTTTTCATAAATAGACTAGTCTGAAAACCATTTTATGACGGTTGGATTGGTTGCAAAATTAACATATCAATATCCATTCCAGTTACTTAGGAGTGAAAGGGTTAAATATAAGACGAATGAATGAATGAATGAATGAATGAATGAATGAATTTAACTGAAAAGAAGTGGAAAATCAATACTCGGATGGGAGATGCATATTACAACTTGGCTAAACTATAAATATGTTATTATTCACATATTGGATGTGTAATGAACTAAATACTGCGGTCGCTAGCGTTCATTCACATTTAATTCCTTAAACGTCCAATATGTGAACAATAACTTATGTATATATTCGTATATACATGTATATAAGAATAGGTTTTCCTTCTAGATACAATTACATTAGAAATCACAGATTGCACAAAAACTAGCATTGGCAACGCTACTAATTTTTAAATATAACAAAAAAATTTGTTACCACTGTCAATTGTGTTATGATACAAGGTTGTGCCCGACCTAGGAAAAGTAGCTGTAATTCAATATTCTTTGCCTAATTATGTCCTAACTATGTTATGTTAGCAAGATAACAATAATTCTCAAATGAACATGAGCACTTTCCGCCAAAATATTCACATTATCGTTAATAATATCGCGGAATTTGTTATAATACGACCAAAGTTAGACGCCTTGTTCAGAAATATAAAGGTATACCGATGAAAGCCGAAACACGCCGAATGCCTGTGATTTAGAGATGTTCCACTGTTATGTACATGTATAAATTATGCACAGTTAATGTTGTTGCGCTTTATTGCTATATTATACACATCCGCTGCTACGATACAGCCATAATACTTTAAAGTACATGTTTATGCGTGTTGATCGTTATTTCCACAATACATTATACAATCGGCTCATACTATAGCACGGAAAGTGTCACTCAGAGCGCACGTCGTTTTTTCGTTATATTTTCGTATTTTGTTGTTTGTATATTTGACACACCAGCTCTTACAACCCTGAAATTGTCACTTAGACCGCATGCTACACTCTATTCCGTTGTCTCTAGAGAGCTACAGATGAGCGGTCGTGTACGTATATTGACGTAAATTGCCAGAATGTTTGAATGGACCAATGAATTACCAACAACGTAGGTGGTATTTGGAATCACGTGCTGCCGAGTTAGATTGCTGTATAGCAATATGTGACATAGAGGGACTTATAGGGGTTGTTGACCAATGTACCGTCGGCGCAACTGGTACACGAATTCAGCCTGACAGTTGCAGTTTGTCGTTAAAGGTGTCATGGACGTGTCGCCAACACAATTGCGAATAGTGTATGCCCTGATCAGACTGCCCGAATGCGCAGGCTGATCAGGGCTTACACTGTTCTCAAACGACGTATGCCACATCTATATCGTCTATAACAGACAGGGAGAAAGGTTCACTTATTGTCTTAGCGTTCAGTGTAGACCCAGATCAGGATCCGCGAAGTTAAGTCAGGGTAAGCATGGTAAACCGTACTCGCTTCTCCGGCATCGATCATTTATAGGCACGTGCTAATAACGGACATCGCAGAAACACAACAATCTTCTTGAATACACTGACACATTAGCCAACACAATACACTGATCGAAAACTCAACGAGTCCATGTGTGTGATGACGCGATCTTGTGGATAAACATGTTTGATTCGGAAGCTCTTTGTGTTATACATGTAAGTGGTAATTTAGGTGATAACACTTACTAATGCTTTCCGTGCAGTGGTTTCGGCCACGTTGTATGGAGAACAGTACAGTGCTGATAGTTACCATGGTTACATGCCGCTAAATTTAATTAAAGTGGATAGTTTTCAGAAACAAAGCATGTTTGGAAAGTGAATTCATATAAACCCCTTCACCTTCATCTATTTCAATACTAGTTTGACCATAATGCGTGGCTATTGGCAGATTGTGCTTTTATGTTCGCATGCACCGAACGACGTCTAACCACTCAATGTCACGATTCACGATCACAGAGGACATATCTTCACCGTGTAGGGCAACTGCTGTCAAGTTTGGACACCCAATAGCAAGGTCACTGAAGACATACGTTCATTCATTGTATTATCAAAGCTGCCAGCGTTGGTATTAGTTTCGTGACAACGATGCACTTGTTACTATTTGAACATGCTCTGAACCGTTTGTCAACTGTTCCGAATCCCCAGCTGTGTCTGTTTGTTTGTTGTTCGATTTAAGGGTCCCAATTGTCTCTTAGACCTTGAATACCCGCGGACCAAGCCGCTATATGGCACATCTGGGTATAACCAGCTGGTAGAATGGGAAATACAATTGTAGTTCATAATACTTCAGTGCCGGGATCGAGGATCGAACCCGGCCCGCCGGAGTGACAGTCGGAATTCATAACCTCTCGGCTATAGTTGCACTTTCTGTCCCCAGCCACATGCAAAGACAATTGAATGAGACGACTGTTCAAAGATCGGTGTGTGCAATTTGAAACCGTGAGAAATTGGGCTGATAGTCTTTGCGAACCAGTGTAGACCCAGATCAGCCTGCGCGGATGCGCAGGCTGATCTGTGTCTGCACTGTTCGCCATTCAGTAAGTGAAACACCCGCCAATATTCTAATGAAAAGTCATGTAGAGCATGATGTTATTAGTCGATCAAATCAGGGTTCAATATATGTCCACATTTTAGTAGTTACGGAATCACAGGGAAAAGTGAGAGAAGTGTTGATTTCCTCCCCAACCAAATTCTCAAGAAAAAAATTTGAATTCTATTAGAAAAATTGGGGCCCCGAAAAAAATATTAATAGGAAATAAAATTTGATGTAGAAAAAAAATTGATTAATTTTTTAAAAAAATTGAAGAAAAAAAAATAAACATTTGGAAAAAAAATTTGAAACAAAATAAACATCATCCTATATTTATCGATATTTTTAGTTAACACGGAGCTACGGTCATGATATTAGTTAGGCATGCAGAAACATATTTTTAGCAAAGGGATATCCCATTCACCAGTCCAGTCGAATACAAATCTTACTTAACAAAGTGACCATTAATTAACGTACTCAACAAAATGTACCAGTCGAATTGACGTCATGCGTATTCAGGCACATGACCAGATTGGCCTTGATAACGTTGTCAATTGTTTATCCCTTGTGTATCGATTTAAATGGTTTAAATCGACTCGAAGCTTACGTTCAACGGCCGCACAAACTCGATTGAACTGCACGCCTTCCAATGATTTAAATACGCAGCGCGTTTAAATAGTCAATTACGTTTTTTTAATGTGCGCACTGGTCATTTAAAAAGGGGCCCATCCGTGATTTTTTGCGCGATGTCGGGCGCAAGACAATCAATAATTTGCGGCATTGACAATAATTAAAGGGGATTGCCGCAATCGCGCGTGCTGGATGCATCCCTGCCATCCCTGCATGATACGTAAACAAATCAAAGTTCGCTATGAAGGGCAATTCTTCATTTTGATTGGTGGAAAATTTTGTGAATATTAACTAGCGTCAAATGACGTCAAATACGCGATCCAATGGGATAAACCCGAGATGCTGGGGTTGCTAGTCGGAGGAGATTTTGAGCAGAGGTCGATTATAAATTAGCCGAATAAACACATTTTACGCGATTATACGTGGCTGAAACTTGTTCTGTTTAATAAATAAAAGCTTTAAATTAGCCCAATAATCGGCGTATGTTGGCGTATATGGCCATGAGAGCCAACTATGGACTTCAACAACAACAACTTCCGGGTTGAATCTCTTCCGGCGTTCAGCTCATTACGTATTCAAAATTGTGTTATTTGGCTATATTTAAGGTTTTAAACGGAGACAATTGCCAAAAATGCAAACTTTATCGGTTGATGCAATTTGGAAGTGATACAGCAAAATTCGCGTTCGTAGATTACCGAATAGCGGAGAAAAGGGTTGCTACAAACTTTTTTTCAGAATTCGATGGATGACCAATATATTAGCCGATCTATAAATAGATCGGCTAATAATAAAGCAGCATATACCATTATGAGGATGTAGTATTTCACTTACAAATCAGACGTCAACTGGCGACAAAGGACATAAGCCCCATCTCTCGTGTCACGGTGCCACTCGGGTTACAAGAAGCATCGTTAGACGATAACGATGTTGAAACAGCGCCCGACTGACGTAGATGAACGACCGTGTGACACTTCCTGTCCATAACATGCGCGTGTAGATAGTCCATTTCACTTCAAGGCACAGTGACGCGTTGATATTTAAGATATTAAACAATGGAGTACCTAGGGCGAGGTGGGGCGCACATGATGCGAACGCACCCCCTAAAATTTGAACAGGTGTGTATTTTTACTTTAACTTACAATTATCTTAGGAGGGAGGTAACTGCAATGTATGTTCAAACTATATATTTAAAATAATTATAATCTGGAGAATTGGATGTAGAAATAATGTTTTCTTCGGGAGAGGATGCTGCTGCACCTTTTGTCAAACGTTATCTACAATTTGCACCCACCTCGGCAAGAACCTGGCTGGCTACACCACTGTTCAATATGTGTGTTTTTAGCCCAATACCCTGCAAATGACATAGATCAGTAAATTGCACCATATAATATGAAATGAAATTCCAAATGTTTGCGTGACATTGAGGAAGATACTATCAGTCCGAAGCTGTTGTAAACGGGGTTGTTAATTTGTTTATGCAGTTTCTTTACACAAGTATCAGTAAGGAAAAGGTGCGAAATATAATGATCTGTTGTTGTTATAATGATTATATTATAGCACACTTAGAAAGAAGTTTCCATAATTGGTATTACCGTACATAGTTTAAATATATGAACTTAAATTAAATTAAATTAAATTAGTAACACTATATATTTTAACTGTTTGGGTGACTCATGGGTGCAATTGGGTGCATTAATGTGATGCAAATCTGCAATTACGTTTCGTCACGTTCTGTACATATCTTTGCACGGCGCCCCGAAGGGGACATGGATTTTTTTTATTAATTCGTTCCCACGAAATAAAAATTCGTTCCCTCGAATTAACAATTCGTTGCCACGATATAACAATTCGTTTCCACGAATTAACAATTCATTTCCGTAGGAACGAATTGTTATTTTATGGGAACGAATTGTTAAATTGAGGGAACGAATTGTTAATTTGTGGGAACTAATTGTTATTTCATGGGAACGAATTGTTAAATTGAGGGAACGAATTGTTATTTCGTGGGAACGAATTAATAAAATAAAAATAATTCTACGTCTCCGTATCTTTGACATAGTGCCTTATAAACAGTGGCCATATGGAATCGTATATTCCAATATATGAGAGTATTAGTGAGTCTAGTATTAGTTTACATATGTTGGAATTGAGCAGGGCTGTACTTAACGGAATTTCGTCAAATAAAGAATACTGAGGGTTTATTTTCGAATATGTCATTATATTATATGAAGGGGTCGGTGGAATAAGGGGGCTAACTCCCTCATGGAGTTAGCCCCCTTCTTCCACTGACCCATTCATTTATATACGTCGCTGTATGGGTGTTGCGACCATTGTAGATCCAGATCAGCCTGTGCATCCGCACAGTCTGATCAAGATCTGCACTCGCCATTACACCAATGAAACACCGTCGTGTTTCTACACGCACTGTATATTATTATCAAGCTACATGAGTGTGCTATTTTACCAGGAGCTACACTGGTCACACATCGCATAAACCCAGTTTCTTTAAACTTTATTTATTTTACAACGATCACAAACAAGCGCGATAGCACTTAAACTTATACATATGAATGCGTCGATGCGGTCATTAACGTGGGAGGAAATCGGAGTACCCGGAGGAAACCCACTTGTCCGATCTAATGCCCAGTGTGTCCGATGTAGAGAGGTTATCTGCACATGTATGACCTCATTCAATGAGATTACCATGAGTTCTGGCATTATCAGATTTCACGGTGTTATACGTACATACTATCTGTGACAAATCTTAATATAAGGTCGGAACTTGAGAAAAAGGGCGTATGGGTTTGGCGACCAGTGTAGATCCAGATCAGCCTGTGCATCCGCACAGGCTGATCAGGACCTGCACTGTGCGCCATTCATTTAATGAAACACCCGTTCTGTTCAATATAGATCGTTATCAGGCTACAGGAGTGTGCTACAGGTCCTACACTTGTCACAAATCCCATAAGCCTCATTTCTCCACTCACAGGCACATACAAGGTCGGAACTGGCCGCTCTTAATGAGATAAAAAAATAAGTAAATTTAAAGTTCATTGACGTATATATACAATCCACCAATCAGAAAACGGAGATTGGCAGTGCGTGGTAACACGTCAAGCGATGACCTAGAATAAATTTGGAGTTAATCCATAGATATCTCCAGATATGACGGGGCTAACGGAATTATAAAATCACGTGACGGTAGAAATGGGCATTACAGATATTCGAAAGCAACGGTCAACGACTGCATGCACATGTACAGTTGGGTCCGATGCAACGTACTATTAATGTTGTGAGCATTTTCTTCTAGTATTGCCGGTTGACAAAATAGATTATAAATGTGTATAATACAGGGGCATTTTTCACGAAACTTCGTACGACTAACATGTTCGTTAGTGAAAATTTAGGATCGTCTGGAAATTTCAATTGATGGATATACATTTATTGAGCATAGGCTGCATATGCAGCCTATGCTCAATAAATGTAAATCCAATAATTGTTTACAAGAAAACGGTGTTAATGTGGAATTTACAGACTATCATAAGTTTGCACTTACGAACATTTTAGTCTTACGAAGTTTAGTGAAACGGGCCCCATGTATATAGCTCCTGATCAGTTAAGTGTTCCACACCGTTGTATTAGAGGTTTGCCGTTAATTGCTCTGCGACTGTGATGGTGTTCTACGGCTACCCGTCAGTACACAGGAGTTTTATAGTATTATGGACTGCTATCTCAGTCTGCCGTTGACTCTGCATGCTGTGTAGAACCCCCTATTGTTCACCCTCCCCTATTGTTACCCAGGTAATAGGGGAGGGTAACAATATCTGAGGACTGTATATTTGTAGAACCCCCTATCGTTCACCCTCCCCTAGTGTTACCCCTCTGTAAGTTCGTCCATTCAGTTCTTGTGAGTGTCCGACAACAAAAGTTGCCGACCAAAACAGATGACGAAATATTGTATCGGATGTTTGGAGTTCGATATCGAGAACATTTACATGCCGATATCACCATTGTATGCCGATATCACCATTCTGGTCGTCTATAAAACATGTTTTTATGACGGGTAACAAAAGGGGAGGGTGAAAAATAAAGGAGGACTGTCGAATTTGTAGAACGACCAATTATTCACCCTCCACTATTGTTACCCGTCATAAAAATCATGTTTTATAGACGACCAGAATAGTGAATAACCGAACTGAATGGGCGAACTTACAGAGGGGTTACAATAAGGGAGGGTGAACAATATAGGGTTATACAATGCTGTCCTGCTGCTATGATGTCATGTTGACGTCACACGTCATGTTTGTCGCCAACATAACAGGTTGAAAATCGGATCAGCTCCTTCCATATATACTACTGCATATTTACCATAACCATGAAGCAATAATTCCAGCACAAAAACATTTACACAATTCCCTAACATTAGATTGGCCCGTAGCAAGTCTCTGTCCAAAATTTATATCCCGGTAAACTCCCATGCCGAACTACTTTCCGTAACCGTGAGGCGCAGTTAAAATAATTCTTAAGAAAACGGAAAATAAACACATTTTCTTGATGAATGTATTTCAAATGCTGGAATTATAGGGAATGAATGGCCTTTTTGTGAAATTTATCGGGGATATAAACTTGGAAAAGTCGCGGGAATACTGGACGAGGCCTTCCGGCCTTCGTCCAGTATTCCCGCGACTTTTCCAAGTTTATACCCCGATAAATTCCACAAAAAGGCCATTCATTCCTATAGTATATCAAAGAATGTCGTACGGCAGTATGCGCCGAAGACAAACTACTTAGAAAGTAACGTATGGAATTCGAGACAAGTTTCTTCATTTAAAACTTTGTGGTTTCTTGCCATTTACATATTTGAGAATCTTCCAGGACACTGGGTCACATGGTTGCGAGTTGTGTCAGTAGTTTATCCATGCTGATCCAAAAGATACCACGAATCTATATTGGTACAACATAGACGAGACTTTCAGTAAATATGTGCCACTGTCTGAGAAATTGTACCTTACAACAATTACACATTTTGGGCATCTTGTACGTTGTAATTGGTTTGTCGAGAACAATAATGATACTGTGAAACCTCTCTAAAACGGATACCTTAGGAGGTCACGCTCACCCCATTGCGAAGAAAAAAGTGAAAGTGAAAGGATTTAACGTCCCACTAACAGCTAATGGCATATGGAGACGGGACCACCGTTTAAAGTGTCATCCGACAGACCAGTGGGATGGAAATACTGTGAAAGAATGTTTTGATGCTCTAGGCGAGGTTTGAACCCGCAACCTCCGGATTGGAAGTTAGGTATATCTCACCCCCTAGGCCACAACCCATCCCGCCATTGCGAAGAACTGTAATCGGTTTGTAGAGGACGTTACAACAACTACTGTCACTGAATGGCGAACAGCGTATGCCCTGATCAGACTGCGCGTTTGCGCAGTCTGATCTGTGCATACGCTGGTCGCAGACGCCGCAAGGTACTGTTTCTCAGCCAACGTCCGTATATTACAGAAATACAAACTATAAAGAAATGATTGACAGTTTACGCAGCTATCACAGACGCACGCAGCTTCATAGTGCGACAGAAGCCATACGATGCGTCAATGATTCTCAGTCTATTGCAAACGTGCAAATCTTATTGTCAAATATAGAAGCAAAAATCATATTGAGACGTTCATATTGCGAGTTATTTGATTCTGGTTTAACGGAACTCGGCTCATATATCATTTCACATTATTCTATGTCTCTTTTTATTAGGTGCATTCACAGATATGTTTTTGCGAAAAACTTTGCAAGAGCAAAATGCAGATTTATTTACTGCATGACCATATTGATAAGTCATAGTGAATTTGATCAGTTGAAGTACTATTCGTCACACACTTAACTGACCATGTCATCTCGTCAGGATCTGCACTGTTGGTGGGATATGTGTTTTATACATTCTTAAAAAATCACCAATTTGTTGTTTTATAAACAGCTGTAACAATGTTAGATAAAGGGTACAATATTCATAAGCTAACGGCACAAGTATCCACATTAAGTGTGACGTATACAGTGAAACCTCTCAGAGGCGGCTACCCAGAAAACCGCCATGTGTTGTTAATTGCAATTATCATTAAACTCGTCTGTTCATGATCGCAATGTGCCTTTAAGCGCTCGCATGCTTGAACTACAATGTAACATCTCTAATTTGAATACCCTTTGTACTTCCCAGCATGTCCGGTTTAGAGCTTTTCTACAGTATTTCAGGAATATGATGGATGTGAGATATGCGTTTGATAATCGTGAACACGCCTGTCACCGTAGATGAGCACGCCACGTGATTGTGTACCTTCGGAGATCTGCGTAATTTCATTAAATACGTTTACAAAATTTACAATATTTTTCATAAATAAACACAAAAGTTGACAACATTTTCAGAGTACATGCTGAATATAATTCTGCATGTACTCTGAAAATTGTGTCAACTTCTTTTGACGCCATTTACGGAAAATATTGTCACTTTTGTAAACGTATTTCATGAAATTACGCGGATGTCCGAAGGTACGAAATCACTTGGCGTGTCTCAGATGAATTACAGTGGCACACACTAAACATTAAAGACACTGCAATCGTCTGGATAATTTATTACAGATAAATCTAAATTCGAAACAGGTCCGATCCCACATTTTCAGGAATTTTCTTCAAAATTAACAATGTTTCCTGTCAGTGTCTATTGATGAACATGAACTCCCTGGCATAAATCGCAGCATGTGAAGTAATTCAGAAAACGGCGAGACGGTTTCTTTACAATTTTATATGAATTTAAGCCATCATTCATATGTTCATTTAAATAATTTTAAACGTTAATTTTAGCAAAGATATCATCTTTTCGATTGAATGTACTTTTAACCGAAAACAAAAACAACGAAAAAAATAATACACTCTGTTCCCAGTGTTTACAAGTAAGGTGACATTTGTCATCACGTAATACCTCCAAGTTGTGTAATTGCGTTTTCCGGTTCGGCGATTTCCACCAGATATATTGCATTCTAATTCTGCAATATTAGTACGATATTGCGTTTCTCTTTCAGCGAAATCAATTTGTTTTCGCGGACAAAGGCATATTGTTCGGTTCATAGGGTGTTGCGCCGTTCACGTGCTACGTAATTCCATATATGTGGCTGTGACTGAAGAAACGGGGCTTATGGGTTTTGCGACCAGTGTAGATCCAGATCAGCCTGTGCATCCGCACAGGCTGATCAGGATCTGCATTGTTCGCCATTCCATCAATGAAGCACCCGTCATGCTTCTAGCTAAACATAGACCCATGGTCAAACCGTTCCCGATACTCTCTCTCCCATTGCGCGCAATAACAGAAAAAGAAAAATATCAGATTAATAAAACATAAAAGATAAACAACGATAGAGACATGACATGCTAGTTTACCTTCTAAGAAGCAATATAAATAGTCATTAGGCTACACGAGTGTGATATTTGATAATGATACTGGTCACACATCCCATAACCGCGATTTCTCCAGTCACAATCACAGATCAAGGGCCCGTTTCACTAAACTTCGTACGACTAAAATGTGAAACGCGCCCCAGGCTACACGAGTGTGATATTTGATGATGAGCTACACTGGTCACACGTCACACAATCACGATTTCTCCAGTCACAATCACAGATCAGGAACTAGATTGACCACAAATCCTATAAGCCCCATTTCTCCAGTCACAGCCATATATGTGCCACCGGTTGACAGCACTGCTCTTGGAGATATCGCTCATCGTCGTATGATACGCGCCCTGTGATTTTGTACCTTCGGACATCTGCGTAATTTTATGAAATACGTTTACACAATTTACAATATTTTTCATAAATAAAGTCATAAGTTGACAAAATTTTCAGAGTACATGCGGAATTATATTTCGCATGTACTCTGATAATTTTGTCAACTTATGACTGTATTTATGAAAAATATTGTAAATTGTGTAACGGTATTTAATGAAATTACGCAGAAGTCCGAAGGTACACAATCCCAAAGTATTATCATTCTCGACAGCAGTAGCCGATTTCATCAACATTGCAAAGTATACTTATCTAGCAATGTATACTTTGAAGGAGCAATCATTTATTTTCCCCAAAATGCATTATTTCATATAGAACTAACGACTGCATATATTTGATGATTACAAGTATGCAGAATTATTATACTGAATGTATTACATTATCACAGCCAAAATGGCTGTGATAATGTAATAAATTGACTATAATTAATAAATTTATCCTTAATTTGAAAATTTCTCTCTCAAAGTATACTTTGCTCGATACGTATACTTTGCAATGTTGGTGAAATAGGCTATACTGAGCAATGAAACAGTGTGGATATACACATCATTCAAATACAGACTACACTCGTTACCACAAACTCTCTTATAGTCAAACTACTGATAATTCAAAGTCGAATTATTGGTCCCATGTACGTTTTCCTATATAATAACTCTCATTAACCCACATTTTCGTTAATTCAAAGTATTTTCCTCAGTCCCCTGGACTTTGACTTAACCTGTGTGACTGCATTACGACAAGCTTAGGTCCTGATCGGTCTGCGCGGATGTGTAGGCTGATCTGGGGCTACGCTGATCGAAAACTAGATAAAGTACATTTCCTCAGTCGAAGGTCCAGAATGCGACCTTGCGGCACCTGTTGAAGCTGAAAATCCTAATCCTCTTGCACATTCACCAAGTTTGATTAAGATATAAATGATTGTTACTGACGAGAGAATGGCGAACATGTAGCGTATGTTAAGTTCAGAATGTGCGGATGCTGGTAAGATGCGGATAAACTGGTACTATGCTGGTCCCATACGAATGGTCCCGGGGCGCGTTTCACTAAACTTCGTACGACTAAAATGTTCGTAAGTGCAAAATTATGATAGTCCGTAAATTTCAAATTAACAATGTTGTCTTGTAAGCAATTATTGGATTTACATTTATTGAGCATAGGCTGCATATGCAGCCTATGCTCAATAAATGTAAATCCATCAATTGAAATTTCCAGATGATCTTCAATTTGCACTTACGAATATTTTAGTCGTACGAAGTTCAGTGAAACGGGCCCCAGATGTTTTACTGACTGAATGGCGGACATAGCAGACCCTGCATATGTAGATATACATGTACCGGCTAAGTTCGGTCTGCACAAGTCAATAAGCTCTATTTTCCAGTCACATTTATGGGACATTGGTCGACATATGAGACATCATAACATTTCATAACATAGCATAGACTGTCCGATTGTACACATGGTCCTGGATTCAGGCGAAATCATATAACGTAAACATATGTTTGTATGGAATCGAACAGTGTCACTGTATGGCGTACAGCAGTGTGGTCTTTCATTCGGGGGCCATATTGGAAGGTCGGTGACATGATCTGCTATGTTATCAACACGAATAACGGTTGTATTGTCCCGTTTCCACGGCTAGGTTGTTGTGACCTAATTTGTTTTTTGACCTAATTTGTTTTTCAGAACTTAAATTGCCATAAAAAAAATGGATAACCTTTGTGAAGTTGACATCAAAGAGCGGGTAAAAACTGAATGAATCCTTTCAACGTGCCATGTTCATCAATTGGGCCTGAAGATTCAATGAAAACTACAAGTTTTAAAATTGAGAGCAAACCAAACCATTTACAATATGTGACGGTGACAAGAGAAACTAGGACACATAACATCTGCGACCAGTGTAGACCCATATCAGCCGCGCCGCCATATTACTTGTATTAGACTATTGAGCCTACAAACATTGCCAACCGAACAGTTAAACATCCCCTTTTCATAAATGGACTAGTCTGAGAATCATTTTGTGACGGTTGGCTTGGTTGCAAAATTAACATATGAAAATCCATTCCTGTTACTTAAGGGTGAACCCATTCACCCTTAAGTAAAGGAATGGATTTTCATATGTTAATTTTGCAACCAATCCAACCGTCACAAAATGGTTCTCAGACTAGTCCATTCATGAAAAGGGGGTGTTTATGCTCTCAAAATATATTAAAAATACTTGCAAAAAGGGCAGATCCTGATGAGACGGCTCGTTACGAGCCGGCTCATCTGGATCTACACTGTTTGTCAATACCATTATACAGGCCTGTGGTGTTGAAAGGGTGAAACAATAAGAGGTCCAAGCACACAGTACATATCTTTGCCAGACTTCAGACAGTTGTAGAGCCGGTTTTTGTAACCCCCCGGTTTTTGTAAACCCCGTTAACAAAAACCGGGGTGTAACAAAAACCATTGACGTACGCGCCGGTATTTGTAAACCCCCGTTTTTTGTTAACTCTATGCCGTAAAAAGTCTATTACATGTTCTGTCACTCGGCTATAGTGTATAGGAATTTGGAAAAAACGACAGAGTTAAATTTGCGCTCGGCCGCCGCCCAATGACTTGAGTATCGAACTGGGAACGTCGGGCCGGGCCTAAACATACTTTATTTAAAGTTTGAAGCAATCATATTTCATGTATCGCAATATTAATATTTGGGGTTACAAAAACCGGGGGTTTACAAAAACCGGCGCGTACGTCAATGGTTTTTGTTACCCCCGGTTTTTGTTACCGGCTCTACAACTGTCTGAAGTCTGGCAATGATATGTACTGTGTGCTTATTGTTTCAACCTTTCAACACCACAGATCTGTATAATGGTATTGACAAATAGTGTAGATCCAGATGAGCCGGCTCGTAACGAGCCGTCTCATCAGGATCTGCCCTTTTTGCAAGTAATTTTAATATATTTTGAGAGCATTTCGCCAGTACATTTTCACCCTGCGGAGAATCCGAATCTATTTCTAGTGTTTGCTGTGAACCCATCTATATCCGGGACTAACCAAGATATCTTGATGAAACGACTTCTATTGTTCTGCATTTTTCAATACCTTTAATTTGATACCAAACACTCCATGCTAAACATTAAAAAGGAAGGAAAGAATCTGTACATTCAAAATCTTCAGAACATTTTTAATTTGATACCAAACACTCCATAAAAATCAAACAAATTGAAAAAACTCCGACAACCCTACTGTCAGTTGGTACGCGGCTAATTTGTATAACGGAAGTAAACGCATGTTTGCTCATGTAAATAAATGCGGGTGGGGCGAGGGGGGGGGGTGATTGGCGCAGGCGCAGGCGCAGGCGAAGGCGCATGCGCAGGCGCAGGGCGTAGGGCGCAAGCGCAGGGCCTGCAGGCGCAGGGCCTGCAGTCGCAGGCGCAGGGCCTGCAGTCGCAGGCGCAGGTACTCGTCACGTGACCAAATTGCATAACTTATATTTTCGTGCGTAATTTAAAAGAGAAAATGTTGCCGAGCTTCGGAAAGGAGATACATTTTTCGCCAAGCAAAATAGTTTGCACCAGAATTTTTTTTAATGTGTTTAATGTTATTGTTTTAATGTGTTATTATAAAAACAATATTGATTGATTGGAAAATAACTTTTAATACTGCATTCAATTATCTGCCGACTGACTTCTTTAATGTACCCGGTTCTTGAATTCTCTTTATTGTCCAGTCGTCGTTTTTCGTCCATACTTATTTCGAAAATCTGTCATAAATTCCGTAAATATGATGACAAATTGACAGAAAAAAACGTAGAGCTCATGCGGAATTTAATTCCACACGATCCCTGAATTTTATTTACGGCTGATATTGCATTGTTTTTCGAAATCAATATCGGTGACAGATAAGGGCCAATTGTTTATTTTGCCGTACTCAATTGTTATCAGCGTGTACCACACGGATACTGAACCGATCATGACATTATACGTGGCTGTGACTGAAGAACTGGGGCTTATGGGGTTTTGTGACCAGTGTATATCCAGATCAGCCTGTGCATCCGCACAGTCTGATCAAGATATGCACTGTTCACCATTACATCCACGAAAGACCCGTCATGCTTGTAACAAGCAATATAGAACGTTATCAGGGTGCAGCTATAATGGTCGTAAATCCCATAAGCCCCATTTTACCAGTCACAGTCACATATGAGATACGCCATGTAATTTTGTACCATCTGAAATCTGCGTAATTAATGAAATACGTTTACAAAATTTACAAAATATTCCGTAAATGCCGTCAAAAGTATAATTCCGCATGTACTTTGAAAATTTTGTTAACATTTGACTTTATTTATGAAAACTATAGTAAATTTTGTAAACGTATTTAATGAAATTACGCAGATGTCCGAAGGTACAAAATCACATGACGTGTCTCATACTAGTTCTGTCAAAGCGAGCCATCGCACTAACGTTACACGTACCGTAACGGTATTCAAGTATCGGAGACGTCTTCTCGGGTGAACCCACATAAGCCGGACACCAGGCGTCAGGGGCGAGCCCCATGTAGTGGCGCGAGTACGCCTAGCGTACTCGCGCCACTACATGGGGCTCGCCCCTGACGCAGAATAACCTCAATGTATTTCCGGTGCATAAGGCTAATTTATTGCATATAATAAACTTTCACATTGTTAGAAACCTCTCTAAGCTGGACACTCAGTTGCCCTTATTGTGATTCGGGTGTGTTTGTCCAGTGCATTGCTTATAATAAGTTTTCGCAGGACAATAATACGGTGTTTTAAAAATTATAATACGCTACCGTAATACATATGCAAATAAGAGGCCAAAATCCGCTTTTGGTAGCCGGACTATTATAGTAAGGTGCCTCATTATCAGCATGTGGACCATGTCGTAATACCGGTTGCATGAATACTCTGATTAATCAGGAGCTATACTGTTCATAAGTGAGGTAAAGATGAGGGGCCCGTTTCACTAAACTTCGTACGACTAACATGTTCGTAAGTGCAAATTTATGATCGCCTGGAAAGTTCAATTGATGGATTTACATGTATTGAGCATAGGCTGCATGTGCATTTCACTAAGCTTCGCATGACTACTAATAAAATGTTCGTAAATGGAAAATTTCACATTAACACTGTTTGCTTGTAAACAATTATTAGATTTACATTTATTGAGCATAATTATGTGCAGCCTATGTTCAATAAATGTAAATCCATCAATTGAAATTTCCAGACGATCCTAAAGTTGCACTTACGAACAGTTTAGTCGTACGAAGTTTAGTGAAACGGCCCCCAGTTCTCAGATCGTTGTCATTTGATGTGCAATCTAGTCCCAATGACCATGTTCTCCGAGTTGTTATGCTCGTGTAAAGTCCGACTTAATGTGTTTATATCATAGTTCCAAGCTACTTACAGCTCACCTACGTATATGAGCAGAACTCTTTGGCATAATAGGGTAACTAGTAAACAGCATGGTTCATAAATCGACACATCAACAAGATGCATGATCACGTGGTTACAACAACAACAACGTCGCCCACTCCAAAGTAAGTATTCTTTGATATTTTCCTTAATATGCAACGGATTTTGATGAAATATAGCGCAGCAAACGCGTCTTCATGAGCTGCATTTGGTGGTCTAGTCAGAGACACGGAAATCGATTCTTCGCAAAAACGACAGAAGTTTGTGCGAAAATACAGAGACCACCAAATGCAGCTTAACAAGACGCGTTTGATGCGCCATATTTCATCAAAATCCGTTACGTAATAAGGACACTATAAAATAATACGTACTTTGAATCGGTACTTGTTGTTGTTGTTGTTGTTGTTAGTACCACGTGATCATACACCTTGATCAATGTTATTGGCGATACAAGTATGAGAATGTTCATGTCTGTTGAAAATGGAAAATGGGTGTCGCTCCAGTATCATCCTTGTCACAAAAAATGTACATGAGGCCGCCAGACCTGTTTATTTTACGGCTCCGCGGGATCGAGCCCAGAGCCCGGCACTGGAGTTTGTGATAGTGCATTTGGCTTGAAATTACTAATTGTGCCCTCGAGATTAGACATGCACGCGCTGTTCAAGCTTCCAGAGACAATGATTTCTACATTAACACCACTCAATTGTTATTCGTTACGCGACTCTGATCACATGACACTTTCTCACTGCAATACGCCCTAAAACAAAGCGGTGCTGTGTAACTTGTCCCAATCTCAATGAAAAAAACTTATCATCATTGTTGTCAAGCATTGACAAACTAAAACCAAAACAAAGGTGGCAAAACAATAATTCCACTTTTTTGTGGGGAGAAAATTCACACCAGGGTCGTATTTGTGATTCATGATGTAGCCTAATATTTAGGTTACAAGTGGACAAAAAGAACAGAATGCGACAAGGATGCTTTCACTCAATCTCAGGGATATTAAAGGCGGCCATGAACCCGCGGCACAACGCGAAATGGACGATAAAAGGGAACTCACGATTTATGCGAATATTCGCGCAGTCTGATCTGGAGCTACGTTGTTCGGTATCCAGCCACTGGCGTATCCCTAGCACCATTAGCAACGTAATTCAATCATAAGTCTACTAATTTGATTCGCGAGGGGAGTATGGATTACACGTGTTGTAAGGGCTACATATGGTCCCTTTTAAACCGTGTCACCCAAGTGTGAACCTGTAGCTAATTGCATCTAAATTCTCCCTCTGATAGAGACAATTCCAACGGGGTTCACGAAGTACTGAAAGAGGTACTTCCTTCCAAAAATACGCACGGATCAACATAATTATATCCTGTATCCACTAGTTGGCCAGTTTATCAACACCCGTTGTGCATGTTCTAGTTGCTTTGCGATTTTGCATGTAACTCACACCTTAGAATGTATTTATAGTCATGCGTGTCTGTGACACGTGGTCAGGATCTATACTGGTCACCAGAACGTCAAATTTCTCATTATTTCTCTGATGGAATCCTAATAATCCAGGTTACAACGAAGGCAATCGTGCTAATCGCTGGATATTTGAATTATCCTAGCAGGACGTACGTTGAATTATGATTATGTATGCAGTGGAACATCTATAAACTGGACACGCTAGTGACCTCGGTGTGTGTTAACCCTTACAATGCTGGAGTAATTTGTGTCGGCTGCTGAATGTTTTTTATTTTTCTCATCAAAAACTTGGTTTGGCAGCACTTTAGAATCATTTCCAATGGAAATGATACTAAAATGCTGCCAAACCATGTTTTTTACTGAGAGAAAAGACAAAATATGAATTATCAGCAGACGACTATTTTCGGTTCCCGCATTCTAAGGGTTAAATTGGAAGATATTCACAGTAATTGTCGTCTGCTGTTATTTCTTACTTTGTATTTTCTCTAAATAAAAACATGGCTTGCCATCATTTTAGAATCGTTTCCATTGGATGCATGTCCGTGCATGTGCATGTTTTCAATATGAAAAATGGAAAATAAACAGCAAACGACAAATTCAGCAATGTAAGGGTTAACGACATTCGATAACCCATCTTGAATGCCTCACTAAAACAACTATGCACTTCTTCGAAAGCTGGGGACCGTTTCACTAAACTTCGTACAACTAAAATGTTCGTAAGTGCAAAATTATGATAGTCTGTAAATTTCACATTAACAATATTTTCTTGTAATCAAGTATTGGATTCACATTTATCGAGCATAGGCTGCATATGCAGCCTATGCTCAATAAATGTAAATCCATCAATTGAACTTTCCTGACGATCCTAAATTTGCACTTACGAACATTTTAGTCGAGTGAAGTTTAGTGAAATGGCCCCCAGGTATCCACTCATATCGTTTTCCATATGGACATAGGAAATTAAACATATGCCATTAAATATATTCCATATAGGCCATGCTGAACTCATTTCTAATTTTCTTTTTCTGCATATGGAAGGGACCAATACCCCCCCCCCCCCCCCCCCACCCCGCATCATTGTATATTGTATTGACGCACTCGTCTTGTCTTGTTATGTGTTATATGTACTGTTTCACGCAATGGACTATACGTTCTCATTTTGGTGGCCATCTTTTCAAATAGTCAATTGTTATAGCCGCAACAATATAGAAATAGTATCTTCAGTGATGTGTATGTTCATTGGTTAAACGGAGGTTTGGTAAAACTTTCACCATTCTAAATTTTAGCGTCCATTTTAATATAATATGTATAGATTATTTGATTTGAAATTGTATCTGGATATATGCTCGAGTTGCACAGGAGCGCAATATCGTTGCGCTTCGGAACGAGTGGCATATATCCACATACAAATCAAATAACCTTTTTATTATATACGTACGTCACTCATAATGTATATGTGCCTCAAAACTACACAAACAATAACTAAATAAACAAATTAGTGATGGCTTAGAAGGAATTATTTTACGAGGTGAAAAGTAGTTCCGGCACTGACAAATATGAACTCACGAGACGTCAATATGGAAAAATATTGACGGTTTGCGTTCCATTGTGTTTCAATGGGAAACGAGAATCCGTATATAATAATATACCTGTGTTTCTCTTACCAACTTACAGTGGGGTCAGCGTGTAAGTGCACACATGAACGAACACGACAGGTACCTGTCGTGTTCGTTCGTGTGTGCACTTACACGCTGACCCCAATGTACGAATGCATATCTTCTAGCTTTCGCATCTCGAACATATAATCGACATTCTATGTATGTCCACGACGATTGGTCACGTTGTCAATAAACTGACAGTGATTACAGGAAAGGTTGACATAATTGGCAGCGCCGGCCTGTCCCGTGCACCCGTCGTTGTGGAGAGCCAATTTGTGAGGGGAATTCTGCCAATTTCAGACGAGAACGTGAACACAGCAATAGTACACAGGACGACGAATTTGACTCATTTGTGACAAGCCATGTTATGTTGTACCTAAGAAAATGTGCGGTATCAAGGTTTATGATCACGTGATACTAACAACAACAACAAGTACTGAAACTTCCAGAATCCATCAAATTCAAAGTACGTATTCTTTTATATTGCCCTTATTACGTAACGGATTTTGATGAAATATGGCGCATCAAACGCGTCTCGTTAAGCTATATTTGGTGGTCTCTGTATTTTAGCCAAACTTCTGTCGTTTTTTGCGAAGAATCGATTTCCGTGTCTACCAACACGGAAATCGATTCTTCGCAAAAATGACATGAGTCTGTGCCGAACTCCATGGACCACCAAATGTAGCTTTTTGAAGACGGGTTTGCTGTGCCATATTTCATCAAAATCCGTTGAATATTAAGGAAAATATCAAATAATACTTACTTTGGAGTGGGCGACGTTGTTGTTGTTGTTGTAACCACGTGATCATGCACCTTGGGTACATCATGAAAGATATTTACAACATTTACGATATTTTCCGTAAATGTTGTCGACAGTTCACAAAATGTGCACAGCAAATGCGGAATATAGTTCACAGTCCATTCCAGTTACATAGGGGTGAAAGGGTTAATGGTTTATAATTATTTCTGAGCACGGTGAAATGTTATAAGCACGATCCAAGTGATTAACCTTGCTTTGCATCCACCAACACGTGATGCCTGTTTGTTTCAATTAGAATTGCATATTGGCTCGTGAAAACGAAAACAAATTTAAAATGAGCGTTACCAACCGACGCATAAGTTTTATATGGACACAATTTGGTATCACGGGTGCAATTTGTCCAATTACAGCTGCGAACAAGAACATAGCAGACAGGATCAATTGGAAGACACCTGATTTGTGATTTCACTGATAGAAACAAATGACTAAAATTGGCTAAACCAATTACTCCAGCCCAGACATCAGGGGCCCGTTTCACTAAACTTCGTAAGACTAAAATGTTCGTAAGTGCAAATTTAGGATCGTCTGGAAATTTCAATTGGTGGATTTACATTTATTGAGCATAGGCTGCATATGCAGCCTATGCTCAATAAATGTAAATCCAATAATTGTTTACAAGAAAACATTGTTAATGTGAAATTTACAGACTATCATAATTTTGCACTTTTTAGTGGTACGAAGTTTAGTGAAACGGCCCCCTGAACTTTCCCGATAGATGTTCAAACTGCAATATTTAAATGTTGTCCTTACGGAAATTACCGAGTAATTGTCGATCCATATTCGTTTTGTTTACGAATACTGTCGAACGTGATCTAAAGGTGACGAATGAATGCTGAATATTGACGAGAACAGTCGACATGTCGAACACTGTAGAATATTACATGTGACTGGAGAAATTAGGCTTAAAGGACTTTTGACGAGTGTAGCTTCTGATCAAATAGCAAACTATTCGACCTAATCACTGCGTATGAATATGTGCGGTGGCTGGGGTTATTTTGTTTTGCATTGTAAAGCCATTTGTAGGTGTTGACGGGATAAATAGAATAGTGGGTTAGTGCCGTGAATGGGAAGAAATATCTGGCGCGGCACGGAAACGGGATGTGCTCGGCAGAGCCTCGCCCATCCCGTTTCCTAAGCCTTGCCAGATATTTTTTCCCATTCACGGCAATAACCTACTATTCTCTACATATTTTTATTTTAGAAGCATGACGGGTATTTCATGGATGGATTGGATATTAAGAAAATGTCGCTGGGAGCGGGTCTAAAATGCAGGTGCGCATGACGTACTATACAGTATACCCACCGATACCACATTAACGAGTAAACTGAATGACATTTTTCATTACTGCTGGATTGGCGGGCGATTACGACGACCGCCGATGGCGCTGCGAGAATCGGGAACCAATCGTTTGATAGCAGACGGCATCATCTGCCGCAAATAGACGCTCATAAAAGAGCGTTTACTGCCTTAGCGCAATGAAACTGGTAACATGGTGCGTACATTCAGATAGACAGGGCATATTTTACTGTGTTGCTAATTACAAATATTGGTCAGAAACATCTGTTTTGTCGTACTGACCGATACATTAATACGTGCTTTATTTCATTGGCTGGCAATTGAGGGATCGTGATGTACTTCCGGAATTGAAACGAATCCATAGGCGTTTTTGTCGACTGATCTGAACGACGTGTATGCCGATCGCAAACAAATCTTGACATGTTTAGCATTCAGTACTTTATAATTACGTAATAGTGTAGTATTCGTTTTCATAAGAAAATGATTACTAATACACTGACCGGTATTGTCTAAGAACGTGTTGTTGGAATATTATATGTAACACTTATCTATCCCCCATTCTGCAATGTGCATCATTTCCAAGGTGTATGATCACGTGGTACTAACAACAACAAGTACTGAAACTTCCAGAATCCATCTGATTCAAAGTACGTATTCTTTTATATTGTCCATATTACGTAACGCATTTTGATGAAAAATCGCGCAGCAAACGCGTCTTGTTCGGCTGCATTTGCTGGTCTCTGTATTTTCGCCCAAACTTCTGTCGTTTTTGCGAAGAATCGATTTCCGTGTCTCTCCGACACGGAAATCGATTCTTTGCAAAAACGACATAAGTCTGTGCCAAACTCATCGGACCACCAAATGCATCTCATGAAGACGCGTTTGCTGCGCCATATTTCATCAAAATCCGTTGCATATTAAGGAAAATATCAAATAATACTTACTTTGGAGTGGGCGACGTTGTTGTTGTTGTAACCACGTGATCATGCACCTTGATTTCCATTGCCTAATAAAAGGAATTATTTATGTGAGGGTCATTGTGATTACTTCTACAACAATGAAAAGCCAATATTTCACACACAGACGGATGGATATCCTGCTTAGTTGAAGGTATTTGCAATTTTCCAACGCGTTCGTAGACAATGCCGGTCATTGTATTAGTAAATAAATCATTTTCTTCTGAAACCGAATACTACATTATTACGTAATTATAATTCCCCTAACCACCAACCATCCGATACAGAAACAACAACTGGGAAATGTTTCGTAGCACTTGGGATAACGCTCTTTTCGTAGTACAGTGCAACCTCTCTACAACAGCCATCCATGGGAAGACGTAAAACTGGCTGTTGTAGAGAGGTGACTGCTGTAGGGAGGTTAATGCTGAATTAAATTGTATCGTCCGATGTTTATTTATTTTCTTCCATAAATCTCATCAAATACATGCTTTAGCAGCATTTTAGAATCATTTCCAATGGAAATGATTCTAAAGTGCTGTCAAAACATGTTTTTATTGAGAAAGAATGCAAAAGCAACATCAGACGACAATGTTCGTGCTCAGCAGTGTAAGGGTTAGATACAGAGGAAATCATCCATTTTGGGATATAAAATAGCGGCTGTTACAGAGAGGGTGTTGTTGCAGAGAGGTGGCCGTTCGGGGAGGTTCGACTGCACTTGGGATAACGCTCTTTTCGTATCACATTTGTACTTGGGATAACGCTCTGGACACATGTTATAAACAAACAATACATGCACTTGAAATTGCTCAACTCTAACGCATTCTTGATCACCACCTGGCACTTGTGGATATCTCATAGAATACCATCAAATGGTGTAGCTGTCCATGTTAGCATAACACGTAATACATCATGGACGGTATCAATGCTAGAAAACCCGATGTGCTAAGAAACAGCCGTCTATTTTGAATTAATGTAAATTAAAAAAAAAACAAAGCTGAATTGCCGTGTAAACACCGGACTGTTCACCCGTGCATATCTCACATTCAATGCATTATGGGATGTACTGCCGATCGGGGGAAAATAGTTTTATCCCGTCAACACAGTGCGTATGTGCCGTGAAACACGGTGCCGTGAAACATTTTTGATATCCAGTCAATACTATTTTTGCATTTTACAGCCATTTGTAAGTGTTGACGGGATAAATAGAATAGTAGGTTAGTGCCGTGAATGGGAAAAAATATCTGGCGCGGCACGGAAACGGGATGTGCTCGGCAGAGCCTCGCCCATCCCGTTTCCTGAGCCTTGCCAGATATCGGCGAGACGGTTCAAATGAGTGGTCACAACATATACTTCTGATGAGAAATAAAGAAAGTATTGAGCCTTGCCGGATATTTTTCCCCATTCACGGCACTAACCTACTATTCTCTATATATCTTCTTATTATTACCATCAAACGCAGATAATTATATAGTACTGAATGCAATGTAACCAAGATAAACACCCGCAGCTCTGGCTAAACACGGTTTTTGTCTCACCTACTTTAGTTTAATGTGAGAGATGTCTGCCACAATTCTTGCATCAGCGTCGTCAGCGACGTGACCAATATTAGACGTACAGTGTATGTCCAAATGACGCATATCTCCTGATATTTTAGTGGGTTGTGTAGCTAGCTAGTTTCCTCGATAGGTTCGTGCGTGAGACTTTCCCTGGCGATGACCTCATTTCGAAGTATATGACACAGTAAAACATATGTAATTTCCTAGCCATAAGCAAAGACCCACATTTTCAATATCTGCTACATCATCTATCTTAATTGTGTTACAATATTAGTCAATTATTGCTACTACATGTAATCCATTTAACCGTATTACCATTACTGTACATGGATCAAAAGTTTGGGAAAACCTTGTCTACGTAAATATGAGAGCATATATATTAAGTGTCTTATGTTTCTATATCCCAGTCAGCACACCTATAACGGGCCGTTGGCAGCACTAGGTGGGCATATATGCGGCATAGCGGCACACTGACGGCCCACCAGCGGCCCGCCATCTATGCGCTTCCATAAATATAATATACAATTGTATATTTTGGACACAGTTATTGTTTGAAAACGATTTTCTTGCTTATAATATATATTTTTATATCTTTTTATTTTATACAGCGGCCCGCTAGTCGGCCACTATGCACTGGATTGTCTACCTAATTTTGTAGAATGATCCATTATCTACCTTGAAAAGAAAATATTATATAATTTCTTTTTTGTGTGTGTTTATTTTTAATGCGATACTAAATTAAATTTATATGTTAATAAAGTAGTTACATTTAGCAAATAATTACTGATTCTGATTTGTATCTACAATGGAAGTTATCATGTGATTTTAAAAACGCGACGTATGCGCAGAACTTGAAAATTCGCGGTGGATTTGAACTCGAGAAGGGCAATGTAAACAATAAATCACAACTTACTGACCAAATAAGAGAAACTCTAACGTTTGGGTAAGATCTGCTGTGAATTGCTGTTTGTAATGCGTTTTCAGTGAACAGCAGTGTAGCGATGCACGGCTCAGAAAAACAATTACAAAAGAATTAACAGTTGTCATCAGATTTCGTGACCAGGCATGAAATCTAGTAATTTTAAATTCGAATTGAACATGCCACATATAGCTAATATTTAAATGACTTACGTTACTTTTTTCAGAAATTATTGTCAATTTGATCGTTCCGGAAGATGCAAAATGATGTCTTGACGATTTACAGTCCACACGGCCTAGCGGCCCACTGAGGGCCCACCAGCGGCCCGCCATCTATGTATTATATTACAACTGCTGACATTCCTGCACATCAACACAGTGGGATTAGAATTAATCAGTTTGCTGATTTTCCAAAATTCACAGCAATAATAGGTGGTAAGACTCTACTTTACTGTGAAGAACCACAGAGAGGACATAGACATATGTTTTGTTTTGCGTTCGCACGCGATAAGTTTCATGCAAAACTGTTTCACCTGCACACGCAATAGGTTTCACGCAAATCAGTTCCGCGTGCGCACTCGATACGCGATGCGTGCTAATGCGATAGGTTTTGCATGCGCACGTGACAGGTTTCACGCAAAAGTTCTGCGTGCGCACGCATGGACGTCGAAAATAAATTATATCACGTGCGCACGCAAAACCTGCACCGTAAGAACCAGTAGAATGACGGGAGAAATTAACGGACCAGGAGTTTAACCGCGAAGCCTTGGATTGGTAGCAGAACACATGGCGGCGGCTTAGATAGCGGCCCAATAGTGCCTACAACAAAAATGACAGCGGGCCGTTATCGGGCCAATATATATTACGATATTTCGGGCCGACGAGTTGCCGCTTTGCATAACCGCCAGCTGACCACTGAAGAATTCCGTCAGCGGGCAGCTGTTTAAAAGACAATGTCGTACATAGAGAATAGTAGGTTAGTGCCGTGAATGGGAAAAAATATCTGGCAAGGCTCAGGAAACGGGATGGGCGAGGCTCTGCCGAGCACATCCCGTTTCCGTGCCGCGCCAGATATTGTTTCCCATTCACGGCACTAACCTACTATTCTATTTATCCCGTCAACACCTACAAATGGCTGTAAAATGCAAAAATGGTATTGACTGGATATCAAAAATGTTTCACGGCACCGTGTTTCACGGCACATACACACTGTGTTGACGGGATAAATACGAATACACATCCGGGCAACGCTAATATCTAGACGGTGTGTGGCTTCGCCTGATTTATATCTCGTACGTGTATGTTTTCCTCCTACAACCCAGTCGTATGGACTCTATCGTCAAATCTACGGCCGTTCGTATATGAGCCTCCACTGGAACACTTTATTCCTTGGTGCTGAACCACGATCAAGGGGTACAATTTATTCCTTGATCGTGGTTCGTACTGAACCACGATCACGGAATAAATTGTCCCAGTCGGCTGCCATTTCGAATTAAATGATGTGTATTGTTCTTATTTTCGTATTCATTGCGTCCGCCTGTTACAAATGGGTTTCGCCTACGCCGATGTTGGATGGCGTTAGACACCTCTAAACCTGACACTCGGGTAAATATGGATGTTTAACGTACATGTGTTTCGCTGTTATGTATCTCTGATTACAATGACTTTTCATGATTGCAAAGCACTAGAATGTGCCGAGAAGCGCTAACATGTCTTATTTACAGTGGAACATCTCCAAACCGGACACCCTGGGAACCTCCCAGGGTGTCCGGTTTGGAGAGGTTCCACTGTACCACTATAGTATTTGACAAAAAAATAAAGCAGCATGTGAATTTGTATACTATATGTGGCTGTGACTGGAGAAATGTGGCTTATGGGTTTTGCAACTAGTGTAGATCCAGATCAGCCTGTGCATCCGCACAGTCTGAACAGGATCTGCACTGTTGGCCATTCCATGAATGAAACACACGCCGTGGTTCGAATAAGCAGGATGATGCCAAATTCGTTATCAGGCTACATGAGTATGCTATTTGATCAGGAGCTACATCGGTCACAAATCCCATAAGCCTCATTTCTCCCGCCACTGTCCTATATTGGCATGCTCGGACATGGATGTCCAGACTTTACGAAGTTTGCGGGCAGCGTGGCCTGCACAGTCTGATCAGAGTATATTTTGTTCACCTTCCGTCTATGGACCATGCGGTCATTTTATGACCTTGCGCGTACATCGTGTGTTAAGGTATTACAGTGTTAATATGGCAATTATACGGAAGCCCATTAGGGCCACTTCACTTGTTTATCTTTTCTTGAATTTTCGAGATCTTTTCTTGAATTTTCAAATTGTTTTCTTGAATTTTCAAGTTCTTTTTTTCAAGATCTTTTCTTGAAAATTCAAGAAAAGATCTTGAAAATTCAAGAAAAGAACTTGAAAATTCAAGAAAACATCTTGAATAAATGGAAATTAAAAAAAATTGAAGTGGCCCTAATGGGCTTCCGTACAATTATATGGATGCAATGCTGACCATATCTTGTAATGAAGCGTTTGAAGCATTTCAAACTAGCTGATCTTTTTCTCTGATCTGAAGTGAAGCGGTAGTCAGTGGTAACATGAGGAATTACGTCACTGCTTGTGGGCGTTTTGATAAATCTGAGAAAGAATTGCGTCACTACTACACTGTAATAATTCCAGCACAAAAATATTTACACAATTCCCTAACATTTGATTGGCCCGTACCAAGTCTCTGTCCAAAATTTATATCCCAGTAAACTCCGACGCCGAACTACTTTCCGTAACCGTGAGGCGCAGTTAAAATAATTCTTAAGAAAACGGAAAATAAACACATTTTCTTTATTAATGTATTTAAAATGCTGGAATTATAAGGAATGAATGGCATTTTTGCGGAATTTATCGGGGATATAAACTTGGAAAAGTCGCGGGAATACTGGACGAGGCCTTCCGGTCTTCGTCGCGACTTTTCCAAGTTTATACCCCGATAAATTCCACAAAAAGGGCATTCATTCCTATAGTGTTTTTTCTCTCCAGATACTGCCAAGTCAGCTGAGCATGGAATTCCTCGACTTAATATGTAAATGAGAACACGTGCGAGTTGTCATGAAATATATTTACAGAAACGGTCATATTTCCTGTAAACGACATCGAAAGATGACGATTTGTTCATATCATTTGCGATTGGAATTTCGTTAACGGAAACTATCGTAAAGTTTGTAACTATGTTCATGGAATAATACGCATATTCTTACTGTCTGTTCCACGTTTTGCTGACGACGAAAATTTGGCCATTAAGCACAAAAAATCTAAGAAATATGTAAAAGTAAGTCACCCTCCCCAAAAATTCCATCAAATATTGATTTTATTGCGAAAAAAAGATTTTCCTATGGGAATTTAACATGGGGATTCAATTTCCAAAACTTTTCGTTTTTTTATCCTGAAGGAAATTGGAAATTGACTCCGAAGCCTGGCGAGATAGCTTGAAAATGATGTTTAAAAAAATATTTAAACAAAAACTATTTTTAGCCCCCATATTAAATTTCCATAGGAAAATAGTTTTTTCGCAATAAAATCAATATTTGATGGAATTTCATCAAATAACTTTTTTTTGGGGGGAGGGTGACTTGTTATTGATGAAAAAGTACTTACTTTTAAATCTTTTTTAGATTTAATGTGTTTAATAGCCAAAAGTTCGTCGGCAGCAAAACGTGGAACAGACAGTTACTGTAGGTACACAATCACATGACGTGTCTCAGTTATTTCACCATCACAACCGCGTCACAGACACTGACCTTCACAACCCCGTCACAGACACTGACCTTCACAACCCCGTCACAGACACTGACCTTCACAACCCCGTCACAGACACTGACCTTCACAACCCCGTCACAGACACACAACCCCGTCACAGACACTGACCTTCACAACCCCGTCACAGACACTGACCTTCACAACCCCGTCACAGACACTGACCTTCACAGTCGACATCTCGCTCTGAATGCTGATAGCCACTTTACGGCAACATGATATCACTTCCGGAGTCAACAGTCGCCATTGTATTGCAAGGGCTAGACGGTTCCGCAATTCGTGTGTGTCTCATATTCGTGTACCACTTAAATGCACCAGCCAGTCAGTGAAAATCATTTTATATCGCCGAAAATGAACCTATAGGTTCTGTGTTTCAGATGTGGATGAAAAGCGAACCAATCAGTTGGTAAAAGAGCGTTTCACAGTAGATCGGTTTTCTAAACAGATATACAGAGAATAGTAGGTTAGTGCCGTGAATGAGAAAACTATCTGGCAAGGCTTAGGAAACGGGATGGGCGAGGCTCTGCATATTAACTTACTAACCTACTATTCTATTTATCCCGTCAACACCTACAAATGGCTTTAAAATGCACAACAATAACTCCAGTCACCGCACATATTCATACGCAGTGATTAGGTCGTATTGACAGGATATCAAAACTGTTTCACAGCACCGTGTTTCACGGCACATAGGCACTGTGTTAACGGGATAAAGAGCGTTTCACAGTATATTTGTATCGGTTTTCTAAACAGATATAGGACTCTACATGTGTAGGTGAACTGAAAAAAAAGTAAAGATAAAAACAATATAAAGTTATTATTCTTGAAAAAATAACTAGCGTTACAAACATAAATATTTTCCTCGGATGCTGTCATATGGCAAACTTGTTTTCACTGAACACTACGTCATCGACTACATCATCGACTATGTCAGCGGCTGCAATAATATTCAGTTCTCGCACGGTTAAATTCGATTATTTTGTGCTTGTAAATATCATACGCGTATGTAGCACCGCTTAGTGTTCATCAACCCCTATTGTTCACGGACGCATTTAAGCCGAGCAAATAACTTAGCCATTTTACGGAGGTGAACACTAGGGGTTGATACGTCAACTCCTAGTGTTCACCTCCGTAAAATGGATAAGTTATTTGCTCGGCTTAAATGCGTCCGTGAACAATAGGGGTTGATGAACACTAAGCGGCCTTACACACGTACATCGTGTGTTATTTGTTAAGGTATTACAGTGTTTGTGGTGATTATATAAAAGTGTGCAATGCTGAAACCATATTGTAATTAGGCTTTTTTTAAAGTTTCAAGCTGCAGCTATGCGATAATTAGCCTGCAAACGCTTGCTTATGACCAGTGACAATGTATTCGTACAACATTCATTGACATATCTCGACTGTTTATGTGAATACATCTTCTGAAGTACCATCTGAGACGCAGCCACTTCAAAATATATAACAGTATTTGAGTACACGCTTGGGTACTGCAATTATAGCAAATTGATGAAATGTAGACCATTAATTTCTCCGCTTAGTCGTGATTAAAGGCAACCATATTTGGAATCAACTATCAGTGGAACCTCTCTAAACCGGACACCGAGACTACATTTGTTTGTCAAATTTGATTGATTTCCCTGACCGTTTATATCTGATGTTACTGCCTGTTCATGATTGCAACGCACAAAAAAACATGCATTGAAATACTCGTATTTCCGAATTACATTGGAACCTCTCTAAACCGGACACCCTGGGAGTCCCCAGGTCCCAGGGTGTCCGGTTTAGAGAGATTCCACTGTATACAGTACATGTGGGTCAAGGCAAACGAGTGGCATGGATATTCTCGAGTACGTACGCACGCATAATAGGTGCTGTCGAACTGGATGGCCAAGGCTTTCACAAATAACTCCGTAAACATGAGAAAAAAGGGACATAAAAGTCCATAAAAACTCCGCCCCCATCTTGCACTTCCACTAACCCCGTCAAATGTTAACGATGCTTCTTCTACGGATGAGAGTCAACTGAGACAGGCGCACGTCCCGAAAGTTAATGCCACGTGACTCGTTAATTGACACATAATTGATCATACGGCAACAAATGAACCGCAATGACGTTAAATAAAACACAATCAGTGTAACATTGGTGACGCGCTAATGTTTTACGTCGATAGTGTAAACACGGTCATAATTGGGGCAGTCAGTTACATGATTGACTTGGCTGTCCGTAAAATAAGTAAAAACAAACTTTTCTATCATCAAAAAAAAAGATTAATCCTAGTGAACTACAATGTACTGAGCCCCTGCAGGGGACGTAGAATTTTCTTTTTTTTATTAATTCGTTCTCACGAAGTAACAATTCGTTCCCACGAATGAACAATTTGTTCCCACGAATTAACAATTCGTTCCCTCAATTTAACAATTCATTCCCACGAAATACCAATTTGTTATTTCGTGGGAATGAATTGTTGATTCATGGGAACGAATTAATAAAAAAATCCATGTCCCCCGCTGGGCTCCGTAACAATGCCAACTTCTAGACTATGTTTCAGGTGTTAGAATTGTTTCACGTACACCGCGGCCTGCTTTAATCTTGCCCAGAGTGTCAATGTTTTCGGACATCTATTGCAATACCAGCTCTCCATAAAGCATTGTCTGAGCATGAGCTGTGGCACAGCTCAGGTTCAGCTAATCAAGCTGCTTGATTTAAAGCACAATATTCAAGTATTATGAAAATAATGAAATTTACAAATATTGGCAAGATTAACGCAATCAAGCAGTTTTTTAGTCTGAACTGTAGCACAGCTCAGCCTCAGCCAATCAAGCCACTTGATTTCAAGTACAATATTCAAGTATTTTGAAATAAGGAAATTGAAAAATATCGGGAAGATTAGCGCAGGCGGTGGTGTACGTTTGGAGTTCGATTCGCCGAAGTAGTGATGCAGTGTGTCTGTTTCGCCGAAGTAGTGATGCAGTATGTCTGTTTCGCCGAAGTAGTGATGCAGTGTGTCTGTTTCGCCGAAGTAGTGATGCAGTGTGTCTGTTTCGCCGAAGTAGTGATGCAGTGTGTCGGTTTCGTCGAAGTAGTGATGCAGTGTGTCGGTTTCGTCGAAGTAGTGATGCAGTGTGTCGGTTTTACAAGGTGTCCCCGTGCGTTCTTGCAGCGATGTTATTATTTTCCCGATCATTAGTGATCGTCGTGCACGCCTGTCATTTCGACAGTCGCGAAAGTGGGTTAGTGTCGAAAGTGGGTTAACCCGTGGTTTTGTGTCCTCGCTTTTATATTGAGTTTCGCTTAAGCCGACGGTATGAGGGTGGCCTTTATGTTTGCATAATTATGTAGTACTGTGATAATTTTGGCAAAGTTCTTAACTGTGTGGATTCACAGGCTGATCTGGATATAAATTGGTCACAAAAACTAATACGTCCCATTTGTCGGCGTCTAATTTAACATTTTCACACGCGTACAAGTATTTTATTTATCGTTTTCCGATGAGTCCTTCCTTACCATACTTTCGCCATGCGTCGGACATAGGTACGTGGGCGAAATGGTCCAACAATTTAGTCAACTATCATTATTGAACTACGGGATCTATTTTCCGAGATGTTTGGAAATCCGTTAAAGAAACTATTTTCTTTATCGGATTTTCAAATATCTCAAGGTAAAAATCCCGTATTTTAAAAACGATAACTCAAATGTGAAATAAAAACAATGTGTATTAAATGTGCTTCCTTCGGAGGTTATTGGAAATTAGAATAATATATGCATCCATGCAATACTTCGGCACGTTATGCAATCACATCACGATAATTCAACGGGTGATAATCAAACGATATCAGGGGAATTTGGAGACATGTAGCGGTCATAGTCTACCATTACTCCAACATTAGCGGGTCAGATCGCGTGGAGAAAACATTCCGTGCAATATTGAATATCAATCAGTTCTCTATCAAACTCGTAATGCAATGTTTGTGTTCGCTAATGGACGAATTCGCTCCCGTATCGCCCGTGTCGTAGCATTAATGTCGCTAAATGTGTCGAAATCTGCGTTTTGTTACTTGTTATCAAACTGCAATCAGCGAGAAAATGCCATTTTTCATCGCCATGTGTAAATTGCCGATTATTCATATTACGTGAACTGGTTATGGACACATGTGGTCGAGTCTCACGAAATTGTGGTTATTCCGTTTAACCCGTTCAACACTAAAGACCTCTTTAGCAATGTTTGCAAACAGTGTAGTTCCAGATGAGACGGCTTGTAACGAGCCGTCTCATCAGGATCTGCACTTTTTGCAAGTAAGTTGCATATTTTTTAGAAATACATACACTTCTTATAAATAAACTAGTTTGCAAATAATTTTGTGATGATTATATTGGTCGTTAATTAACATATCATAGCCCAATTCAGTTATTTAGGGCTGAAAGGGTTAAGGACGGTAGATCCGCAAAAGCTAGCATATTTATGTATGGCGAATTTGGAATTCCTGCCGCGGACGGCGCGGATGCAGTCTCCTAATATGGATTAATTTGATTTTTAAAGGCACTCAGTTTTATTTCAGACATGCGCTGAAAGTTATAAAGCAAATTATTAAATAAAATTAATTGTAGTTGTACAGGCTCAGCTTAAGTCAATTGCAGCGATGTCGCACCTGTAGCCTATTTCATCAACATTGCAAAGTATACTTTAGTAGCAAAGTATACTTTGAGGGAGAAATTTTCAATTTTATGATAAATTTATTAATTTTTATTATACTGAATTTATTACATTATCACAGCCAATTTGGCTGTGATAATGTAATAAATTCAGTATAATAATTCTGCATACTTTTAATCATGAAATATATGCATTTGTTAGTTCTATATGAAATAATGCATTTCAGGAAAAATAAATGATTACTCCCTCAAAGTATACTTTGCTAGTAAAGTATACTTTGCAATGTTGATGAAATAGGCTACTGATGTGATGTACAAACATTAGTGTATACGTGTAGTACTGAATGATAACTACAGTTCAAACGCTACATTTTTTACAGTCGATGGTCAAATGTCACATTAATTAAATTCGTTGACTGAAACAAGCAGCTTCTTACGTGTGTTTTGTACGTAGCCCCGCAGTGGACATGAAATAACCACGAAATAACAATTCGTTCCCTCAATTTCACAATTCGTTCCCTCGAATTAACAATTCGTTCCCACGATATGGCAATTCGTCCCCACGAATTAACAATTCGCTCCCACGAAATAACAATTCGTTCCCTCGAATTGACAATTCATTCCCTCGAATTAACAATTAACAATTCGTTCCCACGATATAACAATTCTGTTCCTACGAAATAACAACAATTGTTTTTTCCTGGGAACGAATTCTTAAATTTAGGGAACGAGTTGTTAATTCGTGGCAAACAATTGTTAAATTGAGGGAACGAATTGTTATTTCGTGGGAACGAATTTTTATTTCGTGGCAAAGAATTAATAAAAAAATTTTCCCCGTCTGTCCCAAGTCTACGGAGCCCTGCGGGGCTCCGTAGACTTGGGACGGACGGGGAAAATTTACTTGTATTTTACTTGTATTTTATACTTGTATTTTACTTGTATTTTACTTGTATTTTACACGGCGACGGGTTACGCCATAACCGAAGAAGATGTGCGTGAATATATATTCAATATTTTCTGTAAATGACGTCGAATGTTGAAGAAATGTTCATTCCGTCAACGCTAGGCATGAATGGATCGGATGAAAATACGAAGTTTATTCTATTCCTAAAGGGGCCAATCATTTGAACCGTTACTGATGTTCAAGTCAGTCACACCGACCGGACGTTTACATATGACACTATGATATAAATAATGATACTTTTTGGGAATCGGTATGCTTCAGGGAGGCAGAGATAGATAGAAATAAAATAATAAACAAAATGTTCAAAAAATAAATATTTAGAATTTTCCATAAAAAAATTATACCAAGTCAAATTATCTCCCCTGCTTGTCAGATTTTGACAGCATGCACTGGAACACAACGCGTGTTTTATGGAATGTGTTCCAATAAAATGATACGATTGACTTATATATGCCATTTACTGTGCATGAAGCGAAAACCAACATATTGGATATCTGATACATCATCTGATACAGTCACTTTAACCGATCGTAAACTATTTTTTATCGTGGTCCAGTTGTCTTATCTTATTCAATCCTCATATGCATGTCTTGATAGTGGGCTGTGTAAATACGGAAATACAACGCGAACATGCTTCAAATATGTAACTGTGACTGAAAAAATGGGGCTTATGGGTTTAGCGACCAGTGTAGATCCAGATCAGACTGTGCACCCGCACAGTCTGATCAGGATCTGCACTGTTCGCGATTGCCATCAATGAAACACCGGTCGTAGCTCCAACACACAATATATATCGTTATCAGGCTACATTCATGAGCGTTATATTTCATCAGGAGCTACTCTTGTCATACATTCATAACCCACATTTCTCCAGTCACAGTCAAGTCTGTGATAAGGAACACTGTTTCCTAATATATTCAATATCAAGGTACATGCACGTGGTTACAACAACAACAACACTGGCTGCATGATAGTGTGGAAAGCGCGCCCACTCCAAAGTAAGTATTATTTGACATTTTCCTTAACCCTTTGAACCCGAAAGCCCGCTATATCGGTTTATGCAAACAGTGCAGATCCAGATGAGCCGGCTCGTAACGAGCCGTCTCATCAGGATCTGCACTGTTTGAAAGTAATTTTCATATTTTTGAGAACAACAAATACCCCCTTTTTATAAATGGAATAGTCTGAAAATCATTTTGCGATGATTGGATTGGTTGCAAAATTAACATATCGCAGCCCATTCAGTTACTTAGGGTTGAAAGGGTTAATAGGCAACGGATTTCGATGAAATGTGGCGCAGCAAACGCGTCTTCATGAGCTTTATTTGGTGGTCCCGGGAGTTCGACACATGTTTATGTCATTATGTCAGTAGACACGGAAATGGATGTTCGCAAAAACGGTACCGAGACCACCAAATGCAGCTTCTCTTTTGTTCATAAAAATCCATTAAATCCTTTGAATCGAAGGGCTTCTGGAAGTTTCAGTACTTGTTATTGTTGTTGTTGTAACCACGTGATCATACACCTTGACTATGTGACACAATAGAAGCAGTTTATTCAGTCGTGTCTTACCGACATAGACGTATCTTCTCGTGTTATTATATATAGGAGATACAAAACATCTTTTGAAATATAGAGCCAGATATGTTTTCCCATTCACGGCACTAACCTACTATTCTATTTATCCCGTCAACACCTACAAATGGCTTTAAAATGCAAAAAAGAAATAACCCCAGCCACCGCACATATTCATACGCAATGATTAGGTCGTATTGACAGGATATCAAATATGTTTCACGGCACCGTGTTTCACGACACATACGCACTGTTTTGACGGGATAAAACTATATACATGTACATGAAACCAGTGTATTATCGTAGACCAAACACACTAACTTCAAACATTAAACAACAATATGGAAAACAGCTAAGATATCTCGTCGTTGTTTTTTTTATAAAAACCTTATTATCATTATAATGATCGAACGTTTAATATCCGTCGTTGTAAACTGATGTGTCACGTTTGTGGCTTTGAGTGAACAATTGCATTGTATTGTGCTGTATTGTATTGTATTGTATTGTATTGTATTGTAAAGTATTGCATTGCATTATTTGTATTGTATTGTAACATGGCTTATATTCAGATTGAGCAAGGTAACGGGCTTGGTGTGGTTCATGGCCTGATTATTATCAGTAGCCTATTTCATCAACATTGCAAAGTATACTTTACTAGCAAAGTATACTTTGAGGGAGTAATCATTTATTTTTCCAGAAATGCATTATTTCACATAGAACTAACAAATGCATATATTTCATGCTTAAAAGTATGCAGAATTAGTATACTGAATTTATTACATTATCACAGCCATTAAATGGCTGTGATAATGTAATAAATTCAGTATAATAAAAATTAATAAATTTTTTCAAAAAATTCAAAAATTTCTCCCTCAAAGTATACTTTGCTACTAAAGTATACTTTGCAATGTTGATGAAATGGGCTACTGTAGTACGTAAATGTAAATGCTTGGATTTACTGACGGCACTGGCTCGATGACCTTGCATGTCGTCTTCCAAGAAGGGGAGAAAGGAAGGAGGTCAATACAGAGGAAACCGGCCCCAGGGGGTCTAGCCCTTGTTAGAATAGTCCCCTCTGGTTCTTTAATGTGCCCAGACTCTCCTTCAAACACGGGACCGCCTTTTAAAATCCATCCGAAAGTATATATACATATAAAGGACTAGTAAAGCAGGAAATACAAAGTTTCTCAGAAATACTGACGCCCGGGAACTGAACCGTGAATCGAACCCGGGTCGTCAGCGTGGCAGTCCGACGATGTTTACCGTCGGCCACGGTCTGCTCTGCTTTATCAGGTAGGCGGCTGGCTATTGGTTATATACTCGCTGACTAACAACTAGCATGCTGAATCAGGCATTGTGCCATATGTGATGATACAGTGCACCAGAGTCAATCGGAATTCGAAAACTATGGTTACTGTCGAAGACTTTTCATTAGTGATAACGTCGTAAAACGTTTCCGAATGACGTTAGTGTGGTGAATCAACGTAAACAAGTTCGAGTTTCTAATAAAACAATGTTGGCACAAAACGTTATCTGTTATATGTAGCAGCCGGTGCGGGGGTGGGGGGGTGGGGGTGGCGAATGCACAACTGCTTATGTATACCACGTTTATAAACATGTACATGTATTAACCCTCAGATCGCTATTTTTATCATTAAAAACATGCTTTGACAGCACTTTAGAATAATTTACAACATGCTTTGACAGCACTTCAGAATCATTTCCATAGGAAATGATTCTGAAGTGCTGTCAAACCATGTTTTTTATTGAGAAATAAGGCAAGATATAAAAGCAACAGCAGACGACAATTGTTGTGAGTAGCGGTCTAAGGGTTAGTGATAGTTAGCAATATGTTTGAATTGTATTGAATTGAATTGAATTGATGCAGTTTGCAAAAACATGTGTACATCCATGTACGTCGTTTTTCATTGTGTGTTATGACCAAGTATTGTATATTTCCTCATGAGACAGTTGTCTCGATGAAATATATGGACGATTCTTCATATATTAGAAATGTGTCGATTGGGGCGCAGTAGTTCTGTGGCACCATGGGTTGATTGTGTTTATCGATAACACGAGTATATATGCATGTTCATGCATAGACATATATAAGTGTATGTATAGTCCGGAGTGTGTATGCATTTAGCTGCATATTACGCAACACGTATTGTGATACGTATGTACATGTCGAATGTCTTATATCCTCTTCCATTGTTTTAGAAACCGTGTACATTTGTTGATTATGAGCTTTAGAATTGTACATAGGTTATTTTAAACGTTGCTGTGATAAGTGGAAGTGAGTCGTCTCTTGTAATTCTATATCGAATAGCATGTTGTACAGTGGATACGACGTAAATAAAGAACTACGTTACATAAAATCACAGACTGCTGTCTGTTCCACATTTTGCTGCCGACGAACATTTGGCTCCTTCCCCCACCCACAAAACAATATTCGATGTAATTCCATCAAATATTGATTTTATTGCGAAAAAAAACACCAAAAAATAAAAATTGGCTCCGAAACCTGTCTAGATAGTTTGGAAATGGTGTTGCAACTCGGTCAATAAATTCCAAAAGTATTTAAAAAAAAAAAAATTATATTTTGTCTCCATGTTAAATTCCCATAGAAAAAATGTTTTTTTCGCAATAAAATCAACATGTGATGAAATTTCATCAAATACTCTATTATTAATGATCGCGGTGAAAAAAATTCCCCATGTTAAATCCCCATAGACATGGGGATTTAACATGGGGATTTAACATGGGGAAATTCTCTGACAAATCGCAGCTAAAAAGCCAGTTTTATTCCAGCGAGTCCCTCGTGTTTTATGGCTTATGCCTTAACCCCTGATTTATCCATTTTTCATATTGGATGTCTGACAACCTTTGGCAACTACATTATCCACTTTAATTAGAAATTATTCACATCGCCAATTTGTTACGTATAAAATACTGTTTAAAATCGCATACATAACGCCTTCGCTTTTACCGCGTGTTGTCATAGTAAAGACTATGTTTTATCCCTATGAATCCTTTTATAGTCTGTGAAAGGACGATCTTTCAAAGTCTGTCTGCTGATTGGGAACATGTCAAAGGGTAAAAGCTTGTCTGAAAAAGAAACATACATGTGGGAGATATCCTTTGAAAGTCGTATTTCTAATTCGACTTCCGTAGCTCTATAGCAGAAAGACGACCATCCATAATTGAGACTGGCCATGATAAAAAGGACGTATTGCGTTGTTCTTACCAGCGTAGTTCATTCAGGGTCTACATTCTTCGCTTTTGTGTGCCAGTTATAAATAGTAGGTTAGTGCCGCGAATGGGAAAAAATATCTGGCAAGGCTTAGGAAACGGGATGGGCGAGGCTCTGCCGAGCACATCCCGTTTCCGTGCCGCGACAGATATTTTCTATTTATCACGTCAACACCATACAAATGGCTTTAAATTGCGAAATAAATAACAACAACCACCGCACATATTCATACGCAGTGATTAGGTCGTATTGACAGGATATCAAAAATGTTTCACGGCATCGTGTTTCACGGCACATACGCACTGTGTTGACGGGATAAAAGATATTATGTTCGCATGGCTGGCTATACATGTATATCCGCAAAAATAAGTTCGTGTGTTCAGAATTTATCAAGTAAATCACTATATACATTTGAATACTTAATGACATATGTAACAAATTGTGGTATCATGCATTTGAGTATCCGTGTAACAACTACAGTGGAACCTCTCTAAACCGGACACCCAGGGTGCCAGGGTGTCCGGTTTAGAGACGTTCCGCTGTAAATCAGACATATGACTATACCAAGGCATGCGGGTGTGCTTTGTCAACTTGGACATGAAGTTAGATGCGTTAGATGCCAATGAAGCCCATGAAACAAGGATACAGAGACTTGCATGCGTGTCCGGTTTAGCGAGGTTCTACTGTATTTAATGTTTGTTGTTCCATTGGTCGAACAACGTCGCATGACGTTACCCAATAACGCAACGTAAACACGTCCGCGTTATTCTCAACGAAAACCTTTTTTTTTCCCGTCAACACAGTGCGTATGTGCCTTGAAACACGGTGCCGTGAAACATTTTTGATATCCTGTCAATACGACATAATCACCGCGTATGAATATATGCGGTGACTTTTTTGCATTTTAAAGCCATTTGTAGGTGTTGACGGGATAAATAGAATAGTAGGTTAGTGCCGTGAATGGGAAAAATATCTGGCGCAGCACGGAAACGGGATGTGCTCGGCAGAGCCTCGCCCATCCCGTTTCCTAAGGCTTGCCAGATATTTTTTCCCATTCATGGCACTAACCCTATTCTCTATATATTTGCCCACCCTCTCCATATATATGATGTAGCATCGTGCCCCATATCACACCCACTCAAATACACAGGTGTTTGAACCGATGTACATTATCTTGGTGCCATATGGGTACTTTGGTGGATTTTGGGTAGATTTGGGTGGATGTCGTTGGTTTTGGGTAATCTACATAGTTTTGTGCAACTCAATCATTACACACGACAGATATCGCGAATTATCTTCACCGTTCGGGACATCTTTTATACTGTCAAAATACGCACCCTTGAACATGTATTATCGTACGTATACGTGCAACTCGCGGGATGTGGCGTAAATTGTATGTAAATTGTATGTAAATTGTATGTAAATTGTATGTAAATTGTATGTAAATTGTATGTTGGTAACAATGCACTAAACCACCAGAGATACCGAAATAACCCATAAAACACTGAAATATTAACCGTTCTTCAAGAATCTGTGATATTACCCATGTAATTTGATTTACAGTGTTGCTCATCTACCACCCCACCCACACACCGCCTCCTCCACACACGACACTGCGAGATCAGTAGCCTATTTCATCAACATTGCAAAGTATACTTTAGTAGCAAAGTATACTTTGAGGGAGAAATTTTCAATTTTTTTTAAAAATTATTAATTTTTATTATACTGACTTTATTACATTATCACAGCCATTTAATGGCTGTGATAATGTAATAAATTCAGTATAATACTTCTGCATATGTTTAATCATGAAATATATGCATTTGTTAGTTCTATATGAAATAATGCATTTGGAAAAATAAATGATTACTCCCTCAAAGTATACTTTGCTAGTAAAGTATACTTTGCAATGTTGATGAAATAGGCTACTGAAATGCATATTTGCAAAACAAACAACAACACGCCCCTATTCAATCCACCACTCTCCACACGCCCACACAAAATAATATACAACCGACTCGTCGGACAGATTTTCACAATTTGGGAGCAATTTGTGACTTCATTTGCTATCATTTTTATTAATCAATCGGCAACAATGGACGTAATTAACTAAACAACAATTACTTGTACTATATATTGTGATTAAAACTAGCCACGTTCCCTGGCCGGTTCGATACGGGACCGTCCATGTGATTTGTGTCCCGTATGAGAATTTGCCGTAAATGAATCCAAATATTTGCGATATCTTCTAAATATAATGTCGAAAGTTGACAAAAAATTCAGAGCACATGCGGAATTTAATTCCGCATGTGCTCTGATTTTGTTGCCAACTTTCGTCATCATTTACGGAAAATATCGTACTATTCCGTAATGATTATCGGCCATATACGGAGAAGACGGATAATCCCATACTCCGGGACCTGATGATAATTAATTACCCTAATGCATGGCGCACGGTAAACCGATATAACACTTAACATCGGTGTTAATTACAGGGAACGTGACCAATAATTATTCCTGAACTGTCATATCATCGTTACACGGTCATACGTCAGCATCATCTTACTAAAATATGACAAAAGTATATAGCAATAATATATGATTGTGGTGTTATTTGTGGTGTTATCTAAATGTTGGTCATTTAGAAAAAGTGACAAAACATTGGTATGACGTGCATAATTTGCGCGCTGAAATATGTTCTACCTTTCTGTTATATTTAACCTTCCGCGGACCTGCCAGGGTGTCTGGTATATAGGGGTTTCACTGTATTTATATTTATTTTCTTTGAGTCTCGTCAATTTCACAAAATATAATTCATGTTAATACCATAGAATATGTACATTGCCACTCTTATATATGAATTATAAGAGACTAAATCCTGCTATTTAACTAATCCAACCGCGCTGCAAAAAGTAATATACCTACTGAGTCGTCGTTGTCAAACGCTCATCCTGGTTCAAACTCAGTGACAACGCCCTCACCCCTACACCAAACCTCCACCTTATACTTTGAGGGAGAAATGTTAAATTTAAGGATGAATTCATTACTTTTTATTATACTGAATTTATTACATTATCACAGCTATTTTGGCTGTGATAATGTAATAAATTCAGTATAATAATTATGCATACTTTGAATCATCAAATATATGCAGTGGCTGGTTCTATATGAAATAATGCATATTGGGAAAAATAAATGATTACTCCCTCAAAGTATACTTTGTTAGATAAGTATACTTTGCAAGTTTCATGAAATCGGCTACTGGTCCGCGGTTGGTCTATTTCTGTCTTCTCAACATGCATATGTATTCAAGGTGTATGCTCACGTGGTACTAACAACAACAACAAGTACAGAAACTTCCAGAATCCATCTAATTCAAAGTACGTGTTATTTTATATTGTCCTTATTACGTAACGGATTTTGATGAAATATGTCGCATCAAACGCATCTTGTTAAGCTGCATTTTGTGGTCTCTGTATTTTCGCCCCAACTTCTGTCGTTTTTGCGAAGAATCGATTTGGTAGACACGGAAATTGATTCTTCGCAAAAACGACATAAGTCTGTGCCGAACTCACTGGACCACAAACTGCAGCTCTTGAAGACGCGTTTGCTGCGCCATGTTTCATCAAAATCCGTTGCATATTAAGGAAAATATCAAATAATACTTACTTTGGAGTGGGCGACGTTGTTTATGTTGTAACCACGTGATCCTGCACCTTGGTATTGCTAGTGTACACAGTGTGTTAACAAAGTTGGAACTTGAACCACTTGTCTAATAGCCTGTTAAACTGTATTACATAACCGCATATTTATGTATTTAAGGAATAAAAATATGGGCTGTTGCGTTTACTGTAGTTGAAAATCAGTTGGTTTGTTTAAAGTACGTGGGGTTCGATAGAAGGACGTACCGTACTTTAAGCAGACCACACGTGGTTAATACTACAGTAAACGCAACAGCCCATGGTTTTATTATTGATTTTACATGGCGTGTTCTGATTCAAACCTGTCAATAGCCAAATATGGCGTTAATATTAAAAATCATCATATTTTACGTCATTTTGTCGCAATTCATGGAACAGCGACGTTGCCGGTCAATATGACGTCAAACACACTTTAACCAATCAACAACGTTGCGCGACGTCACGTGGGGCTGGTGTAACGCATTGTATATAAACGCAATACGTTGATGGGCGTTTGCATTAGGAATGTATAGAAGGTGTAAATGTAGAGGCATACTACTAGGAAATATCTTTTTTCTTTTAAACCTATATCACCTCACATTATAAGAAGCCCACATATCGTGTGACAATACCAATATCGTTTCGCAGTAACACAATGGTGCGAAATGATAACGAGCCTTTGATCTGATGAATGCAGTCTGTGTGTATAACATTCATCACAGAAACAGTATACCTCTGAGGCCCATACAATCCCATATTGTCTAGTGACGTTATGATGTTTTTATCATACTTTATCTCGTCACCGTAGTCATTCACAATTATTGTATGATAAGAGTCCTCATAACACCCATAAAAGTTTAATTAGGTAAAAGGGACCGTAGATCATGGCGGTCCAACGATTGTAACATAATACAATAGTCGCCGTTTGACAAAAAGGACCAGTTAGCGTTGCGGCCAGCGTTGTCGCGGATCAGGCTGGGCGTACAGCGCAGCCTGACCCGCGCCAACGCTGTTGGCCAATCAGTCACTTAACGAGTTGACAGCCATGAACCAAGCGATGGAGTGAAACCTGCACTGCGTGAATGTGCATAAATTCCGCTATAAGGTCCAATTTGCCGGCCTATGTCCCAATAACGGGTGTAATAGACACGCGACGGCCATAACACGTCGCTGGATAATTAATTGGCTGTATGTATGTGCAACGTCATATATACATGTAAACGATCATGCAAAATATATGGCACACATATATTGATACATAACATTGTAGTATGAATTCTTCGACATATTTTGTGGGCAATTGCTAAGTTTCCGGCACCTCGTGTTATTTGTTGTGTCTTAGTTGTTTGGTGTTCGTCTGAGGTTCAATTTCCGAAAACATCTGTATTTTCTACTGCAATGTGTCTTGTTTACGTTCGATCCTTTATAGTAGTCTATGTTTTAGTATTAGAATCGTTAAACTATATTATTGTACATGTATATGTGTTTTATGAACACAAATGTATTGTCTATATTGCTTTCATGTCCATGTATCCTAGTTGCGAACGGTAACTCTTGCAATATACTCCCGTACCGTCCGTAGCTAGCTACTGACGGTACGGGAGTAAATTGCAAGAGTTACCGTTCGCAACTACATGTATCACACACCCGTTACGAATATTTGCGTGCAATGCGCTGGTTTTCGATCACGTGGTATGTGCTGAATTGAATGCAAAAGACAAGAACACATTCATATAACTGACGGACTTTTAGGTTTTGTTATTGGAGTGCGACATACTCGAGCTCACCGCAGTGTGAAACTGGGGGCCGTTTCACTAAACTTCGAACGACTAAAATGTTCGTAAGTACAACATTATGATAGTCTGTAAATGTCACATTGACACCGTGTTCTTGTAAACTATTATTGGATTTACATTTATTGAGCATAGGCTGCATATGCAGCCTATGCTCAATAAATGTAAATCCATAAATTGATATTTCCAGACGATCCTAAATGCACTTATGAATATTTTAGTCGTAAGAAGTTTAGTGAAACGGCCCCCTGGGTCCCAAGAATATATAGTGTGAAATAGACGCACATGTTCCATAACTAATAACTCATTTACTATTCTTCGAAAATTCGTCTTCGCAAGTAACGTTAGTTCGTAAATTGTAGTTAATAAACCAGTCGATATCGTCTGGATGTCTGGATGAAGTATGTCCCGTGCTAAATTAGAGCGAGACTGGCAATTGTGTCACTTCTAGCCATCTGTCAATGTCGTGTACACAATACAATAAATGACGTGGATTTCGGTGAAATGTGGGTGCGGGTGGTGAGGCAAAAGTTCCATCAAACCCAACATAAACCACGTGCACAACCCCTATAATCTATATTGCTACATGCCTACCGTTGTTCGACACCGCTCACAGTCGTGTTCAAAAGTACGGCGCGTGCTGTTTGACAATGGCTATAGACAATTCTAATTCCGGGTCGAAGCCAAATCCTACGTAATGCACGTATGTCATGACGTTACTAGAACGTGCCATTATGTCACTAGACTAGTTCACAACGGTCGCACTGAATTTTTGAATTAATGCGACTAAATCACGCGACGTGTACTGCGGCCCCGGAACATGTATGTGCAAATCAGCTGTTTGGATGGAGCAGAATATCAAAGTACCGAAATTACTGCATAAATGCTGAAATTGCACGATATTTCCGACGAAATGTAATAATAACTTTCGACCATGTCCAGCCGTGGGTAAACGTTTGCCGTGCCCCGAGGGAACTGTTTTAACCCGTGGCCTACGGCTTTCGGGTTCAAACAGTTCCCGAGGGGCACGACAAACGTTAACCCTCGGCTGGACATTTTCGAACCTTATATTCTCAAATTCACAATCGGGGGAGTCACACAGTATAACGTATATACCTTAATCCATTCGCTTTTCTTTCAGTTGAAACGTTTTAATTTACAACTTACCTTTTGTAGCTAAACGGTGATATTAAGTATTTTCTGTTTTCTCTTGTCTGTATTTTAAAGTTGGGGATCACGTCTATTAGGCACAAACTTTTCTTCATATGAATTAAATAAGTGTATAATTGTGTAACTATTCCATCAGTTTTATACATTACGAGTGTACGAGTACATTTTTAAATTACTGATAGACACGCGCGGTTGTATGAGGTTATTTTATATGCAAATGAGACAGGACAATTTTTTATTATTTATGTTAATAAAATGCGTTACCTGAATAAACATTTGTATTTAAATGTGATAAAACAGTATCTTTGTACAATGTACGTACATAAAAAAAATATCAATCGTGAACATACAATAAACAAATTAAGGAAGACATTAAACAAATTAAGGAAGCTATCAAAAATAAGATCACATATGTTGTATTGGTGTTCTGTTTAGAATTGTTCCACTGTATATACATGTATAATGTATCACAGAGATGATGGAATGCATTGTGGACATCTAATATCCACATACACGGACTATCATTGCTGTCTAATTCTTATCTCTGGTAAATTACTGCTGTCTAATTATCCGTCTGTACCCTTTGTACCCACACCAAAACCACACCCCACAAACGACGGGGAAGACAATCATACGTGAATTTAAGTTGTGTATGATGTACATGGTATATATTTTTCAAAATATATTTTTTTGTAAATGTTCTGCAATCGACGTAGGACAAGTCCATACCAGGGTCCGTTTCACTAAACTTCGTACGACTAAAATGTTCGCAAGCGCAAATTTAGGATGGTCTGGAAATTTAATTCATGGATTTACATTTATTGAGCATATGCTGCATATGCAGCATATGCTCAATAAATGTAAATCCAATAATTGTTTACAAGAAAACAGTGTTACTGTGAAATTTACAAACTATCATAATTTTGCACTTACGAACATTTTGGTCGTACGAACTTTAGTGAAACGTGCCCCGGATGTGTGTATGGGTGACGGAGAAATCATACCCGTATATAAACAAAACACATGGGCGCCTATCTCTGTGTGACCAGCTATACTGTCAACAAAACCGTTGTTTTTGTTTGTATAAACAGTTCGGGACCCTTAACCGCATAATTGGATATCTATCATTAGCAATCACAACCCATGATCATACTCAGTAAAACATAAACTAACACAGGGGAATTTTGTTTCAGCGACCAGTGTAGACCCAGACCAGACTGCGCATCCGCGCAGTCTGGCCTGGGTCTGCACTGTTCGCCGTATCATCAGCGAACCGCAGTGTTTTGTGGTTATACAGCGGAACATCTCTAAACCGGACACGCCGGGACGTCCCCAGGGTGTCCGGTTTAGAGAGGTTCCATTGTGAATCAGGCATATGGGCACCGCAAAACAGGTGTATGTGGTTTGCGATCATGAACAGGCGTTATTAACGGTGAGAGATGAGAATAAACACATATAATTAAGCAGACAAAGATTGGATGGGTGTCCGGTTTAGAGAGGTTCTAATGTAGTACTATGTAGACTAGCATGCCATGTCTCTCTGCCATAGTTTATTTTTATTTGTTCTGCTACGGTCATATAAACAATGCAAAAACAAAATTTGTTTCGATAATATTAAATTTTATAAAAATTTAAGAATGAGCCTTCTGTTTATTTCGTGAAATTTGGTCAAATACTGATTTTATTACGAAAATATGATTTGTCTATGGGAATTTAACATGGGGGAAAATGAGGTGTAGCTCGTGGAGAAGTCAAAAACTTTGGAAATTGACTCCAAAACCCGGCTATATAGTTTGGAAATGATCTAACAAAGCAAACATTTTGAAAATCGGTCCACTATTTCTGAAATTATGAAAGTTTCCCAATATTAAATCCCCATATACATCTTTACTCGGATTTAAACATGGGGATTTATTTTCGCAATAAAATCAATATTGGACCGAATTTCACGAAATAAAAGGAAGGCTCACTCTTAAATGTTGATAACATTTAATATTATCGAAACATATATATTTTTGCGTTGCTTATATATCGTGTGAGTTTTCGTGAAACAGACAGTAAGTACTAATCTGTTCGAGCGCCCATGTTGATATTTTCGTGAAACAGACAGTAAGTACTAATCTGTTCGAGCCATGTTGATATTTTCAGGATGTACAGAAATGAAGCAAAGTTTTTCTAAGTACATGGAGAATAGTAGGTTAGTGCCGTGAATGGGAAAACATATCTGGCAAGGCTTAGGAAACGGGATGGGCGAGGCTCTGCCGAGTTATTTTTCCCATTCACGGCACTAACCTACCATTCTATTTATCCCGTCAACACATAAAATTTCCTTTAAAATGCAAAGAAATAACCCCAGCCACCGCACATATTCATACGCAATGATTAGGTCGTATTTTCAGGATATCAAAAACATGTTTCACGGCACCATGTTTCACGGCACATACGCACTGTGTTGACAGAATAAATGCATTTATTAGCTGGTTTATTTGCTGAATAAATTGGGTGCTGATGATTTCAGCAAACAATACGGGATACCGACTCTGATGAAACCTACCTTATCGCTTTACCGATATCGATCAGGAAAATCACGACTATACCGTAAATGACGTCACATGTTGGCTACAATTCACACCCACCGTCTTTATATATTGTGTTAATATTCACAAATTGTGTTTACCGGTACAGCAAGGTGAAAATACGTTGTCAAATTATCGCCCGTGTTGATCACAGTATGTTATAGAACACTGTGGAATGAAGTGATAATTCATTGAAATTGCTTGCAGATTGCAAATAACTTTTGCTTTTGGTTGTTATAGGTCATACGGCAAATAAAACGAAAAAGGTACATATTGACTATCTGAGATCACCAGGGACACAACGCCTTTGAAATAGGACCTTTGCTCATTCCACAGAACACGTTATACAGTGTAATCTCTATAAACCGGACACCAAGAAAACAGTTGTGAGTTTCTTGGTCATTTATCTCTGGTGATACTGTCTGTTCATGATCGCACAACACACAGCTATGGCTCAGAGTGATACAATGCCTGATTTACAGTAAAACATCTCTAAACCGGACACCCTGGGGACCTCCGGCTTTGAGAGGTTTCAAAGTTTAGTTAGTTCTCTCATCGAATGTATGTGAGCGTTACTCCCACTGAATTTTAATTATTTGGACAAGAGGGACGAACATTATCGTCTTCTGTTGTTTCGTATTCCGTCTTTATTCTCAATAAAAGAAACATGGTTTGGCAGCAGTTTAGAATCATTTCCATTGGAAATGATTCTAAACTGCTGCCAAGCCATGCATTTGTTGATAAACATGTAAATCAGGTCATCTGACTCATTAAAACGAAAACGCATAATTATATTGAACAGTTCAGTTATCACCAGGTACACTGTGTCTTTAAGTGGACTTTTTTTCACTCATTCATTCATTCGGCTTATATTTAAGGGTGGGAATTGGCTCGAACACCTTCCATACCCGGGATATATAGCCCAGTAAAGAAGCAGGCCGATGGTCGTCGGTCTGGTTTATATTTCCGAATTTTGACAAATGTTGCATTTATTCAGGCTCCAAAAATGTGCTCCAAATATAGGAGAATCTATGCAGGTATGGTAACCTATAATTTGAGGCCTCCTATAGCACCCATCAGCTTATCGGTGTGTGATATAGTATGGCTGGGTATCGATTAGAGATTTTTTCACTCGACAGAACACGTTATATGTGTCATAGAATGCACGTGTCCCCAATTAGTGCGTTCGGGTCATGTCGTTAGCGAGACAAAAGTTCGAATTCTCATGCGAGCTGGAGTAATGATAAACTATATTGAATTGTAATTCATTGTTATTACCAGATTTGGCGGAAACTCCTATCAATAGCAGTAGCATATTTCACCAACATTGCAACGTATACTTATCTAGCAAAGTGCACTTTGATGGAGTAATCATTTACTTTTCCCAAGCTGCATTATTTCGTATAGATCTAACGACTATATATATTTGATTAAAAGTATGCAGAATTATAATACTGAATTTATTACATTATCACAGCCATAATGGCTGTGATAATGTAATAAATTCAGTATAATAAACATTTAAAGAAAATATACTTACATTGAACATTTCTCCCTCAAAGTGTACTTAGTAAGATAAGTATACTTTGCAATTTTGGTGAAATCGGCTACAAATACAGTAACCACAGCTTCTTGAAGAACGGTTTATATTTTATTGTTTTATGGGTTATTTCTGTATATCTGGTGGTTTGGGTGCATTGTTACCCACATACAATTTACGTCACCTCCCGTGAGTTACACGTATACGTACGGTAATTCCTTTGTGGGTATTTTTTACAGTATACAAGGGTTCCGAAGTTCGGAACGGTGAATGTGTAGATAATTGACGATTTCTATCGTGTGTAATGATTGAGCATTAATAGTTGCACAAAACTATGTAAATTACTCAAAGCCAACGACATCCACCAAAATCGCTTAAAAGTCCGCCAAAATAATGATTGAGCATTAGTAGTTGCAGAAAAATATGTAAATTACCCAAAACCAACGACATCCACACAAATCTACTAAACGTCCACTAAAATACCAATATGACACCAACATACTGACGACCATCTGTTCAAACTCATCTGTGACAGTAACTGCAAAATGCGTGATTTGAATTGTAACAGTTGTAGTGTATGGTGGTGGACACCACCATACAATACAACTGTTACAATTCAAAATAATGATTGACACCAACATACTGACCATCAGTGACAGTAACTGCAAAATGCGTAATGTTCAGTTGTATTGTATGGTGGAGTGATGTGAATGTTAAAGAGACTCTCTCATACATGCACAGCTAGTGATAAAACATAAAATAATTTAATTACAGATATACATAGTATTTCTGAACCCAATTATAGTCGCCTGAAAAAAAAAACCCAGAAATATGTGTTTGTTAAAATATTACTGTTTGTTCCACGTTTTGCTGCCGACGAACTTTTAGTAAATCTAAAACATATTTCAATGTAAGTACTTGTTCATCAAAAACAGAAAAAAACACGCTCCCCAAAAAAGTTATTTGATGAAATTCTAACTAATATTGATTTTATTGCGAAAAAACGATGTTCCTATTTTCCAACGGTTCGTCGGCATCAAAACGTAGATCAAACAGTGGAATATGTTACCCGAACAAATGTGACGTTTTTGTTCTGCAACCGCTGGTTACTGTTTTAATTCTCTTTAATTTTAACCCAACTAGTATCCAGAATGTAAACCTCTTTCTAGAGGTCCCAAATCCCAAAAGCCCCATTTCTCTAGTCACATCCACATATTACGGTGCCATTCACATGCCAGATGAAAGCTAGCCCGAATGTTCTGTCTGACTTTCAAGTCGCCCTGCGTTACATACATAACATTCAGGCGAGATGAAAACTAATGAAGGATCAGACCGTTATCTTTTACAGTGTAAACACTGATCGCAGGTTGGAATCTATCACACTGAGTAGATCCATTAATTCACTCACGTGTGTCGGTTTACGCATATGCTGAGCGTGTTTCCGGTTCCCATCCAGATGCCAGTCGGGTTAAATTCACTTTCGCTGTTTGTAATCAAATCTGCATAGTGGCCCGGTGATAGAATGTGATGCGTGGTCATACACGGGAACTAGACTGTAATAATAAACTGCAATCAAAGACTGCAATAAATAACCAGAGATGTAGGAATTAGACATATCCCAAAACTCAACTGAATTCGGCATATTTGATTAGTTAGCCGTACACTACCGCCCGAACTAATTTCATTATTTCGAATCACTTGAATACTTTGTTCTTGTAATCAAGCAGCTTGATTGGCTGAGCCTGCGCCTGAACTCAAGCTCAGGCGCAGGCTCAGCCAATCAAATTGCTTCATTTGCGAGTTGGCATTGTCTATGTACGTTAGAAACGTTGATAATCTGGGTAGAATTTAATGCGGGCGGCTATGTGTCAACACAATTGCAAAGTATTCTTATCTAGCAAAGTATACTTTGAGGGAGTAATCCATGTATTTCATATAGAATTAACGACTGCATATATTTGATGATTAAAAGTATGCATACATATTATACTGAATGTATTACATTATCACAGCCAAAACGGCTGTGATAATGTAATAAATTCAGTATAATAAAAATTAATACATTTGTCTGTAAATTGAAAAGTTCTCCCTCAAAGTATACTTTGCTAGATAAGTATTACCTGCTTACTCCCCCTGGAATTAGATATAAATATAGGTATTTCCGAGAGGATCGAATTAGACATTCAATTTTTTAATTTGTCTAAATCCCCGCAGGTGCCCGCCTCTCTACCTCTCACCATCCCCACCCAGGAAGTGAAACTCCCCGTACTGGACCAGATGTTTGTGTTTATATCTGTTGTAATTATAGCGTATAATATATCTGGCAAATACATGCTCTATTTACACCAACAATGTATATAGTCATGGTCAAAAGGCGCATCAGTTGGCAATGCATTCTAAAAGTGCCGAACGCGCTGTCAATGACAGACGTCAGTCAGCGCAAAGAACACATTTAATTTACATAAATATTTGATTTAGATAAAATGACAAAATTATTTTCTCGGACAAGTGTTTTCTAGTTTCGAAGCCATATATATATAAACCCTGTATTTATGTGTCTATAGTGGAACCCGAATGCCACATTAACTCGTTCTGCTTTGTCATTAAATTACATGGCTTCTTCAATACGAAACGCAATAATTTCCCAAAACAATCCTATAATGCCACGATCTGACAAAACCGGGTTTATCACTGGTGATGCACTCGGCACCGGGGGCCCGTTTCACTAAACTTCGTACGACTAAAATGTTCGTAAGTGAAAAATTATGATAGTCTGTAAATTTCACATTAACACAGTCAAGACAAAAATTTTCGTCTGCTGTTGTTTCATATTTTGCCTTATTCTCAATAAAAAGGTGGTCCGGCAGCACTTTAGAATCATTTCCAATGGAAATGATTCTAAAGTGCTGCCAAACTATGTTTTATTGATACAAATTGAAATACAAATACAACTATGTTGTTTGTTGATAAAAATGGAAAAGCGAAATTTGTCTTCTGCTCTTGTTTCATATTTTTTCTTTATTCTCAATAAAACATTGTCTGGCAGCACTTTAGAATCATTTCCATCGGAAATTATTCTAAACTTCTGCCAAACTATGTTTTTGTTGATGAAAATGGAAATTGTAAAATAAACAGAAGACGACAAAATTTAATTCAGCATTGTAGCGGTTAATGGCCGACTGTTTGCCTTGAACAGCGTACGGATATGACAAGTGCAGCTCGGCATGTCACTGCGCGCTTTGCAAACGCTGTTCTTTGAAAATTAAGAAAAGCTGCATTTTGTCTTCTTTTAATATTCAATTTAATTTTGTTTCGATCGGTTTCATTCAATGCATGCATTGTCCGTGCAGATAATAATGCAGCGCGTGACAGGTTGTTGCGATATTCTACAAATGTCACTGTGACTGGAGAAACGGGGCTTACGGGTTTTGCGACCAGTACAGATCCAGATAAGCCTGTGCATCCGCATCAGGATTTGCACTGCTCGCTATTACATCGATGAAACGCCCGTTATGCTTGTAACATGCACAATAGATCAGTATCAGTCTACAGGAGTGTGATATTTGATCAAGAGCTACACTGGCCACAAATCCCATAAGTCTTAAAATATGCATTGTCGTATACGACAAAACGAACGTTGAAAACCGCACCCAACAACAACAAAGAGTTAAATATTTAGGGGATTTAAATCAAGGTGTATTACCACGTGGCACTAACGACAACAACAAGTACCGATTCAAAGTACGTATTCTTTTATAGTGTCCTTATTACGTACCGGATTTTGATGAAATACGGCGCATCAAACGCGTCTTGTTAAGCTGCATTTGGTGGTCTCTGTATTTTCGCCTAAAATTCTGTCGTTTTTGCGAAGAATCGATTTCCGTGTCTCCGACACGGAAATCGATTCTTCGCAAAAACGACATAAGTCTGTGCCAAACTCCATAGACCACCAAATGCAGCTCACGAGGACGCGTTTGCTGCACCATATTTCATCAAAATCCGTTGCATATTAACGAAAGTATAAAATAATACTTACTTTGGAGTGGGCGACGTTGTTGTTGTTGTAACCACGTGATCATGCACCTTGGAAAACAAATAGTCAAATAAAACATTAAATATTTATTATGTGGAAGTCACATTCTTCAGATTTGATAATATTCGGATTTATGTTTAATTGTACAAAATATGTCGTTTAACCATTTCAACACAACATATAAAACACTGGATCCAGATGAGCCGGCTCGTAACGAGCCATCTCACCAGGATTGACAGTATTTGTCAGGAATGTTCAGATTAAAAATAATACTCCTCATATGATTAGTTGACTCGTCCAAAAGTTAGCACGAGTCAGTCTATGTCATTTAGTTAGGGGTGGAAGAGTTAAGCTGGACACACAATGAATAGTCTTCGCAGTCCTTTATGCTGACATCTACGGGTCTAACTCTAGCGATTCATATGCCAACAGCGTACGCCAGTATTAGCATACGTCATTCACAGACATTCGTCTTAAGCTAAGGTCTGCTACTTTTGTCTCATAGTGTGTAACGCACATCTGCCAGTGAAAGTACGCAACGGACGCTGTACAGTGAACGCTGAACGCAAGGTATTCCGCGGTGTCAGTCCGTTTACTTGGCGTGTCACTCGCTTCACCTCTTGGCGACGTAGCATCGTACGTAGCGGTTACAAGGTGCATGATCACGTGGTTATAACAACAACAACAACAGTGGTTGAAAGTGTTGAAGTATTATTTGATATTTTCCTTAATATGAAACGGATTTTTATGAAATATGGCGCAGTAAACGCATCTTCATGAGGACACTAATACGGACACTATAAAAGAATACGTACTTTGAATTAGATGGATTCTGGAAATTGCATTACTTGTTGTTGTTGTTAGTACCACGTGATCATACACCTTGGGTTAGTACTATTCGGTTAGTCATATTCGGTTAGTCATATTCGGTTAGTCATATTCATTTGACTAAATGAGCTCCATACTGGCTCGTTAGGGACCGTTCATGTCCGAGTCTACATTTCCTTAACATTCAGAACATCAAACTTCGTTCCAACTGCGTCAACGAAAGCATTTGAATAAGTGATCTCGCGCTTGTTTGTAATTGTTGTGAAATAAATAAAATTTCAACATTTTAAAACAGCTCTTTATTAACACAGCTCGTGTGCAAGGTATGTGCGTGATGATGTGATAAATACGTTATATCACGTTTGTCCGCATGTACGAGCGATAATCCGCTCGCTAAAGCTCGCAGATTATCTCCTCGTACATGCGGACGAACCGTGATCTAACTTATACTTAGCTGTGCATGGGAAAATTCGTCGAGCGGCCAGTACATTATCTAACTTATACTTAGCTGTGCATGGGAAAATTCGTCGAGCGGCCAGTACATTATCTAACTTATACTTAGCTGTGCATGGGAAAATTCGTCGAGTGGCCAGTACATTATCTAACTTATACTTAGCTGTGCATGGGAAAATTCGTCGAGCGGCACATTATCTAACTTATACTTAAGTTTCGCTACTACGTGGCGTAGATACGACGGATTGCCTTTGAATCTTCTTAATGTTTGTATCAACTCGTCGATACGAAGAGACAACATATACTTAACAAGCCACCATAGACAAAACAACACATGTTTGCACATTATTTGAGTATTCTAACGCGTAAAATGTGCAAACATGTACAAGTGTATTTAATCGCATATAAGGATTTTCCGATCTTGAATTAAATATATGTGATATCTCTTGGCGTCGTTTGCACGTTCGCATCTAAAAAATGTATGGAACTTTATCGTATCTGTTCTTAGGAAGAAATATCAGCGAAATAATTAGAAAATAGTACTTTGCAGATAATAACACATACACATGCACGTCCATATATTACAATATTTTCCAACATAAAACATCGATACACTATTTGTTATTCAAAACATGAATATACATGTACTCGTATTTCTCCAGGCTCGGCCGCAAAGCCATTCCATTATTTTAACACAGTGATGCCATATATGAGACAACCCATGTGATGTGTCATAGGTCGCAAGTCATGCTATATTGTATCAGATTGTATTATATAGAGAATAGTATGTTAGTGCCGTGAATGGGGAAAAATAGCTGACAATGCTTAGGAAACGGGATGGGCGAGGCTCTGCCGAGCACATCCCGTTTCCTAAGCATTGTCAGCTATTTTTCCCCATTCACGGCACTAACCTACTATTCTATTTATCCCGTCAACACATACAAATAGCTTTAAAATGCAAAATAAAATAAACCAGCCGCATCCTCAAAATCGGAGAATCGACTAGTATGACAACCGCACATATTCATACGCAGTGATTAGGTCGTATTGACAGGATATCAAAACTGTTTCACGGCACCGTGTTTCATGGCACCTACGCACTGTGTTGACGGGATAAATTATAGTGTAATGCATACTTCTGTAGTATATTGTCTTGTATGTTACGTTGGTAATATGTGGTCGTGTAGTCGCCTAGGTATGTGGTCAATAGGTTGAGCTGCTCTCCGGTCACGTGGGTTGATAACTACACAATACTACACTGGTCTCAAATCCCATAAGCCCGATTTGTTTATCCAAAAAGCAACAGCCATATTTGAGACACGCCATGTGATTGTGTACCTTCGGACATCTACTAATTTCATTAAATAAGTTTACAATATTTTTCATAAATAAAGTCAAAAGTGGACAAAAATTATATTCCGTATATACTCTGAAAATGTTGTTAATTTTTGCCGCCATTTACGGAAAGTATTGTAAATGTTGTAATATATTATGAAATTACGCAGATGTCCGAAGGTACAAAACCACATGGCGTGTTTCATTTGTGTTCCGCTCTATGAATTTCTAGCGATATATATAAACACACCGCTTTGTTTGATCCCATTGCAAAGACTGTATTCTAATGAACATGTAATAGTATAGACTCTCATAAACAGGGGAGATAATTCGATAGTGCATTTATTCTGGTACCGTACCACGAAGCTACTTTGTGAAACATAACACGTTTTGTTTGGAAATGATATTGAATTAATTTAAATAAAGTTGAATTTGTAGCCATTGATTACACAAAAGCTAGCATTCGCCAACCGATTTGTTTTTCAGTATTAAAGGTTTGGATTATAAAACAGTCTCGTGTCATCAACTCATACGGTGAATTGAGTTCGCACATACTATGCAAATATACAATTAAATTAATCACATTCTTTCGCCTATCGGAGACCCAGCATCTTTATAAATGCTACGTACATGTATACTGTTTTCCCGCGTTGCCGTGCTGATCCACGCGCATGCGTGGTACCAGAGCTAGACGACGTATCGCTTAGATGTCAGAAATGTTACGGAACAGAATAAGTCGCTATTACTCATTCCAACAGAACTAATGCACAAAATGCCTCTCGAATCTCTCATTGGAGACAAGCGATGGGACTTTGTACCTAAGATGTGTAGTATATCATGGTTAGTTTTACAAAACATACGATATTCTTCTTAAAGCTCGTCGTGCTGTTGCTGGCGGCAGCAAGACTCGTGCCTACGCTGATCGTAAGGTGCGTTTTAACGACCGAAGGTCAATATAATATTACCTGTACTGTCACACGACTAAAGTTACGCGCTGAATTTTAGCAGCTGCCATTCCGAGTACCAGAATCTAATTACGACAATAATTAAAGCATGCGTCACACTTATACTGACATTCACGCCATAGTTATACACGAATACGTGTGTGATCATCTTACAGAGACTCCATCATATTTCGCTTCCTGCTCGACAAATGACCTACCGCATTTATTCTAATAGTAGCCCCCTCTCTAATAGTAGCCCCCTCTCTTATAGTAGCCCCCCTCCCACATTTGCATTCTAAATATGTTATTTGCACATTGCTTTAAATTTAAGTGTGTGAATATAACATAATTTGATCCTATTTGCCAGGTTTTGATCCCCACAAATTGCATAGCCCTGGGGCGTTTATTAGAATAAATATGGCATATAAGTCAATTGCACCAGTTTATGAGATAGAGTTTCCCAAAACATGGGTTATATTCAGGTATCGTATATAATAACAGAAACTGTGATAAACAGGGGAGGTAATTTAGTTATGTACTTTGACATTTTCGCAATACACGTATGAAAAACGCCATATGATTTTGTACCTTCCAACATCTGCGTAGTTTCATTTAATAAGTTAACAAAATATACAATATTCTTCATAAATAAAGTCAAAAGTTGACAAAATTCTCAGAGCACATGATTCCGCATGTACTCTGAAAATTGGACGGAAAATATTGTAAATTTTGTAAACATATTTCATTAAATTACGCAGATGTCAGAAGGTACAAAATCACATGGCGTGTGTCATATCAGTATGGAAAATTTATGAAATAAAAGTATATATATATATGTTGTTGTGAAAGGATCACACTATACCATATTTAGAAAGAGGTTTCCATTGCAGGCACGTAGATGTAAGTCATTTTGCAATATTTCTCAAAATTTGGCGGCCATCTTTTTGCATTATGCAATAAATAAAATATGCATTAAATGTATTGCATTAATGACCAATATAACAAATTCAAAATATGGTAATGAGGGTAAGTTTTATATATTGTATATACAATTTTTGCGACATTTCTCGCAATTTGGTGGCCATCTTGAATATCATTTGACTTAACATAATAAATAAATATATTGCATAGTTGGAATGTCTCATAATAACCCCCATATTACATTCAAATATAGTTATTCCAAATGTTCTACATGTTTTCTAATTTTCGAGAGTTTGGAGATGCTGGCGGCCATCTTGGGCGCCATTTTGATTGTATTACTTTTCACAATTTGGATTATTATGAGTCGTTAGTTATATTCAGTCTGTTTCGGAAGATTTCCTGATTGGTTTAGTAGAGTTTGCACTAGTTAGGATTTTTGTCATTGTGACCGCCATGTTGGACGCAATCTTGATTAAGATCCAGTGGGATTCTTGGGGAGTTTTATATGCTATTACTACATTTTGGTCAATTTCTGAAAAATTCAGCTTTGGCTTATTTTTCCCCGATCTCAACCCTAATACTCTTCGCCTATTATAAAGAGGCAAGCAGATGACTGGGATATCGCTGGTGCGAGTTTAACCCTTACTACGCTGAATTAAATTTTATCGTCTGTTGGAAATATTTTATTTTCAATATTTCTCGATAAAAACCTGTTTTGGCAACGCATGAGAATCGTCTCCACTGGAGACGATTCTCATGATTCTCATGTGCTGCCAAAACAAGTTCTTTGTTAAGAATTAAGGCAAAGATGAAAAACAGCAGACGACAATTTTCGTCTCCCGAGTAGTAAAGGTTAAGGATACTCTCCGAACACGACTACCGTAATAAGCATAAATATTCGGACACCATGTATTTGGAGACACATATACAACTATATGGTTTCCCCAACAACAGTGAGCGTGTCAATATTTAGGGATAGTATGGCAGTAGTGGTTTATTGAACCTTATATGTCACAGAAACGAATATATCACACGTGTGATATATTCGTGCAAATGCGCCACACATGGTGAAGAATGCGTACGAATACATCACACAAATGTGTGACGTTTACGTTTGGCATCACTACCCCTTGCAACAAAAACGAATGTGTCACATGTTACAAAAACTCGAACAAAAATTAATAAAATATTGTCCAGACGAATATGTCACATGAACATTTGAATTCGGGGGATAACAGTGCCATAAAATAAAACAGAATAGAGCAGGCATATTCGCCGGATTATTTGAAATTCATGCCACGCATGCAGACAAGGTAAATGTAAATGCTTTGATTTAACGACGGCACTGGCTCGACCTTGCATGTCGAAATCCAGTAAATGTCCCGTTAAAATGCCCCGCAGTGCAGCCTGAGGGCCATTTGGTTGGTGAACGTCGCAGCACAATTATAGCAACAGTTAAAGAACATGTAATTTCACCGCAGTGCGGGACATCATCGGCGATTAAAGCCCCGGTGTATGCCCAGTATGTCCAGATAAAGCCCCGCTACTCCCCTGGAGAGGAGTGGTGCGGGAATATACATTGACTGATGATAAAATATGCTTTTAAAATCTAAAGCTGATCTCATTTTAATCATCTAAGTAGAACACCCAATGATTGGAACATTATTATATATGTAAAGTGTATTGGACATGTAAATATTGAACAGGCGAAACTGACCATCGGTTAACAATTTGTACCATAACGTTTTATATTTAGTTACTATTATCATAGAAGTTTACATTTCATGCGATAGACTCTATATCACAGACATGGAGATTCAAATGTAATATAACAAGAGGCCCAAATGGGCCTGCTTTGCTCACCTGAAATTATTATCCAAATTATAAAGTAAGTCAAAAATGGTACATACTGTCTATTACATGTATATATACCATCGCAATTGTTCTGTCCACCATAGTAATAGTTGGCTTGAAACATAAAAATGAGAACAATGTAAACAGTATAATGCTTAAAAAACAGCATTAACAAATGTGATGCAGAACAAATATGAATAAATGATAAACGGTATATATAACAGACAGTCTGATGCACAAGGAAAAGACGCTTGAAATCACTAATACACTTTCGGCGGGCGGTCATCTTAAATTATGTAATCATCCGATGTCGACCAAACATGCTCCAGAGTGATCGTCTTGTCGATACCTTTGAGTTGATATATGACCATAAACGGTAAAATCTGAAATTTGACCCCTTCGGCCCGCCCTTTCTTGACCCAGGGGCCACCATTTGAACAAATCTGAAACAGCGTTAACTATCGATCATTCCTACCAAGTGTCATCGAAATCCGTCTGGCGGTTCGTGAGAAGAATGTTTTTTAAGAATTTTACATACTTTTTAATGGCGGCCATTTTGGATTATGCGATGATCTCCATTTTAACAAATATGAAAAGTCTTCACCCACAGACCATAACTGTAAAGTTTTTCCAATATCAACCCGGCGGTTCATGAAAATAAGACGTTTGAAATCTCTAATAAAATAATGACCTTTCGGCGGTCATCTTGGATTACGTAATGATCAGATTTTCGAAAATAAATGCTCCAAAGTGATCGTCTTGTCGATACATTCGATTTGATAATGATATGACCATATTCGGTCAAGTTTGAAATTTGCGATTGTGTGACATATTCGTTTATACCAAAAAGTGAAACATATTTGGGTGAGATTTTCGGTTTGTGATGTATTCGGCCGAATTCGGCCAGTATTCACCGACATGTGTGACGCATTCGCACGAATATGTCACACGTGTGATATATTCGTTTCTGTGACATATAAGGTTCAAAAGTGGTTTAATCACAATAACAATGTATTCGGATACAATTTGTTTTGGGAAAGCCCTATTTAATAGGGATTTTCCCCAAAGCAAATTGTGTCCGCATAGTTAGCGTTAATACGATAATTTACTAGTATATAAATTGTACCTGTTCATTTTGCACCAAGGACTGTGTCAATATTGACAGAAATGGCTTCTAGCATCAGGTTAAGCAACACTCATGTATACAGGACACACTACATATAAAGAGACGTGTAGCTGCATGCATGTCGAACTGGCAGCCGTGTTTAACGATCACTAATGATCAGAAAAATATAGCAATGCTGATTTACCAACGCTACACCGGTCACAGGTTTGATCCATTCCTTGCCATATTTTACACGGATGATCTTAGCTCAGTGATGATTTCATACGGAGTTTACTGATTTCAATGCTGTATTAAATCAACATAAATGTTAGATTGTATTTATTGCATAAGCACAACAGTATTCATTTAATAGGTACTGACCATCTAACTTGTTAATACCAACGTTTTTGAAAAATAATGAATATACTGTCCGGGTGTCGGTCCGTCCGTACGTCCGTACGTCCGAAAACTTTGTAATCGTAATAGGTAGGGACTTGAAACTTGGTGTGTGCCTTCCTTATGGTGTGTAGATGCGCAAAGCCAGTTTGATTTTTGATTCCACCACCGGTCATGGGTTATCTCCCCCTTTCCGCCTTAGCATTTGGGAAAAGTGTGTATAATGCGATGGCGTGCCATCGTCTGTGCTCTAGTTTATATTTGTAGTCATAAAAACAAATGTATTGCACAATGCCTAGTGTATTATGATTTTCATATATCATGTTATTAAATTGCGAAATATTATTTTATGCAATAAATAATATTTTTATAGCGATGTTTCAAAGTTTGTTCCGAACTGCATATTAGCACGAAACCAGGCGGACATTTTTTTTAATGAAAACGGTACAGATTTTCAATTCTACTAAATAGCACAATCTCGTCTTTCATCCAAATATTCCGGTTCATACAAATCGGAAATTGTCGTACGAGCGTCAAGCAATTACGACCATTTGTTCAACTGTAATTGAATTCAGATAGATGAATATTGACGACTTATTTCCCACAGAAGCATGAATGCCGACGTTAAACGGTTGCTGTTATCATATGACCTCATTTACTGCGACGTTACCGCGACGAGTGCACATGACCGTAGCATGTACCCTTGATAATAATTGAGTACACCTGTAGCCTATTTCACCAACATTGCAAAGTATACTTATCTAGCAAAGTATACTTTGAGGGAGAAATTATCAATTTTATGATAAATTTATTATTTTTATTATACTGAATTTATTACATTATCACAGCCATTTTGGCTGTGATAATGTAATAAATTCAGTATAATATTCTGCATACTTTTAATCATCAAATATATGCAGTCGTTAGGTCTATATGACATAATGTATTTCGGGAAAAATAAATTATTACTCCCTCAAAGTATACTTTGCTTGAAAAGTATACTTTGCAATGTTGGTGAAATAGGCACTACTGTCTGTTCACGAAACCTGTCCAAATTGTACGGGTATATAAACAATGCAAAAACCTTTCTTTTCGATACTATTAAAATGTATCGAACTTTAAGAATGAGCAGTTTTTTGTTTCGTGAAATTTGTTAAAATATTGATTTTATTACGAAAAATAATTTCTCTATGAGAATTCAACTTAGGGGAAAAAGAGGTGGATGACCTGGAGGAGTCAAAAAACGAATCATTTTGGAAATTTACTCCGAAATCTGGCTAGCAAGCTTGGAAATGATCTAACTAAGAACCACATATTAAATACCCATAGTCTAAGGGGTTCCAACATGGGGAATTTATTGTTTCGTATTAAAATCGATATTGAACCAAATTCCATGAACAAAAAGAAGGGTGTCCGGTTTAGAGAGGTTTCATTGTATATGTAAAATGAATTTTTTACCAAAACCAAGTTGTCTCCCCTGTTTACCACAGTTTCCAGTAGTACCTGTACATACTCGATTACAACGTGTGTATTCGTGATTTGGTCAAATAAAACGGTGTGATTCATTGTTATATGTGCTATTAAAACACCTATAATTAAACATTATCATTGTATACACTATTACAAGATTTCTAGCTTGACTATTACCTAATATTGCAGGAAGATCATCATTATGCTGTAACTTGTCATGTCTTTATCAGTTATCTGGAATACTCAATAACCCCACCCGCTTGCATCTGACCCAACACTCTCCACATCTTGCAATTGTAAATAGAGAATAGTAGGTTAGTGCCGTGAATGAGAACAAATATCTGGCAAGATTTAGGAAACGGGATGGGCTCGGCTCTGCCGAGCCCATCCCGTTTACGTGCCGCGCCAGATAGTTTTCCCATTCACGGCACTAACCTACTATTCTATTTATCCCGTCACCACCTACAAATTTTTGTTTGCCATGTCTTTGAACGACCTTGAAGATTTTCTCAATGTATGCGGTATTGTAGATTTACAATCGGTTACATCTGACATGTTTCAACATCTAGATATATATGTTAAACTATTCTTGTTATTATACGCTGACGACACTATTCTCATGTCTGAGACAGAAACTGGCCTACAAGATGCTCTAAATTATTTTCATCAATACTGTATTCAGTGGAAATTGGAAGTAAACGCATCAAAAACCAAAATTATGATTTAAAAAAAACGTAAATCATCAAAAAAGATAGCCTTTACATATAACGATAACACAATTGAAATTGTAGACCACTTTACATATTTGGGAAATGTTTTTTCACAAAACGGAACTTTTCATAAGACTAAGAAACATTTGATTGACCAAGCATCCAAAGCTCTTTTCGGCCTATTTAGAAAGATTAACAACTTGTCAACTCCAGTAGACTGTCAGCTTAAGTTATTTGATCAATGTATCACTCCAATTCTTTGCTATGCCTGTGAAATCTGGGGATTTGAAAACATTTCGGCTATAGAAACAATTCATTTGAAATTTTGTAAAACTGTTTTGGGGTAAAGAAATCCACACCAAATTTCATGGTTTATGGAGAACTCGGCAAATTTCCGCTTATTATTGACATTAAATGTAGAATTATTTCCTTTAGGGCAAAATTAGTTTCAGGGAAGCAGAGTAAATTATTGTTTCTTATGTATAAGTTATTATATATACAACATGAAGCAAATGTGACTCATTTCCGATGGATTCAGAATGTTAAATCTATTTTAACTGAAATAATTTTAGCTGAACATAGTTCCTGGCGTATGGCTTAGCCAGAACGATGTTAATGCTATCTGGCTGAGCCACTACGCCAGGACTCAGCTTCAGAACCAGTTTATTCAGTCATGGCTCACCAACATCGATTCATCTTCACGTGGAATTACGTATAGAATCTTTAAAACAGAGTTTGGATTAGAAACATATTTAATTAATCTCACGGAAAGGTTAAGAAAAACATTGAGCAGATTTCGAACTTGTAATCATAGACTGGCGGTCGAAACTGGTAGATGGACAGGTGTGCCGAGAGCAAGCAGGGTCTGCAACAAATGTGGCGCTGGTGCTCTCGGTGACGAGTTTCATTTCCTTTTCGAGTGCCGCTTCTATGATGAAGTTCGAAAACGGTAATCAAGCCATTTTATTTTAGAAGACCAAATATTTTAAAATTCGCACAGCTATTTGAGAAAAAATAAGAAATGCTTTATGGTTATAATGACTAGTGAGCTTATACATATGCATTTTGTATTTTTACCCATCGTTGTATTATGTAATCTATTGTATACCTCGTGTGTCACGTATGTGGCTTAGAGTGAATAAAATGTATTGTATAATAGCTTTAAAATGAAAAACAATAACCCCAACCGCATCCTCAAAATCGGAGAATCGGCTAGTATGACAACCGCACATATTCATACGCTGTGATTAGGTCGTATTGACAGGATATCACAAATGTTTCACGGCACATACGCACTGTGTTGACGGGATACATAGAAAACATGAACTATCTTATTAACCTAACATAGTACCGGTACTATCATATTTTCTGTACATTCCACATAACCTAACATATTTGGCTCCTCACTGGGGGCTACCTCCTACAGTGAAACCTCTCTAAGCCGGACACCCTGGTGTCCGGCTTAGAGAGGTTTCACTGTAAATCAGGCATTCGAACATTCTGAGCCAGACAGTATCGCCTGAGATAAATGACATAGAAACTAAAAAATAGATCACGGGTGTTTTCATGATGTCCGGTTTAGAGATATTCCGCTGTATTTAGCGTTATGCTTCATCAAACTCACATGTGCCAGGCCAGATTTCTCCGTGCAAGAGGTGAGACGTATGCAATAGCTATCCTCTTGCACGAGTATTGTTGAGTGAATGTCTATATATATAGCTAGTGGTTAGAGAATATTAAATGGTGCGAAATCGCCAAGGGATAATTCAAAAGTAGTCTGGTATAAAAATAATTAGTGCGGGTGTTTTGAGGTCACAGACACAGTTTGCTTGCAAAATTGATCCATGACTACCCAGTTTCACTTGAGGAACTGTTTTCAGCAAATTGGTAGCATTTAAAGGAAAACACTGAATCTGCAGGTCACGTGATGTAAACAGAGTTTGCGTGGCCAAAACTTGTAAACAGTATTGGGGGGGATGACGAGGTTGAATTTTTCTTTCTTAGGAGTAAGTGAACATATTGTTTAATTCATGCAGAACCACTACAGACTGGCTGCAGGTCATGTACAAGTAAGTCCCACAGCATCCATACGAATTTCAATATGTTTACGAATCAGTTACATCGCTTTCTGCGTACATCTGAGAAAAGTCATGTTATTTTGTGCACAGGTGTTTGAACAGATGGACATTATTTTGGTGCAATGTGGGTACAGTAGAACCTCTCTAAACCGGACACACTGGGACCCTGAGATGTTCCACCGTAAATCAGACATATGACTATGCCAAAGCTATGCGGCTGTGCTTTGCGAACTTGAAGAGGCATTATCATCATAAATATACGCCAATGAAACCCATGCAATTCAGGATACTCAGACTGTCGGTGTGTCCGGTTAAGAGAGGGTCTACTGTATTTGGGTGGGTTTGGGTAATTTACATAGTTTTGTGCAACTACTAATGCTCAATCATTACACACGACAGAAATCGTCAAGTATCTACACATTCACCGTTCCGAACTTTCAGACCCTTTTATACTGTCAAACTACCCTGTAATTTACCGTTAGTTGCTAACGTAAGTCTTGCAATCTACTCCCGTACGGGAGTAGATTGCAAGAGTTACCGTTCGCAACTAGCACTTATACGTGTAATTCACGGAAGGTGACGTAAATTGTATGTTGGAAACCACCAGAGATACCGAAATAATCCATAAAAAATACCGAACTATGAATCGTTGTTGAAGAACTTGTGAGTCTGTACCTAAGAAGATAGATGTGCGATATTTTTCATGAAAAGTATTTACAGAAACTGTAACACTTTCTGTATATTACGTTGAAAGCTGGCGAAATTTTCAGAGCAAATGCGGTATTCCTTGCTCTGTCAACTTTTGATGTCATATAGAATAATATCGCAGATTTTTGTAAATAGTTTTCATGAAAGATCGCACACATCGTTTTAGGTACAAAGTCGCATGGCTCGTCTAATCCGAGATCTAGTGCCTTTAACACGGAAAGTAGAGAGAGAAAGAAGATAGGTTCAGTGCATAAAATGAACGTCCCCAGTTTCATAACACAGTGTTTTAAAATATCATAATACATCCGTGTAATAAATATGTAATTGAGACCTTTACAGAGCGTGATCGGTAAATCTACTACTATCTGTTTCACGTATCCTGCCCAAATTTTACGGCCATATAAACAACGCAAAAATATTTTTTTTGGGATAATATTAAATTTTATCAAAATTTGAGAATGAGCCTTTTTATTTCGTGAAATTTAGTCAAATATTTATTTTCTTACAAAAAATTGATGTGTCTATGGGAATTTAACATGGGGGAAAAGGAGGTAGATGAGTTGTGGGAGGAGTCAGAAAACAAAACATTTTGGTAATTGACTCTGAAACCTGGCTATAGATAGCTTGGAAATGATCTAATTAAGAAAATAAATAAGAAAATAAAAGTTAAATTTTAAAAATCGTTCCAGTGTTTCTGAAATTCTAAACATTTCCCCATGTTAAATCCCCATAGACATCTTCACTCTGTGAAGATGTCTATGTGAATTTAACATGGGGAAATTGTTTTTTCACAATAAACTCCATATTTGACCAAATTTCACGAAATAAAAAGAAGGATCATTCTTAATGTTTAATTTAATTTAATATTATCGAAAAAGATATTGTTTTTGAATTGTTTATATAGCCGTAAACATTTGGACAGTTTTATTGAAACAGACAGTATTGTGAGTATATGATGTTGGTCTTGTCGTCGTAGTGTGTTAACTATTAAACTCGTTGATTGATTTCACGAGACTCGGCATAATCTGATATGAAACCAGTAAACTCGTTTAATAAATACATTCTATTAAACTCTTTGAAAGATTTCATTAGCAACTCGGCAATAGCCATCTTTTTTATTAAATCAGTGAACTCGTTTAATAAATATCATATTATATCGTAAAGCACGTAAGTTCCTTTATGAAGTTCATTAAACTCGTTGACTGAGATCTTTAAAAACTGGACATAGCTATTTTTTTATAAATCAGTAAACGAGTTTAATAAATATCATATTAAATCATAAATATTGTAAGTTCCTCTATGAAGTCCATTAAACTCGTTGATTAATTTCTTTAAAAAATGGACATAGCTATTTTTTTAGAAATCGGTAAACGAGTTTAATAAATATCATATTAAATCATAAATATTGTAAGTTCCTCACTGGGGGCCACCTGCTATAGTGAAACCTCTCTAAACCGGACACCCTGGGAGGTTCCCAGGGTGTCCGGCTTAGAGTGGTTTCACTGTAAATCAGTCATTCAGGCTTATCGTAAGTTCCTCTATGAAGTTCATTAAATCGTTGACTGGTTTCATTAGAAACTCGTCATATTTAACATATTCCATATTCCACTCATGAACCTGTACGATCCACAATGTATTAACCCTTTGAACCCGAAATCCCGCCATAGCGGTTTATGCAAAAAGTGCAGATCCAGATGAGCCGGCTCGTAACGAGCCGTCTCATCAGGATCTGCACTTTTTGAAAGTAATTTTCATATTTTTGAGAAAAAAAAAATACCCCCTTTTTATAAATGGAATAGTCTGAAAATCATTTTGAGATGATTGGATTGGTTGCAAAACGAACATATCGCAGCCCATTCAGTTCCTTAGGGGTGAAATGGTTAACCGAGTTTACTGATTTCATTAGAAAGTAGAAACCACAACTAATGCAGAAATAAATCGCCTAATGACATAGGCAATATAATTTATTATATCGCTCAACAAGGCAGTCAGAAATTTGGTGGAAAGTTCAATTCGTAAATGGAAAAATGAATGTTTACACTTGGTCAGATGCTTATTTCCGAAAACAGTTTAGTTTAGTTTCAGGATGGTCATCCCACGTGACTTTTGAATATGGTACATACCAAATTTGGAAGAAAATAGCTCGTTCCGAGATAAGAAAATGTCAATTTCTCAGCTTGTATGTAACCGACTGTGATGAAATAAAGTGCACCGTACCCGCTAATGCGTGTAGTTTTCCCGCTTGTAGCCCGCATTACGATACACGCTATTGTTTTCCCAAACATTGGGAACTTTGTTTCCCCGAGTCTGAAAAGCGTTGATACGGTTCACACAAATAAAGTTCCAGAATGTTTGGAAAAAACTATAATGTTTAGCATAATGCGGAATACAAGCAGGAAAATCATTTGTATTGGCGGGTACGTTGCGCTTTATTTCATCAAAATTGGTCGAGTATAAGCTGAGAAATTGACATTTTATTATCTCGAATCAAGCGGTTTTCTTCCAAATTCGGTGTGTACCTTATTCAAAAAGTCACGTGGGATGAACACCCTGAGTTTATAGCTTATTGAAACATTGGCATCTTAATTCTAAATTACAAAATAAGATCTCAAAAATTAAATAAAGAAATATTTAGTTTCGAACAGTAACTCTTGCAATCTACTCCCGTACCGTCCATGGACGGTACGGGAGTAGATTGCAAGAGTTACTGTTAGCAACTAATAATATCTTACCTTTTGTATTCGGTACTACTTCCAACTGTAATTCTTCTCACTTTCTGCCCGTGCTTCTGTTGCGCAATCTGCTTTATTTGCGTTTTCTTTTGCTAACGTTCAATCAAATCATGTCATCATTTAGTTATAAAACTGCTGCAGACGAATGAAATAATTATATTCAGTTCGTAGAAATAAATGTGCCGAATTTCCTTTTTCCTAGCTGTAGTTTACTTTATTTTCGTATTTTCCGCCATAAATTTTATACAATACAACCCGGCGTGATTTTGAGCGCGTCTCCGATACGACGCATGCGTGCTAGCGAAGCTTGTGGGTAAAACAAATGGCCGTATGAAGCGACAGAGGCGACTTTAGTATAGAATAGGATCAGTAATCAATAAGGGGCTTATATTTAGACCAATCAACTGGGCTCGGCGACATGGTGTGATGTGGATATTATAACGGGAAACTCACCATTTCTGCACGTGTAATAATTGTACGGGCGGCCGACAAAGTGGACCATTGATATATACCGTTTTAACAGTTGTAGATCCTGCTCAGCGGGTATTTATCATTCATATCTGGATCTATAATATACGGAGCCGCGCAGGGGACATGGATTTTTTTTATTAATTCGTTCCCACGAAATAACAATTCGTTCCCTCAATTTAACAATTCGTTCCCTCGAATTAACAATTCGTTCCCACGATATATCAATTCGTTCCCTCGAATTAAAAATTTGTTCCAACGATATAACAATTCGTTCCCGCGAATTAACAATTCGTTCCCAAGATATAACAATTCGTTCCCTCGAATTAACAATTCGTTCCCTCGAATTAACAATTCGTTCCCACGATATAACAATTCGTTCCCTCGAATTAACAATTCGTTCCCACGAAATGACAATTAGTTCCCTCAATTTAACAATTCGTTCCCTCGAATTAACAATTCGTTCCCACGATGTAACAATTCGTTCCCACGAATTAACAATTCGTTCCTGTGGGAACGAATTGTTATTTCGTGGGAACGAATTGTTAAATTGAGGGAACGAATTGTTGAATTGAGGGAACGAATTGTTAATTCGTGGGAACTAATTAATAAAAAAAAGAATTCTACGTCCCATGCGGGGCTCCGTAATAATAAATATGTAGCCTGACAAAAATTCCTGGGTACATAAAGTCACCCTGTCCGTCTGTTTGTCTGTCCGAGAATTGTTTTGGCTAACTGCTAGCTCTGTTACTGTAAGACAGATTAGGCCTTACAAAGTTTTTTCTCTGTTAAGCGTTCGCGTACGGGTAGGTTTTGAGAGTGGTTCTGTGAAAAAACAAACAAACACTGTAAGCTATTTGACACTATTTACTGGTGAAGTAATATGAAAACTGATTGGGGACGTATGCACGTGTGTAGAGCCGGTTTTTGTTCACAGCCGGTTTTTTTCACTGGGTGACAAAAACGGGCGGTGACAAAAACGGTTGACGTACGCGCCGGTTTTTATCACTCGCCGGTTTTTGTCACCAAAATATTATTAATGCGGGATATAAGATGTATATTGTGCATGAGTGCATGAGTGTGCATACGTGAAAAAAAAGTCCGATCCGACGTTCCGAGTTTAATACTCAAGATACTCAAGATACTCAAGATACTCAAGAAACTGGCGGAAATTTAAATGTATGATAAAAACTTCCTCAACCCTTTGCAGACTGCAAAGCGTTGAGGACGTTTTTAACATAAATTTGCATTCGTTTTTTTTTCTTCAAGACCTTGTTTGTTTTTACCGGATACGTAGGTAGGTTTTGGGCAATATGGGTGGACGCTTAACAGAGAAAAATAATGGCACGGCCTTAGCTTGAAACTCCAGATGCGTAAATCATCCATATTTTCATTCTATAGCCCATCCTTCAGACCCCTGTGCTCAATGCCAAGGTCACATGAAATTTGTTTTAAAGGTGTTTATTTGCGTCAAAGTTTTATAGAGGTAAAACCATCATAATTACTTATTTATTGTTTATTTGTTACTGATGTCCGCAATTTTTCATTGGCTGCTTGGCTCACAGCGTAGGCCTTAATCAGACTGTGCAGATGATCAGGCTGATCTCAGGCTACGCTGGTCATATGGTAACTGTTATTATAGGAATGGATGGCCTTTTTGTGGAATTTATCAGGGTCTAAACTTGGAAAAGTCGCGGGAATACTGGACGAAGGCCGGAAGGCCTCGTCTAGTATTCTCGCGACTTTTCCAAGTTTATATCCCCGATAAATTCAACAAAAAGGCCATTCATTCCTTATAATTCCAGCATTTGAAATAAATTCATCAAGAAAATGTGTTTATTTTCAATTTCTTAAGAATTATTTTAACTGCGCCTCACGGTTACGGAAAGTAGTTCGGCGTGGGAGTTTATTGTGATATAAATTTTGGACAGTGACTTGCTACGTGCCAATCAAATGTTAGGGAATTGCGTAAATATTGTTGTGCTGGAATTATTGTTACATGACTGCCGCTGTTTGACATCGCACACAGCCGTTTTTAAACGTGCTGTTTGGCGATGGACAATGCTCATTCCGGGGCCAAGCCAACACCTACGTAATGCATGTGTCTGATGACGTTATTAGAATGCGCCATAACGTCACCAGACGAGTTCACAACGGTCTCACTGAAATTTTGAAATTGATGCGGCTGCATCACGCGATGTATACAGTGGCTCCGAAATATTTATGTGTAAATCAGTTGTTTGAATGCAGCAGATAATCAAAGTACCGAAAGTACTGCATAAAGGCTCAAATTGCATGATATATCCGACGGAAATGTAACAATAACGTTCGACCATGTCCAGCCGTGGGAAAGCATTTGCCGTGACACGCGGGAACTGTTTGAACCCGCGGCCTACGGCCTTGGGATTCAAACATTTCCCTCGTGCCACAGCAAACGTTGACCACGGCTGGACATTGTTGTACCTTATATTAGTCGAGGACCAATACGTCCACATAGCGAATGCACATGTGATCTGGGGCTACGCTGGTCGGAAACGTAGTAGGGTCCTTATTGGCAGCCACGTCGTTATATTAGAAATTAAACAGAATGGGACAGATGGCTGCGCTGACGCATGTCTACCGACGCTGTCAACGAAAGACTGTGAGTTTTTGCGAGTGTCCGGTACTCGTCTAGTGTGAGAATGAATACTCGTAGCAGTAACTCGCAACCCACAGTCCATATTGGATACTCGCTGTCTCTTGCGGATATTTGGACAGGTTGAAATATTGGCAAGTTCTGCAAGCACTATATAGCAGGGTGCGTGTAATGTCGCTCGATCGTGGGATAGCTCCAATTGCTCATGACAATGTCAGAAAGGACGGACAGGCAGACTGACGGACGAGCGGACGGGAAGTACGGACGTACCTACATGCCGCCCATTATGTGTTACATTCACTGTCATTGACTTAGGTGGATGTTTACGGAATAACGTATATTGTTTAATCTTGTTTTAGACCTCCGACCACATTTGAGAAACGCTCTGTGATGTTGTACCTTCGGATATCTGCATAATTTCATTAACCCTTTCAACCCTAAGGAACTGGAATGGACTGTGATATGCTAATGTTCCGACCGATCCAATGGTCACAAAATGATTTCCAGATTCGTCCATTTATGAAAAGGGGGTGTTTTTGTTCTCAAAAATATTAAAATTACTTTCAAAAAGTGCAGATCCTGATGAGACGGCTCGTTACGAGCCGGCTCATCTGGATCTGCACTTTTTGCATAAACCGATATAGCGGGATTTCGGGTTCAAAGGGTTAAATGCGTTTACAAAACTTACAATGTCTTTCATAAATAAACATTGTCAGAGTGATTGCGGAATATAATAATCCACTGTACTGTACATGCTTGCGATTGATATCGTGCTACCCGCAAGCGTTGTAAATAATTGAAGGGCTGGCGTTGATGGCGTCACTATAGTCTCGAGTTACGGAATGGTCCGAGGGTTCCCGAGTGACGTGTATCGTACACGTATAGACCCGTGTATACGGAGTCGCAGACACGCACACACCTACATGTACATTCTGAGCTTGTCCATATACATGCACACTCGTCCACTATATATATATTTATATGGACAAGGTCAGTATGTACAATGTAAGTGTTCGGTGGGTGATTGACATAACGCACGGCAGTGTCAGTTCTCTCCAGTTTTCACCTACTTCGTGAGATAATGTCCGATTACATTACAAGCACATTGATACTGCTCGAATGTCGGGGTGCGGGTGTCGGTAAACATGACGCCATTCCTGAGCAAATTAGACACATGTATATATGTATTTCACAAAGCGACATCAGTAGCAGATTTCAAAATTGCAAAGTATACTTATCTAGCAAAGTATACTTTGAGGAGTAATCATTTATTTCCAATGAAATACATTATTTCATATAGAATTAACGACTGCATATATTTGATGATTAAACGTATGCAGAATTACTATACTGAATTTATTACATTATCACAGCCAAAATGGCTGTGATAATGTAATAAATTCAGTATAGCAAAAATTAATAAATGTATTCTTAAATTGAAAATTTCTCCCTGAAAGTATACTTTGCTAGATAAGTATACTTTGCAATGTTGGTGAAATAGGCTGCAGATGTCGAGACTTTATACAGAATACCACCCTAGTGGGTTTTTTTTTCATATCAAATTTATCAGGCAAGGTTAGGAAACGCGTAGGAATTCCGAGGTTCGCCGAGCCGAGCTTCATAAACTTGATATCAAAAGACACTAGCCAGATATTCTATTTATCAGGTACAGTTTTATGCTAGAGCTGAGCAAAAATAACGCGACTTCGTTGAAAACAACGCGCATACCGTTTCCGAGCCGGACCTGATACACTTGAAGGAAAAATAACACTAACATAGTAGTATATAACAGTTTGTGCTAGATTATCATGCCTAAAATTCGCCGAGTAAAGAATTTTTTACAAGTTACAAGGCACGTTTCATGCCAAGTGCTATGTATTCCATGCATTTTTCGGTCGTTGTCTTATTGTTTCAAAATTTAAACGTTTTCAATCAAAAATCATGTCTAAACATACTGAGACAGCGTCAATAGTTTTGCTCCAAAATGCGCCAGAACGTAGGAAGTGCGATGTAGATTTCCCCCTAGCGCTATCATGAGCTCCGCTCGGTCGACTATTTTGCAATACTTGACTATATTATCGAACGAGCTTAGCTCGTTCGATAATATAGTCAAGTATTGCAAAATAGTTACGCCCCCCCCCCCCTAACCCGAAATCCTTGATCCGCCCCTGAGTATGGGCAAATATAACTTTGTTTTCGTTGAAACGTAGGCGGACTTGTTTACGTTGCGTCATTATAGTGGCGTTATTCGACAGCGTCATGTGACGCCATTCGACCAATGGAACGTCAAATAAAGTGTTTGTGACCCGGATACGCGTATCTAGCCAATGCAAGCATACGACAAATAGACGTTGAACCAGCAATAACCCTCGCCTCAGATTCAGTTGCCTAGTGTCTATCATACCTGGTTGTCTGCTTTTCAAGATGGCCGCCGAACATTATTATATACTTTTAATAAGAATGTTAGCTGTCAGTCTGATCAATTTAACCGGGTAAATTGCTGTAATTCATTCACAATTTGTATGTAAAATTATTTGAAATACATCTCATTTTTAATTACTTCAGCAAATGGCAGTATTTTTCAAAATGGCTGCCTAAATGGGCTGTTTTACAATATATTTTTTCTGTGAATCGTGTGTTGTTACGAATTATTACAAACATTCAACACGTTGAAATACATATACATTGCTTTCCCTCATATATATAAATATAAATTGAGCGTCATAGAAAGTAGTTGTGACCCGGATGTATCTAGTCAATGTAGGATACGACAATTTGTTACCAGTCAGCGAGTATTCGGTCAATGCATAACGAGCTAAATCATAGTACATTGAAACCTCTCTAAACCGGACACCCTGGGAGGTCCCCAGGGTGTCCGATTTAGAGAGGTAGTAGTATATAGGGAGTCAGTTCGTTACCGCGAAGTGTGGGGGAAGAATTGAAAGCAGTGGGTAGCCCCATAGGTACCAAAAATAGTAAAATTTCGTGTTAATTTAAAGCGAAATAAATACAACCCACAGTAAAACAAAATGATACCACCAAAGTTTGTAAAATGTGTCCCCGATTTGCAGCGGTTTCGGCTACCCAACGAAATAGTAAGTCGATTTGCAAGTGTTTCGGCTACCCTATTTCAGCTACCCAACGAAATAGTAAGTCGATATACGCGGGAGGTCTCCCATATAGAAAGCGGAGATTTGGTCGAGGCTACCAAGGTTTCGGCTACTTTTGCAGATCGAGAAGTGGACAACATCGGGACTACAGAATCCGCTTCGGTGTAGAATGGGGGGGAGCCTCACACTACACCCAACAAGAAGAAATCCAGATGGTATGCCCTGTGGCAGTTCTAGCTACCAATCGAAGTTCCCAATAGGGGAGGGTTCGGATACTTTTTTTTCCAAAATGGCTACTGCATGTAGAACGGGTCGCGACTACCAGAGTGCTGGTGTACGGAGTCGCTAGTTTCGTTTTTCCCATTGGGCGTACCGGACTGTTTTGCGGAGTGCACGAACTGGGCGTCGGGGTCTGTTTTCTTCTTCCAGAGGCTATGGGCCTCTAGAGACACGAATGGGAACAGTGGTTTGCAAACCGAGTACACAACCGCAAATACCCCCAGCCACCACTTTGCATTCTCTACGGTTCTCCAGATGTCGTGCACCTCCCGCTCGTCTTTCTTCGGACACTCGGAATCGGCATCTCCGGAAATCGCGTCCAACAGCCTGCGTTCCAGCGCGTCCAACCGGTTCTCCAAACGTCTCTCCATGTCGGACAGGTGCGTCGACTCTTCGAACGAGCTGGTGTTTCGCGCATCTTCTAGTAGAGCCGTGGGGAACTCGGTAGGGCCCGCAAAATCAGGCGCGGTCACCCTGTGTACTACGGGGGTAGGGGTTTCTTGTTGTTCTTCGGGTTTTGTACTACGTTCCGCATCGACGGCGTCCCATATTCTTCGAAGGCGAGTGGTACCGATTCCAAATTTCTTCTTCGTATATTCTGCAGACTATATACCCCGAAGATTACGGATATCTTCTATATCTTGTTCGGACAAATTTTGCTTTCGTGGCATATTTTTTTTGTAGGCACATACAAATATAGTTTGCCCAATGTTCAACATGATTTGTCTAGGTAAAACCAGGCATACTAGCACCACAACTAGGCATACTAGTACCACATCTAGGTTTACTCGTTACCAGGCCTAGGCTTACTCGTACCATGCCTAGGCTTACTCGTACCACGACTAGGCATACCAGCACCACGCCCAGGCGTACGAGCACCACACCCAGGCGTACGAGCACCACGACTAGGCATACCAGCACCACGCCCAGGCGTACGAGCACCTTGGGAAAGACGGGCATTTTGAGCATTTAGAACAAAGTTTCTGCCCTCATAACAATTAAAAATGACAAAGTCCTACTTATCGAATACAAATATTGAAGAAATTGTTTCGGCGCATGCCTGCGGACGACACGAAGAAAAAATATGGGATCGGAAGTGCGAGGCTTAAAAAGCTATGGAAAGCTAAACCACCTCTGGATTGAATTTACCTTTTTTCTAAGGAGGTGTAAACGATCGGTTGATTGGGGGGAAATTATTGATGATAACCTCAAACATGGGGTTCGCACAATCGTTAAAACCAAATTTAGAACAAGGTAACGAAGAAGATTCTTCAACTACATCTTGGACCTATTCAGCTGTGGCTCTAGCAGGTTTGCTTGTTGGTGTGTTCGAATTATCATTAATGGAAAGACCCCTGTAATTGACGCGACCCTAATAAACTGTATTATGACAGACGGATTAATTCATCCATGTAGAGCTTTTTAAACTGTTTTATAATACTTCTGTAAGGGTTTCCAGCATTGAATCGTGGTAAATCTCAACAGGTTTTGCTTTCACGGTTTCCATAAATATATTTAATATTATAATTATTTATTTCCAATTGTGAATTAATGTTAGACATTTATATATATATATATATATATATATATATATATATATATATATATATATATATATATATATATACCATGCCTAAATCGGTTATTACGCAGGAAGCGCTGATAGATATTTTGCAGTCCCGTGGAATTGTTCCTGCCTATGAAGTTAGAAAGAAGCACCATATTGGTCCCAAACGCCTTACAGATCTGTGGAAATATGTTAAATTTATCATGGGACTTTCTAGAGATAATTGGCCAAAAACCCCGGCCCCGGAAACCCGTGATAAGCCCCCCGTTGGAAGACCTAAGGTGTGTAAGATACCTTCAAAAATTGAACAGGTTTCAATTGCATAATTTTATTTAATGAAAGTTTAAAGGGGTTCTGTATGTATCCCATCTTCTAAAACCCTTCTCTTGTCATAGTAAGCGGACAGTCCTAATTTATTTTGGGTATATGTTTTCATAACACCATTTCTCATTCTAAACCCTCTGTTTGTTCCTCTATCCGTTCCAACCTGGTGTAGGGCCTCCATATACCTTCTCGATGTAAGACTATTTTGCCTGGCAGATAACCCCTTTGCTGAATGTTTTAGTTCATTAGTTTTAAATTTTTCAACTAAATAGCATTTACTGGATAGAGCTATTGCACGATCTCCTTGGAACTGTGTTTTGAATAGCCCTGGTTCTCTATTACTCCATTTATCCCACGCTAGCCACTCTTTTTTTATGTTTTTTAAAATCCTCCACCATTTCTGGTTTTATCATTCCATCCAACTCTCCACCCTTCATACTAACCCCCATATACAAACTATCAGTATCCATCTTTACTAGTTCAAAATCTGCTCTATCTACGTATTTGTCCATAAAATCATAATAAAATTCTAACATTCTTTGTTTTGCATATTGGTATACAGCAATCCCACAGTGAAATGGACGAGTCATATTGGCATTTACTTTTCTTGAGGATATTTCGTAAGAATCTCCTGTTTCCTCTAAATCATCGAAATACGCTGATCTTAAAGCTTTGTCCACACATTTTTCATCTTTTGTATACGTTGTGTTGATACCTAATAGTTCCATTATATCTGCAATTGGGGACTTGGAGCTATCAACATCTCCGGATCTCCTGGCTGAAGTAACTTCTTTAACAAACCATTCAAAGGGCTTACCTGTTGTATAATTTATTACTCTGTAAATCCCTGTAATTTCTAAACCATGCTTCAAATACCATTTTAATAATGGGGCAAATAGTAATACTTTTTGAGCAGACATTGCTCCTACTAGTTTTCTACCATCTCCTCTTGCATGGTTAGTTTCTTGTAAATACTGTAACATCTTCTCTGGAACTTCCTCCTCCTCTACAATCCTATTTATAAATATTGGGGACATTTCCGAAAACTTCTCTTTTAAACTACTGGGAACCTCTATATCTACTTCAGCAAAGCCAAACCACTTACCCTTTAAAAGCGCCTTGGAAAACTTATTTATTTTAATAGGGTCGTGAGGGCTGCTTTCCTCGTGTAGTTTCCCTTCGCCACATGGTATATGTTTGCTTAATGTTGATAAATATAGGGCGTTTGCATCAAAACCAAGTACGGCTTCGCAAAGCTTTCCATTTCCATCAGGGGCTGACCTGATTCTCGTAACACCTGCTTCAGTGTATCTTGTAAACACAATTGATGGACCCCCAACTAACGCTCCTTTTAACATTTCATATATTTCCTCAGTGGGGCCATACAGTGGCGGACATATCGCGTCTGCTATCTTACTCTCTTTGGTTTGGTAAGGTTTTATATGGTTTTTTATCGTTCCTCTGAGAATATATTGTAAAGCAACTCCTGGTAGGGTAACTGCATCTTTAAACATATCTATACCTTTTGTTTGATAAAATTTTGTCATTTTTCCGATAGCTTCTAAAAAGGGGCCAACATCCAAGTTGTTATAGTATTTTAACCAGTCTTTGAAAGTACTTCATATTTAATCTGTTATAAATGTTGTTGCACTCTTCCAACTGTTTTTTGGTTATCGCTTTATTTGGAGTTAATTTATTTGTCCAATTTTTAAGTGGTGGTAAACCCTCATACGCTAGTTTATCGGGAGAATCAAACCATTCATATGGGAAGGATTTTTCACCTTCGCATCCATAAGCCTTAACCCATCTATCATAATCGATACCAGGAGCAAGATATAATTTTACATCTAAAAACCTAAATTCTGGTGTTAATAGAAAAATGGTTGTATTGGCTTTCTTTCCTACTAGTACCTTAGAGGTTTTATCCGTTAAAATATCAACTAAATGCTTCTTTATTAAATTAAGATCGTAATTACTGGAATTGAACCCAATTACTGGGACTTGTGAAATCCATCTGGTAATCTCCCGCTTTTGAGAAGGCGAAAGCGTTTCCATACTTGTAGGAAACCCATATATTTTATCCTTACCAACAACCTCGCGAATGTCTTCAGCCCTCTTTCTTACATCTTCCATAAATAGGGTCACTAATTGTTTTGGAGAAGTATCACATATGTGAGTTATATTGTTGGATAGAGTATCCCCTATACTAACACTTATTGGAACGTGTTCGTTTATAAATCTTTAGTTGGGTTCCGTTTTTCTTTACTTCCGTCTAAATATGCTTCAAAATCGTATACTATATGATACGGATAAATTATTGTGGGAGGTTTTTCAAGTGCGGAGGAAGCGTTTGGGTCGTCATACTCACATTCCCAAATAGTTACTAAATTGCGCTGGCTCCTGATCAACTTGTCTCGCACTCGTGTTTTTGAGTATTTTCCCCCCCCAATTTTTGCAGTGTTTGGGGCATCCGTGCCAATAACATCCGTGAAATTGATAAACCCATCAACCGGGGCACCAGCAATTATTCTTTCCCCCCGTGTCCGCATACCGCGGTGTGTATATGAGGGCTTGAGATCGAATTTATCCATGTAATTGACTTCTTGCTACATTTGGGTTTTGGGTAGAAAGCCTTTTCAAACGCTGATAATGGCCGATCTATCTTTTCCCCTTTACACGATACTTTGGTTAATCCCTTCATACAAGTCAATGCGTGCCGGGTTAAATTACTGACCTTTGTAAAGCGTTGTTTGCAGTCGAAGCAACAGATAATTGTTTTCAGCGGCTTTATTCATATCCGTAATAAGGAAGGCGTGATCGTTATAGATGCCTATTTTCATCTTTTTATTACCAATCTTGTCGTAATGAGCTGCTACTTTTCTTAAATACCATGTTCCCTCTTCTGTAGGTTCGTATGCATCAATACCTATTTTAAAACACTCTTCTATTTTCTTGATATCTCCAAATAATATGGGTCCTTCGGGTTTCGGTAATTTGTGGGTTTTACAGAACTGTAACTATTGTTGCTGGAGTTCTTTGGTCAACGTTAAACATCTATCGGCCCTAAGCTTCGATGTGTGGAGGGCCAAGCATCTGAACAAACAAAGATCATCATTGAAACTATCCAGGGGCTTCATCCCTTTTTTATAACGTAACCACTCTGGCATTCGACCTCCTGCCACTTTTTCGGATTGCATTCCAGTATCACCTTTGGGGATTTTATTTACAGCTGTTCCATATACTATTTTAACGCTGACACCCATCCATCTTACAAACCTCCATTTTGTGATTGGCCTATCTATTTTATCTATGTTTAATCTATGCTCTTCTTGTTTATTAATCCACTCTTCAACCTCATCGTAACCCCTAAACCACGGACTTCCGGATAAATTTTTATAAAATACCAACGTTGTCGGCTTTCCTCTTGCGTCTCTCTCCTCTTGGTGAATTAATTTGTAAGAAAAAGAGAATCTTAGGTAAAAACTGTCGGTTAACAAAGGCTCTATCTCGCCCATTATCCTTTTGCTGTTATTTATTTGAAGTTTTCTTTTCAGGGTTATTGTAATTATCCTACGGCCTTTTACTATTTCTTTTTCTTTTTGTTTGGAATCTTCTAATATTTCGCTCCCTTCCCCTATTAACTTTTGTAATAAACGCGCTTTCTGCACACGTTTTTGGGGTTTGCCAATGTTCCTGCTTCTAAGACTGAGAGAAGCCTCATCAGCTATATTCTGTGCTACCTTTTCTATATTCTTTTTTTCTATCCTCTTAAATACCCCCCGAGACATTGCACGAGCCATTCTTTTCATAAATTCATCATTTTTTTCCTTATTTATTAGTGTAGTTAACCCCTTTCCCTTAACCTGTTTGAAAAAGGTGTACCCATTCTTATTAATTCTGAACTTAATTCCCGAATCCTAGGAGAAGAACTTTTAGATGGATTTACACCCCTTTTATCGCTAATCCTTGTGCGAGTTAACTAAGGGCGAGGCGCTCTCGTAACTTTTTTACGTATATCTGTCATTTTTCTAATCGTGGAAATTTATTGTTTTATATAAATACCTGTATGGCTTATGTTCAATAGGGTGTTTTTTCATTTTTGACAATTAATTAATTATAACATCTGATACTACAGTAAAGAAGACACATATTTTGTCGGGGCTAGGGGGCTTTCTGTTAGTTTTCTCGTGTTCAATAGGGTGTATTAAAAAATTCCCACAGTATAAAATAGGGCACAGTTCGTACGCTACCCAAAGCCCTCTCGCTCCGTTTTCGATATGGACTAGAAAAAAGAGCGGCCATTCCTATATGGGAGACCTCCCGCGTATATCGACTTACTATTTCGTTGGGTAGCCGAAACCCTTGCAAATCGACTTACTATTTCGTTGGGTAGCCGAAACCGCTGCAAATCGGGGACACATTTTACAAACTTTGGTGGTATCATTTTGTTTTACTGTGGGTTGTATTTATTTCGCTTTAAATTAACACGAAATTTTACTATTTTTGGTACCTATGGGGCTACCCACTGCTTTCAATTCTTCCCCCACACTTCGCGGTAACGAACTTACTCCCTATATACTACTGAGGTTCCAATGTAAATCAGACATATGACCATGGTTGTGTGCTTTTAAATCAGGAACATGCATTCCCATCTGAGCTGAATGACCAAGAAACCCATCAAAATAAGGTTTCAGATGTTACCTCGGTGTCCGGTTTATACAGGTTCCACTGTATACATTTGCATGTGTCTGACAGAATATTGACGTATTCATGTGTAATTATAAAAACGGTCTCATTTTTGCTAAAACAATCATCGTATTTCACAATTCACAATACGTGTTTTATCGTATGGTTCAAGGCTTCACATAAATATCAAACAAATATCCGTAGAGAGTTTTTATTTCAACATAAAAGTACATGGTTTCTTTTCTAATTAGAACTTCAATACAAGAACTACGTATAAATCGTGACACACATTTGGCGAACGAGAGGCTATAAGACAACGCAAATATTTCTAAGAGTGGAAATGCATCGTAAGCGGATAAGGCGCCCGTACGATGTGTGTTTTTGAAGATGTCCTACGGGAATCCTCGACATCCTACGGACATAAAAAGTCACCAATTTTGAGGCATCGTAGGCAACATTCAATGCGGAGTTATAAAGAACGTACGATTTTGGAAATCGGGAACTCACCGCAGGCATATGGTAGAGACACCTTGCGGTGGCCTTGAGATCAACTTGCGGCATCATGAGACATCGGGGAAGAATCGTAGGGTTCTGGAAAAAATCCGTGCCACGGTCACATTAGATACGGGGTGTGTATTGTGCCCCTACAGGCTTACAATTGTGTTACAACAAGTCACTTTACGATGTCCGTACACTATTCCCACACGACATGCAAACTGTTTGGCATCGTACGGCAACCGTACGGTTATCGTAAGTTTACGCTACGATTCCCGTACGGCGTAACTTCGTACGACTAAATTGTTCGTAAGTGCATTTATGATCGTCTGGAAATTCCAATTGATGGATTTACATTTATTGAGCATAGGCTGCATATGCAGCCTATGCTCAATACATGTAAATCCAATAATTGTTTACAAGAAAACATTGTTAATGTGACATTTACAGACTATCATAATTTTGCACTTACGAACATTTTAGTCGTAAGAAGTTTAGTGAAACGGCCCCCTGGTACTTAGGGGTGAAATGGTTAACGCAGGCGGTTGTGTATAGAACACTCAATGTCGTTCTTTCGTTTATTGGGTAGATAGTGGATACTCGCAAATGTCGTCTCTACCCGGCGAATAAACGAAGTCCGCTGGACTGAGGAAACTACTTTGGGTTAGCGAAAATTTTAGTTAGCGAACATTTGAGTTAACGAGAGTTATTATTATAGGAAAACATGTCAAATGCTTTCCTATAATAATAACTCTCGTTAACTCGCATTAGTAATTGGGACCAAGAATTTGACTTTCGGTTATCAGTAGTTTGACTAGGAAACTCGTAGGAATTCCGATGCTTGCCGATGACTTATACCTCATGATTCTATGAACATTGGAGCAAGGTAATAAATTAAGTTGAATTGAAATAGAAGGGGGATAGTTCTATGAGAGAATTTATCAACTGACCTCTTCAATTTATTACTGATCTATCTAACATAACTATTTCATTTTAACTCTGTCCTCACGGAATAGCCTGATAGTGAACTGTACCATGCATAGACTGCGCGTGGTTGCCGGCTGGTCTTGGTCTACAATGGTCAAGTCAAAATTTCTAACGGGGAGTCACATGCGTGTGACTGTGACTGGATAAATGTGACTATTGGGTTTTGCGACCAGTAGCCAGTGGAATATATAGCCGCTATCCTAGTTTACCCTATACAACCCGATACTAGAAACACGAATGTCGATACTATAAAGTCGATGATTGTTGTTTCCAATAGCATGTAGCATTGGATAAACATGAACATGTATGTAATAGTTACTGCCCTAATTGAGGTGTTCGTGTGTTTAAACATACACCCTACATGTTCCCATGAAACACCGAGCAGCTTCGCGGCTCGGTGTTCCATGAGCACATGTAGGTTGTTCAAACACATGAACACCTCAATTAGGACAGTGTCTATTACTGCTCGTCGTTTTTTCTACGCCAATTAGGGACGAACTTTAAGAACTTTATGAATCTTCTAGATCATTGGACTGCAAAGCGAATGGACACGGACACGGACATGACAAAATAGTATTATTACATGACTGCCGTTGTTTGACACCGCTCACATCCGTGTTCAAACGTACAACCCGAGCTGTTTGACCATGGATGTAGACAATGCTCATGCATGTGTCTCATGACGTTACTAGAACGCGTCATTACGTCACCAGACCAGTTCACAACGGTCGCATGGAAATTTTGAAATTGATGCGGCTGAATCACGCGACGTGTACTGCGGCCGCAGAATATGTATAAATCAGCTGTTTGAATGGAGAAGATTATCAAAGTACCGAAAGTAATGCATAAATGCTCAAATTTCATGATAATTCCGACCGACATGTAACAATAACGTTCGACCATGTCCAGCCTAGGCTTTGGGTTCAAACAGTTCCCTCGTGTCACAGCAAAGGTTTACCCACAGATGGACATGGTCGAACCTTATATTTCCATCTCTCTGTAGCCTATTTCACCAACATTGCAAAGTATACTTATCTAGCAAAGTATACTTTCAGGAAGAAATTTTCAATTTAAGGATAAATTGATTAATTTGTATTATGCTGAATTTATTACATTATCACAGCCATTTTGGCTGTGATAATGTAATACATGCAGTATAATAAGTCTGCATACTTTTAATCATCAAATATATGCAGTCGTTAGTTCTATATGAAATAATGCATTTCAGGAAAAATAAATGATTACTCCCTCAAAGTATACTTTGCTACAAAAGTATACTTTGCAATGTTGGTGAAATAGGCTACAAGTCTTTCAATGAGACTTGAACAGAGGCCTCGCGTCTATATAACATTGACTGTGGGACTTTAAATTCTTCGCAGTTTGTTTTGGTCGAATAGCGTATGGATAAATAATGAGTGGCACATACAGCCTCTATCCTGGTTTACACTATGCTACTTGATTCTAGAAACATTAATATTCGTGTTTCTAGTATCAAGTTGAACAGATTAAAACTGATCGCCAACCTAGGTATGGCTTGGTAGTTTAGTGGGTAGAGCACTTGGTGATAATAACGATGGTTGTGGGTTCAAACCTCGCCCTATGCGTGGACAAATACGTTCATAGTATTTCCATCCCTCTGGTCTTTCAGATGAAACCTGAAGCCATGCCACGTCTCTATATGTGGCTTCGAAAAATGGAGCTTATGTGAATTGAGACCAGTGTAGTTCCTGATCAGATAACATACTCCTGTAGCCTGATAACGATCTGCATTGCTTGTTAGAAGCATGACGGGTGTTTCATTGATGAAATGGTGAACAGTGCAGATCTTGATCAGACTGTGCGGATGCACAGGCTGATCTGGATCTACACTGGTCGCAAAACCCATATGCGCCAGTTCTCCATTTGCAACCACATATGACCTTGCAGTAGCTGTTGCCGGAATGTAATGCCTTTTCTCATGGAACATTTCTAGTATCTGGTTGCATAGAGTGGTTAACATAATCAGTGGCAAACAACTGTTATCCTAGTTTACCCTATTCAACCCGATACCTGAACTATAAACACGAATAGTATTGCTTCACTACAATACTATATAAGGTGAAACCACCAAACTGTGGAAGGGTTGACAGTATAGTGGGTAGAGCAGTGAGCCAGTGGGTTCAATCGTCCCCTATGCATGAACACACATTGTCATAGGACTTTAGCTTCCAACCGATTGATCTTTCCGACGAGAATGGTCTTTCGAATGAGACCGCGTCTCTATATGACCCTAACTGTTGCTGGGACGTTAAACCCTGTCGCATATCACATGGACTCATAGAGTGTCGTTTAAACAACACATGGCAAATACTGTCTCTATCCTGGTTTACCCTACGTAACCTGAATACTAGAAACACGAATATTTGTGCTTCTAGTATGAGTAAAACTGACCACCAATCCCCGACGTACCATTCTCCTCAGCAGGGGGCCGTTTCATTAATCTTCGTATGACTAAACTGTTCGTAAGTGCAAATTTAGGGTCGTCTGGAAATTTAAATTAATGGATTTACATTTATTGAGCATGCAGACTATGCTCAATGAATGTAAATGCAATAATTATTTACAAGAAAACGTTGTTAATGTGAAATTTGCATACTATCATAATTTTGCACTTACGAACAATTTAGTCGTACGATTTTAGTGAAACGCTCTCCGTCATTATCGTAGACATTCACAGCGCCACCATCTTAACCCTTAGAATGCGGGAAGCAACACTGGTCATCTGCTGTTGTTTCAGATTCCGTCTTTATCAATAACCAGATGGCCGCGGCCCGCATGTCGAGCCCGCGGAGGCATTTGATGGTATCAGAGTGTATTTATTTGAAGTTTGATGCCCAATAAGCATACAAAGTTTCAAGCAAATTTGACTTACGGTTACAGAGATAGTAGGTATGTGAAAACTTTAACGCAAAATTTGACAGAAACTTTAAGCAAATTTCTAAGTCATTTGACCTTGGCATATGGGCACAGGGGCCGCATGAGTGAATATATAGAATGAATATATGGATGATGACTAATAAGCATATGAATTTTCAAGTCAATGTGACTTAGGACTGCAGAGATATAAGGTATTTAAAAACTTTAACGCAGATTTCGGAACGCAAACTTCTAAGTCATTTGACTTGACCTTGGGCACAGGGGCCGCATGAGTGGATACAGCATGAATATATGATCATGACTAATAAGCATATGAAGTTTCAAGTCAATGTGACTTAGGACTGCAGAGATATAAGGTATTTAAAAACGTTAACGCAGATTTCGGACGGACGCACGGACGCACGGACGCACGGACGCACGCAAGGACGCAGCACGCACGCACGCTCGCACTACGCACGCACGCATGCACGGACGCACGGAGGGACGGACAGACGGACGCACGCACGGACACCCGGACGTGATTGTGATCACTATGTCTCGCTTTCCGCAAGCGGGCTCGACAAAAACATAGGTTGACAACCTGTTAGAATAAGTTCCACTGGAAATCATTTTAAAGTGCTCTCATATCATGTTTTTGATGAGAAAAAAATGGAAAATAGAACACTACAGACGACAACATTTAATTCAACATTGCAACAGTTAACCCTTAGAATGCGGGAAGCAAGCATTGCCGTCTGCTGTAGCCTATTTCATCAACATTGCAAAGTATACTTTAGTAGCAAAGTATACTTTGAGGGAGAAATTTTCAATTTTATGATAAATTTATTAATTTTTATTATACTGAATGTATTACATTATCACAGCCAATTTGGCTGTGATAATGTAATAAATTCAGTATAATAATTCTGCATACTTTTAATCATGAAATATATGCATTTGTTAGTTCTATATGAAATAATGCATTTCAGGAAAAATAAATGATTACTCCCTCAAAGTATACTTTGCTAGTAAAGTATACTTTGCAATGTTGATGAAATAGGCTGCTGGTGTTTTATAGTTTGCCCTCTTTCTACATGGTTTGACAGAACTTCATAATTAATTTCCATTGAAATGATTCCGTTGTTGGTGAGAAAAACAGAAAAGAAAAAAATAAATAGCAAACGAGAATAATATTATTTTGTAATCAGTTGTAAAGAGTCTATAGATAACACGTCATTAGTGCTGATTGGCAGGTACAAATAAAACATTAGACAATGTATACTTTTAATGATTTATAATAATACTGTTACAATTACGGAACTACAGCACCTTCCGGACGCATGGCAAGGAGCTCAATAGTTATTGACATCAGGTGGGCAAAAGTCACGGACGGACTCCAGGAATTGCTTGGTGAGCAGGTGGATAGTGCATCGGACTTCAATACCGAAAGTTTCGAGTTCAAGCTCGCACCTGAACATGACAAATAATTTCATAGACACACGGCGCCCCTTAATCACGTCTCATCAAGTCACTTGAACCATTTGTCATCATCGATATTTTCATCACCAGTTGAAGGGGTCAATGAAAGAAGGGTGCTAATTCGCCAAATGGAATTAAATTACTCCTCTGGCTGAAATGCTGTTTTTATTTGTGTCTACTCTCCAGGCTCGATACTTTTCTATAATACTCGAAAATAAAAGATAATTTTTGTCGTAACCAGAATTTTCTGTCTGCAACGGAGGGCGACTTGTAGGTCACCCTGATTTATAGACAGAGGATTCGGGTTAAATTGGTCCGCGAACGTCATCGGTCATCATTTGTCATGAGGTCAACACGAGTTGTAATGATGACAATGACAGAGTTGTGGAGGTGGTCACCATCGATGTATTTACATTTGTTTAAATGGTAGCTGTTATACAGTGGAACAACCTCCCTCAACCGAACACAGGAAAACATCTGTGATCTTACTATTGATGAGTTTCTTGGTCATTTATCATTGGAGATAATGTCTGTTCATGATCGCATAGCACACAGCTATAGCTTGGAATAAACAAATGCTTGAGTTACAGTGAAACATCGATAAACCGGACACCCTGGGCATCGCCCAGGGTGTCCGGTTTAGCGAGGTTTCACTGTATTGGATGTTTCAACGCTGGTTTTGTTTTCAGACGAATGTCCTAGGCAGACTACCGTGACATTTGTTGACAGAGTTGTGGAGGTGCTCACCTTCGATGTATAGTGTAACTCACTGGTACTGCACTCCGCACATGTGTGCAATGTTTCACGTCGAAATAGGCGCCGGATTCTTGACAAATTCCCATTCAGCAACATGCAAAATATACTGCTTAAATGCATTTTCCTCTAGTAACCGGCGCAAATTTAGAAGAAGAATGCGTTTATGCGATATATCTTAGTAGAACTTAGTGGGATCTCGTCAGGAAACCGGTGTATTTTTTGACGTGAAACATTTTGCGCCGGCGCGGAGTGCAGTGCCAGTGAAATAACAATGACATGACCTCTCTCAGATGAAACACGAGCTTTTTAAATACATCCACGACTCGAATAAACAAACACATTTGTGGCTGTGACTCGAATAAACAATCACATTTGTGGCTGTCACTGACGAAATGGAGCTGATGGGTTTTGCGACCGGTGTAGATCCAGATCAGCCTGTACAACCGCATATTTCACAATTCAATCAATGCAACCCATTCAAGCTTTTAACAAGCAATATACTAGTTATCAGGCTAATGGTGTGTGTCATTTGATGTGTAGCCGATTTCACCAACATTGCAAAGTATACTTTTCTAACAAAGTATACTAGAGGGAGAAATCATTTATTTTTCCTGAAATGCATTATTTCATATAGAACCAACCACATCATATATTTGATGATTCAAAGTATGCAGAATTATTATACTGAATTTATTACATTATCAAAAGGGCTGTGATAATGTAATACATTCAGTGTATTACAAATTAATGAATTTATCCTTAAATTGAATTATTTTCCCTCAAAGTATACTTTGCTACATAGTGTATGTTCACGATCGCAAAGCACGCACGCGTGTCTTGCAGTATGTTATGTGCATCAGTGGAGTCTCTCTACATGTAAAGCGGACACCCTGGGACTCGGTGAGTCCGGTTTGGAGAGGTTCCACCGTATTGTGATGACTTATTTGAGCCGAATCGTTGGAACGGTTCAAATGAGCGGTAACAACATACGTCGGTCGGTTCATAGTTAAGAATATTAGTTTTTTTATATTTCGTAGTAAAACTGTAATGGGTTTTTAAAACAGGTATTAATTTCCCTCCTGCCTGATGCGAGTGTCTTATGCTCGCTGGCCCCTTCAAAAGGGCAAATATTGCCAAATAATATATAATATTGTTGTGTACATTTTTATTCGACAACGCCATGTCCGGTTAACACAATTGGTAACGAGCGTGCTTCTCACCAATACAAGTTCGATCCCCGACCGGAGCAGTATCTGAGATGGTATGGTAGTCGCCAGATCGACCAGTGGGTTTCCTCCGGGCACTCCAGCTTCCTCTCACCAGTATGCTCCACCTGTGCCAACGACAGCTTTGGTATAAGTGCCCTCGCGCTTGTTTGTAATCGTTGTAAAAACATAAAGTGTTATTAGCGCCATGTACAGTATAGTGAAACAAAAGTTGTTGTACAATGCTGTATTTTTTTCATCGTAAAACTCTCGCCTTTCAGTCCGGGCTTGAGACCGGCTGGATATCAGGAGCAACTGGGGCCCGTTTCACTAAACTTCGTACGACTAAAATGTTCGTAAGGGCAAATTTAAAATCGTCTGGGAATTTCAATTGATGGATTTACATTTATTGAGCATAGGCTGCATATGCAGCCTATGCTCAATAAATGTAAATCCAATCACTCTTTACAAGAACACATTATGAATGTGACATTTACAGACTATCATAATTTTGCACTTACGAACATTTTAGTCGTAGGAAGTTTAGTGAAACGGCCCCCTGATGCGGTCACCTTATCCACTACACGCGCATCCGTTGGTCGATATTCAGGCAGGGTTGTTTCTCGGTTTTCGTGCAGCCCATGGTTACGTGTATGATCGTCACAATGATTACAGTACTGCTTCATCTTTGCCCTGTTTTGACGGTCATAAAATTAAACAAAAAGAATGTCGTTAAATGACAAATACTAGAAAACCGAAACTATTTCACACAAAAGTGAAGACTACAACAAATAAAGGTGGGTTGTGTAGAATGTAACCTGTATGTTCTATATATTATAGGAATGAATGGCCTTTTTGTGGAATTTATCGGGGTATACACTTGGAAAAGTCGCGGGAATACTGGACGAAAGGAAACTAATGTTATATCATGAAAATGAAAATCTTATGAAAAAGAAAACAATTTTTAAGGGTGGAGGGGGGGGGGGTGGAGAGATAACTGGGTGAACAAATACTGACCAGACTGGACGCCTACCCTCAAAGCTCAATGTCAATCTTCAAGGTCAAGCAGTACAGTGAATCGTCTGGGACCCGATGTACAGCAATACACAGGTGCATTTAGTAGGCCGAAAGTTCCGAAAGATAAAACAATTATTAGACATTAAACTTTAATTTATCCCGTCAACACAGTGCGTATGTGCCGTGAAACACGGTGCCGTCCAGTCAATACTATTTTTGCATTTTACAGCCATTTGTAGGTGTTGACGGGATAAATAGAATAGTAGGTTAGTGCCGTGAATGGGAAAACATATCTGGCGCGGCACGGAAACGGGATGTGCTCGGCAGAGCCTCGCCTATCCCGTTTCCTAAGCCTTGCCAGATATTGTTTTCCATTCACGGCACTAACCTGCTATTCTCTATCTATTTTCCTTTCCTTATTTCTGAACCAAAGTATATGTTGTGACCACTCATTTGAACCGTCTCAACATATACTTCTGATGAGAAATAAAGAAATTATTGAGCCTTGCCGGATATTTTTCCCCATTCACGGCACTAACCTACTATTCTCTATAATACTACTAACGTGTAATGTCTAATATGTTCTTATTAGACATTAAAAAGTTATTACAATATTACATTAGTCATTCAAAAGACAATAAAGAGGATACACTACATGTAAGTAACACTTAACACATTTATTATAATAAAGATGTTGATCGTGTCTGATTTAGAATAGTCAGGACGATCATCAACTTTCCCCACGACTTAAACGTAACTTCACAAATCATTTACAAAATAAAACGGCGACCGCCGGAAACATACAAAATGTGTAGCTAATGAAATGGGTTTATTCGTGTTTTCAATAGGAACCTGTGTGTGCGTGGCAGATCCTAGAGAAAGTATGGACAAGAAAGCATTAACTATCAAACCATGCGATCGGTAATGCTTTCCGTCCTGGAATATAGACAAGAGAACATTAACTGTCAGACTGTCCATCCTGGAATAGAGAGAAGAAACCAAAAAGTGTCATAATTTATCTATCCTTGAATAGTGACAAGAAACCATAACCTGTCATATTTTCTATCCTGGAATAGTGACAGGAAACCATATACTGTCATATTTTCTATCATGGAATAGTCTATAAACTGTCACACATTCAAATTTGATATATGCACCAGAAACCGCAAACTGTCATCTGAAATATAGAAACCATGAACTGTCATATCTTCCAACCTGGAATATGAGCAAGAAACCATAAGGTGTCCTTTACAAGCTGTAATATAAACAAGAAACCATTAACTGTCAAACCTTCCAATCTGGAATATGCACAATAAATGGAAAACTGATATAATATACAGTCTGAAATATAGACAAAACAGGTAAACTGCCATTCTTTCCAACCTGGTTTATGGGCAAGAAGTGATAAACTGTCGTTCTCTCAAATATGACATTTGAACAAGAAATGGTAAACTGCCACAAGTTTTCCAATCAGGAAGATGGACACGAAACAGTAGTCTATCATTTCTCGAATATGGAATATGGGCAAGACATAATTAACTGTTGTATTGTCATTCTAGATCATAAGGCAAGAAATAGTAACATGTCGTATTGCCATTCTGGTATACGGATAGGAAATTCACATTTCCATTCTGAAAGAGGGACAGAAAATGGAGTAGAATGCAATACGAACAAGAAATGTTAACCGGTCGTATTGACATTCGGGAATACGGACAATACAAGGTAAACTGTATTGTTGCGGTCTTTATAATATGTACCAGAAATGATAAACTGTTGCATTACCATTCCGGAATACCGAAAAGAATTGGTATAAACTGTGGAATTACCATTCTGGAATACCCACATGGTAAGCTGTTGCATTACCATTCTGAAATACCCACAATAAATGGAATGAAATGGTAAATTGTTGCATTACCATTCTGGAATACCCACAAGAAATGATAAACTGTTGCATTGCCTTTCGGGAATACTAACAAGAAATGGAAAACTGTTGCTTCAGTTTTGCAGTTCTTGATCTTATGGGCAAAACATGATATTCTGGATCATGTCTGGCATGAATATCAGCTTTGTAGGAGTGTTTGAGGTGGCAAAGCTTCCACAAATCTGGTGTAGTACGCAAAGTATTGTTTTGTCTTTGTCCGTGTTGGCATATAGGGGTTCATGTATTCTAGAAGTATGTTTTGTTGGTCAGCACTGATCTCTCCATCACCGCTTGCGCCATATCAGCAATTGCTAGCAACACTAGCGCCATAAAGTGAATATCTACCACAATATGTGACATCGCTGCAATTGACATCACCGCTTGCGCCATGACTGCGATTACCATCACCATTGCTACCGCTCGCATCACCATCACTACCACTACAATTGCTATATACCACTACAATTGCCAACATAATCACTACAATCGCTATCACCACACTCCATATCACCGTACTCCATATCACAACACTCCATATCACCAGGCTCACTGTCACATTAACACATACATGCTCGTTATCAGCCTGTCCCCGCGACATCTCCGACCCGCGACATCACCGCCCGCGCTAATCCTGGCCGCAACACAGCCCGCGACAAAACCGTCCGCGAAATGCTTACGCGTGACACCAATGCCCTTCATCATCATATCATCGTTACTAACCTCAACAAAACAAAAATAAATAACCTTAGCGCATCACCGACCTTACCATTATCGCACCTTTGTATCATGACCCTCGTTATTAGTCCTCGACATCACCCACGATATTATGAAAATGAAAATCACATGGAATACCGCACAGGAAATACATTATGCTTTAATTTTACGAATAAGTTACGGTAACCTAGCATTGACAGCGCTAACGTCACCATTGACCACGCCATCATCGCCCGCGCCATCATCGCCCACATCACCATCGCCAAAATCTCTGTTTTTATGTTTTATTTTCAAAAACATGTATACAATTACACTTATTATTAAACATTTATACTGCAAATGTAAAAGTTTAGAGCTTATGGTTCCTTTTAAAGTAATGCGTATTAACTTTATCCCAATTTATCTGTACTTCGTTGAATTCGTTTTCCCATTTCGTTCTGTCCTTGTATATAACATTATCACGCTTGTTTCAAAATAAGTTGTAAACCATTTTATTACACTGCTTGGTTTTTTGTAAACAAATAATTAGTGAGTTGTAAATGTATGTAATATTAATATTAATATTATAATGTAGATATAATCTTGTAGTTAGTCATTGTTATGTATATCAGACAACTTCTTGTAGAAAATTCCATGAATGTTTTTGTTCTGTAGTCGTATAACTGTTCTACATTTTTAATCCCACTATTCGTTCCAATCTTTGTAAAATATTAATTATTAATCTATTATTAACTTTTATTTTTAATTATTTCATACTACCTTATGTGACCTTACTCTGCGTCATAATTACCCCCATCACTATATCTCATGCCATCATCTCCAACGCCACTATCCCCGCGCCATCATCGTCCACGTCACCATCCCCGCACCAAAAACATGTATACAAGACACTTTTCGTTAAACAGTTATACTGAAAAAATATAAGTTTAGTGCTTATTGTGCTTTGAAAGTAATGCATATTAACTTTATCCCAATTTATCTGTACTTCGTTGAATTCGTTTCCCCATTTCGTCCTGGTCTTGTATATAACATTATCACGCTTGTTTCAAAATAAGTTGTAAACCATTTTCTTACACTGCTTGGTTTTTTGTATATTTTTTTTTCAGCGAGTTGTAAATTTATGTAATATTGATATTAATATGATAATGTAGATATAATCTTGTAGGTAGACATTGTTATGTATATCCGACAACTTCTTAAATGCAGAATATTCCATGAATGTTTTTGTTCTGTTGTCGTATAATTGTTCTACTTTTTTTAATCGCACGTTCGTTCCAATCTTTGTGGAATATTAATTATTAATCTATTATTAACTTTTTATTTTTAATTATATCATATTACCACGTTACCATCCCCGCGCCATCACAGTCCACGTCACCATCCCCGCGCCATCATCGTCCACGTCACGATCCCCGCGCCATCATCGCCCACGTCACAATCCCCGCGCCATCATCGCCCACGTCACAATCCCCCGCCATCATCGCCTGCGTCTCCTTCGTCTGCGCCATCATTACCCCGTCACCATCTCCCACGCCACCATCGCCCCCGTCATCGCACCCGTTACCTTTTACTGCATTACCATCGCCTACAACATCCTTACCATTATCGCACCCTTGTATCACGACCCTCGTTATTAGTCCTCGACATCACCCACGATATTATGAAAATGAAAATTTACTTGGAATACCGCACAGGAAATACATTATGCTTTATAATACGAATAAGTTACCTAAACATAGCATTGACATTACCTTTACTGCATCCTCGTCTTACTGTGCATTACTTACATACCACAGCCTGGGCCATCATCGCCCCCGTCACCTTCATCAGCGCCACCATCGCTAACGTCACCATCGTTCACGCCATCATCGCCCGCATCATCATCGCCCACATCACCATCGGCAACATCTCTGGGTTTTTTTTGTTTTTTTTCAAAACATATATACACAAAATGTATAAGTTTAGAGCTTATGGTGCTTTTAAAGTAATTCGTATTAACTTTATCCAAATTTATATGTACTTCTTCGAATTCGTTTTTCCATTTCGTCCTGGCCTTGTATATAACATTATCATGCTTGTTTCAAAATATGTGTAAACCATTTTATTACACTGCTTGGTTTTTTGATTTTTTTTTCAGTGAGTTGTAAATGTATGTAATGTTAATATTAATATTATAATGTAGATATAATCTTGTAGTTAGTCATTGTTATGTATATCGGACAACTTCCTAAATGTAGAACATTCCATGAATATTTTTGTTCTGTAGTCGTATAATTGTTCTACTTTTTTTAATCCCACGTTCGTTCCAATCTTTGTAAGTTATTAATTATTAGTCTATTATTAACTTTTAATTTAAATTATTCCATATTACCTTACGTTACCTTATTCTGCGCCATAATTACCCCATCACTATATCCCACGCCATCATCGCCTACGCCACCATCTCCAACGCCACAATCCCCGCGCCACCATCGTCCACGTCACCATCCCGCGCCATCACCGTCCACGTCACCATTCCCGCGCCATCATCGTCCACGTCACCATCCCCGCGCCATCATCGCACACGTCACCATCCCCGCGCTATCATCGTCCACGTCACCATCCCTGCGCCATCATCGCCCGCGTCTCCATCATCTACAACGTCAACCACATCAGCGCCCACATCATGGCCCACATCATCACCCACATCATCGCCCATGTATTCAACAGCCACATCATCACCCATGTCATCATCGCCCACATCATCACCCGCGAAATCGCTCATGCCATCACCTACTTCATCACCCACATCATCGCCCACATCATCGAACATGCCATCAGCCGCATCGCCCACATCAGCACCCACATCATCACACATATCATCATCACCCACATCACCATCGCCAACACCATCATCACCCATGTTACTACATATATTACAAATACACATATTGCACGTACTACACATATTACACCTACTACACATAACATATTACACATACACCTTCTATACCTACACATCATCATCATTACTAGCCTCAACAACACAAGATAATCAAAATAATAGACACATTTAAAATCATTATATGAAATACATTTTAGAATACAATAAGAATAAATTACCTTAACGCACCACCCACCTTACCATTACCGCACCCTCGTACCACGGCCTTCGTCTTTTCTGTCATCAACATCACCTACACAACAATGCAAATAAAAATTACATGGAATACAGTACATGCAATGCATTGTACAATACAATTAGAATAAATTACCTGAACCAATCACTTACAATTATCGCACACTCCGACCACGCTCTCGTCATTTATGTCCTCAACATCACGTACAAGATTATACAAATACAAGTCAAATGGAATACAGTACATAAAATAAAATATGAAAAAATTACCTGAACCATTCATCGACCTTACCATTATCACTCACTCGTACCACGGCCCTCGTCATTACTGTCGTCAACATCACATACAAGATTATACAAATACAAGTCAAATGGAATACAGTACATTAATACATTTTAAAATGCAATATGAATAAGCTACCCGGACCTGTCACTGACCTTACCATTACTTCATGTCTTCTGTCTGTAATCATCAGGGTTCTGCATAAGTCCACTGAAACGAAATTAGAATTTAAAATTATTTTATTCATGTTATGAGATTATGAAATTTTAATTTGCCATTTTAACTATAATATAACTATAACTATAATATAATACAGTAGAACCGCTAAAATGATGGACGCAACCATTAGTGCGACTGGTGCGACAATGACACCCCAATAATTATTATGTGTGTGGCAATACTCACCAATAATGGTCTAGAAAAATAACATCATGTCGCATCTATAAGTATGATTTTGTTGTACAAATATTCGGTCTTGTTAATTTGATAGTACTGTACTTCGTCGAATTCGTTTTCCCATTTCGTCCAGGTCTTGTATATAACATTATCACGCTTGTTTCAAAATAACCATTTGCTTACACTGTTTTGTTTTTTTTATTGTTGTTTTTTTCAGTGAGTTGTAAATTTATGTAATATTGATATTAATATTATAATGTAGATATAATCTTGTAGTTGTAGGTAGACATTGTTATGTATATCCGAAAACTTCTTAAATGCAGAATATTCCATGAATGTTTTTGTTCTGTAGTCGTATAATTGTTCTACTTTTTTTAATCGCACGTTCGTTCCAATCTTTGTGGAATATTAATTATTAATCTATTATTAACTTTTTATTTTTAATTATATCATATTACCACGTTACCATCCCCGCGCCATCACCGTCCACGTCACCATCCCCGCGCCATCATCGTCCACGTCACCATCCCCGCGCCATCATCGCCCACGTCACAATCCCCCCGCCATCATCGCCTGCGTCTCCTTCGTCTGCGCCATCATTCGTTATACATATATACAGAAAATGTATAAGTTTAGAGATTATGGTGCTTTTAAAGTAATGCATATTAACTTTATCCAAATTTATCTGTACTTCGTCGAATTCTTTTTCCCATTTCGTCCTGGCCTTGTATGTAACATTATCACGCTTATTTCAAAATAAGTTGTAAACCATTTTATTACACTGCTTGGTTTTTTTGAAAAAAAAATCAGTGAGTTGTAAATTTATGTAATATTAATATTATGATGGTTATATAATCGTGTAGGAAGTCATTGTTATGTATATCAGATAACTTCTTAAATGTAGAAAATTCCATTTTTGTTCTGTAGTCGTATAATTGTTCTAATTGTTTTAATCCCACGTTCGTTCCAATCTTTTTAAATTATTAATTATTAGTCTTATTATTAACTTTTAATTTTAATTATTCCATATTACCTTACGTTACCTTACTCTGCGCCATAATTACCCCATCACTATATCCCACGCCATCATCGCCTATGCCACCATCTCCAACGCCACTATCCCAGCGCCACCATCTATGGAGCAATGCCTGTGTGAAATGTGAAGCAGATCCAAGCAAGGAAACAACAATTATAAGCCATTTACCCGAGCGTTAAGGTTTCGGGACGTACGTACGTACGTACGTACGAACGCCGGTAACACCATTCGGTGGCGGGGGGCATAATAAAAACAGTAGTACAATAGACCATGACTGAAACATGATCCACTATAAGTATATATTCGTGTACTATCATGCATATTGAAACATTATTTTCTGGCAAAATACTTAATACTTATGTCACGGTATCTATGCAACTCACGGTGTGTAGAATGTTTGTATTCGTGTCCGGCTAGTTCAGTCGGTTACAGCGATGGTAATATAAACCGGAGGTCCCGGATTCGAGCCCCGGGTCGGTACTAATTTTGCTCGCCCTGTGACATTTCAATTTAAATGTAATACAATTAAACCATCATTACAGCACTTTAACGCTTTTCTTAAACGAACAATGAAAATGAGGAAACAATTGCAACTATTAAAAATAAACCAAACGGATTCCATTCGACATGGGCTGATTTCATACAAGTAAACGTACGACAATATTAAACGTTATTGCATAGGATAGACTTCCATAGTGTAATAATACGGTGTAATACGTATTGAGCTGTGCTTATGCAATACATTTGATGACAGAACTTCAGTGGTCAAAAATGCAATAAGCCCAATTTCTCCAGTCACAGCAGGGGCGCCGGAAGGAAATACATATTGGGGAGGCGAATGTCGACCCGAGAGCGAAGCGAGGTATCTCATACACATTTTTGTAGATTATTTTTTATTTTCTTTTGCCGCCGCAGCTCCGGCGCCTCTGCGTGACAGCCAAATATTAAATATCATAATTATAAACAGACATCATTTATTTTGCAATATGTGTTTAATCCAAAATAAAAACATATATGTATTATAAATAAACAATATAATAAGTACAATCAGACACTCTATGGTGATCAGGATTTACTGGGTTTTCAAATGCCACGAGTCAGCCTTTGTCACATATAAATATTCCTTCAATGAACGCTGCTGGATCCCGCGATTCCCGCGTAGTAGTCCCGTAGGACATCCGCAAAGCTTCCTTACGATGGCCATGCGATGTCCGGACATATAAACATTATATGAATGAATGGCCTTTTTTGTGGAATTTATCGGGGTATAAACTTGGAAAAGTCGCGGGAATACTGGACGAAGGCCGGAAGGCCTCGTCCAGTATTACCGCGACTTTTCCCAGTTTATACCCCGATAAATTCCACAAAAACTGCCACAATATTTTTGTGCTGGAATTATATATACATATACATGTATACGGTCATATAAACAATTAAAAAAAATTTTTTTTCGATAATATTAAATTTTATCAAAATTTAAGAATGATCCTTCTTTTTATTTCGTGAAAATTGGTCAAATATTGATTTTATAACGAACAATTGATTTGTCTATGGGAATTTAACATGCGGGAAAAGGAGTTGAGGAGTCAGAAAACGAATGTTTTTGGAAATTGACTCCGAAACCTGGCTAGACAACTTGGATATGATCTAACTAAGAAAACGAAAGTTAAATTTGAAAATCGGTCCAGTATTTCTGAAATTAAAAAAATGTCCCCGTGTTAAAACATTTGGAAAATATTTTTTCGCAATAAAATCAATATTTGACCAAATTTCACGAAATAAAAAGAAGGCTCATTCTTAAATTTTCCTTTAATTTAATATTATCGAAAAACGTATTGTTTTTTAATCATTTATATAGCCGTAAAGTTTGGGAAGCTTTCGTGAAACAGACAGTAAGTATATGTAGTCTTGTAAAAACACATTCTACGCACTTCTGTGTCTTGGCCTTTAAAGTCGTGGCTGTTTTTGTCTTTTTCATATATGTTTCTCCCGTTCTCAAACGAAAGACGTCGCTTTCCTTATGACCCCGCGACAGTTGCGCCGCGATGCGTTGTCTGATCCGACATGACACTGTCATAACCTGGATCTTGTCAGAATATGGCAGACGGTGTCGGACAGGGTCGTCTCCAAGGTGACAGGAAATGTCAATTTATGGACCATGTGTCTTCTCGTCGCTGCTCTCTATGGATCGGGAGAATGTACCGAGATTTGAACATTTCCGTAAACACGTACTCCGTTAGCATATTCGAAATCAGGAAGTTTGATTGGCCGAGGCTGAGCTGTGATGTGAGTCTCGGCCAACCAAACTGCCTGAGTTTGTGTAAGAATTGCAGAACGTACGTCGCGGTCAATGGAACTGTTCAAGTATGAGCAAATGTTCAGACCCGGCAAATGTTCAGCCTCATCAACAAATGTTCAGTCTCAGCAACAAATATTCAGCCTCAGCAACAAACGTTCAGCCTCAGCAACGAATGTTCAGCCTCAGCAACAAATGTTCAGCCTCAGCAACAAATATTCAGTCTCAGCAAATGTTCAGACTCTGAAAATGGAACTGCTCGAGCTTGAGTACGAATCTGGGGCCCGTTTCACTAAACTTCGTACGACTAAAATGTTCGTAAGGGCAAATTTAGAATCGTCTGGGAATTTCAATTGATGGATTTACATTTGTTGAGCATAGGCGGCATATGCTCAATAAATGTACATCCAATCACTCTTTACAAGAACACATTATGAATGTGACATTTACAGACTATCATAATTTTGCACTTACGAACATTTTAGTCGTAGGAAGTTTAGTGAAACGGCCCCCTGCCTGGAGAATGTGATCATAATGTATCCTGATCACAAAACAACAACCATTACATTTTTGGCGAGTGGTGTGGACCTAGAAGTCCATTAATTCACGTGACTACGCTCCACTTGCTGCTTCTGCTGACACGACGAAGAAAGTCATCTGCGCCATCTCGTCATCACTTCCGGTCGCGCATGTCTTTGTGCGCCACCATCTTGGTTTACCTTCATATATCTTCAGCGTCTCTTGATTCTCGTTAATTCAGCACACATGTTGGTCAAACCATTCTCAAGTTAAAACGTAGACACGACTACTACTATTAGTATTAAGTAATACAAACGTGCCCACCTTCAAGAAATAACATAAGTATTGCGGAATTCTATCGTAGTGTCTCTATGTACTGTCGTTCCAGTTTGCTATATTCAGATCTACTCCAGGCAATTATACTCCACTTCTTATTGCAGTGCATCCTGGGATTGACATAGAGTATACATTGTACCACAATTGCGTAGTCTGGGGACTGGGTGCAAAGTGTATGTGAACGCATCCCCTAAAATTTGGCCAGGTCTGTATTTTACTTTGACTTACGCTTTTTTTAGGGAAATAGCTACAATACATGTACATTAGGAAATGATAGATTTAACATCACTATAATCGATGAGATTGAATATAGAAATCATTATGTTTTCTAGGGAAGGTAGTTGCGGGTAGTAACTGCAAAACTCCCGTACCGGACGGTACAGAGTTTTGCAGAGTTACTGCCCGGACGGACGGTACGGGAGTTTTGCAGGGATACTGCTCGCAACTATGGGGAATGATGTCTCCGTATCATTTTTCCAAATCGACCCACAATTCGCACCATCTGTGACAAGAGCCTGGCTATGAAACTGTACTGTAACACATGAATGTATCATTTCTTCGTATAAGGCCAGATAATCGACGCCTCTGTGGATTTGTGTGCCTTCCAAGCGTGGTGATCACGCTGTGCTAAATATTAAAAAATATTATTTTATCCTGGGGCCCGTTTCAATAAACTTCGTACGACTAAAATGTTCGTAAGAGCAAATTTAGAATCGTCTGGGAATTTCAATTGATGGATTTACATTTATTGAGCATAGGCTGCATATGCAGCCTATGCTCAATAAATGTAAATCCAATCACTCTTTACAACAACACATTATTAATGTGACATTTACAGACTATCATAATTTTGCACTTACGAACATTTTAGTCGTAGGAAGTTTAGTGAAACGGCCCCCTGAAACGTAACTTCATATGCATGCGTAAAATCTTGAAATCTAGCGACAGATCTTAATTGTCTTGGTTCCAATTCGCTTTCAGTTCACGGCCGACAGCTATTGTAGCTACATTTGGAGTCTGATAAAAACTAAATGCAATCGACGAATTCGCTCAGCGGAGACAAAACACGTGATTCTCATTGTTTCACTACGTCCCCTAATTTCGATTAGTTGCACTGGTGTGCACTCCGTGCCGGCGTAAAATGTCTCACGTCACGGTTTCCCGACTACTGTCTGTTCCACGTTTCGCTGCCGACGAACTTTTGGCTATTAAAAACATTAAATCTAAAAAGATATTTAAATGTAAGTACTTTTTCATAAATAACAAAAAAACGTCACCCCCAAATTGTTTTTATTTGATGAAATTCCATAAATTATTGATTTTATTGCGAATGGGAATTTAACATGGCAAAAGAAGCTGTAGCAGCTGCAGGAAGAGTCGAACAAATTGACTCTGAAACCTCGATGTTTAGCTTGGAAATGATGTAACTAATACAACAAAAGTTAGATTTTGAAAATCGGTACACAACACACAACGAAACAAAAATAGTTTTGTTGGTGGATTTCATCAAACATTGATGAAAAAGTACTTACATTTAAATATTTTTTTAGACTTAATGTGTTTAATGGCAAAAAGTTCGTCGCCAGCAAAACATGGAACAGACAGTAGGTGCCACTCACTCTACTTAGGGCTTTCGAATAAACGCACGTTTTCTCTGAAAATGTGTTTAAGCAGTACAGTGGAACCTCTCTAAACCGGACAACAAGAAATATGTGTGATCATAATTTTGATGGGTGTCTTGGTCATTTATCTCAGGTGATAATGCCTGTTCGTGATCGCATAGCACTCAACTATGGCTCGGAACAATCAAATGCCTCATTTACAGTGAAACCTCGCTAAACCGGACACCCTGAGGACCTCCCAGGGTGTCAGGTTTAGCGGGGTTTCACTGTATATGTATATTTTGTGTGTAGCTGAATGAGAATTACACAAAACTTTCACAAAACCTGCCTAAATTTCATGTAAACAATGTAAAAACAATTTCGATAATATTAAATTTTATAAAAATTTAAGTTCTTTTTATTTCGTGAAATTAGGTCAAAGATTGATTTTATTACGATTTGTCTATGGGAATTTAACACTGGGGGAAATGAGATGAAGGAGCTGGGGGAGGAGTAAAACAAAAATGGAAAGACAACGGAACCTGGCTAGATAGCTTGGAAATTATGTAACTAAGAAAACAAAAGTTAAATTTTGAAAATCGGTCCACTATTTCTGAAATCTCTATGTTAAAATCCCCATAGACATCTTCACTCTGTGAAGATGTCTATGGTGATTTAACATGGGTAAATTGTTTTCTCGTAATAAAATAAATATTAGATCGAATTTCATGAAATAAAAAGAAGGCTCATTCTTAGCTTTTGATAAAAAATAATAGTATCGAAAAAAAAATATTGTTTTTGCATCGTCTATATGGCCGTAAAATTTGGGCAGGTTTCGTCAAACAGACAGGAGTCAGGAATTCGACTCCTTTTTCGACATGAAACAGTTTACGCCGCGCCGGTGGGTTTCTGTGCATATATACGCCCAACATATTCTGTTTAAAGGCACTTTGTCTCAGATATGCGTAAACAACGACGAAATATAGTAATACATACTTACACGGCGGGTATAGTACTTCACGGGTACCTGCTATTTGGATGTCCCCTGTTCATCAAAGAGCCTGGTATAGTAACTGTTGTGTGAAACACGCGCTCTTTGACATCTGATCAAATAAAATTGATTGTCTGAGACATACCGTCTGAAACACAAGGCCTTTAACGTTGACGGACGTGTGTTTCTCTTTGAACAAGACACCGCTTTAGTTCACCCAGCGCTGCAAATGGGTACCAGCTAATGGAGGATCGTAGCTAGTTATCTCCCGTTGAATGTATTTATAGAAATCCGGTCCTAATTATGTACTTTAGTGCCTTATTGCGTGTAAAAAGGGCGAATGTAGTATGATTTGTTGTGAAAAGGGGCAACTATAGTGATTTCCACTAGTGTTGAACCAGATCATCCTACATATCTACGCAATCTAATCCGTGACTACATTATTTGCCAGATTCATGCTTGCACACTTATTAATGTTATTGCAATCAGTGTAGACCCAGATCCGGGTCTACTCTGTTCGCAATACTCGTTGTTTGTGCTATTCAGTAAGAGATAAACGCTGAAATACAGTAAAGGACCGGGTATCTATAAATAGGTGTGAAAAGGGACGTAACTAGCTACGACCCCTCATTACCGGGAACCTCGATTGTGTTTGGTATAAACATATTTTATTAAATAATAATTTACATCATTTTTAGGTATACAAGCAGTGTAAAGATGATTGGAACGAAACAGTGCTATATTATAGAGTTCCTCTCCTTGAACAAGGTAATTAGGGTCTCAGGCGGACATAACTCTTACAAATCTAAAAATCGATTGCGTTTGAAAGTATATGTGCATGTGCACATGGAATAATTTATATAATCCATATCTCTCAGTGCCGAAAAGGGGTTTCAGATTAATAGAAGATATATGTATATAGATAGATGGATTATATAACATTTTCTGAGCAGCGTCAGTTTCTCAAAAGTTTACTCTAAATCAGGCAGTTTGATTGGCAGAGATTGACTGCCTGATTTCGAGTGTACACTGTATGGCCGGAAATGTTTATAATCACGTGGGAAGAAGTCATTTGTGGCTGTGACTGGAGAAATTGGGCTTATGTGGTTTGCGGCCAGTGTAGATCCAGATCAACCTGTGCATTATCACAATCTGATCAAGATCTGCAGCACTGTTTGCCATTCCACCAATTCAACACCCGTTATGTGTTTATCAAGCTACAGGAGTGTTATATTTGATCAGGAGCTACACTGGCCACGAATCCCATAAGCCCCATTTCTCCAGTCACCCTCACAGTTTCCAAACCTAATTCCCCAGCAATAAGCTCAGTAATATCCTAAACACAGCGGCTTTATCCATATGATAAACAATCCAACATGAAGTAAGCCTGTATCAAGGTTGTTGCATTTTACCTATTAACTTGAATATGCAATAATTTGCCATTCTCCGCCGGCTAGACGTGGAAACGTACCACTTCAAATACTCCCGTGTGTGAGTATTGTAAGCGATACGTTTCCGCGGCTACCCGCAGGCGGACTGTAAGCGGATCGTGTTGCATTAACCCATTTCATGCTGAGGATAATATATTTATAATTTTTCACAAACGAAATGACATATTATGTCATTTCGTTTGTGAAAAATTATAAATATTTAATTTCTTTATATGTGCATATAAGTATATGTCGTGACCACCATTTGAACCGTCTCTTGACAAATAAGAAAAATAAAAATTAAATATTTTCATACCCGTAAAGGTGTATTCCGAATGTAATGGGTTAAAGGCGCGTTTTAATAGTATGTGACACAGGTATGACATTTTATCCCGTCAACACAGTGCGTATGTGCCGTGAAACACGGTGCCGTGAAACATTTTTGATATCCAGTCAATACAATTTTTGCATTTTACAGCCATTTGTAGGTGTTGACGGGATAAATAGAATAGTAGGTTAGTGCCGTGAATGGGAAAAAATATCTGGCGCGGCACGGAAACGGGATGTGCTCGGCAGAGCCTCGCCCATCCCGTTTCCTGAGCCTTGCCAGATATTTTTTCCCACGGCACTAACCTACTATTCTCTATCTATTTTCCTTATTTCTGACCCAAAGTATATGTTGTGACCACTCATTTGAACCGTCTCGTTTGAACCGTCTCGTCGAGACGGTTCAAATGAGTGGTAACAACATATACTTCTGATGAGAAATAAAGAAATTCTTGAGCCTTGCCGGATATTTTTTCCCATTCACGGCACTAACCTACTATTCTCTATTTATCGGGTACTTCAGATTACTTGCAGATTACGGAGCCTCGCAGGGGACATGGATTTTTTTTATTAATTCGTTCCCACGAAATAACAATTCGTTCCCTCAATTTAACAATTCGTTCTCTCGAATTACCAATTCATTCCCAAGATATCACAATTCGTTCCCTCGAATTAACGATTCGTTCCCACGAAATGACAATTCGTTCTCTCCATTTAGCAATTCGTTCCCTCGAATTAACAAATTGTGGGAACGAATTGTTAATTATTGGGAACGAATTGTTAATTCGTGGGAACGAATTGCTAAATTCAGGGAACGAATTGTTATTTCGTGGGAACGAATTAATAAAAAAAGAATTCTACGTCACCTGCGGGGCTCCGTAGCAGATTGATCAAATACACGCTGAATCATATGCCGTTTATTTATCCAGGTGAGCTGATTATCGTGACATAATGCACAAATGAGTGGGCCCGTGCGTTAAACAAACGAGTGAGCGTATCTAACCGAGATGGTTTAACCTTAGGACCCGAACACGTGGTCACTATTTCAAGATAATCAGCTCACCTGGTTAAATAAACATGTTCTTACATTTCACACACGATACTTTATTAAATGAAAATTGTACGAAGAGTAAAATGTGGCCAAGAGTTGTGCAAATTAATTTCCGGTGGAGCGTCGCAGTGAAAGCGACTATCTCGCGATTCAGATGGTCCCAGAATAGGATTCATTCATCGCAGGACACACGTCATTCCGACGTTACTGACATCATTTCACCATATAATTATTGGGAAAACGAGAGTGGTGTAAACTATTGCATGAGTGGTGTAATTCATCGTTACATTTGTGTCAACTATTGGCTGAAATGTAAGAAAACAAGATACAATGTATCACGTTCAAGCCAGATTTGAAAACTACTTCAGGGACGTCGGAAGCATCATAAGATTGGTCCGGCTGAGGTAGCGGAGCCCCCACCCCCACCCCCACCCCACCCCACCCCCACCCCCACCCCACCCCCACCCCCACCCCCACCCCAGTCCCACCCCTACCCACCACACCCTACCCCAACCAAATGTTATATTGTTATCATTCAGTTGAACCGAGTCAGCAAGTGGTAATTAACAACATAAAATTTTCATGAGAAATGAGAATATTTGCAGAACTATATGTAGAGATTTGTGCATCAGCTGATGTAATATTATCAAACAAGATCTAGCCGACACGAACAACAAAACGGAAAATTCATGTTCATGTTATGTGTAAGTCCCATTCTCCGGTGATATTTAGACATGCATCTTATATGTGGCTGTGACTGGAGAAATAGGTTTTGCGACCAGTGTAGATCCAGATCAGCCTGTGCATCCGCACAGTCTGATCAGGATCCGCACTGTTCTTCACTGCAACAATGAAACAACCGGCATGCATGTTTCTAACAAACATTATCAGGTTATAGATGTGCGCTATTTGATCAGGAGCTACACATGTCACAAATCCCGTAAGCCCTGTTTCTCCAATCACAGTCGCATATCGGTTTGTCGCCAAGTATGTGAGGAAATTTGTGTCTGTGTTGGGATTTAGAACGCCACCTAGTATGTAGTTAATGTGTCAGGTCCCCGTCTGACCCACAGACAACCGCCACTGTGGTACAGTGTTTTTATTAATACAAATGCAGTAGAAGCTATAATTAAATGGACACGAGGAAACGTATGTCTTTAAATAATTTTGAAAGGTTTTGTCACTGGCTGGTGTCCAATGAATGCTTTGTGCACTCGGCCGCAAAGCGCACAAACAAATCTTATCGTGCTCATTTTTATATCTCCCTAAACGGCGAGTACGGTCAAGAAAATAGTGCCCTGTGCCAACGTTACATAGGGCGTTTTGGTCTGTCTTGCTTTCAATCTAAAACTCTACATATACTATTCTCTATAGTTTTCACAGTTTTTGGTTCAGTTTATCAGTTAAATTCTGGAAAATACGAATCAAGACATTTCGTGCGTATGAATACAGCAGTTATTATCTTTAGTTCTCAGTTATGTAGCAGTGACCAGTTAGCCGCCAGTTTCGTACATTTTTTCTGGGAGGTCCAAACAGTAATTTATTCTAGTGAAAACGTATGGGTGGGAATTGGTTTGCACCATCACAGTACATTTGCTTCTGGATGATGATTGAGAAAATATATACAACATTCAGTCTCTTGTTCCGCAAGTGATCAGTTTTTGTGGAGATAACATAGTTCAGTACTTTCAGTACTTTGATTTATTCCTGCTAAGTTTAGTTAAGGCCGAGCCTACGGGTTCCATCCCGCATTTAACTTGCTATATTGCGGGGGAGGGGATCCCAAAATCAGAATATTTACATCGAAATAGAAATATATTCAGCCCCGAAATGAGAATAAACTGACCTGGTGCCAGTTCCATATCCACAACAAATTCACTTTGCCCCTTCCCATAAAAGTAGTTACAATACACGGGTATTACAACAATTGTACAGCAATGGCGGTAGCATACAGGCATATGTACATGGGTACAGACAAATAATCAAATAGTCATGTGGTATATATTTACATTAAGCACCGTGCTCATATATCTGATATAGAGAATAGTAGGTTAGTGCCGTGAATGGGGAAACAATCTGGCAAGGCTCAGGAAACGGGATGGGCGAGGCTCTGTCGAGCACATCCCGTTTCCGTGCCGCGCCAGATATTTTTCCCATTCACGGCACTAACCTACTATTCTATTTATCCCGTCAACACCTACAAATGGCTTTAAATTGCAAAAATAAAATAACCCCAGCCACCACACATATTCATACGCAGTGATTAGGTCGTATTATAATAAATAAATAAATACCATTCAACGTCTCTATATCTGACACCAGAAGACGCATGTGTCTTAATTTATGAAACGCTTCTGAAACACCATATGTTATAACGTCCATATACAAACAATAACCCTTAAAGTTACACGTCAACTCAGTAGGCACAACCTGTTATTTATAGGAATTAAATAAATGTTTCATTGTGATATTAGTGTGGAAATTTACATCTGATATAATATGCATAATAATGCCAATCAATGCGTGGGGCAATGATGAATGAATGTTTAATTTGCAAGAAAATGTCATATCTACAGAATATACAAAACTATCTGTCTCCTATATTATAACATATCACGTGGGACATATGAGTGGGCATGTACCTTTAAGTTTTTGTTCTGAATTTTGTTGTCTTGTATGGTATCTAAAGATGTGTACCTTGAACGTCACGGAACGTCGTCCAAGCCGGCCCCAAGTACAATGGTGGCCATAGTAACGGTTCTCTGGTTTCTGAGGAGTGGTTTTAATTTAATGAAAGGCTTCTACTTAGATCAAGTGATGATGTGATCAACCTTCAAGTAAAACTATTTTAGCTGTAATCTGTTTGCGATAAAGACGGCGTTTGGATGACGTATACATGCACAGACAAATTTAATAGAGAAGCGATACCTCCATGACAAATACGACCATATCTGGCTGAGACCTGATAAATGGGGCTTATGTGTTATGCGACCAGTGTAGACCCAGATCAGCCTGCGCATCCGCGCAGTCTGATCAGGGTCTGCACGGTTCGCCATTATATCAATGAAACACCCGTTATGCTTCTAACAAGAATATACAATGTAGAACGTTAGCAGGCAACAGAAGTGCGTTATTTTATCAGAAGCTACACCTGTCAGAAATCCCATAAGCCCCATTTATCCCGTCAACACAGTGCGTATGTGCCGTGAAACACGGTGCCGTGAAACATTTTTGATATCCTGTCAATACGACCTAATCACCGCGTATGAATATATGCGGTGATTGGTGTTACTTTTTTGCATTTTAAAGCCATTTGTAGGTGTTGACGGGATAAATAGAATAGTAGGTTAGTGCCGTGAATGGGAAAAATATCTGGCGCGGCTCGGAAACGGGATGTGCTCGGCAGAGCCTCGCGCATCCCGTTTCCTAAGCCTTGCCAGATAGTTTTTCCCATTCATGACACTAACCTACTATTCTCTATGTATCCAATCACAACGACATATGACCATGTTTCACTGGGGAGGGTGGAAGGTCATTCCGCAGATTCTGAATATTCACAAAATACGATAAGTTGCGTAGGTACACGGCACAAACACACGGAGACAAACAACACCGGAGACAAACAACACGGAGACAAACAACAAACAACACGGAGACAAACAACACACAACACGGAGACAAGCAACACAACGGTGTACGTAATAAACAGGATACGCAATGGTAACAACTGATCCAACGTGTTGTCTGTTGTCGGTCCGTCAGTTCTTCATACACATATGAGACACGCCAGGGGATTTTGTACTTCGGACATCTGCGTAATTTCATGAAATACGTTTACAAAATTTACAATATTTTTCGCAAATGGCGTCAAATGTGTTCAGAGTACATACGGAATTAGCCTGTATTGTGAAAATTTTGTCAACTTTTGACTTATTTATGAAAGATATTGTAAATTTTGTAAACGTATTTAATGAAATTACGCAGATGTCCGAAGGTACAACATCGAAATGCTGGATCCGCCCCTGAACATACGACACACTTTAATAGCATAATAAAGGTCAACCCGCCTACTTCATGCGTTCCAGGACGTATCAATCATCGACGCATCTCAATTGTTTTCATATATACGCCTCCATTATACTCACTCCAGTAGATATACAACACGATTTCGCTCTATAGCACCGTGTCACGTGATCCGGATTTTATGCAAATGTAATCGGAGTCTCGTTAATCACGTGGTAAGATGTGGGACTGGGTAAAATGGAGGAGTGCAGGTGACGGGTCTACAGTTCATCACTGTCGGCGTCTGGTTGGCACCGTCGGCGGAAACTGACGACTAAACCGTCGGCAACCAACGTAGACCATCGTATTGACTTCACTGATTGGTTGGTGGAGACCATAATAAATTCAGTATACTAAATCTGCATACTTTTAATCATCAAATATATGCAGTCGTTAGTTCTATATGCAATAATGCATTTCGTGAAAAATAAATGATTACTCCCTCAAAGTGTACTTTGCTGGATAAGTATAGTTTGCAATTTTGATGAAATCGGCTACTGGTTTGAGCATCCGTATTTATATAGCTTACTTGTACTCAGTAAGATTGTAGTATTGTTGACACAACTAAACTGACCGTGGTGTTATTGACTTTTAGAAGGCGGGAAACGAAGTGTCCGTTTCGTCTGCGTCTTTTTTAAAATTGTCTTATTTCTCAGCAAAAACACGTTTTGTAAGCTTACAAGAATCATCTGAATGCTGATAAAACGTGTTTTATTGGAAAATAAACTTTTTGAAGAAAGAAAAGAAGAAAAGAAGTAGACGACAATAGTTAAGTACATTTAAGAACAAAAACACGGTATGCAAGGTAACAATCATCTCCATGATTATAAGCTTATGTGCTGGCAAACATGGTTTACTTAGAAATAAGATACCTTTTAGACTAGATGTCCGCGGCCAGCATGTCGCGCCCGCCGAGTCTTTGATAGTACACCGAAAAACAAAAACGTACGTACGCCAATATGCCGACTATATCGCGCTATCCTCAAGGGGGCGCGACAAAAAGCAGCAGACGACAGTATTTGTTTCGCGCCATTTAAATGCCACTCACGAGATTGCCACAACGATGCCTTCCGACCTGTAAATAAATGTATCCATGCGCGATGACAAAGGTAGCGACAGTGACAAGGTCATAGGAAATAATCATTAAGCAGACGAGATTCTCGCTTTTACTCGTCCTGTGCTGCTTTTTCATGTACACATATATCCAGCTTGCTAAAATATAACCCACTATCAAGGGATTCAAGACTACGGAGCCCTGCAGGGGACATGGATTATTTTTTTATTAATTCGTTCCCACGAAATCACAATTCGTTCGCTCAATTTAACAATTTGTTCCCTCGAATTAACAATTCGTTCCCACTATATAACAATTTGTTCCCACGAAATGACAATTCGTTCCCTCGAATTAACAATTCGTTCCCACGATATAACAATTCGTTCCCACGAATTAACAATTCGTTCCCGTGGGGACGAATTGTTATTTCGTGGGAACGAATTGTTAAATGGAGGGAACGAATTGTTAATTCGTGGGAATGAATTTTTAATTCGTAGGAACGAATTGTTAAATTTGGGGAACGAATTGTTATTTCGTTGGAACGAATTAATAAAAAATAAATTATACGTCCCCTGCGGGGCTCCGTACAAGACTCCAGATAAAAAGAATAGCACGTGCATAGCAAGTATCAGCAGAGCGCCAGATAAGGTGCGTATTGGCGTGTTTTATCCCGTCAACACAGTGCGTATGTGCCGTGAAACACGGTGCCGTGAAACATGTTTGATATCCTGTCAATACGACCTAATCACCGCGTATGAATATATGCGGTGACTAGGGTTACATTTTTGCATTTTAAAGCCATTTGTAGGTGTTAAAGGGATAAATAGAATAGTAGGTTAGTGCCGTGAATGGGGAAAATATCTGGCGCGGCACGGAAACGGGATGTGCTCGGCAGAGCCTCGCCCATCCCGTTTCCTAAGCCTTGCCAGTTATTTTTTCGCATTCACGGCACTAACCTACTATTCTCTATTTACGCACTTATTTTAGCGGAATACGCATTGATTATCAAAAGTGGCTGTACCAAATACACACAGCAATGTGAAAATACGCATTGATTTTCAAATTGAGTAGCGAAAATACTGCAATAAAGTTGAAAATTACTTAGTTGAGCTGCAAAAAGCAAACACACTGTTTGCTTTTTGCAGCTCAAATAAGTGGTTTTAAATTTGTTTTATATTTATCGTTTGTTCCCTATTTAATAAGGAAGAAAATCAACAATACATTTGTATAGTAAAATATGCAGTACGGGGCCTATGCTCAATAAATGTAAGTCCAATAATTGCTTACAAGAAAACATTGATAATGTGAAATTTACAAAGTATCATAATTTTGCACTTACGAACATTTCAGTCGTACGAAGTTTAATGAAACGGGCCCCAGGTCCTAATATACTACGAAAATTATAACAGTATAGTCGGGGCGGGCTGGCGGGGTGTGGACAGGGGGTAATGTAGTCACCTGCGATGTTTCTAACAAAGAGAATAAGAGGATTTGATTTTTGATTTATTGGTGTTTAACGGCCTACCAACAGCTAAGGTCACTTAAAGCCGGGTCAACGGGTTTGATCCCGCTTGTAACCTGCTGCATTGGGAAGAAAATCCCAAAAATCAGAACGGAATATTTACATCGAAATAAATATAATATATTCAGCCCTGAAATTAGAATAACCAGACCTGGTGCCAGGTCCATACTACACCAAAGTCACTTGGCCCCTTCCCCTAAAAATAATAGGATTAGGAATAATCGTATTACTCATACAAGGGGTATAACAAGATTATACCCTCACATACAAGAATGCCAAAGACGTACCAGCGTGCCAAACAAGGGGGCCATTTCACTAAACTTAAACATTGTTAATGTGAAATTTACAGACTATCATAATTTTGCACTTACGAACATTTTAGTCGAACGAAGTTTAGTGAAACGGACCCCAGGTCTCCGTTCGGGATACCGGTAAGGATGAATCCCGATCGTTAAATTACTAATCACATGCTCCCAACGGTGTATGATCACGTGGTACTAACAACAACAACAAGTACTGAAACTTCCAGAACCCATCTGATTCATAGTACGTATTGTTTTATATTGTCCTTATTATACGTAACGGATTTTGATGAAATATGGCGCATCAAACGCGTCTTGTTAAGCTGCATTTGGTGGTCTCTGTATTTTCGCATCGACACGGAAATCGATTCTTCGCAAAAATGACATAAGTCTGTGCCGAACTCCATGGACCACGAAATGCAGCTCTTGAAGACGCGTTTCCTGCGTCATATTTCATCAAAATCCGTTGCATATTAAGGAAAATATCAAATAATAATTACTTTGGAGTGGGCGACGTTGTTGTTACCACGTGACCATGCACCTTGAAAAACTCCCTAATAAACCCCGGTTTGTCATGACGCCCCGCTTACTACAAGTGTGCAAATAATTTCATTACGACTTTGCGACGGGATTTTCTGCACTTAAAATATCGCATAAATTCGCAAGAACATCTTCGGTAAATTAAATTGCGTTGGTTTTTACAAATTGCCTAGATTACTGTTTCAATGCCTATAATTCTAGCGTAGTCCATGACAAAATATCGGGCTGTGACTGGTGAAACGAGGTTTATGGCAGCTACGACCAGTGTAGATACAGAACAGACTGCGCATCCGCTCAGGATATGCACTGTCAGTGAAATGTGTTGGTTGTTTGTTGATTGGTGTTTAACGGCCTATCAACAGCTAAGGTCATTTAAGACGGGCCAACGGGTTCGATCCCGCATGTTTTAACCTGCTGCATTGGGGGGGGGGGGGGGGGTGGGGGGGACAGAATATTTACATCGAGATAAATATTTATTCACAATATCACATGGCTTGTCTCAAGTATTTATCAGGTAACCTGACCTGGTGCCAGGTCCATTCAACACCATAGTCACTTGGCCCTTTCCCTTAATAGTAATAGGATCAGAAATAATCGTATTACTCATACAATGGGTATAACCATATTTAACCCTCACATACAAAAATGCCAAAGAGGGCCAAACCAGCGGGCCGTTTCACTAAACTTCGTACGACTAAAATGTTCTTAAGTGCAAAATTATGATAGTCTGTAAATTTGTTTTCTTTTAAACAATTATTGGATTTACATTTATTGAGCATAGGCTGCAATTGCAGCCTATGCTCAATAAATGTAAATACATCAATTGAAATTTCCAGATGATCCTAAATTTGCACTTACGAATTTTAGTCTTACGAAATTTAGTGAAACGGGCCCCATGTCTCTGTTCGCGATTCCGGTAAGGATGAACCCCGATCGTTAAAAATGGCCGCCAATACATGTTCCTTATAGACACAACTGATATCAGGGTATTAAACCAGTAAATAAGAAATTATAATGTTGAATCATTTGTCAAATCATGATACAAATGTTCGCAGCCAACTCTTAATTGCAAAATAATTTAAATTCCAATGCTTTATCAGTTTTTGGTTAAATATCAATAAATGTATATGATTGTAATTCCAAAGAAAACTTGTAATACCTGATGTGTTGTTATCAGTAGCCGATTTCATCAACATTGCAAAGTATACTTTGAGGGAGAAATTTTCAATTTTAAAATAAATTTATTAATTTTTATTATACTGAATTTATTACATTATCACAGCCAATTTTGGCTGTGATAATGTAATAAATTCAGTATAATAATTCTGCATAGTTTTAATCATCAAATATATGCAATCGTTAGTTCTGAATGAAATAATGCATTTCGGAAAAATCAATGATTGCTCCCTCAAAGTATACTTTGCTAGTAAAGTATACTTTGCAATGTTGATGAAATAGGCTACAGACGTGCTTTTTTATTCAAACATCAGCCACTTGCAAACCAACAGAAACTCATAAATGAAACAAAACAAATCGTTAGCACGTTCAAGAATGACCGTGCGCTACGATCTTGTACAAGAAGCCCCGTGAATGAACATCAAAACACCAGAACATCGAAAAACAGAGAACATCAGAAAATAGAACATCGAAAAATGGAGAACATCGAAAAAGAGAAAATATCGAAAGGACAACATCGAACAACAGAGAACATAAAAAAACAGAACATCGAAAAACAGAGAACACCGAAGAACAGAGATCCATTGAACAACAGAACATTGAAAAACAGAGCATCGATAAACAGAGAACATCGAACAATAGACAACATCTAGAAACAGACATCGAGAAACAGAGAACATCGAAAGACAGAATATATAAAACATAGAACATCAATAAATGTAAATCCACCAATTGAACTTTCCAGACGATTCCAAATTTGCACTTACGAACATTTTAGTCGTAAGAAGTTTAGTGAAACGGTCCCCTGGTTACCATGTATTAGATTGGTCATGTCATAAGCCCCATTTCGCCAGTCACGGACACATACTTGAGACAAGCCATGTGATTTTGTATTTAAGAACATGGGTGATATTTCATGAAATATATTTACAAAATTGACAACATTTTCGGTAAATGAGGTCGGAAGTTGATGAAATGTTCATAGCAAATTCGGAATGGAAGTTGATGAAATGTTCATAGCAAATGTGGAATGGAATTCCGCATTTGCTATGAAGAGTTCGTCAACTGTCTACGTCATTTACAGACTAGATGGCCGCGGCCCGTATGTCGAGCCCGCCGTTGCTTTGATAGTATACCGAAAAACGTTAACCATCAACTTTAACACGGCGTGCGTGCACGCCAATGTGCCGACTATATCGCGCTGCCCGCAAGTGGGTGGGACAAAAATATCAGGTGGCCGTTTCACTAAACTTCGTACGACTAAAATGTTCGTAAGTGCGAATTTAGGATCGTGTGGAAATTCAATTGATGGATTTACCAGTATTGCGTATAGGCTGTATGTGCAGCCTATGCTAAATAAATGTAAATCAAATAATTGTTTACAAGAAAACATTGTTAATGTGAAATGTAATGACTATCATAATCTTGCACTTACAAACATTTTAGTCGTATGAAGTTTAGTGAAACGGCCTCCAATAGCCTATTTTACCAAAATTACAATGTATACTTTTCTTGCTAAGTACACTTTGAGGGAGAAATTTTCAATTTAAGGATAAATTTATTAATTGTTATTATACTGAATTTATTACATTATCACAGCCATTTTGGTTTTGATAATGTAATAAATTCAGTATAATAATTCTGCATACTTTTAATCATCAAATATATACAGTCGTTAGTTCTATATGAAATAATTCATTTCGGGAAAAATAAATGATTACTCTCTCAAAGTATACTTTGCTAGATAAGTATGCTTAGCACTGTTGGTGAAATGTTTGGTAAATGTTTTTCAAGACCTATTGCACATCGTCTAAGGCACAACATCCCGTGGCTTGTCTCGTATATGCTGTAAGGACTAAGGACCATTTTCTCAGACGGCGGTCCAGTGTTACAGGAATGCATTTATTTGAGACCTCAAATCATGTCTCCGATTACACCGATATCCTACATTATACGTCCCGAGAACGATAAAGCCAAGCAGTAAGATGGGGGAAAACAATATAATGCTTTGATGAATAACTACACTCACCGAATGAAAACTTCTGGATATAACAGACTCAGTCTGTGAGCACTGTCAAGAGAAAAGAGACGTATTGAGTTTGAAACCCGGCGCGCGCCGCACCATCCTAAAAATCGGCGAGTAAAGATTTGTTTTGCACTAAATTCCGCCAGAACGCGAGAAATGGGATGCAGATATCGAAACAGTTCCGGGGGAGCATGAACCCGGACACCCCAGCAGTCGCCCGAAATATATCAATGAACTATTTCAATGAAGAAGTTCCCCCTAACCTGACATCCGCGCCTGAGTGCAGTCTCACATCCGCGCCTGAGTGCAGTCTCACATACGTGCCTGAGTGCAGTCTCACATACTCGCCTGAGTGCAGTCTCACATACCCGTGCTGAGCATCTCACATACGCCGCCTGAGTGCAGTCACACATACGCGCCTGAGTGCAGTCTCACTACGGCCTGAGTGCTCTCACATACGCGCCTGAGTGCAGTCTCACATACGAGATGCATGTCTCACATACGCGCCTGAGTGCAGTCTCACATACGTGCCTGAGTGCAGTCCTCACATACGCCGCCTGAGTGCATTCTCACATACGTGCCATGAGTGCAGTCCTCACATACGTGCCTGATGCAGTCTCACATACGTGCCTGAGTGCAGTCTCACATACGTGCCTGAGTGCAGTCTCACATACGTGCCTGAGTGCAGTCTCACATACGTGCCTGAGTGCAGTCTCACAAACGTGCCTGAGTGCATTCTCTCACATACGCGCCTGATGCAGTCCACCATACGGGCCTGAGTGCGTCTCACATACGTGCCACCTGAGTGCAGTCTCAACATACGCGCCTGAGTGCAGTCTCACATACGCGCCTGAGTGCAGTCTCACATACGTGCTGATTGCCAGTCTCACATAGTGCCAGTGCTCTCACATACGCGCCTGAGTGCAGTCTCACATACGTGCCTGAGTGCAGTCTCACATACGTGCCTGAGTGCAGTCTCACATACGTGCCTGAGTGCAGTCTCACATACGTGCCTGAGTGCCTAGTCTCACATACGTGCCTGAGTGCATTCTCACATACGTTTTTTTTTGCCTGGGGTGCGTCTCACTTACGTGCCTGAGTGCAGTCTCACATACGTGCCTGTGTGCCTGAGTGCAGTCTCACATACGTGCCTGAGTGCAGTCTCACATTACGCGCCTGAGTGCAGTCTCACATACGTGCATAGTGCAGTCTCACATACGCGCCTGAGTGCAGTCTCACATTACGTGCCTGAGTGCAGTCTCACACGCGCCTGGAGTGCATCTCACATACGTGCCCTGAGTGCAGTCTCACATACGCACCTGAGTGCAGTCTCACATACGTGCCTGAGTGCAGTCTCACATACGTGCCTGAGTGCAGGTCCACATACGTTACCTTGAGTGCGTCTCACAGACGGCCTGAGTGCAGTCTCACATACGCGCCCGAGTGCAGTCTCACATACCCCTTGAGTGCAGTCTCACATACTTCCTGAGTGCAGTCCTCACAAATACGCGCCCTTGAGTGCAGTACAATCTACATACGTGCCTGAGTGCAGTCTCACATACGTGCCTGAGTGCAGTCCTCACATACACCTGAGTGCAGTCTCACATACGTGCCTGAGTGCAGTCCTCACATACGCACCTGAGTGCAGTCTCACATACGTGCCTGAGTGCAGTCTCACATACGTGCACTGAGTGCAGTGCTGACAATCTCACATACTGCCTGAGTGCAGTCTCACATACGCCACCTGAGTGCAGTCTCACATAACGCGCCTAGTGCAGTCCCTACATACGTGCCCTGAGTGCATCTCACATACGCCACCTGAGTGCAGTCTCACATACGTGCCTGAGTGCAGTCTCACATACGCACCTGAGTGCAGTCTCACATACGTGCCTGAGTGCAGTCTCACATACGCACCTGAGTGCAGTCTCACATACGTGCCTGAGTGCAGTCTCACATACGCACCTGAGTGCAGTCTCACATACGCGCCTGAGTGCATCTCACTTACGTTGCCGAGTCAGTCTCACATACGTGCCTGAGTGCAGTCCTCACAATACGTGCCTGAGTGCAGTCTCACATACGTGCCTGAGTGCAGTCTCACATACGCGCCTGGTGCAGTCTCACCATACGTGCCGGGAGTGCAGTCCCTCAACATACGTTGCCTGAGTGCAGTCTCACATACGTGCCTGAGTGCAGTCTCACATACGTGCCTGAGTGCAGTCTCACATACGTGCCTGAGTGCAGTCTCACATACGTGCCTGAGTGCAGTCTCACATACGTGCCTGAGTGCAGTCTCACATACGTGCCTGAGTGCAGTCTCACATACGTGCCTGAGTGCAGTCTCACATACGTGCCTGAGTGCAGTCTCACATACGCGCCTGAGTGCAGTCTCACATACGTGCCTGAGTGCGTCTCACATACGCCTGACTGATGCAGTCTCACTTACGTGCCTGAGTGCAGTCTCACATACGTGCCTGAGTGAGTCTCACTACGTGCCTAGTGCAGTCTCACATACGTGCCTGAGTGCTAGTCTCTCATACGTGCCTGAGTGCAGTCTCACATACGTGCCTGAGTGCAGTCTCACATACGCACCTGAGTGCAGTCTCACATACGCGCCTGAGTGCAGTCTCACATACGCGCCTGAGTGCAGTCTCACATACGCGCCTGAGTGCAGTCTCACATACGTGCCTGAGTGCAGTCTCACATACGCGCCTGAGTGCAGTCTCACATACGTGCCTGAGTGCAGTCTCACATACGTGCCTGAGTGCAGTCTCACATACGTGCCTGAGTGCAGTCTCACATACGTGCCTGAGTGCAGTCTCACATACGCGCCTGAGTGCAGTCTCACATACGCGCCTGAGTGCAGTCTCACATACGTGCCTGAGTGCAGTCCTCACATTGTGCCTGAGTGCAGTCTCACATACGTGCCTAGTGCAGTCTCACATACGTGCCTGAGTGCAGTCTCACATACGCGCCTGAGTGCAGTCTCACATACGCACGCACATCTGTATCAGGAACACTAAAATGTTTGTAAGTGCAAAATTATGATAGTCTGTAAATTTCACATTAACCATGTTATTGTGTATATAAGTTTGCATATGCAGCCTAAGCACAATAAATGTAATTTCATCAATTGAAATTTACAGACGATCCTAAATTTGCACTTACAAACATGTTAGTGTTCCTGATACATTCGGACCAAGGCCTAGTCTGCTCAGTGTTCTTGACGTATCTAACATCTCCAATAAAACGTTATATAGTGAGTGACACATCACAAAACCACACACCCTGTGAGACTGCCAATATGTCCGGTTTAGAGGTGTTCAATGTTTGACGGCCTATCAACAGCTAAGGTAATTTAAGGCCGGGCCAACGGGTTCGATCCCGTATTCAACCTGCTACATGGGGGGGGGGGGGGGTCTCAAAATCAGAACGGAATATTTACTTCGAAAACAATTATATTCAGCCCTGAAATTAGAATAACCGGACCTGGTGCCAGGTCCATACCACACCAAAGCCACTTGGCCCCTTCCCCTAAAAGTAATATTAAGAATAATCGTATTACGCACACAAGGGATATAACCCTCACATACAAGAATGCCAAAGACCAAAGACGTACCTTAGGGCCAAACCAGGTCTCCGTTCGGGATACCGGTAAGGATGAATCCCGATCGTTAAATTACCCATCGCATGCTTCCATCTGCCACCCACCCAGAGACGTTCAGTGTGAGAGTGTAGAGAGGTTCCACGGTATCGTAGATACATAAAGTTTACTAGCGGATCAGGATCTACACTGGCCAAAAGCCCAATACGCTACGCTTTTTCAGGTGACATTTTAGACATTTTATAAAATCATTCAAGCATTAACTATCGCAATAAAGGAGTCGCATCACTTAATCATCGAAGATTGAAAACAGACTACCGACGATAAAAGGGACCTTATGCCATATGGACAGATACAGATCCTGATAGGTATTATACCCAAATCAGGGACTAATTATATTTTGCTATTTGTAGTAAATATACAACGGTGATTCATTTCCGAACAGCGTAGGCCCTGATCAGACTGCGCGGATCTGCGCCTACGCTGTTCGCAAATATTGTAAGGTCCTTTTTCGCAGTCAGTTGACCAAATTCAATTCCATTCAGCGAGACACTGTGACGTGGTATTGATATGCACAGAATAAAAAATTATGCATTTTATCTGTTTTTTGTTTACTATGGAGACCAAATCTGCATTTTTTTCACTTTATTGTTGACTTTTCCAAATGTGTTTCTTACTTCTTCACAAAGTGCATGATCTAGACTGAATCAGCCTCTTACTTCAAGTCAAGAGTGCCGAAGGTCATAAAATACACCAGACTAGGCATATTTGTTTGTTTGTTTGTTTATTGGTGTTTAACGGCCTATCAACAGCTAAGGTCATGTAAGGCCGGGCAAACGGGTTCAATCCCGTTTTAACCTGCTGCATTGGGGGAAAATCCCAAAATCAGAACGGAATATTTACATCGAGAAAAATATATTCAGCCCTTAAATTAGAATAAGCTGACCTGGTGCCAGGTCAATACCACACCAAAGTCACTTGGCCCCTTCCCCTAAGAATAATCGTCATACATAAGGGATATAACCAGATTCAACTGTCGCATACAAAATGCCAAAGACATTTTCCTGAAATGCATTAGTTCATATAGAAATAACGACTGCATATATTTGATGATTAAACGTATGCAGAATTATTATACTGAATTTATTACAGTATCACAGCCAAATGGCTGTGATAATGTAATACATTCAGTATAATAACAAGAGTTGTGGGAGAACAGCATAGCTCGACTACGAGGGTTGTCGATGTACACATAACTTGACAAAACAAGTGGACGCGGCACGCATAAAAACCTTAACCAAGGTTGACTAAAAATTCAAGGTTAAATGTAGGTGAAGGTAACATATAGGTCAGTGGTTATTGATGTACATCCCTATGAGAAAAAGTTATCCAAGTATGGTGTCTGTATGCACAATAGTATTCCATCTACAAGATGACTAAAAACCTTAACCAAGGTTGACTAAAAACCTTAACCAAGGGGAATTAACTAAGTAATTCAAGAGGAAATGTAGGTCAAGGTCAAATATAGATCAGGGGTTATTGATGTACATACCTATGAGAAAACGTTGTCCAAGTATAGTGTATGTATGCACAATAGTATTCCATGTACAAGCTTGACTAAAAACCTTAACCAAGGTTGACTAAAAACCTTAACCAATGTGAATTAACAAAGTAATTCAAGGTTAAATGTAGGTCAAGGTAAATATAGGTCAGGGGTTGTTGATGTGCATCACTAGGAGATGAAGTTGTCCAAGTATGGTGGGTATAGTTCCAGGAGTATTACATATACAAGCTTGACTAAAAACCTTAACCAATGCGTGACGCCGACGCCGACGCCGACGCCGACGCCGACGCCGACGCTGGGGTGACTACATAAGCTCTACTATTCTTCGAGCTAAAAACAAATAATGTCTATATGGTTAGTTGATTTAGTTAATGTGTTTTACATAATTCAACAACAGTGTCGTAACTATAAAGATGCAAATACAGCTACCTGTGAACATTTTCTGGGCTCATATGCCGTTTGGACGGTCTGCGAGCCAATTCCTACCCTTAAATATAAGATAACAATAACATGGGAACAAGGCAGATTTAAAAATTCCAACATGCTTCTCCAGAATATCCCGATCTGTAGCCGATTTCATCAACATTGTAAAGTATACTTACGTAGCAAAGTATACTTTGAGGGAGTAATCATTTATTTTTCCTGAAATGCATTATTATATATAGAAATAACGACTTCATATATTTGATGGAACAAAAATGGCTGTGATACTGTAATAAATTCAGTATAATAAAAATGAATAAATTTATCATAAAATTGAAAATTTCTGCCTCAAAGTATACTTTGCTAGAAAAGTATACTTTGCTAGAAAAGTATACTTTGCAATGTTGGTGAAATAGGCAACTGATGTCGGATGTTTTAAACACACCAAATCACTGGACATAAAGTGCTAATTCAAGTAATTTCATCATTACGTTTGGATCCTGGCAGAAGAACAGTAAATCGTCTACCTGTGTTCAACACAGGTGGACGACTTGGGAATCCCAAAATCAAAATGAAATCTTTACATCGAGAAATAATATATATATATATATATATATATATATATATATATAGCCCTGTAATTAGACCTGGTGCCAGGTCCTTGGCCCCTTCCCCTAAAATAGGATTACGAATAACTGTAATACTCACATAAGGGATATAACCAGATTCAACTGTCACATACAAAATGCCAAAGACGTATGTGAGTAGGGCCAAACCAGTAGCCTATTTCACCAACATTGCAAAGTATACTTTTCTATCAAAGTATACTTTGAGGGAGTAATCATTTATTTTTCCCGAAATGCATTATGTCATATAGAACTAACGACTGCATATATTTGATGATTAAAAGTAGGCAGATTTATTATACTGAATTTATTACATTATCACAGCCAAAATGGCTGTGATAATGTAATAAATTCAGTATAATAAAAATTAATAAAATTTCTCCCTCAAAGTATACTTTGCTAGATAAGTATACTTTGCAATGTTGGTGAAATCGGCTACAGGTCTCCAGTCGGAATTCCGGTAAGCGGGATTTGAGACAAGTGCAGCTCCTCATCAAACAGTACGTATACTCCTGTAGCCTGATAATGATCTATATTGTTTGTTCGAAGCATGGCAGGTGTTTCATTGATGGAATGGCGAATAGTGCAGATCCTGATCAGACTGCGGATGTACAGGCTAACCTGGATCTACACTGGTCGCAAAACCTATAAGCCCCATTTCCCAGTCACAGCCACATTAAGGTAACCACTAAACGTGATTGGAGTTGTTTTTTTTTAATGGGATTTTTTATGTCACATGACCGAGTCTTCAACAACCTGTGGCAAAGATCAGGGAATAGATATAGTTAATGGATCACAAACACTTCCAGAAAGGTTCATGATGTATTTTTCAGTAATGCTGGCCATACAGAGATACAATAAGAATTAAAGCAAGAGGGCCAGGATGGCCCTAATTCGCTCACCTGACTCCATGAACACACCAGAGGAGAATGTGACATTGAGTTCATGTGTTTTAAAAAAATTGTGCTATTTTTAGATGTCGGTCATCTTGGATTAAGCGATGACTCATTTTACCAAATCTGAAAATGCTTCACCCAAGGATCTTAACTTCCTATGAAGTTTAGCCAGCATCGGCCATGTGGTTCCTGAGAAAAAGACGTTCAAAATCTTGAATAAATGGACCTTTTGGTGGCCATCATGGATGACATAATCATCCGATTCCGACTAATATTGCACCAGAGCAATCGCCTCATCGATACCGTCAATTTGATATATGACATGAGCATATTCGGTAAAAAATACCGAATTTGACCACACGGGCCACGCCAATTTTTGACCCCGGGGTCACCATTTTCACAACTTTGAAAGAGCGTTGTAAATTGATCATTTCTACCAAGTTTAGTCGAAAACCGGCCAGCGATTCACGAGAAGAAGAGTTTTTAAGAATGTATGCTATTTTTAGACGGTGGCCATCTTGGATTAGCGATGACCTCCATTTTAACAAATCTGGAAAGGCTTCACCCATGGACCATAACTTTTAAGTTTGGCTACCATGGGCCAAGCAGTTCATGTGAAGAACAATTTTGAAATCTCTAATAAAAGAACGACATTTTGACCTTTCGGCGGCCATCTTGGATGACATAACCATCCGATTTCGACAAAAAAATGCACCAGAGTGATCGCCTGGTTGATACCTTCAATTTGATATATGACATGACCATATTCGGTCAAAAATAAAATTTGACCCCAATTTGACCCCACGGGCCACGCCCATTTTTGACCTCGCGGTCACCATTTTAACAACTTTGAAAGAGCATTGTACATCGATCATTCCTACAAAGTTTTGTCGAAATCCGGTTGGCGGTTCTTGAGAAGAAGATTTTTGAAGAATGCATGCTATTTTTAGGCGGCGGCCATCTTGGATTACGTAATGACGTCATTTTAACAATTGTGTAATCCCCTACCTAAGGACCATGACCATGAAATTTGGTGAATATAGGCCCAATGGTTACCGAGGAGAAGACGTTTGAAAATGTTCACGGACGACGATGGACGACGACGGACGACGGACACATTGCGGTAACAATAGCTCACATGAGCTTCGCTGAGCTAAATCAAAGGACTGAAAGTCCAGAAATTCTGCGCAGTACGTGTGTGTGGATAAGCAATATGCTAAAAATTGGTTTGCATTCATTTTGATTGGGTCATAGAAGGGATCCAATCAATCAATCTAGCCTTCTGCTGAGTAGGACATCCTTACCATATGGTCGACCTACATGGTTCGGCCCTCTTGTACCATTTTGGCAAATGCAATGCTCGCCGATGAGAAAGCATACTCCTGAGGATAGGAACATAATCCTTGCATATACAGAAATTCTTAATGGGGCATAACAGGATTTAACTCTCAAGTACCAGGGGGCCGAAATGGTTGGTACATGAGGGCCAAACCATGTAAGTGGGCATTCCGACAAGATGAATACCGATCGCTAAATTACCCTTCGCTACTCCCTCCTACCTCCCCCTCAAAAATAAGAGAACAAATGTTTATTGCTGGTAACAAAGGCATATATTCAAATATGGTTTATATAATAGTGTAAATAGTCATTTTAGGTGTTGGAGTATCTATCCTGTTGTAACATGTTGCGCATATTAGCTCGCAAGTACCAGGGGGGCTGAAATGGTTGGTACATGAGGGCCAAACCATGTAAGTCAGCATTCCATTAAGGATGATGGATTGATTATTGGTGTTTAACGGCCTATCAACAGCCAGGGTCATGTAAGGCCGGGCCAACAGGATGGAGTGTCCTGAATTCAACCTGTAAAAAAAGTAAGGGAAATTCCCAAAATCAGAGCTCAATATTTACATAAACTATATATTCTGCCCTGAAATTAGAGTGCTGTGGATTGATTGATTGATTGATTATTGGTGTTTAACGGCCTATCAACAGCCAGGGTCATGTAAGGCCGGGCCAACAGGATGGACTATCCTGTATTCAACCTGTATAAAATGAGGGAAATTCCCAAAATCACAGCTCAATATTCACATAAACTATATATATTCAGCCCTGAAATTAGAATCTCCTGGCCTGGTGCCAGATCCATGCTGCACCAGAATCACTTAAGTCTTAGCTCACCCAAAAGCAATATGATTAGCTTTTAATGCTATTACTTTCTTAATGGGGCATAACAGGATTTAGCTCTCAAGTACCAGGGGGCCAAAGTTAGTACATGATGGCCAAACTATGTACGTTGGCACTCCATAAGGATGAACACCAATCGTTAAATTACCCTTCGCTACTCCCTCCTACATGTACCTCCCATGCAGTCTTGTTGAATGCACAGGAATGTTGGGGGGGGGGGGGGTGGTGGTTGGGGGGGGGGGGGAAGTTATTTTCACATACATGTACCATCAATCACTTCTTCTCCAAAACCAGATCTGCAATATCACTTCTTCTCTGAAACCAGATCTGCAGTGGAAAAAAAAGAGTAAATAATATCAATAATTGGACAATATTCACGCAAACCATGGAAATGAATTGTTAATTATTTAAATAATATGTGACCATGTTTAACCACAGGTGCCAGACAATTTTATTAATGTACGTATATGTTTATAGTAGTATATGAATAAGGTAGACAGCGAGAATCCATTCACTAAACAGACAGAACAACAACAACACGCAGAGTGATTTCTCTTGGAAGAGTCGTCTAGGGAAATCACTCTGCGTGTTGTATATGGGATTCCCCCTTGCCTATTTCCTTTGATTTCACTGAACAGTTTCACTTTTACACTAGTCTGTGTAGTATAATATCTGTGCCACAAATTTCTTGTTACGATATGCACCGCGATTGTAGTTCCCAATCAAACTCGCGATGTATCCTGTAGATGAACTCAGTAGCTGTGTTCTATTTATATCATACTTTCAGTTTCGATTCCAGGCAGGCTACCAGATAATGTTTTCTTGGTATGAATTAAATAAAATAGCTTCCACCACGCTGATTATTAAAAAAATATTGTGCAATAGAAGATGAGATAACTTATTTATAATATAACAATAAATGTGGATATATTATCACAATAGAACCGATACAAATCTTACATATTCTTTGTGTTTATGGAATGGGTCGGCATAAAATGGCGGTCGGAAAATAAAATACTATACGGAGACATGCGGTTGTATCATTGCGCGTGAAAAAAAAAATTCTTCAAATGAATACATGCCAGTTTATATTATATTATATCATAAACATTTTATTTTCTAATATAAATGTCGTGCAGAAAAAATAACAACACATGTATTACACGACACAATACAAATTATGTTAGCTCATATCAGAACTATTTTTCATGGCGTATATAGCGACGTATGTGTATCGGTCAGCATAACCCGCGAAAAGATATTATTATGCAACACGACAGTTAATATTTGATAAAATAAGAAAGTTTTTTGAGAAATTATATAACTGTAGCGAAAAAAAATGTAGCTGGCGAAAAATATGAGTGAAACGTTCATAATGCACCGTTCACATTCGCATTCTTTAACATGGCGTAGGTAAAATTATGAACGTGCGTTGGCTGCTAAAAAAATCACTACGCGATCCTGCGAGACCTGGAAAATCCATTAAACAAACCTAAATTCAACCCACAGGGGCTTGAATAAAAACCTATAAAACACAGTGATAGTGAGCGACACCAGCCATCCACGTGGTCGACTCGAACACAGGTTCGTGAAGAACGGTTCATATTTCGGTGTTTTATGGGTTATTTCGGTATACCTGGTGGCGTGGGTGCATTTTTACCAAAGTACAAGTTACGTCACCTCCCGTGATTAACACGTATAAGAACAGTAATTTAGTTCCTTTGTGGGTATTTTGACAATATAAAAGGGGTCCGAAAGTTTGGAACGGTGAATGTGTAGTCTAGATAATCGACGATTTATGTCGTGTGTAATGATTGAGCATTTGTAGTTGCACAAAACTATGTAAATTACCTAAAACCAACGAAATTCGCCCAAATCTACCAAAAATCCACCAAAATACCCATATGATGTCATGCAGCATGCTGACCAGCTGTTCAAATACCTGTGGAATCTAACACAGGGATTCGGTTTACTTCAGCTTTCATTGGGTAGTGCTGAATAACCTACACGAGTTCCTGCTTCGGGCTGACATAAGCTCGCATTTATTACCTGTACAAAACATATTTAACCCTTTCTACACTATATACCTGTATAGTGGTATTGGCAAATAGTGTAGATCCAGATGAGCTGGCTCGTGACGAGCCGTCTCATCAGGATCTGCACTTTTTAGAAAACACCTGTGATCTTATTTTTTATGAGTTTCTTGGTCAGTTATCTCGGATGATACTGTCTGTTCATGGTCGCATAACACACATCTATGGCTCAGAATGATCAAATGCCTGATTTACAGTGAAACCTCTCTAAGGTGTCCGGTTTAAAGAGGTTTCACTGCATATGCGACACAATCATGTCACCGCCAACATGACATTGACCGGTTTTACCTTCACAATGTCGCCGAAATACTTATCCAATTTCCATAGTGTCTTATGCCAAGGGTACGGGGCGCCATGCAGGACAGGTTAATTATGTGTACAAAATTGAGTTTTGTAACACTAACAATCACAAAATTCAATTCTGTGTCACAAAATTCAATTCTGTCAATTCTGTGTCACAAAATTCAATTCTGCATACGTTTCGTATACAAAATTCATTTTTGTTATAAAGGATTCAATTTTGTAAGACAGAATTGAGTTTTGTGAAGAAAATTCAGTTTTGTAGGACAGAATTCATTTTTGTCCACAATAATTAGTTTGCGTAGGATAGTCTATGTCATCTCTACGTTGATTGGTTGAGATCGGTCTTAGTCCATTTTACTAGATGGTGGAGTACACTTGCAGGTTTAAATATTTCAATGCGAAAATATAACCCAATATATCAATATTATACTTCTTTATGGACAGTTATTTTGGTTATATTATGATTATAAATGAGTGGTCACACCATATAAGCATATATACTTTGAAGGAGAAATAAGAAAAATATTCAGAATTTTCCCTCAATTATGTAAACAGGGTCAAACATAAAGTAGCCGGGATATAGCTAGACCTGAAAGCATGCCCATATATAGAGAATACCAGGCTAGTGTATTTTGATATCAAGTTTATCAGGCAAGGCTAGGAAACGCGTAGGAATTCCGAGGCTTGCCGAGGAATTCCTACCGTTTCCGAGCCGAGCATGATAAACTTGATATTAAAATACACTAGCCTGGTATTCTATTTATCAGGTAACGTTTTATGCTCGAAAATGACATTAGATGACGTCGTATTCTAACAGTAGATCTAACCTTGTGAAACAAATGGTATTGGATCTGTGTCTACTAGTTGCGAAGTTACGTGTTCGCAACTATGTGTCTACATGCATTATTTACAGTATACACCATCTTAGTACATGTACATGTATCCATGGTATCTACACAAATACTACAAATGGTTTCCTCAAATGGCCCAATACACACATTCTGTTTATAACACAGACAGCAGTCAGAACACAGGCCACAGCGCGTGTATTATTGATTTAACTGGGGCAAATGTACCTTGCGATACACACTAAATGACGTCAGTACTCGCGGGAGATCTACATGTACATGAATTATGTGCACAATTATAACGCAAATGAGTTTAAATACGAATGGGTTTGTCAACGTTTGACTGTTTGGAGATAGTTGAAGCAAAATGGCAGAATGAGAAATGAATCATCGGCAGAATGAGAAATAAATCATCGACATTGAATGTGTAGATCGGCGACCGTGACCCATTTCTCCAGTGCAGTTTCTGACCAATGGTAGTCCTTCTTACATGCGTGTGCAGAATTGACAGAATTGAATTTTGTGGCACAGAATTGAATTTTGTGGCACAGAATTGAATTTTGTGACACAGAATTGAATTCTGTGGCACAGAATTGAATTTTGTGAATTTTGTGACACAGAATTGAATTTTGTGGCACAAAAGTGAATTTTGTGACACAGAATTGAATTTTGTGGCACAAAAATGAATTTTGTGACACAGAATTGAATTTTGTGGCACAAAAATGAATTTTGTTGACAAAATTGAGCCATGTCCCACTTGGCGCCCCGTAAAGGGGGCATACTCATGTTTTACTAACATAATGTATAGTTCACTAGTCAACTGACTGCAAGAATACAATGAAGATCAGAATCTACACATTTCCAGATTGCATTTTAATCAGTCGACGACCCCAAGTCAACTTTGCTTGCCATAATCAAGGTGTATGATCACGTGGTACTAACAACTACAAGTACTGAAACTTCCAGAATCCATCAGATTCAAAGTAGTATTCTTTCATATTGTCCTTATTACGTAACGGATTTTGATGACACATGGCGCATCAAACGCGTCTTGTTAAGCTGCATTTGGCTGTCTTTGTATGTTCGATTTCCGTATTTATCGACACGGAAATCGATTCTTCGCAAAAACGACATAAGTCTGTGCCGAACTCCCGGGACCACCAAATGCAGCTCATGAAGATGTGTTTGCTGCGCCATATTTCATCAAAATCTGTTGCATATTAAGGAAAATATAAAATAATACTTACATTGGAGTGGGCGACGTTTTGTAACCACGTGATCATGCACCTTGATAATGCCACGTTACAGCCGCTGCCAAGCAACTCATTATAAAAGCAACACATACCTGTAGCAAACTAGGAACTCAAGCACAAACGTTAACATATGATGGACAGTGTATAGCAATTTCAGCCTGTCCTATGGTCATTTTCTGAAATTAACCCTGAATTAATTAAACATGTCTTGACAACGCTTTAGAATGGAAATGATTCTAATGTGCTGTCAAATAATATTTTTTATTTGCCCGTATTCTAAGGATTAATGAAGTTCTGTGGTATCTCTTGTGAACCAAGGTGAAACTTGACATATATTTCAGAATGTATTGCTACTTCAGTGACTGAATGGCGAAAGAATAGGTTCTGATCAGACTGTCCAGATGCACAGATTGATCCGAGGCTTGTTGGTCGCACTCGTCTTAAGGTCCTGGGACATTCTGGTGTCTGGTTTGGAGAAGTTCCATTCAAACAATGGAATAATGAGGGATCATAGTTAGTTATCTTCCGTTGAATTTATTTATAGAAATCCGCCCCAGACTGTTTAGTTTAGGACAGTATTGCTTGTAAAAAGATCGAATGTAGCACGATATGTTGTGAAAAGGAGTCACTATAGTGGAAATACTAGTGTTGATCCAAATCATCCTGCATATCTACGCAATCTGATCTGGGACTACATTATTTGCCAGATTCATATTTTCACACTTATTATTAATATTAATGCAATCAGTGTAGAACCAGATCAGACTGCACAGATGTGCAGTCTGATCTGGGTCTACTCTGTTCGCAAAGCTCAATTGTTGTTGCTATTCAGTAAAAAATAAACGCAGAAATACACCATAGGACCGGATCTCTATTTATAAATAGATTTGCAAAGGGAGATAACTAGCTACGATCCCTCATTCCAATGAATAATGAGTGTTCATGTCTCTACCAATGTGTGTCAGTCCACCCATGCAGCCAACACTGTAACACAGTTTAAATGCGTGGTCACAACATACGCGTTTAACCCATTACATGCGGATTACACCTTTACAGATATGAATTTTTTTAAATATTTTTTTTTTTATTTCTCTATGAAAGTATATGTTGTGACCACTCATTTGAACCGTCTTGATGAGACGGTTCAAATGGTGGTCGTGGCATATACTTCTAAGCACATTTAACCCTTCCTACGCTGCATTTTTGCTTTAATTCTTAACAAAAACCTGGTTTTGACAGCACATGAGAATCGTCTCCACTGGAGACGATTCTCATGTGCTGTCAAAACCAGGTTTTTGTCGAGAAATATTGAAAATAAAACATTTCCAGTAGACGACAATATTTAATATTAAATGAGACAAGCCGTATAATTTTGTGCCCAAGAAGATGTGCAATTTTTCATGAAAAATATTTACATAGGCAAGTTTTCATGAAATATATTTACACAAACTGTGATATTTTCTATAAATGACGTCGAAAGTTGATGAAATTTTCATAGCAAATCTGGAATTCTATTCAAATAATTGCATATATGTTCTGGAAAATATCATAAGTTTTGTAAACAAAACTAGATTGGCCAGTAAACGAGGCTTACGGAATACCCCTGCGTGGGCCCATGTACCCCTAAATATGTAAAAAAAAGTCCATATGTGTGGGCTTGTGATCTTGACTATGGGCACGAACGTGAATTTGTCACACAGTGGTAGAGGTCCATTGGAGCTTGGCATGTGTGAAATGTGAAGCAGATCCGAGCAAGGAAATAGAAGTTATAACCAATTTCTCTGATGGTAAGTTTCGTAAAGAGACTAAGTATGTGACCTTGACCACGAGATCAGCGGGGATTTGTCACATCATGATAGTACAGCCTTAGAGGAATGCATGCATGAAATATTAAGAATGTTCGATGAAAGAAATAGAAGTTATAACATATTTCTCTGATGTTAAGTTTTGTAAAGAGACTAAGTATGTGACCTTGACCTTGGGATCAGCGGGGCTTGGACAGTCGTATATTTGTCACAGCATGATAGCACAACCTTAGAGGAATGCACGAGTGAAATATTAAGAATTTTCAATGAAGGAAATAGAAGTTATAACATATTTCTCTGATGTTAAGTTTTGTAAAGAGACCAAGTACGTCACCTTGACCTTGGGATCAGCGGGGTGTTGGACGGTCGTAGGTTTGTCACAGCATGATAGTAAAACCTTAGAGGAATGCACACAAGTGAAATATTAAGAATGTTCAATGAAGGAAATAGCAGTTATAACTTATTTCTCTGATGTTAAGTTTTGTAAAGCGACCAAGTATTTGACCTTGACCTTGGCATCAGCGGGGGTTGGACGGTCGTGGATTTGGCAAAGCATGGTAGTAGAGCCTTACATGAATGCATGTGTGAAATATTAAGCATTTTAGACGAAGGAAATAGAAGTTACAACATATTTCTCTGATGTTAAGTTATATAAATATACTAAGTATTTGACCTTGACCTTGGGATCTTAGGGGGTTGGACGGTCATGGATTTGGCACAGCATGGTAGTAGAACCTTACAGGAATGCATGTCTGAAATATTAAGCATTTTAGATGAAGGAAATAGAAGTTACAACATATTTCTCTGATGTTAAGTTTTGTAAAGAGACTAAGTATTTGACCTTGACCTTGGGATCGGCAGGGTTGGACGGTCATGGATCTGGCACAGCATGGTAGTACAGCCTTACAGGAATGCATGTGTGAAATATTAAGTATTTTAGAAGAAGGAAACATTAAGTTTTGTAAAAGAGATTAAGTATTTGACCTTGACATTGGGATCAGCGGAGGTTGGACGGTCGTGGATTTGGCACAGCATGGTAGTAGAGCCTTACAGGAGTGCATGTGTGAAATATTAAGCATTTTAGATGAAGGAAATAGAAATTATAACAATATTTCTCTGATGTTAAGTTTAGTGACGGACGGACGTTCAAACATTTGGGAGTTATGAGCTATTTGTTCTTTAAAATATCAAAGGAATAGCTCCTAAATTTCTATAGAACTAGAAATGGACGCTTGTCGACAAGCGCATGTGTATCCCCCTCCCCAGATACACAAGTAATTTGAAAAAAGGGTGTTCGAGTTATGCTCCGGAGACAAAATCAGTGACGGAAAAACAAAGGGAGATAACTAAAAAATTAGTGATGCAAGAGTTGTCATTCTTGCGTGACACACTTTAGGGTCGTGGACTATGCATGTGTGAAGTTTTTCATGAAAATATTCCAAAGGGTGTTCGAGTTATGCTCCGGACACGAAATCAGTGCACGAAACAACAAAGGGAGATAACTAAGAAATTAACGACGCAAGAGTTGTCATTCTTACGTGCGACACACCTTTGGGTCGTCTTCTATGCATGTGTGAAGTTTAATAAACTAGAAAATGTGTTCATAGAACACGGATGTCCCACATATCGCTTTGATAATAAATGAGTCCAAATTCCAAGTCAATTTTTTCTTTTACCTGAGCGTTAAAGTTTTTGAAGCACCAAGTATGTGACCTTGACCCTGGGCTTGGCGGGGGCAGGACGAACGTGGATTTGGCACAGGGCGGTAGAGGACCATTAGAGCAATGCATATATGAAATATGAAGCTGATCCGTGAAAGAAAACAGAAATTATAAGATATTTACCTGAGCGCTAAAGTTTTTGAAGCACTAAGTATGTGATCTTAACCCTGGGCTTGGCGGGGGCAGGACGAACGTGGATTTGGCACAGGGCGGTAGAGGACCATTAGAGCAATGTGTATATGAAATATGATGGAGATCGGTCGAAGGATGAAGAAATTATGAGACATTTACCCGAGTTTTAAAGTTTTGTGACGGACGGACGGGACGACGGGAGGACGGGACGCACGTTCCTACGAATGAATACTTGTTGGGTTTTTACTCTATAAAAATACCCAACAAGAGTACCCAACACTATTCTAACCCTACCCAATAAGATCCCCGTACGCTTACAACAAGTACCCATTCGTGTGTGCGGACGGACGGACAAGGCTAACACTAAATGCCCCCTCCACTATCGTGGTGGGGCATAAAAATATTCCAAAGGGTGTTCGAGTTATGCTCTGGATCCAAAATCAGAGCACGAAACAACAAAGGGAGATAAGTAAACAAGAATTCCGCGGAATCAAATGCCTCGCCTTGTCCCGCCTTGACCTCGAGCCTGGGCCCGAAAGCAATTTTCACTGGCCCGAACATATTATACAATTATTGACTAGTGAGCCATAGAATATCAGATTATATTCTATGGCTCACTAGTCAATAATTGTTTTATTATATGATAATAGTATGTATATAGCACTTACGGCCTTATGCTACTAGACAAAAATTTAAAAAGAATTTGAAAAACAAAATGAAAAAAAAAGGGAAAAAAAAAGTTTAAAAATTAAAAATAATAATGCTTGCTACTGGAGCCCAGAATTTTTTTTTAATAGTCCTATATTTATCTACATATATCTGCACAGGTCCACATAATGCCACAATATTTTCAACACAGTCTACAGAAATGTAATATACAAAAAAAATAAAATAAATAATGCTCGCTACTGGAGCCCAGTACAGAGCTCACGAGAAAACGGGTCTTCATGCATTATTGTCCAGTTTATAGAGTGCGCAAAACAAAAAAAAGGAGATAACTCAAAAATTAGCTACGCAAGAGTTGTCATTTTTGTGCGCGACACACCTCCGGGTCGTGGTCTATGCATGTGTGAAGTTTCATGAAAATATTCCAAAGGGTCGTCGAGTTATGCTCCGGACAGGAAATTAGTGCGCAAAAACAAAAAAGGGAGATAACTAAAAAATTAGCTATGCAAGAGTTGTCATTCTTGTGCATGACACACCTTCGGTTCGTGGTCTAATTGAATGTGTGAAGTTTCATAAAAAATATTCCAAAGGGTGGTCGAGTTATGGTCAATCAGTGGGCGAAACAAAAAAGGGAGATAACTCAAAAATCAGCTATGCAAGAGTTGTCATTCTTGTGCGCGACACACTTTCGGGTCGTGGTCTATGCATGTGTGAAGTTTCATGAAAATATTCCAAAGGGTGGTCGAGTTATGCTCCGGACACGAAATCAATGCGCAAAACAAAAAAAGGGAGATAACTCAAAAATTAGCTATGCAAGAGTTGTCATTCTTGTGCGCGACACACCTTCGGGTCGTGGTCTATGCATGTGTGAAGTTTCAAATATTCCAAAGGGTGTTCGAGTTATGCTCCGGACAAGAAGTGTGCGGCGGACGCGGACGCGGCCCGCTGTCAAATCCATAGTATCCCCCGACGGAGTCCGGGGGATACAATTACCAGCTTACGGAATAATACAAAGGAATCTTTTGTTCCTAACCACGCCCCTAAGCTCCTAAACCCCCGATGTTGGCCCGGACGGACGGACGGACAACCTGACTCCAGTATACCCCCCCCCCACAACTTGGGGGGGGGGGGGGGGGGGTAATAAAGATATCACACATCTTAGTAGAAAAGAAGTCAATGGGTTTAACGTCCATATAGAGACGGGACCACAGTTTAAAGTCTCATCAGACCAGTGGGATGAAAAAACTATGAAAGTATTTTTGATGTATTAAGGTGAGGTTTGAGCCCACAACCTCCGGATTGGAAGTCAGGTGTTCTAACCCATAGTGCACAATCCATCCAAACATCTTGGGTGGAAAATTACATGGCTTGTGTCAAATGTTTTACATTATCTGTAGCCTATTTCACCAACATTGCAAAGTATACTTATCTATTAAAGAGAAATTTATTCATTTTTATTATACTGAATTTATTACATTATCACAGCCATTTTGGCTGTGATAATGTAATAAATTCAGTATAATAATTCTGCATACTTTTAATCATCAAATATATGCAGTCTTTAGTTCTATATGAAATAATGCATTTCAGGAAAAATAAATGATTACTCCCTCAAAGTATACTTTGCTAGAAAAGTATACTTTGCAATGTTGGTGAAATCGGCTACTGAGCATGGGTCAACATTTCCATTGGTCGCCAGTGGTCACATTCATGTGTTCACAATCCATTTGCTTTTTGCGGTGTTCTGCTACCCACCATGTTGTTATTTTGATGTTACGTCACTCATTTTGAGGCTAAACGTTTGTACACTTTTGGAATATAGTAAAATTATGAGTGAGTGAGTGAGTGAATAGGGTTTAATGTCCGCTTTTCTGACATAGAGGTACAAGCCTCAGGGAGTCTACACGCAGACGGGTCAACGGGGTCGTGTCCCGTATCCACCTGTCCGAGGGGGGTAAATCCCAACTTCAGAACTCAATATTTACAATCAAAATATATATTCAGTCCTGAAATTAGAACAACCTGATCTGGTGCCAGGCCCTCGCCACACCAGCATCATTTATCCCATCCCCTAAAAGTAATAGGATTAGCGCTAATCTTACTTTTATATATGGGGCATAGCCTGACTCAACTCTCACATACAAGAAAGCCAAAAATGTACATGAGGGCCAAATCCGGTATAGTGGGTTCCGGAAAGTATGAACCCAATCGTTAAGCCAGTTTAGTCGCCTTTTACAACAAGCAATGGCTACTGCAGCACTATTCTCAGGATCAGTTAATCCCGCCCCGGTGCCTGCACGAGGCTAGTAAAATTATGAACAATAATATTTAACATCATTTTAATCATATTTAACATCATTTTAATCATTTTGAAATATAATTGGCTTGAAATTATATGAAATAAAACTCTCTCTTTTTTTTTGTTGAGAATTTATTGGGGATAATTGTTTTGCTGGTTTTTTGGGGTTTAACGGCTTATCACCAGCTAAGATCATTTAAGGCCTGTAGAGGTAGAAATTTTCAATTTTAGGATAAATTTATTAAGTTTTATTTTTATAATATTTAACATCATTTTAATCATATTTAACATCATTTTAATCATTTTGAAATATAATTTTTTTTTTTTGAGAATTTATTGGGGATAATTGTTTTGCTGGTTTTTTGGGGTTTAACCACCAGCTAAGATCATTTAAGGCCTGTATATGTAGAGGGAGAAATTTTCAATTTTAGGATAAATTTATTCATTTTTATTATACTGAATTTATTACATTATCACAGCCATTTTGGCTGTGATAATGTAATAAATTCAGTATAATAATTCTGTATGCTTTTAATCATCAAATATATGAAGTCGTTACAGTTCTATATGAAATAATGCATTTCGGGAAAAATAAATGATTACTCCCTCAAAGTATACTATGCTAGAAAAGTATACTTTGCAATGTTGGTGAAATCGTCTACTGGTCAATGTGTTTAGTACTAAATTCCACAAAAAGGCCATTCATTCCTATAATCACCAGCTAAGATCATGAAAGGCCAGGTCAATGTGTTTAGTACTAAATTCCACAAAAAGGCCATTCATTCCTATAATCACCAGCTAAGATCATGAAAGGCCAGGTCAATGAGTTTAGTACTAAATTCCACAAAAATGCCATTCATTCCTATAATCACCAGCTAAGATCATGAAAGGCCAGGTCAATGTGTTTAGTACTAAATTCCACAAAAAGGCCATTCATTCCTATAATCACCAGCTAAATCATGAAAGGCCAGGTCAATGTGTTTAGTACTAAATTCCACAAAAAGGCCATTCATTCTCCATAATCACCAGCTAAGATCATGAAAGGCCAGGTCAATGTGTTTAGTACTAAATTCCACAAAAAGGCCATTCATTCCAATAATCACCAGCTAAATCAGGAAAGGCCAGGTCAATGTGTTTAGTACTAAATTCCACAAAAAGGCCATTCATTCCTATAATCACCAGCTAAGATCATGAAAGGCCAGGTCAATGTGTTTAGTACTAAATTCCACAAAAAGGCCATTCATTCCTATAATCACCAGCTAAATCATGAAAGGCCGGGTCAATGTGTTTAGTACTAAATTCCACAAAAAGGCCATTCATTCCTATAATCACCAGCTAAGATCATGAAAGGCCGGGTCAATGTGTTTAGTACTAAATTCCACAAAAAGGCCATTCATTCCTATAATCACCAGCTAAGATCATGAAAGGCCGGGTCAATGTGTTTAGTACTAAATTCCATACATTACCTGTACAGATGGAGGAAAATCCCAAAATCAAAACCGAATATTTACAGTAAAAATCCATATATTCAGCCCTGAAATCAGAATAATCCTGATTTGATGCCAGGTCCTTGCCACACCAGAATCACTTGGCCCCCTCCCAAAAGCAGTAGGATCAGTAATAATCTTGCTACTTTGATAATGGGCAAATACCCAATTCAACTCCCAGGTAACAAAAGAGCCAAAGATAACAAGAGGGCCATGATGGCCCTAATTCGCTCACCTGACTCCATGAACACCAGAGGAGAATGTGACATTGAGTTCATATGTGTTTTAAAACAATTGTGCTACTTTTAGATGGCGGTCATCTTGGATTAAGCGAGGACTCTCATTTTACCAAATCTGAAAATGCTTCACCCAAGGATCTTAACTTACTATGAAGTTTGGCCAGCATCGGCCATGTGGTTCCTGAGAAAAAGACGTTTAAAATCTTGAATAAATGGACCTTTTGGCGGCCATCATGGATGACATGATCATCCGATTCCGACAAATATTGCACCAGAGCAATCACCTCATCGATACCTTCAATTTTATATATGACATGAGCATATTTGGTCAAAAATAAAATTTCGCCTCACGGGCCATGACCATTTTTGACCCCGGGGTCACCATTTTCACAACTTTGAAAGAGCATTGTACATCAATCATTCCTACCAAGTTTCGTCGAAATCCGGCTAGCGGTTCATGAGAAGAAGATTTTTCAAGAATTTATGCTATTTTTAAACGGCGGCCATCTTGGATTAGCAATGACCTCCATTTTAACAAATCTGAAAAGGCTTCACCCATGGACCACAACATTTAAGTTTGGCTACCATGGGCCAAGCGGTTCACGTGAAGAAGAATTTTGAAATCTCTAATAAAAGAACGACCTTTTGACCTTTCGGTGGCCATCTTGGATGACATAACCATCCGACTTCGAGAAAATATTCACCAGAGTGATCGCCTCGTTGATACCTTCAATTTGATATATAGCATGACCATATTCGGTCAAAATTAAAAAATTTGACCCCACGGGCCACTCCCATTTTTGACCCCGGGGTCACCATTTTAACAACTTTGAAAGAGCATTGTACATTGATCATTTCTACCAAGTTTCGTGGAAATCCGGCTAGCCGTTCCTGAGAAGAAGATTTTTTAAGAATTTATGCTATTTTTAGATGGCGGCCATCTTGGATAAGCGATGACCTCCATTTTAACAAATCTGAAAAGGCTTCACCCATGGACCATAACTTTTAAGTTTGGCTACCATGGGCCAAGCGGTTCATGTGAAGAAGAATTTTGAAATCTCTAATAAAGAACGACCTTTCGTCCTTTCGGCGGCCATCTTGGATGACATAACCATCCGATTCCGACAAAAAATTCACCAGAGCGATCGCCTCGTTGATACTGTCCAATTTGGACACCGGGGTCACCATTTTAACAACTTTAAAAGAGCATTGTACATCGATCATTTCTACCAAGTTTTGTTGAAATCCGGTTGGCGGTTCTTGAGAAAAAGATTTTTGAAGAATTTGTGCTAGTTTTAGACGGCAGCCATCTTGGATTAAGTAATGACGTCATTTTAACAATTTTGTAATCTCCCTACCTAAGGACCATGACCATGAAGTTTGGTGACTATAGGCCCAATGGTTACCGAGGAGAAGACGTTTGAAAATGTTCACGGACGACGACGGACACATTGCGGTAACAATAGCTCACATGAGCTTCGCTCAGGTGAGCTAAAAACGTACCCGAGGGCCAAACCAGGCAAATAGTGATTCCTATAAGGAGGAACCCCTACCGTTAACTTACGATGTCGCTTTCGCCCGACCAACAACTCACTTATCAGGAATAAAAACTTTAAAGTGCAACTATACTGGTTGAAGGCCTTCCGGCATTTAACAAGTATAGTTGGACTTTAATACTCTATTAAATTCTCCGAAGATGTTATTTATTCTTATAACAAAGAAAACAGGCTAAATATGAAATGTTCTTACAACTGCAGAGACGTTGGGAATTCAATAAGTTAACTACATCTTCATTGCAATATTTATCATCAATATTCAGAAACACATCATGTTACTAAGTGTCCTTAGTAACTGTTGCTATGATACATGGCAGACATGATTCATTTGAATAGCTACTATTTTAAAACAACAACAACATTCATTAATTAATTAATAGAGTTACTTCCCTTCTTTTCTATATGTGGGTGTGACCGGAGAATTGGGGCTTGTGGATTTTGCGACCAGTGTAGATCCAGATCAGCCTGTGCATTCGCACAGCCTGTATTCGCACAGTCTGATCAGGATGTGCATTGTACGCCATTCCATCAATGAAACATCTATCATGTTTCAAATAAGGAATATAGATCTTTATCAGGCTAGATGAGTGTTATTTAATCAGGAGCTACACTGATCACAAATGTTATAAGCCCCATTTCTTTAGTCACAGCCACATATGGGTCAGTCTATGACATTTTCTTCCGATTTGCATCTCCATATTTCATTGCTATTGATTCGAAAAACTACATGTACCATTAATATCATGAACCAGGCAAATCGCCAGTGAGTGTCACACCGCCACTAAGGTCTAGGTCATCCGAATGACACCAGTAGCCTATTTCATCAACATTGCAAAGTATACTTTACCAGCAAAGTATACTTTGAGGGAGTAATCATTTATTTTTCCTGAAATGCATTATGTCATATAGAACTAACTACTGCATATATTTCATGATTAAAAGTATGCAGAATTATTATACTGAATTTATTACATTATCACAACCAAATTGGCTGTGATAATGTAATAAATTCAGTACAATAAAAATTAATACATTTATCATAAAATTGAAAATTTCTCCCTCAAAGTATACTTTGCTACTAAAGTATACTTTGCAATGTTGATGAAATCGGCTACAGATGGTTAGTCACCAATGTCAGGAAGCTATTGATGAAGTTTGGTGAAGATCCAACCAACATATCAGGATATATGCAGCATCTTGAAATAGGTCCAAAATGGTCGACACCTACCAGGGCTCCAGATAAGCTTTGTGTCTAAAGCATACTATACCCCCTGATTACAAAATCATTGCATATTTTACTTTCACAAATGCATTATTGATTTTCTTCATTACTAAATAGGGAACAAATGATAAAAAAATATATCAAATTTAAAAATTCACTTATTTGAGCTGCAAAAAGCAATTGTTTGCTTTTTGCAGCTCAACTAAGTGAATTTTCAACTTTATTACAGTATTTTTACATTGATGTGCGTATGTTGTACTCCCACTTTTGATAATCAATGCATATTCTGCTAAAATAAGTGCGTAAAATACGCCAATAAGTAGCTTATCTGGAGCTCTGACCTACAACACTGATGATGTCTATGATGATGATGCCGACGCCATCGCTATCTCACCACGAACGTGTGCGTGACAAAAACATCCAAGCAGATGATTGATTATTGGTGTTTAAAGGTACATGCCCACTTAGTAGGCACAAACTGTTCTTTATATGATTTAAATAAGTCTATAATTGTGTCACTATTACACCAGTTCTAAAATTTACGAGGGCCCGCTATACAGATATAATCATTTAGTAATATTTATTTTACTGATAGTGATGCGTGGTGGTATCAGGCTATTTTCATATGCAAATGAGGCAGGACATTTTTTAATTATTGACACTAATTAAATGTGTCACCTGAAAAATGAATATTTACGACAGACTATAAGGTATGATCATTGCACATCGAAAAATAAATACAGATAATAAATAGTCCGTTAACATTTTAAGGAAACACGGTTTATATCGCCCCTGATATCAGTTTGGAAATTTACTTCTGATATAAAATGTATAATAGTGACAAAGGTGAATGTTTATTTGCCAGAAAATGTCTCCGATGATGTCCGATATAAAGAACATGTTGTGCCTACTGCGTGGGTATGTATTTAATATAGGGTTAACAGTATTGTCATTTTGAAATTTGTGGCGTGTATCAGAAAATGATAGTTCGGAAAATCTGTTTAATGGCGATGCCACAAATTTCAAAATTACAATGCGGTTAACCAATTTCTAATGCACTCCTTTACTACTGGCGTAGGAATACATATTGAAATAATTTGCAACCGTTCATCAACAATGATATACCTGTAATGTATGACAATCAGATTGCGTGATATTTATAGAGTGCATTAGAATAGCCTATCAACAGCCAAGGTCATTTAAGGCCGGGCCAACGGGTTGGACTATCCCGTATTTAACCTGTCCATGAGTGAGTGAGTGAATAGGGTTTAACGTCCGCTTTTCTGACATAGAGGTACAAGCCTCAGGGAGTCTACACGCAGACGGGTCAACGGGGTCGAGTCCCGTATCCACCTGTCCAAGGGGGGTAAATCCCAACTTCAGAACTCAATATTTACAATCAAAATATATATTCAGTCCTGAAATTAGAACAACCTGATCTGGTGCCAGGCCCTCGCCACACCAGCATCATTTATCCCATCCCCTAAAAGTAATAGGATTAGCGCTAATCTTACTTTTATATATGGGGCATAGCCCGACTCAACTCTCACATACAAGAAAGCCAAAAATGCACATGAGGGCCAAATCCGGTATAGTGGGTTCCGGAAAGTATGAACCCAATCGTTAAGCCAGTTTAGTCGCCTTTTACGACAAGCAATGGCTACTGCAGCACTATTCTCAGGATCAGTTGATCCCGCCCCGGTGCCTGCACGGGGCTAACCTGTCCATGAAATTCCCAAAATCAGAACTAAATATTTACATAAAAATATATATTCAGCACTGAATTAGAATATCGCGACCTGGTGCCAGGTCCATTCCACACCAGCGTCACCTAGCTCCAACCACAATATGATCAGCATTAATCTTTTTACTTTTTGAAAGGGGTATAACAGGATTTAGCTCTCAAGTATCAGAAGGACAAAAATGTACATGAGGACCAAACCATGCAAATCAGCATTCCTGTAAGGCTGAAGCCCGATCGTTAAATTACCATTCGCATGCTCCCGATCAACTACCCGCCCAAACAGCTGAAATAGTCAGAGCAATTACATTGTTATCAACTTTCTATACATCATTTATAAAAAATATTGCAGATTGTCAAAATCTGTTGCAGAAAAATGGGATTTGTTACCAGTGTAGATCCAGATCAAATAGCACACCCCTGTAGCCCAATAATCATATATAAAGCAGAACGGGTGTTTCATTGATGGAATGGCGAACAGTGCAGATCCTGATCAGACTAAGCAGATGCACATGCTGATCTGGATCTACACTGGTCGCAAATCCATTTCTTCAATCACAGCCACATATGAGACATGTCATGTGATTTTGTACCTTCGGATATCTGTGTAATTTCATTAAATACATTTACAAAATTTACAATATTTTTCATAAAAAATGCAAAAGTTGACCCAATTTTCAGAGTACCGGTACATGTACATGCGGAATAATTCTGCATTTACTCTGAACATTTTGTCAACTTTTGACGGCATTTATAGAAAATATTGTAAATTTTGTAAACGTATTTCATGAAATTACGCAGATGTCCGAAGGTACAAAATCACATGGCGCGTCTCATATGGGGTGTTGGTTGAGAAGAGGCGACCAGCACAGCTCCACATCAGCCAGAAAACCTGTAACGCATATGTATCAGCTGAAATTCCATATATGAGACACGCCATGCGATTTTGTACCTTCGGACATCTGCGTAATTTCATTAAATACGGTTACAAATCTCACAATATGTTCCGTAAATGGCATCAAAAGTTAACAAAATTTTCAGAGTACGTGAATTATGTCAACATTTGACTTTATTTATGAAAAATATTGTAAACGTGATAAACATTTGCGAGCATGTACAGTAATTGCATGTGCCAAATCATGCAGATAAGATTGGCTGTTGCTGGATTTTACTGAATTCCCAATCAAGTAGTTTAATTCGTGAAGTTCAGCCAATTAAACTACTTGATTTGCAATTGGAGAATATTTTAAATGCGTCAATGTCCTTTGATTATAATTTTCCTCTATATTATAGTATGGAAATCTGCACCGAAAACAATGACTTTGATTCAGGTGGTTCAGATCGCCGTTTCAACCTTCATCAACATTGCAAAGTATAGTTTCCTAGCAAAGAATACTTTGAGGGAGAAATTTTCAAATTTATTGATAAATTTATTAATTTTTATTATACTGAATTTATTACATTATCACAGCCAATTTTGGCTGTGATAATGTAATAAATTCAGTATAATAATTCTGCATAGTTTTAATCATCAAATATATGCAATCGTTAGTTCTTGCTAGGAAAGTATATTTTGCAATTTTGATGAAATTGGCTACAGATTGATTGATTGATGTTCAAATGAATGCTTGAAAAGGTTATATAATCACAAGATATATGCCGTCGGCTGAAAAAAAGTAACTTACCGTTAAGACATTTACATCAATTGAAGATATTGGTTCTCTTGTGAATTCACTCAGTAGGATTAGATTGATTTTTTGGTGGTTAACGGCATATCAACAGCTAAGGTCATTAAAGGACGGGCCAACAGGTTCGAGCCCGCATGTAACCTGCTGCATTGGGGGAAAATCCCAAAATCAGAATAGAATATTTACATCGAGAAAAAATATATTCAGCCCAGAAATTAGAATAACCAGACCTGGTGCCAAGTCCATACCACACCAAAGTTAATTGGCCCCTTCCCCTAAAATAGGAGTACGTATAATCGTAATACTCACAAAAGGGATATAATCAGATTCAACTGTCATATACAAAATGCCAAAGACTTATGTAAGGGCCAAACCAGTCCCCACCAGACCCCAAAAGTAATATGATGTACTAATACTAATCTTATTACTTTATAAGGGGATATAACAGGATTTAGCTCTCAAGTATCAGAAGGCTGAAAATGAAGGCATTGAAGGCCAAACCATGTAAGTCGGCATTCCGGTAAGGATCAACAACGATCGTTGAATTACCCGTCACATGATCCTGATTAACCACCCCCACGCAAGGAAATGAAAGTATACGAGTCCCATACATTCAGCACAGAAATTACAGCAAAAATGAATCTGATCTGGTGTCAGGCACACTTCTTGCACCGGATCCCACGGCCATAAGCGTGAATCCCACTGTTTAGACACGAATCCTCCAGAATGGATTCATCATGAAGATCCATATATACCCTCCCAACCCCCACTACAGAACTGACTGACTGGCAAACAGCGTAGCCCCTGAACAGACTGCGCGGCCGCGCAGGCTGATCTGGGGCTACGCTGGTTGCAAACGCCATAAAGGAAAATTTTATCAACCTGAAAATATTTACAAAAAAATTTGAACTTTAATATTGAAGGGTGATTTTCAGCTGAAACTCAACCAAAACACAACGTGATTTTCAGAGTTTTCAATAGTGACCTTTCGGGGCATTTTAATCCTTGAAATTTGATTTGAACTTTTGCACCACAGGGGTCCAATTTGCTATATAAAATGTGCAGCACAGGGGTCAAATATGCTACATTGGAACCTCTCTAAACTGGGCATAGAGAAACGCGATTTTTGCTTAATTTTGACAGGTTTCATTGCCATTTATCTCCGACTATACCGTCTGTTCATGATCACAAAACAGCCACGCATGTCTTGAAGTGGTCATCAGTCGGTTTTACAGTGGTACCTCTCTAACCCGGACACCCTTGGGACCTCCCAGGGTGTTGGTTTAAAGAGGTTCCACTGTATATAAAACATTCAAGTTGTATGTTGCAGTTAAATTTTAATAGTCTTGATCGGCCATTTTAACCCTTGAATCTAGAAACTATTGAAAACCCTGGATTTTGAAGTTAGCATCAACATACACAATACAAATATATATATATGCAATGTATATAAATACTGCGCCAGCGTGATTCAGTAGAGACTTGCTCACTGACAAATATTAAAGCTAGCATAGTTAGTTAAGTACACAGATAAAGCCACTATCGCATGACTGTTACAGCGGCAAGTCAAAAAAATATAACGTCCAACAATTATTAACAGTTTCTATAGCAACAAGCACACAAATCCATGGCAACGGCAGCTCAGTGCTTTCATTAACAGGAATTGGACTTACTGTACGGGACTCGCTTAAAATGACGAATCAATTCCGGAAATTGGTAGGTTTTCTTCTTCCGATTATTTTTGATTTTTATGAAAATTTCAGCAAGTTTTGTATATATTATATAAAAATCTTGCTGAAATTTTCTATGCGCTATTTTCTATTTCCATCGAGACGGTTCAAATAAGTGGTCACAGCCAGATACTTTCATTGACAAATAACAAAAATAAAAAACGGTTTATTCCGAAAGGAATGGGTTAATGAAAGCACCGGGTCAGCGTAAGCAAAAATACTTGTCATAAAGTTAAAACTGCTATCACATCACGACTCATAGTGGGGCATTAGTGGGGAAGTTCCAGAGCTCCAGTTAAGATGCGTAATTTGACCAAATATTCAAGGTATTTTTCTTAGTTCTTCACCAAAAATGGTAAGTTGAGAGTTCTTTAGAATCGTCTCAACGAGACGATTCTAAAGCACTCTCAACTTGCCATTTTTGGTGAAGAAATAACAAAATTCCGCCCAAAGTTTATCAAATTACGCACCTTAACTGGAGCTCTGAGTTCAAAGTTTTTCACCCGCTGTCATTTGAATTTGAATATTTATTAACCCTTCCATTACCACAGCTCATTATCCCACTGCTGGAAAAAATGGTGTAGACCCTCAGGGATTCCGCTGGCGATCGCCACTTTCGCAATTGGCAATAAAAATAAACAATTGGCATAAAAAATAAATTTTCGAAAAAAAAATCGCCACTTCAAAAAAAAAAAATATATATTTTTTTTTTGAAGTGGCGATTTTTTTTATTTTCCCCAGCTCCCTGGACCCTGATGAGAGACGGCTAGTCATCAGGATCTACACGTTAAGTATTTTCATACAAACTTACCCCTTTTTTGATAAATGGAATAGTCTCATAACATGAAGATAATCCATGCTAGCCATTTATGGGTGAAGCCTGAAGGGTTAAAGCCATTTATACCACAGCTTGGGATTTAATTCCATTTGTAGTAATGCAAGCACATATGAATGACTAAGCATCTTATGTCCACCACACTTCTCTAGCAACAGTTGTCATGGCAAGTAGATACAACTTGACTCCGCGTCTATTGCCCTTGCAATTTCACTTTTCGTAGTCTGTGTATCCCGTAACTATTTTGTGATAGAAAACCCATATCATGCCGAATTAAATTTTGTCGTCTGCTGGTTCTTATTCATTTTTTAGTCTCTCAACAAAACACGTTTTGACAACGCACGAGAATCATCTCCACTCCTGTGGGTTGCGAATAATTTTTTTTTATGCAAAGGAAGTATAATAAAACAAAAAGCAGCAGACAACAATATTAATTTCCCGCCTTTTTTGGGTTAATGAGGAGACCACCAAGCATCAATATCACGTCACTCACGTACATGTCCAGGTGCTCATCCACTTATCCTCATTAATCCTGCCACTATACTGCTTCCTTAGCAACAGTTGCTAATAGCAACCATGATGTAATTATTTAACAATTTGCTACTAAAGCTAAATATCTTTGGCAACATACATGTATTATATTTCAAACCATTTCCAACTGCAGCTAAACTGTTTCCTTACAGTACTGTTACATTATTTCCTTAGCAATGGTTGCTATGACAGTGAACTATCACAGGATTTTTAGCAACTGTATGCACATCATCCATTAACAATAGTTTTCATTGGCCGTCATTTTATTAACAGTTGCTAGTACACGATAATCTATTGTATGTAGCTACGATACAACATATCACATAACACTTGAAACGACTGTGGCTAATCCTTGAAACTATGACAACAGATATGGTGTCACCGTAAATGCTATCACCATGGCAACGAGTATCCGAGTATCATGTCCGTATTACATGTTACAGTATTGGCCGTTCATTTTCAGGAACTGAAATAGAAGAGATATACAATCATACACTTTTTATATGATGTGATATGCACCAGAAGAATCAATATTGTGATATGATAATAGGGACGTCGGAACAGGTCCCGCAGATCCAGTGACTGCTGGACCAATAATTTTGAAAAAATTACTATTTTTTATTGAAATAGTTAGAATTCAAATACAGTCAAACCTATCAATAAAGGCCAGCCATGGGAAGTACAAAATCCGGCCTTTGTTCACAGGTGGTCGTTATTCGCAGGGTCATTTATATAGTAATTGTGCTATTGGTACATCAAAGTCGTGGCCTTTACAGCCAGGTGATTGCTATTCAAAGAATGTAATTATATATTAATATTATACAAACATGAACTATGCATTTCTCATACTGTTGTCTTCAACATGAATTTTCGTGTCGGCTAGAACTCGTTTGATAATATTATATCAGCCGATTCACAAATCTCTAAATAATTTTCTGCCATTTTTCTCATTTCTATCCCGAAGTTTATGTTGTTACCACTCAGTTGAACCGTCTCGACGAGACGGTTCAACTGAGCGGTAACAACATACACTTTGGGTGTGTGGTGGGTGGGATCCCCGACCGTTGCTGGACCAATCTTATGATGCTTCTGACACCCCTGGATAAGAGAGTTAGCACCGGAGTCGGGCCATGATTTTGGCGTCTAGCTAACAATGCATAGAATGCATGTTTGAACATTGAGATTGATCGCATATGTAAGAAGCTATCGAACAAGAAATGGCATTGTTAAACGAAGCTAAGGCATCACGGGACGGTTGAAAATAGCCAAAATTGACTGCTTTTCTGAGGGCGGCGGGTGACTTATAAAAATCACCGCCTCTCACAATCAGTTAAGGAGGCTCTTGCGACAAGTATTGAAAAATACTCGCAAATGAATTACAAATCGCGCGCCACAATAAAAATTCAGTAACCGCATCAGATGTGTTCAATTAATTTTTTACAAAGTTACCCCACCCACCTATTTTTGGCCAAAAGTTTCAACACGACTGAATTTATCGGAATTGTTTTCATGAAAATATGAGGCACAGATACTTTGTTATGTCTTGTTCTATCACTTGTAACACCACACCATTTTCTGAAAATGATTTCAAAGCGGGGTCAAATTTTCGCTACAAATGCCCCAAAAATACATTAAATTCTGACGCGAAACCGTACCGGCGAGACAGCATAGCAGGCGAAATTTTCCAAGATGTCGAAATCAACTGGAGCTAACATTCAGTTTCGTAGAATTATGAAATACTCTAAAAAAAGACACCTAGTCAAGCCTCCCAAAGTCAAGAAATATTCATAAACCTATTTTTCTAGACACACTGGTGTAACTTACAGGGTCGGTAGTGAAGTATATAGAAAATCGTCCACCCCCTTTTAAAGCTAGCTGCCCACTGTCCCGTGAGACCTAATCACCTCACTGGCAGCCTTGAATCCTTACAAATATGGCACTCGGGAACTGTTTGAACCCGTGGCCTAAGGCCTTGGGGTTCAAACAGTTGCCTCGTGCCACAGCAAACATTTTCCCACGGCTGGACATTGTCGAACCTTATATGAGACACGCCATGTGATTCTGCACCTTCGGACATCTGTGTAATTTCATGAAATACTTTTACAAAATTTACAATATTTTCCGTAAATGGCGTCAATATGTTGACCAAATCTTCAGAGTACATGCGGAATATAATTCGGCATGTACTCTGAAAATTTGGTAAACTTTTGACTTAATTTATGAAAAATATTGTAAACGTATTAAATTTTTATGAAATTACGCAGATGTCCAATGGTACAAAATCACATGGTGTGTCCCATATAAACTTTATCTGGATCAAACTGCATATCGGAGTAATTTCCTTATTGTCCAATCCCTTTGCTAATGAATTATTACTATCAGAATAACAGTTTCTATTGCGGAAACATATTTAATGAAATTGCGCAGATGTCCCAAGGTACAAAATCGCATGTGGACTCTCATATTTTACCTGAATGACTAACGAGGGCCCGCGGGCGACTATCTCCGGGGGCAGCTGACTCAGTGGGCAGTTCTCGATGCTCATGATCTGCAGATTGTAACAGAGGGCGAGCTCGTACGGCAGACTGTGTAGGTCCTGGTTGTCGTTGATGTACAGCGACTCCAGGCTCTCCAATGCACCTGGCGGACAATTGATGGTAACAATTACTCAAGAGGTTGGGATTTTTAATAATCATTTCACCTGTAAACATCTGGCACGGTCCATTCAAAGCTAATTGTTGTACTTTAAAGGAAACAGAAATGAATAACAAATTTCCCTTCAATGTTAAGTTTTCAGATTTTTGAAGATGGATAGCGGTGGAAAAAAATATGGTCAGTCGGGTAACTGGAAACACTTCTTCATAAGGCATAATTATCTTTTTTTTTGTCTCATCAGAATGTGCAGTGTTTGCAATTTTGCAAACTTTTGTCTCATCAGAATGTGCAGTGTTTGCAATTTTGCAAACTTTTGTCTCATCAGAATGTGCAGTGTTTGCAATTTTGCAAACTTTTGTCTCATCAGAATGTGCAGTGTTTGCAATTTTGCAAACTTTTGTCTCATCAGAATGTGCAGTGTTTGTAATTTTGCAAACACTGCACATTCTGATGAGACAAAAAAAAAGATAATTATGTGATTTTGTAAATCTGATGAGCCACCAGTAAAACAATGAATAATATCAATGACTCGATCGTGGGGCTGGGATTTGCAGTAAGGGCTTACAGTACACCCACTGTGTGGGCTACAGTGACAGCAAATCTTCCATGAATTAAGGAGAGATTGTAAATTGGTGGAGCCGTACCTATTTCTGTGGGCATTGAGGTGAGATTGTAAATTGGTGGAGCCTTACCTATTTCTGTGGGAATCAAGGTGAGATTGTAAATTGGTGGACCCTTACCTATTTCTGTGGGAATCGAGGTGAGATTGTAAATTAGTGGAGCCTTACCTATTTCTGTGGGAATCGATGTGAGATTGTAAATTGGTGGAGCCTTACCTATTGCTGTGAGAATTGTGGTGAAATTGTAAATTGGTGGAGCCTTACCTATTTCTGTGGGCATTGAGGTGAGATTGTAAATTGCTGGAGCCTTACCTATCTCTATGGGAATTCAGGTGAGATTGTCAATTGGTGGAGCCTTACCTATTTCTGTGGGAATCGAGGTGAGATTGTAAATTGGTGGAGCCTTACCTATTGCTGTGAGAATTGTGGTGAAATTGTAAATTGCTGGAGCCTTACCTATTTCTGTGGGAATTGAGGTGAGATTGTAAATTGCTGGAGCCTTACCTATTTCTATGGGAATTCAGGTGAGATTGTCAATTGGTGGAGCCTTACCTATTTCTGTGGGAATCGAGGTGAGATTGTTCTCCCCAGCACCAAGATATTGTAAATTGCTCAAACACCTGCAAAATAAACACACATGTGCATTATGGGTCAGGATTTTATTGATTGTTGATTTAATGTTTATTATGTGCAACTGATAACAAGTCATATGTGGCTGTGACTCGAGTAATGGGGCCAATGGGTTTTACGACCAGTGTAGATCCAGAGTAGCATTCACAGTCTGATCAGGATCTGCACTGTTCGCCATTCCATCAGTGAAACACATGTCATGCTTCTAACAAGCAATATATATGGTTATTAGGCTACATGAGTGTGCTATGTAATCAGGAGTTACACTGGTCACAAATCACATAAGCCCTATTTCTCAAGTCACAGACACATATGTAGATGGAGGATGAGACAAATGCTTATAAAACATTCAGAGCATATGTGCCATGCTCAAAACAAGGTTTGATTGGTCGAGCTCACGCTGATTTTCAATACTAATTACAAGAACATATTATTTTAGAAGCCCAGGTCCATAATCTGAGAAAACTAGGCTTATTGCATTTAGTAAAACACATAAAAATGAAACATACGAGGGGTTTTCAGAAAGTTTTAAAACTAATTTTATGTATAAAGGAAAACTACTGATAATTCCGTGGATAAAAACCACTATACACATAGCACAACCTCTATGTAACAATTTGGTTGTAGTGTTGTGTGGCTCAACTGTAGATTTTCTACAAAACGTAATAAGTTAAATGATAATCATGTTATACACATGGCACACAATAACAAGGACTTACCCGACAGCCCTGGGTAAGGACGTCAGCTGATTAGTTTGCACGACTAGTCGTCGTAATTCTCGAAGCTGACCTGTAACAAAGTATTAATATGAACATTAACTTGAATGTTGGATTAACCCTTTCACCCCTAAGTAACTGGGGCCCGTTTCACTAAATTTTGTACGACTAAAATGTTTGTAAGTGCAAATTTAGGATCGTCTAGAAATCTCAATTGATGGATTTACATTTATTGAGCATAGGCTGCCTACGCGTTTCATCGCCATGCCTGGCAAAGTGATACCAAAAGGCTGGTAGTGCAATGGAACCTCTCCAAACCGGACACAAATAAAACACCTGTGATCTATTTTTGATGAGTTTCTTGGTCATTTATCTCAGGTGATAATGTCTGTTCGTGATCGTATAGCACGCAACTATGCCTCAGAACGATCAAATGCCTGGTTTACAGAGAAACCCCTCTAAGCCGGACACCCTGGGGACCTCCCAGGGTGTCCGGCTTAGAGAGGTTTCACTGTATCTATAAACTGTATGTAAATTACCTATTTCTTGTGGGAGTGATTCCAATTTATTCTCTTCTAAGTCGAGCACTTGAAGTTTCTTCAAGTTACCAATACTTGGCGGCAATCTCTGAAAAACACAACACAAAACAAATTCTTTCTTATATTGTTACATGGTTTCCGTTGTTTGCACATTATGTATGTGCAAACATATAGCGCGTGCTGTTTGCACATGGCTTTAGGCAATGCTCATTCCGGGGCCGCGCGTAATGGAAGTGCCTTCATGACGTCACTACGCGGAAGTGCCTTCATGATGTCACTACTTCATGACGTTCTTGACGCGGCCCCGGAATATTCATACCGAAAATTATCTACGTGAATAGGACAATTTTATAAAAGTACTGAAAATACTGAATATAATGCTCAAATTACATCAGTTTTTTGTTGGAAATGTAACAATAACATTTGACCATGTCCAGCCATGTGCAAACGTTTGCTGTGGCCCTCGGGAACTGTTTGAACCCGCGGCCTGCGGCCTTGGGGTTCAAACAGTTCCCTCGGGCCACAGCAAACGTTTGCACACGGCTGGACATGATCAAACCTTATATTGTATTCATGGGAAATTATGAGAAACTCTGTAAATAGAACATGAATGCTTGACCAAATGTTTATTGATTGATTGGTGATTTACGTCATTTCAGCAATAATGTCACTACCTACCGCTTAATCCATCACATTCTGAGGACAGATTATTTTGCTGATTAAAAACTCTCAATATTTTCTTGATTTCTCATAGAACGTGTATATCATGACAGCACAGCAAATTTTTTCATTGAGAAATAAAGAAACATGTTAACAGAAATTTGTTGAATTGATCACTCAGAAAATCTTGATTGCTTTTCACCGTTATTGACCCATTACAGACGGGATACAATTATAGTAGTATGAAACCTGTTAGGGGGAAAAAATTGTATTTTCTTTGTTTCATCTCGAAAGTATACGTTGTTACCACTCATTTGAACCATCTTCACGAGACGGCTCAAATGAGTGGCAACAACATAAAATTATACCTTTATGGAGAAACAAACAAAATAATGAGATTGGGGGGTGTGGGGGGTGGTGATCCTAAAATCAGAAAGGAATAAATACATCAAAATAAGTACATATTCAGCCCGGAAATTAGAACTAGACATTATGTTTGTAAAACATGGATATGCCCCCTTGGCATACTGGGGCCCGTTTCACTAAACTTCCTACGACTAAAATGTTCGTAAGTGCAAAATTATGATAGTCTGTAAATTTCACATTAACAATGTTTTCTTGTAAATAATTGTTGGATTTACATTTATTGAGCATAGGCTGCATATGCAGCCTATGCTCAATAAATGTAAATCCATCAATTGAAATTTACAGACGATTCTAAATTTGCGCTTACGAACATCTTAGTCGTAAGAAGTTTAGTGAAACAGCCCCCTGGACTCTAACAGAAGAAACTCTTACAAACCTTTTGACGTAAATATACACGGACGGACGTACAAAACTTCAAGAGCAGTGCAATATGCCCACCTTGCTATCACAAAGGGGGCATAATAACCTGATCTGGTGCCAGGTCCATACCTCACCAAAGTCACTTGGCCCCTTCCCCTAAACGTAATACCGATAGGATTACTCTTACTATAAGGTGTATAACCAGATCTTCGGTCGGGATTCCGGTAAGGATGAATCCCGATCGCTAAATTACCCATTGCAGGCTCCCAACCAACCACCACACACACCAGTATAGAGGGGTTCCACACTACTTACCTTTAATAAATTATTACTAAGAATAAGAACTTCTAATTTTTCTAGGTTCTGTATATCCTCCGGTATCCTCGATAATTGGTTTGTCCCTAGATTCAACTCTACCATGTTCGTCCAATTACCAACATCTGAAATGAGACAATTGTGATTAAATGGGAGTTGCATGGCTCTTTAAGTGTCATACAAATTATTGATAGATTCAACAGGGTTTACGTCAACAGCAGTAACTGTAAGGTTATACACAGACTAGAATAAACCTGTACAAGCAAGTACCATACGCTCAGCATTGAATTTCACAGACGAGCGTATGGTAGTTGCTCATACAGACGACACTGGGAAACAGGGGCCCGATTCACACGACTAAAATGTTTGTAAGTGCAAAAATATGATAGTCTGTAAATTCCACATCAACACTGTTTTCTTGTAACCAAATATTGGATTTACATTTATTGAGCATAGGCTGCACATGCAGCCTATGCTCAATAAATGTAAATCCATCAATTGTAATTCCCAGACAATCCTATATTATCACTTACGAACATTTTAGTCGTAAGAAGTTTAGTGAAACGGCCCCCAGGTGAACATTTTAGAGCATAAAGGGTGGGCAATTCTGGAATTAGGGCAGCAGGGCGGGGCTATGGCCGGCTGGAAACTGTGCAGGGTGCAGCGCTACGTAGCGCTCCCATTGCTACGTAGGGGAAACACGAGTAAAATCACAATGCAAACTTGAAGTACTGAAAGACAGTGCCGTAATCCGGTGCCATGCACCCTTCTACACCAGATCACCTAAAATAGGTCTGTCTACAGATAAATACAGAATACCTGAAACTGCCTTTTGATATCAAGTTTATCAGGCAAGGCTAGGAAACGAGTAGGAATTCCGAGGCTTACCGAGGAATTCCTACCGTTTCCGAGCCGAGCCTGATAAACTCGATATCAAAAGACAGTAGCATGGTAATATATTTATCAGGTAACGTTTTATGCTCGAAAATGACCACAGATGATGTCGTTATCTATGGACAGAACGCGGACTAGTTTACATTGCGTCATTACACCGACGTCATTTGGTAACGTCACTGACGTCACATGACGTATTCCGACCAATGGACCTAATCAGTTTTCACTTCGTTGTAACCCGGATGTTTGTATCATTTCAATGCCTGACACAACAATATGTTGTCAATCAGTACGTATTCGGTCAATACAGGGCAGGTTACCTGATAAATACAGAGTACCTGAAAGTGCCATTTGATATCAAGTTTATCAGGCAGGCTAGGAAATGCTTAGAAATTTCTCAGTCAGCCTCGGTTCCAGGGTGAAAGTTTATGTATCAGCACCGGTCGTGAATACCATAGTAGGTGCTAAAATCCTCGTGACACAGATATATTGCAGAAATTACAAACATACAACATGTACTAATATTATTTTCAAATGTATTACCCTGTGCAATTATGTGACAATTCTATTCACTCTCAAAATATTTTGTCATGCACAAAGGTATTTATACATTTTTACTATATAAAACAGTACCGGTAACTGACGTGATAGGTTAAAAGCCATTAAAAGCCATTCAAAGACGTCAAACATAACAATATTGATTGAGCTAGTCTGGACCAGTCTTCAACATACCAGACAGTGTCTGTCATGTGTCTGTATATTTCTGTCAAATTATGTGCAATGGAAAATACATCGCTACTAATTGGTCTTGTCAAAAGAGGGATATTGATTGAGTGATTAACAGATTGTGGTTTTAAGTCTGTTCAACAACAAGGTCATATGTGGCGTTGACTGGAGAAATGGGGCTAATGGGATTTGTGACCAGTGTAGCTCCTGATCAAACAACACACTCCTGTAGCCTGATAACGATCTGTATCGCTTGTTAGAAGCATGACGGGTGTTTCATTTCTTTTGATGGAATAGTGAATGGTGCAGATCCTGATCAGACTGTGCGAATGCACAGGCTGATCTGGATCTACACTGTTCACAAAACCCATAAGCCCCATTTCTCGTCACTGCCAAATATACAGATGGGTATATGCATGATTCAATTATGCGCTGCTGGAAATAAAACCAACCGAACAAAATTGTTATTGATACATAAGAGATATTGACTGATGGAAAAGTGAAAGGGTTTAACGTCTCAGCAACAGCTAAGGTCATATAGAGACGGGACCACAGTTTAATGTCTCATCCAACAGACCAGTGGGATGGAAATACTATGAAGGTATTGTTTGATGCCTGTGGCGAGGTTTGAACTCTCAACCTCCGGATTGGAAGGCAGGTGCTCTAACCCCTATGCCACAACCCATCCCTTGACTAATAGAATGGTTGGTTGGTTGTTTGTGGTTTTACGTCCATTTACAGTAATGTCAGATAAAGACAAATGTGCACCTGTACAAGGATAGTAAATTTAACCCTTACACCGCTATCTTATTTGTTTTGTCGTCTGCTGTTTATTTTCTATTTTCCATTTTTATCATCAAAAACATTTAACAGCACTTTAGAATAATTTACAATATGCGTTCCCAGCACTTCAGAAGTGCTGTCAAACCATGTTTTAATTGGGAAATAAGGCAAGATATAAAAGCAACAGCAGACGACAATTGTTGTGAGTAGCGGTCTAAGGGTTAACACAGACATTTCAATAAAAAACCCGATGCTACCACAGGCATTCAGCGTGTTTTGGCTTTCATCAGTATAACTATATACATGTATATATGAACAAGGCTTCTAACTTTGGTCGGACACGACCTTGTATGATAACAAATTCCGCAATTTTATTAACGCTAATGTGAATATTTAGGCACAAAGTGCACATGACCACATGTTCATTTGAGAATTATTGTTATCTTGCTAAAATAGCATAGGTAGAACATAATTATGCAAAGAATATCGAATTACAGCGGCTTTTCCTAGAAACAACCTCGTATCATAACAAACCAAATAATGTGTTTACGGCTCTAAAGTCAATATTGCAGTGGCAAGTTCATATGATCATTTGAAAATTATCGTTGTCCTGCAGAAATACAGAGAATGCATAGAAAATGACAATTTTAAACGTGTTATTTTGTTATGATACGAGGTCGTGTCCGACCAAACTTAGAAGCCATGTTCATATATATGTAGTTATACTGATGAAAGCAGAAACACGCCGAATGCCTGTGGATCACGTTGCTTAGATTCTCTGACAAACTCTGCCAATGTCTAACGCTGATAATGCCATGGAAGTAGTTCTAGGGGTAGATACTTGTGCAGGGATTCCGCTGGCGATCGTCACTTTCGCAATTGGCGACAAAAATAAACAAATGGCGATAAAAAAATACAATTTTCGGGAAAAAAAAACACTTTTTTTTTTCTTTTTTTTTTATGAAGTGCCGATTTTTTTTTTCCCCAGTGTAGTTCCTGCTTGTGATTATCCAAGTTTGGTATTTATTATGTAGTGGAGAGAACTGCGTTATACCTAAGGTACAGAAGGGAGAGAACTATGACTTACCTAGAGGTAGAAAAGGGAGACAATTGTGATTTACGTAGCACTAGGGAGGGAAGAGAACTGCGACTTAACAAGTGGTATAGAAGGGAAATAACTCTTGACTTACCTAGAGGTAGGGAAGTGAGCTGGTTGTCTTTCATGTTCAATTTGGAGAGACATTTAGCCTGGGAGAAAATGCCGTAGGGAATCTTGTTTATTTGGTTATGCTCCATGTTGATAGACTGAAACACAACATCAATCTCTACTTATCCCTTTGCTGAGGATACGCCGTTATATTTGCGGAAAATACTAAATACTTTCCTACTAAGCGCTCAGAAGTATATGCTGCGACCACCATTTGAACCGTCTCGTTGAGACGGTTCAGACGAGTGGTCACAACATTATACTTTCATTGAGAAATAACAAAAATAAAAATAAAGTATTAAATAAATTTCATACCCTTAAAGGGGTATTACGAAAGGAATGGGTTAAATCGCAATAAACTGATAATCAAATGTGTGTCATGGAGCCCCAGTCTTGCTCCTGATCTGCTAGTTCATTCGTCCTTGTAGGTGTTTTACAGATGGAATGGTGAACAATGTAGACCATGATCAGACAGCACACACGAGTCTACACTGGTCACACATGCCGTAAACATCATTTCTCATTAATACTCGTGATTTTCCAAGTTTGGTAACCTATTTATAAGACTAAGGTCTAAATAACTTTCTGAATGTATCGGTTGTGCAAATACTCGAAATCATTCAGTTTCCTATTTATCACACTGGGTCCAGTTGCTCAAAATCTCTGTTAGCTTAACAGACTGTTAAATCCTCAACAGTGTTAAGGATTTAACAGTCTGTTAAGCTAACAGAGGCTTTGAGCAACCAGGCCCGGGTCTATAATCATGATCAGGGTGTACACTGTTGGCCTACTAACCTCGACGGAGCAGAACTGTGAGGGTCCGCCAGATGGGTAAGACTGGAAGTTGTTCCGCGGGATTATTATACTGTTCAGGTTCGTCAAGCTCGATAATAACCCTTCCTGCAATCAAAAAACATATAGGTCAATTGTTTGGGATGGATTGCTATTTTAAGCCATAATATTCTGAGGATAGATAAATTTACTGTTAGAAAATTCTAAAAAAACTCTTTATTTCTCAACATAACATATATGCCGTGACCACCGTTTGAACCATCTCACCGAGACGGTTAAAATGAGTGGTCACAACCTATACGTCCGTTAAAAATAAGAAAAACAGAAAGGGAAATATTTTTAAATTTCCAAATGTGGTGGGCGAACTGAATGTTAAACCCGTAATTCAATCATGAATATTAATTACATTGAACACAACTTCCTATTATGATTAATTAAATAGTCTAAAATTTGGATGGAATAGACAATCAAGGTGCATGATCACGTGGTTACAACAACAACAATGACTGAAAGTGTTGAAAGCGCGCCCAATCCAAAGTAAGTATTATTTGATATTTTCCTTAATATGCAACAGATTTTGATGAAATATGGCGCAGCAAACACATCTTCATGAGCTGCATTTGGTGGTCCCGGAAGTTCGGCACAGACTTATGTCGTTTTTGCGAAGAATTGATTTTCGTGTCGGTAGACACGGAAATCGAATCTTCGCAAAAACGACAGAAGTTTGGGCCAAAGTACAAAGACGTATTTGATGCGCCATATTTCATAAAAATCTGTTACATAATTACGACAAAATAAAAATACGTACATTGAATCGGATGGCTTCTGGAAGTTTCAGTATTTGTTGTTGTTGTTGTAACCATGTGATCATACACCTTGACAATGCTGGACAATCGGGAGTGAAACGGACAATGACTGATGTTTATCTGCATGTAAGTACACAATTGTGACATTTTAACCAATTCAACACATCAATTTCATCGGGAATGATATCTTAAGTGCTGTCAAACCATGTTTTTATTGAGAATGAAGATAAAACATAAAACAACCGTAGACAACAAATTACATTTCCCAGATTACTAAATATCACATATTTACCGGAAGTTGAGCTATACTATTGCCTTCGACATTGAACTCGTCCATATTCGTGCAATTTGCCAAGGATGCTGGAACACACGTCAACCGGTTATACCTGGAAAGTAAGGGGAAAACTTAATAAAACGCTACCTAGTCTGTTTCACGAAACCTGTCCAAATTTTACAGCCATATCACAATGCAAACACAACGTTATTTTCGATAATGTTAACTTTTATCAAAATTTAAGAATGAGCCTTCTATTTATTTTGTGAAATTTGGTCCAATTTTGCATTGTTTATATGGCCGTAAAATTTGGGCAGGTTTCGTGAAACAGACAGTAATCAGCTTGTCTGGTAATTATTATTACCATATTGATGTGTATTCTGTGCAGGTTTAATTCACATGTTCAACCCTCCCAATCCAGCACCAACATTCAAATTGTACATATGTTCTCAACCAAAACTTGATATTTTCATCTTAATCAAGAAAAGGAAATTTTGTAAAGTACATGTATGTCCATAATTATCATATCTGTCAATAGATTGGAATCGTAAAACACATTTTGGTATTTCATTAGAATTGTCTCCAAGGAGACAATTCTAATGAAATACCAAGATGTGTTGTGGGTAAGTATGATTAACCAGATGGCCGTGGCCTGCTAGCCAACCGAGGCATTTGATGGTCTCAGATTGCATTTATTTGAAGCTTGAGGTAACTCTGAACAAGGAATGTGGAGATATAAGCTACATGTCAGACATGAGTAGGGCTGTCGCTGAAAACATCTGAAAATCCACTGAAACCCCCTCACCCCACTTGTAAAAGTATCAAATTTGAGCAGACCAGATTGATTCTGAATCATTTTGAAAACGCAAATTATGACACAATCCACTGAAATCAGCTGATCAGCTGAAGGTTCTCATGCCTGACATGTATGTGCAAAACATTAAACGCAAATTTCGAAGTCATTTAACCTTGAGCATGTGGGTCACGTGGGTGGTCCATAGAATGAAAATATGAATGATAATAAAAAAGTATTTGAAGTAAATCGGAGTAAGGGTTTTGAAAATACAAAGTACTTTAATGCAAAACTCAAGTCATTTGACCTTGAATTTCTGCATACAGGCCGCATGGATGGGCGAAAGAATGAAAATATGGATGCTGATAAAGAAGTATTTGAAGTAAATAGGAGTAGGGGTTGTGTAGATATAATGTAGTGAAAACTATCGTATATTTTGTAAAAACTGTAACACAACTTTCAAAGTCATTTGACCTTGACCTTGGTCATGTGGGCTGCATGGGTGGGCCAATAGAATGAAACTATAGATGATGATAAAGAAAGAGTTGGAAGTAAATTGTACTAAAGATTGTGGAGATACAAGGTATTTAAAACTTTTAACGCAGTATCTGACGGGCTGTTTTTTTTTCAGTTGAGAAAATGACAAGTTATTGACTACGTATAATAATCTATACCATATGGCACAGTCGCAGAAAGATATTTTAACTGTTAAATCCAGAAGTCACAATGACCATTTTTTCAATGTATCACTAATACGTGACAGGAGAAATGGAGTTCCCTGAACAACGTAGATCCTGACCAGCCTGTGCATCCGCACAGGCTGATCAGGATCTGCGCAGTTTGCCATTCCATCAATGAAACAACCGTCATGCTTCTAACAAGCAATATAGATCGTTATCAGCTACTCGAGTGTCATATCTGATCTTGAGCTACACTGGTCACAGACCCTATAAGCCCCATTTCTCCAGCCATAGTAAGATGCATGTACAAGTGATATATATCTACGGTACTCACCGTAGACCAAGCCGCGTGAGCGACATGAGATTGCCGATGGAGTCGGGAATATCCAGCAACTCATTGTGTTGGAGGTCCAGCGAACTCAGCATGACACAGTGTCCTATTTCTGCAACACAAACAACGACATCGCTATCAAAAAGCTAATCCCCTCACTGTCAGCCTTGATAATATTGTCGACGAGACAGTTCAAATAAGTGGTAACAATAAATGAAATTGCTTTTATAGAGAAATAAACAAACTAATCAGATTTTGCCAATAAAATATATTTACATAGACTTCAATAATCGTAGTTCATATTTCAGATAGATCCAGTGCGTAATAACAACAAATACATCTGTGGAGAAAGAATGGAATACAAGAATTCCACCACGGAAGCGGTATCGCACCTGCCGAGGCATTTGACTGTGAACATTACAAGTAAATAAATGACCTTGACCTTGAGAATTTGGATGTGGTGGTGTGCGTAATGAAGCATCATCCGTAGAGAAACATTGATGTGAAATATTATCAATGTCTGGCAAGGGGTTAAAGAGATATTGTGAAAAAACAATAACTTTAATGCATTTCTGTTACAAAACTGGTGAACATTAAAAGTAAATAAATGACCTTGACCTTCAGAATTTGGATGTGGGGGTGTGATTATGAAGCATCATCTGTAGACAAACATTGATGTGAAATATTATCAAAGTCTGGCAAGGGGTTAACATTTGCTTTAAAAAAAAAACAGACTACGCGGACAACCATGACACGGACGAAAAAAAAGGGCCGACTATATTCGCGCCTCTGCTAAAGCAGGAGTAACAAAAATGGTGCTTAATGGTTCATCGACACATTTATGACCATTTGTGGAGAAATAAATTAAATGAATGGGTTTTAACGTCCCAGCAACAGGTATGGTCATATAGGGACAGGTCCACAGTTTAAAGTCTCATCCGACAGACTTGTGGGATGGAAATACTATTACTATTAAAGTATTTCTCATGCGCTAGGACAGGTTTAGAACTCACAACTATCAGTATTGAAGTCCTGCATCAGAGCTTCAGTTAAGCTGCGTAATTTGGGCGTAAATTTCTTATTTCTCCATCAAAAATGGCAAGTTGGGAGTGCTTTAGAATCGTCTCAATGAGACGATTCTAAAGGACTCCCAGCTTGCCATTTTTGATGAAGAAATAACAAAATTTCACCCCACGTTGGTCAAATTACGCACCTTAGCTGGAGCTCTGCAGTATTCTACCCCTGAGCAACAGCCCTTCCATTGTGGAGAAAGAAAATTGACTCGTCTTACCTTCTGGTAAATGCTCCAAGTGATTATGCGAGATATCGAACGTGCTCAAGTTGACTAGATTCCCAATACCCTTTGGTAACTCTCGTATTTTATTCTCCCGTAATGTAAACATTGTTAAATTCTGAAAATGGAAAAGACAGACAAATTAACATATTTCATCTTGAGGTCAGCTTAAATAATTCCCCTAGACAGTGTATGGGATATCAAAAAGCCATCTTAGCCTACCAAAAGATTTGCATATATCTTAACTCTGAGAATGCGGGAAACGTAAATAATCGTCTCCTGTTGTTTTATATCTTATCTGATATCTCAATAAAAACATGATTTGACAGCACTTTAGAATCATTTCCATTGGAAATGATTCTAAAGTGTTGTCAAAACATGTTTTTGATAAGAAAAATTCAGCACTGTAAGGGTTAATAGTAAATCATTTTGGCATTCATTCCTGTGACCAAGGTATCCGTTGTTGCCAGGGTGCCCGACACAATATCAGAACAAGGGAATCATTTATCACTAAGGTAATCCCCTCGCTGGCAGCCTTGATAAAGAACTTTAAACATTTTGCCTTACAAACAACGTGAACATAAGTACGGAACTCGGTGACCGTGACCTCGGACGTGGGTCGTATGCAGACCAAAGCAGTCCGTAAACACACATTGTGGCCAAATATTATTAAAATCAGTGAAGCGGTTCATGAGTGATTGAAAAATGAAGGTGTTACTAACGTATGCATGTACGTACATGGACTAACGCTAAATCCCCTCTTGCCTATCGGCGAGGGAATGACAATGTAGTTCAGTGCTGAAAGTTACTATTATATCAGAGGTGAATGTACAGCCCCCCCATACAGGTACATTCCCCCCTGTATATAGCCTTGCTATTGAACAGACATAAAACACCAATCAGTCAACATAGGCCGACTAAAAATGGTCAACAGCTGAGAGAATGGACCTGAGGACATTTGCCGCCAGTGTTAACCCTTAGACCGCTACTCACAACAATTGTCGTCTGCTGTTGCTTTTATATCTTGCCTTATTTCTCAATGAAAACATGCTTTGAAAGGACTAATGGAAATGATTCTGAAGTGCTGTCAAAGCATGTTGTAAATTATTCTGTCAAAGCATGTTTTTGATGATATTGGAAATGATTCTGAAGTGCTTCAAAGCATGTTGTAAATTATTCTAAAGTGCTGTCAAAGCATGTTTTTGATGATAAACATGCAAAATAGAAAATAAACTGCAGACAACAAAAAATTAAGACAGCAGTCTAAGGGTAGATCCGGAGTATCAGGTTTTTTCATCAAACAGCGATTAATTGAAGCTGTTATTCTGGGACGTAAACAATGTTTGATGGAATGGCAACTGGCATAGGCTCTGTAGCCTATTTCACCAACATTGCAAAGTATACTTATCTAGCAAAGTATACTTTGAGGGAGAAATTTTCAATTTAACCCTTAGACCGCTATCTTATTCTTTTTGTTGTCTGTTGTTTATTTTCTATTTTCCATTTTTATCATCAAAAACATGCTTTGTCAGCACTTTAGAATAATTTACAACATGCTTTAACAGCACTTCAGAATTATTTCCATTGGAAATGATTCTGAAGTGCTGTCAAACCATGTTTTATTAATTTTTATTATACTGAATTTATTACATTATCACAGCCATTTTGGCTGTGATAATGTAATAAATTCAGTATAAGGATTCTGCATACGTTAAATCAAATATATGCAGTCGTCAGTTCTAGGTGAAATAATGCATTTCGGGAAAAATAAATAATTACTCCCTCAAAGTATACTTTGCTAGATAAGTATACTTTGCAATTTTGATGAAATCAGTGACTGATCTAGAGCTACGCTAATCACCTTGTAAGGTCCTTTTCTCAGCCAGGGGCCAATTTATCATTTGGTTACTGTTAATTGATTGATTTATTGGTGTTTAACAGACTATCAACAGCTAAGGTCATATGATCTAAGGCTGGGCCAATGTGTTCGATCCTGTATATAACCTGCTGCATTGGGGAGAAAATCCCAAAATTAGAACCGAAAATTTACATGGAAAAAAAAATATATTCAGCCCTGAAATTAGAATAACCTGACCTGTAGCCTATTTCACGAACCTCCGTTAGTCGACTAAACTCGGTTAGTCTGCTAAACTTCAGGCCGTTAGTCGACTAACGGGAAAAAACGCATTTCACGAATACGTTAGTCGACTAAGCAAAGTCTACTTTGCTTAGCCTCCTCGTTAGTCGGCTAAACTTTTGGTTAGTCTACTAAGCAAAATAGCAGACGACGGAATTCCAAGATGGCGGCGCCCACGGTTGTTTTGAACGTGGCTTACAAAATCGTTCGTGAAATGCAAACATGTCAAAAAGTTTAGCAGACTATGGTTAGTCGACTAAACTTAGTTTAGTCTGCTAACAGTTTAGTCGACTAACGGAGGTTCGTGAAATAGGCTACTGGTGCCAGGTCCATATACCACACCAAAGTCACTTGGCCCCTTCCCCTAAAATAGGATTACGAATAATCGTAATAGTCACATAAGGGGTATATCCAGATTCAACTGTCACATACACGAATGCCAACGACGTACGTGAGGGCCAAACCAGTAGCCCATTTCATCAACATTGCAAAGTATACTTTTCTAGCAAAGTATACTTTGAGGGAGAAATTTTCAATTTTCAATTTTAGGATAAATTTATGAATTGTTATTATACTGAATTTATTACATTATCACAGCCAATTTGGCTGTGATAATGTAATCAATTCAGTATAATAATTCTGCATACTTTTAATCATAAAATATATGCATTTGTTAGTTCTATATGAAATAATGCATTTCAAGAAAATTAAATGATTACTCCCTCAATGTATACTTTGCTAGAAAAGTATATTTTGCAATGTTGGTGAAATAGGCTACAGGTCTGCGGCCAGGATTCCGGTGAGGATGAATCCTGATCGTTAATTACCCATCGCATGCTCCCACCTGCCACCCACGGTTACTAGTGTATTGGGTGCAAATGTGACATTTGTTGTCATGATATGGACACATATTTGTTTCTCTATAACATTAAGGGGCTTAGTTTGACTGGCGTTTGCCAGGGTAGCATCTGATCAGCTTGTACTTGTACACTCAGGTGGCCAAAACAAAGTCACACACATCAGTAGCCTATTTCACCAAAATTGCAAAGTATACTTACCTTGTTATATAAAGTACACTTTGAGAGAGAAATTCTCAATTTAACCCTTTGAACCCGAAAGCCCGCTATAGCGGTTTATGCAAACAGTGCAGATCCAGATCGTAACGAGCCGTCTCATCAGGATCTGCACTTTTTGCAAGTACTTTTAATATTTCTTAGAACAAAAACACCCCCTTTTCATAAATGGACTAGTCTGAAAATCATTTTGTGACCATTGGATTGGTCGGAACATTAGCATATCACAGTCCATTCCAGTTCCTTAGGGTTGAAAGGGTTAAGGATAAATTTATTAATTTTTATTATACTGAATTTATTACATTATCACTGCCATTTTGGCTGTGATAATGTAATTAATTCAGTATAATAATTCTGCATACTTTAATCATCAAATATATGAAGTCGTTAGTTCTATATGAAATAATGCACTTCAGGGAAAATATATGATCTCTCCCTCAAAGTATACTTAATAGCTAGATAAGTATACTTTGCAATTTTGGTGAAACAGGCTACTGGAAGACTTTCCCAAACACAACAAGCAAACAAATTGGACCTTGCACAGACTGAGTCGGAAGGTCATGAAATTATAAAAATGTGTTCACACAGGGCTCCAGATAAGGAATTTGTAATTGAGTATTGTCACTCCATCATTTTCTGAAGCAATTGGGTATTTCAAAATTTTATTTGGGTAAAATAAAATCACACTACTGTTTACACATCAACAGACAGCACTTATTGAATAGTTTGCTTTGAAATGAAAACATGTCTTGGCATTTCATTACAATTGTCTCCAAGATGTGTTTTCATGGAAAATAAGAAAAATATGCTATAATTATTTGTGGCCTGTATATTGTTTTCTGCAGCATGATAAAGGTACCACAAATTTTTAATTCCTTTTTGATACTCGCTACTTCGGATTTTAATTGGGTTTTCGGCAATTTTAATTGGGTATTTAAGCAAATACGCAGTTTAACTGGAGCTCTGTTCACGGACAAAAGATGCCCCACCTACCGCTTTGATGGAAAATGTTCAACGTCTACAGAGCAAAATTCTAAGTTCATACACCATGAGGAAGTTACATACCAGGTATAAAGCCTCCACCTATTAGGTTTAAGTTTTAGTTTAATAATATTTTATTAGCATGGCTAATATTCCAAATGCAATACAATGAACTAAATTACATACCAGGGTTCAAGCCCTTCAAAATAAGGAGAAGTTTTCGCTAATTTTTATAGAAAATATACCATTTTCCCCACAAAATTTCTGTTTTATATACCGGGTAGTGAAAAGTTTCTCCCTCAACTCAAAATAGGGAGAAGTCAGATAATTTAGGGAGAGAATTTCGCCCATTTCACCCTGTAAAATGATCCCTGCTTACAAATGGGTTGGACTAAAAGTTATGTCAATTTTAGTTACAACCCTGTCCAGTTTAATATTTGTTAGTCCCAGTTTGGATCAGGTCGAAAGCAACACACAATAAGGAAGCTACATACCAAAATTTAAGTTCAAAAGGGGTGATAATCCGCGACCCAAGGGGTCTGGTCATTGATAAATATTATAGGAATGAATGGCCTTTTTGTGGAATTTATCGGGGTATAAACTTGGAAAAGTCGCGGGAATACTGGACGAAGCCATAAAAAATTACAATTTTCGAAAAAAAAAAAGATTTTTATTTTTTTATTTTTTTCTCTCGAAAATTGTAATTTTTTTAAGGCCTCGTCTAGTATTCCCGTGACTTTTCCAAGTTTATATCCCCGATAAATTCCACAAAAAGGCCATTCATTCCTTATAATTCCAGCATTTGAAATAAATTCATCAAGAAAATATGTTTATTTTCCGTTTTCTTAAGAATTATTTTAACTGCACCTGACGGTTACGGAAAGTAGTTCGGCATGGAGTTTACTGGGATATAAATTCTGGACAGAGACTTGCTACGGACCAATCAAATGTTAGGGAATTGTGTAAATATTTTTGTGCTGGAATTATTAACTGTATCTACAAACCATAAGGAAGCTACATACCAATTATCAAGAATCCACCTATTAAGGTTTAATGGTTTGAGTTACAAAACAAAGTTCTTGCCACAAAAGGGGGAGATAATACATTATCCACTTTTATTAGAATGAAAGTATGGATGATCTCCAACCAGCGTATGGTCATGATGGTGATTCAATCCAAACCGCATGCTGAATAGAATTTTGTCACCTGCTGGTTGTGTTTTATTTTCCATTTTCCTGATCAAAGATAAGGTTTGACAGCACTTTAGAATCATTTCTCTTTTGGAAAATGGAAATGGTTCTAAAGTGCTGTCAAACCATGTTTTTATTGAGAATAAAGACACAATATTAAACAACAGGAGACGAAATTTTTTATTTCCCGCATTCTATGGGTTAACGCAGAACTCAAACAGACGGAGACAGACAGAAATGAATGGGGTTTAACGTCCCAGCAACAGCTACGGTCATAGAGGGACAGGACCACAGTTTAAGGTCTCCGGGTGGAAGCATTACGAAAGTATTCTCCATGTCCTAGGGTAGGTTTTGAACTCAAACCTTCAGTCTCATCTGACAGTCCAGTGGGATGGAAATCCTGTGAACGTATTGTTCATGCCCTAGGGTAGGTTTTGAACTCACAACCTTCAGCACTGAAGTCTACCCCTGAGTGACAGCCCATCCTTCAGACGGACAGAGTAGCGACTATTTATCCCCGAAAAAGAATTTGTGGATAAATATAGTCACCACCTTGTCCGTCTGTCCATCTGCCTGTACATAATATAAGACAAGGTTCAACAGAACATACAGAAGAACAAAGAAGCGAGGGTTGCAGGTAATAACAAAATAACTTAACTCATCACATCATAACCTAAATGTGGCTGTGACTGGAAAAATGGGTCGTATGGGTTTTGCGACCAGTGTAGATCCAGATCAGACTGTGCATCCGCACAGTCTGATCTGGATATGCACTGTTCGCTATTCCATCAATGAAACACCCACCATGCTTCAAACAAACAATATACATCATGATCGGGCTACACGAGTATACTATTTGTTCAAGATACTAGTTGCAGAATGCTGAAGCCCCATTTGTCCATATATGTTTGCCCACAAGTGAGATAATTAGCAATCTGCTAATACAATACTCACAGTTAAATTGCGAATGGCGTCGTCTACTGTCTTTATTCTGTTGAACCTAATTAGCAGTGTTGTGAGAGATCGCATTGTATAGACCACCTCCGGTATCTGAAGTAAAGCATCGTTATCTATAAGCTAATCCCCATGCTGGCAGCCAGGGCCCGGTTGATCAAAATCTGTTAGCTTAACAGACTGTTAAATCCTTAGCATTGCTAAAGATTTAACAGTCTGTTAAGCTAACAGAGGTTTTGAGCAACCGGGCCCTGGTTAATAATAAACAAACAGTACAAACAAGTTGAACAGTGCCTAGTGACCTTTGGCGATTGGACGTGGGTCGTAAGCAAAACAAGACACCATTTCTAGACACACATAGTGGCCAAATATTATCAATATCGGTGAAGAGGTTATTGAAAAATGAAAGGTGTTACTAACGTACGTATGCTATATCCCTTCTTGCCCACCGGCGTGGGGACGAAACCAGCAGCGATGGTTGTTTACAAGTTAGTTTATGCATCATTACATTCTAGAAAATACAGTGTATTCCTATAGTGAATTACGAAGGACATAAATTAAGCTTGAAAATCTTTCTTGTTGCTGTCAGATTATAATTGGTGTTTTGAATGTTTTAATTGTGTATTTATCAAATTTATGTATAAGCAAACTATCTGGAGCTTTGGGAAATTCTGAAATTCATCATTCTGTATTCCATATCAACTGGAACTGGAGAAATTCTGGCACCCGTGAGTCCATATCCAGATGTCATGATAAACCCTATGCCCCAGACCAGTAAAATTTGATTCGGGCCAGTAGAAATCAACAGCCAGCTGGCAAGGTGGACCAGCAGAATGTTTAACACATTTGGAACAAATGCTGAATATCATTGTGTTAGGTCAGTAAAATATCGTTTGGGTTAGCAGTTTTCTAAATTTCACTGGCCGAGTGGGCCGCTGATGTAAAATGGTTGTCGTGAAAAAGCATATCACACATGACACATGCTAACATCCATATCTCTGTTGAACTAAAAATCAAATCAAAATGCACATCTACACACCATCAGACAGCTACACATATGTGGCTGTGACTGGAGAAATGTGGCTTATGTGACTTGTGGCCAGTGTAGCTCCTGATCAAATAGCACACTCCTGTAGCCTGATAACGATCTACATTGCTAGAAGCATGACAGGCGTTTCATTGATGGAATGGTGAACAGTGCAGACCCTGATCAGACTGTGCGGATGCACAGGCTGATCTGGATCTACACTGGTCGCAAAACTCATAATCCCCATATCTGCAGTCAAAGCCCCATTTCTCCAGTCACAGCCACATATATGTATATACCTCAGTGAGCCTATTGTGTCGGAGATCCAACAGCCTTAACTTCTCCAGGTTCTGTAGAGTGTCGGGCAGTGTGGTCAGCGAGTTCTCGTTCAGTGCCAACGTGCCCAGGTTGACGAGACAACCGAACTCGGGCGGTAACTGCACGATCTTGTTGCCGTAGACGTACAGCTCCTTCAGGTGCGTCAGTTCTTTTACGGTCGTTGGAATAACGGTAATCTGGAATTGATGGAAATATGTAGCAAGGAGATTGCCAGGGTGTTCGGTATAGAGATGTTCCACTGTAATTCAACAAATAGATATACAAGTATTTCAGGTGTGTCAGTTCCTTTACGGTCGCCGGAAATTGTAATTCATGTACAGGGCATAGCATGTTACACAGTGTAGCGAACCTCTCTATACCTACACCCTGGGAGGTCCACAGGGTGTCCGGTATAGAGAGCTTGCACTGTAATTCGACAAATAAACAAGTCCTTCAAGCGCATTAGTTCCTTCAGTCGTCGGAATAACGGTATTAAAATTTAAATCTGGAATACATGGAATATTGTGCAGTATAATCTCTCTATACTAGACACCGCCCACCCCACCCCCACCCATCCACCCCCCAGTATGTCCAGGAGAGAGGTTTGTCAGTAATTTGACCGCAGAGCTCTTTGAAATGTGTCAGTTCAGTCACTGTTGTCAGAATAACGGTGCAATGACATTATTTGTCTCTGTTAATTGTATGGCCATGATGGTGATTCATTCCAAACCGACTTACGGTTACAGAGATAGCAGGTACCCAAAAACTTTAACCCTTACACTATTGAATAGAATTTTGTCGCCTGCTGGTTGTGTTTTATTTTCCATTTTTCTGATCAAACATAAGGTTTGACAGCACTTTAGAATCATTTCCGTTGGAAATGATTCTAAAGTGCTGTCAAACCATGTTTTTATTGAGAATAAAGACACAATATTAAACAACAGGAGACGACAATTTTTGTTTCCCGCATTCTATGGGTTAACGCAGAACTCAAACAGACGGAAATGAAAAGAATGGGGTTTAACGTCCCAGCAACAGCTAAGGTCACAGAGGGACAGGACCACAGTTTAAGGTCTCATCCGACAGATCAGTTGGATGGAAGCATTATGAAAGTATTCTTCATGACCTATGGTAGGTTTTGAACTCACAACCTCCACATTGAAGTCTTGCAGTCTACCCCTCAGCCACAGCCCATCCTTCAGACGAACAGGTGGCGACTATTTATCCCCGAAAAAGAATTTGTGGATAAACAGTCACCACCCCCAAGTTGAAGTAACGGACCGAGGTCCATAAACACATTAAATATGCCTAAAAGCATCCATAAACAAAAAAAATATAAGTTAAAAATTATTTTTTTACTCACTCTATATACACATATACACGGCACGGTTGTTAAGTGTCCACCCAGATGGTCACAACCGACCTACTTACTTATCCGGTAAAAACAAACAAGGTCTTGAAAAAAAAAAAACGAATGTAAATTTAAGTTAAAAACTTCTGCAAAGGTTCATGAGGAAGTTTTTAGCTGAAAGGACAAGGGGCAATAAGGCCAAAAATCGGCCCACACCCAAATTGGAAAATAACAGTGTAGCAGTATACATCAATACGTCAGGAAGCTATGTTGAACATTTCGATTTGATATTTTTACTACTTTTCGGACAATATCGTTTTTAATGATACAACCCAATAGCACATTTCAATGGACTACACCGTCAATTTGACGTTAAAACATGTGAGATGACATTACGTTACTGGGAAGCCGGTGATTTTGTGATAGAAATATAATTGGCATTCTAGACAAACATCATGAAGCTCGCAGGAAAGAATTGATTGCCATAAGTTAAGACAATATAACTGGGGCATAAACATCTTTTCAGTTTCGAGATGGCTGGCCTTTTCAAAATTGCCGCCATTTTTATCAATTTCATGACTATATACGAGCATGTTTTATGAAAACGTAGATTTCGAAAAAGGTAAAATTCGAGACACGGCATTATAATTCATATAATTCACAAATATTTTTTTTCAATGAATATTTGAAATTATTCCATGTTACCATGACAACCAAGAAATAATAATGTATTGATAGAAATGTAAATTCATTATTTTGTATTGCATTTTATACTACATTTATTTTTTCAAATCATCATGGCTCCTGCCTACATATAATAGCATGCACTTACATGTATCCTCAATATTTCAATATGTATACATGTTACCAATGGTAACAAAAGCACCCATGTACCTCAAATGACATACTTATGTTAGTAGAACAATCTAAACATTGTGAGACTCAGAGTGTATATATCATTATGGTCATAGCATAATGATGCTTCAGTCAAACAAATAGAGGATATTCATATTTTTGCAACGAATATGACATATTGATGGTCTAGTAACATAAGGTCATAAGTGCTATTCTTTAGCATAGCAGTTACGACCTTATGTTACTAGACCATCGATATATGTTCATCTCGTGGTGTGAAATGTCCATTTCACACCACGAGATGAACATATATGTCATATCCGTTGCAAAAATATGAATATTCTATTTATTATATATACCGCTCCATGGAAATTAGCAGTTTTTTAGACTGTATACGGTAATGAATGCGTATTTGCAGCCTATTTGCGCTGTTTTACTGCCGATGCGCGTTATGAATACACATAGCGGAAGTAGTCGTATTTTCACCGGAAGTTGTTTATTTCATCGATGAGAACATATGACTTTTAATATATCGTATAACTATGAATTTCATGGGTAGGTATATAATAAACAGTTTTATTTGTGACAATAACAACAATGTGCTACAATGATTATGGTAACTAGATTGGTCAGTAAGCGAGGCTACCCCGCGTGGGCCCAGGTACCCCTAAAATATGTAAAAATTGTGTGGGCTTGTGACCTTGCCTCTGGGCTTAGCGGGAGAGGCATGAACGTGAATTTGTCACAGGGTGGTAGAGGTCCATTGGAGCAATGCGTGTGTTAAATGTGAAGCAGATCCGAGCAAGGAAATAGAAGTTATAACCAATTTCTCTGATGTTAAGTTTTGTAAAGAGACTAAGTATGTGACCTTGACCTCGAGATCAGCGGGAATTTGTCACAGCATGATAGTAGAGCCTTAGAGAAATGCATGCATGAAATATTAAGAATTTTCAATGAAAGAAATAGAAGTTGTAACATATTTCTCTGATGTTAAGTTTTGTAAAGAGATTAAGTATGTGACCTTGACCTTGGGATCATCGGGGGTTGGATGGTCATAGATTTGTTACAGCATGATATTACAACCTTAGAGGAAAGCACGAGTGAAATATTAAGAATTTTCAATAACGGAAATAGAAGTTATAACTTATTTCTCTGATGTTAAGTTTTGTAAAGAGACCAAATATTTGACCTTGACCTTGGGATCAGCGGGGGTTGGACGGTCGTGGATTTGGCACAGCATGGTAGTAGAGCCTTACAGGAATGCATGTGTGAAATATTAAGCATTTTAGTAAGACTGAGAAATAGAAGTTAACCATACGGGGTGGTTTACGGTCTGGATGTAGTAGTACAGAAGACCAAGTATTTGACCTTGACTGATCAAGCCTTGTTAGACGGTCGTGGATTTGGCACAGCATGGTAGTAGAGCCTTACAGGAATGCATGTGTGAAATATTAAGCATTTTAGATGAAGGAAATAGAAGTTATAACATATTTCTCTGATGTTAAGTTTTGTAAAGAGACCAAGTATTTGACCTTGACCTTGGGATCAGCGGGGGTTGGACGGTCGTGGATTTGGCACAGCATGGTAGTAGAGCCTTACAGGAATGCATGTGTGAAATATTAAGCATTTTAGATGAAGGAACAAGAAGTTATAACAATATTTCTCTGATGTTAAGTTTACGGATGCACAGCTGTCTGACGCATGGAAGGACGGACAATCTGACTCCAGTATACCCCCCGCCCCACAACTGATTGCGGGGGGTATAAATAGTACTGCCCATTAACATTTTAAGGCAACACGGTTATCGCCCCTGATACCAATGTGAAAATTTACGTCCGATATAAAAGGTATAATAATGCCAATCAATACGTGGGATAATGGTGAATGAATGCTTATTTTGCCAGAAAATGTCTCAGATGTTGTCTCTGATATATGTAGCCTATTTCATCAACATTGCAAAGTATACTTTAGTAGCAAAGTATACTTTGAGGGAGAAATTTTCAATTTTATAAATTTATTAATTTTTATTATACTGAATTTATTACATTATCACAGCCAATTTGGCTGTGATAATGTAATAAATTCAGTATAATAATTCTGCATACTTTTAATCATGAAATATATGCATTTGTTAGTTCTATATGAAATAATGCATTTCAGGAAAAATAAATGATTACTCCCTCAAAGTATACTTTGCTAGTAATTAAGTATACTTTGCAATGTTGATGAAATAGGCTACAGAACATTTTGTGCCTACTGAGTGGGCATGTACCTTTATGAGTATCTATCATATGCACTGGTGTGGGGCAAGGATATTCCACCCGAATGTCAGAATATGTCGTCAGAGGCTTTGCCGAGTTTCTGACGACATATTCTGATCACGAGGGTGGAATATCCTTCTCTCACACCAGTGCATATGATGGATACTTTTTCTCGTCCCTATATAGAACATATTTGCGAATCTCAAAATATTTATCTGACCCAGAATAATACCCAACTTTTTATTCACTGAATTTATGCAACTTTTGATATGTCCAAATCCTAATACCAGTTCAATGGATCGTTTACAAATTATTATTAAATTAATGCTCAATGTCATCACCATTCAGCCCTCGCATGACTATACAGATATCCTTATCTCAGGTCACCTGGTGGGCGAGAAAAAATTAATACACATTTACATATCCGTTTTTGTATGAATAATATCGTCTAGCATTACAGGATCTGGATCCAGATATGGGTAGCAAAACATCTGATCGAATATTGACACACTACACTTCTGTGTTATTTTTCATAGGTTATGTTCACGACCATGACTAAAAAGTATTTGAAAAGCATGTAAACAAATACAAACTGCTATGTGAAATTTCGAAAATCTCATTCTTGCCACACTTTCTGAACTTTAAAGGTACATGCCCACTAGTTCTTTATATCAGAGACATCATCTGAGACATTTTCTGGCAAATTAAACCTTCATTCACTATTACCCCACATATTGATTTGCATTAATTATTATACATTTTATACCCGACGTAAATTTCCACAATGGTGATGATTGGTGACGATTATAAATCATCTTTATATCCAAGGTGTCAGATCAATGAATAATGATTCATTAAATGGCAGACTCTGCCTCCCAGCTCAACAAAACAAGAACTTTAAGTGACTTAGAATGTTCCATATCAGTTGAACTAATTTTCACTATGCTCATATCAGGGCACAATATTTATTAGCGATGAGGATGTTAGTAAAAACACGTGCTCAGCAGCATGCCTTAGCCAATACAAACGATTTTTGGACATGTTGTTTGACACATTTGATCCACTGTGTGTGATTGGCCGCGTCACAGGCCGATTACATGATCGGCGCAATGAGAATTCACTTTTTTTTCAAGATATTTGTATGATATTTGTACTCACCGTTTGCTTATATTTCTGACGGCTTCCAATAAAAAATTGCTATTTGATGAATGAAGGACCATCAACCAATCGCAGATCGTTCTACTTCTTATGTAAATTAGCTTTACTCCGGACTTGATTGTTATGATTTAGTTTGGAACATTTATCGGGATCCGTTCAAAATTGCATCAGAATATCATAATGCCGTGCGGTATTGAGGTTTGCATTGTTGATAATAGATTTAAACTGTCCAGCAAAAAAAACAAAATTCACTCACTAAATTATCATATTCGATGGTAGCATTGATCCACTGTTTATAATGGGTACGTTTTGGTTTGGGTACAAAATACAGAGGCCTACTCCATTACCATACCCGAAACCTAGGCAAACAAGTCCGCCTGGAGTTGTAAATAAACTATTTTCGAACTGTCAAACAGCGATATTTTTTTTTAAGTTTTGTTGGTTATTACTAGAAAAATAAACGGTGAACTAATACTATTTTATTTCTGACATTTTTGGCAGTGACTTTGGTCAAATTGGAACACGACCAATCGGGCTACCGACAATGGTATTCCGGGAAAATTGACACGACCGGACCACATTTTTAATAGACTCGGTCGGTCGGACGTGCCTTAGTGTTGAGCCCTGATTTAAAAGAAAACACTGAACCAGTTGGTCACGTGATGTAAACAGAGTCAAAAAATGTAAACAATATTTGGTGATATGACAAGGCTGGATTAAACTTTCTTAGGAGTAAGTAAACCTATTGTTTAATTCATGCAGAACCAGTACAGACTGGCTGCAGGTCATGTACAAGTAGGTCCCACAGCATCCATACGATTAGTGAAAGTAGGAGAGACTGGCCTTATTGGATGGCATTCGGTTAAATTATATAGTAAAACTATTTAGTGTGGTCTAACCTGAAGGTGCAAATGTTTCAATTTGTATTACTTATTTATGGCTATTAATGCATGAAATAAACTATGTCAGTGAGTGAATACACAAGGTATGTTGTTGTATAGAAATATATATATATAGAGATATCTTACATCGGAATAAAAATGCTATCCACGCTGTTGAGTGTCAAAATAACCAGACACCTGTGGTTGGGGTAGGGGAAATAGGTCGGCCCATTTTTTTTTATTCAAATCAAAAGTTAGCTACCAGCCCATGCGTGTACCAAGTTTTAATTTCTACAGCAGGTTTATGACTGCAAATATTAACTTGGTACATGGGTGGTCTGGGTATTAAATTCATGAACGTAGGGAAGAAAATGTCAAGAAAATGCCTGTTTCATGACGTCACGCCACGCGGTGTCATGACGTCATCGCATGATGTAAACAGATCAAAATTTCATTTTTTAAAGAGATGAGATGTTGTATTTAACAAAACAGGTAAAATTTATATATTTTTGAGAAAATTCAATTTTGGCAAAACCGGATGCGATTTCAGGGCCTTACCGCACCTTCCTCTTTAAATTTCCGTCAGCAAACTTTAGAAAAAGATAAAAAGAAAATACTCTAATTAAATGTATTAAGTGTGAATTCATGAACGGATATAGCCATGAATGTGAGGAAGCTATTGATGAATATTGGTAATGATCAGACTAGCGGACCAGGACATATTCAACATTTAGATGTTCGTCCAAAATTGTTCACACGAAGGTCAAGGTCACCCGAATGACACTCGGTGGATAGCCATAAATGTGAGAAAGCTATTGATGAAATTTGTTGATAATGATCCAACTAACGGATGAGCAGATATTCAACATTTGGACGTGCATACAAAATTTTTGACACAAAATTCACAGTTTGCAAGCTGCGGAACAAACAATACTAAAACTGGCAAAAACACCAAAATGTGAACCAGCAATTATGTGGTCTCTGAGACTAAGTATGCCCATTGGACATATAAAACTGCACCATTTTTATGAAAAGAGGGTCCATGACACGACACGATGGCAAGTGCATTACCTGTGATTTACTGAGATCCAGACGCGTGCTTCCATCTTCCTTGCACTTCTTAAACACCTTGGCAACATCCTGTAAACAAATAACATGACATATATGTACATGGCCAGTGTTGAAACCTAGCTCTCAGATCCGAAGGGACAATTTCAGGATTTGGTCCCTTTAACTTTGAAATGGGAATTGTGAGTTTTGCGACCAGTGTAGCTCCAGGTCAGTCTGTGCGGATGCTGCACAGACTGATCTGGAGCTACACTGGTTGCACTGTTCGTCATTTCAGGATCTGCACTGTTCGTCATTTCATTAATGAATAACCCGTCCTACTTCGAAGAAGCAATGTTGATTGTCATCTGGATCCACGAGGTACACTGGTCGCAAACCCCAGAGCTCCAGATAAGGTACGTATTGGCATATTTTACGCACTTATTTTAGCAGAATACGCTTTGATTATCAAAAGTGGGAGTTCAAATACTCCCAGCAATGTGAAAATACGCATCAATTTTCAAATTGTCATAAAGTTGAAACTTCACTTAGTTGAGCTGCAAAAAGCAAACAGTGTTTGCTTTTTGCAGCTCAACTAAGTGAATGTTTAAATTTGTTATATCTTTTATCATTTGTTCCCTATTTAGAAATGAAGAAAAGCAATAATCCATTTGTAAAAGTAAAATACGCATTGATTTTCAAATTGAGTAGTGAAAATACTGTAATAAAGTTGAAAATTTACTTAGTTGAGCAGCAAAAATCAAACACTGTTTGCTTTTTGCAGCTCAAATACGGTAAGTGACTTTTTTCAATTTGTTTTATGTTTTATAATTTGTTTCCTATTTAATAAGAAAATAAATAATACATTTGTAAAAGTAAGATACGCATTGAATTTTAAGTATGGGGGTATAATGCTCTTCAGATACAAAACTTATCTGGAGCCCTGAATCCCATAAACCCCATTTCTCTAGTCACAACCTCATATCAAGATACTAGTCTTGTATTTTCCAGGAGAACATAATTATGCTCAGATAGTTTAACCCTTTCACCCCTAAGTAGCTGGTATGAACTCTACCATGTAGACTAATGAACTATTCCATTAATCAGAAAGGGGTGTTTATTTAAAAAAATACAAACAAACAGTGCTGATCCTGATGAGGATGCTCGCAACGAGCCACATCATCTGGATCTACACTGTTCACAAACATTGAGAAAGCGGTCTCTTGTGTTGAAACCCTCAAAATCTGAGAAACAGATTGTTGTCACTGTTTGTCATTATTAACCCATAACAACAATTGTCGTCTGCTATTGCTTTTATATCTTGCCTTATTTCTCAATGAAAACATATTTTGACAGCACTTCAGAATCATTTCCAATGGAGTGCTGTCAAAGCATGTTGTAAATTATTATAAAGTGCTGTCAACTCGAAGCATGTTTTTGATGATAAAAATGGAAAATAGAAAATAAACAGCAGACAACAAAATAATTAAGATAGCGGTCTAAGGGTTAAGTTTAAAAAGCTTTTAATCGAGAAAATAAAACAACAAATGTAAGTCGGCGCTCTCAGTGTTGGTAAGATTGACCACACACGGGTTTGAGATCACACGTTGTATTAGCACATGGGCAATAACTGACAATATATTGTAAACAAACAGAAATGACTGTGTCGTGTATAAACTAGAATGGTCAGTAAGCGAGGCTTACGGAATACCCCCCGCGTGGGCCCAGGTACCCCTAAATATGCCAAAAAAATCCAAGTGTGTGGGCTTGTGACCTTGACTCTGGGCACGAACGTGAATTTGTCACACGGTGGTAGAGGTCCATTGGAGCAATGCGTGTGTGCAATGTGAAGCAGATCCGAGCAAGGAAATAGAAGTTATAACCAATTTCTCTCATGTTAAGTTGTATAAAGAGACTAAGTATGTGACCTTGACTTCGAGATCAGCGGGGATTTGTCACAGCATGATAGTAGAGCCTTAGAGGAATGCATGCATGAAATATTAAGATTTTCGATGAAAGAAATAGAAGTTACAACATATTTCTCTGATGTTAAGTTTTGTAAAGAGACTCAGTATGTCACCTTGACCTTGGGATCAGCGGGGGTTGGACGGTTGTAGGTTTGTCACAGCATGATAGTACAACCTTAGAGGAATGCACAAGTGAAACATTAAGAATTTTCAATGAAGGAAATAGCAGTTTTAACTTATTTCTCTGATGTTAAGTTTTGTAAAGAGACCAAGTATTTGACCTTGACAATGGGATCAGCGGGGGTTGGATGGTCGTGGAATTGGCACAGCATGGCACAGGTGGAAGACTCGAATCCTAGGACACCAGAAAAATGCCTATTAAAAAAATTCCATTACCCCACCCACTTGGTCTCGTACATTACCATCTTCTATAAAGAAAGGTGGATAACATTGTGGCCATTATAGAAAGAGCCCTCTCGTTTCCGACTCGCACAAACACAATACACATCGATTAAATGTATGATTTCTGTCGCTGGCAATCGATAAAGGTATTAGGTGTATGAATATATTTACTTCAAATCGCTGTTTCCAGTATTTATTCAGTTATTCGCATTTTGTATACCCCATCCAAAGCGAAATTTGCGTGTACAAAAGAATCTCACACAGAATCGGAGGCCGTCCGGCATGGATTATCGGTTATATTTGACCAATAACTGATCGCCAGCTCCAACTAAAGTCGTGCACCATGACCATATACATTAGCAACTCCAACCATACAAAGTTCGTCCAATTGTGATCGTTCACCGATCTAAAAAAACACCTTTTTTCTACTTTCGTTCATGATTCACGTACTATCAGATTATGTCTTCCGGAATTCGAGACCAAGTGGGTGGGGTAATGGGATTTTTTTAATACATGTAGGCATTTTTTTGGTGTCATAGTTCCGAGTTTTCCACCTGTGCAGCATGGTAGTAGAGCCATACAGGAATGCATGTGTGAAATATTAAGAATTTTAGATGAAGGAACAAGAAGTTATAACAATATTTCTCTGATGTTAAGTTTACGGACGCACAGACGCATAGAAGGACGGACAACCTGACTCCAGTATACCCCCCGCCCCACAACTCATTGCGGGGGGTATAAATAGTACTGTCCGTTATAACAGATATAACAATATTTCTCTGATGTTAAGTTTTGTAAAGAGACTAAGTATTTGACTTTGACCTTGGGATCAGCGGGGATTGGACGGTCGTGGATTTGGCACAGCATGGTAGTAGAGCCTTACAGGAATGCATGTGTGAAATATTAAGCATTTTAGATGAAGGAAATAGAAGTTATAACGATATTTCTCTGATGTTAAGTTTAGTGATGGACGCACGGACGGACCGACAACCTGACTCCAGTATAGCCCCCTCCACAACTCGTTGCGGGGGGTATAATGACAGACGATAACTAGATTGGTCAGTAGCTTACGGAATAACCCCTGCGTGGGCCCAGGTACCCCTAAAATATGTAAAAATTTCCAAGTGTGTGAGCCTGTGACATTGATTCTGGGCTTAGCGGGAGTGACATGAACGTGAATTTGTCACAGGGTGGTAGAGGTCCATTGGAGCAATGCGTGTGTGAAATGTGAAGCAGATCTGAGCAAGGAAATAGAAGTTACAACCAATTTCTCTGATGTTAAGTTTTGAGACTATGTGACCTTGACATCGAGATCAGCGGGAATTTGTCACAGCATGATAGTAGAGCCTTAGAGGAAAGCATGTATGAAATATTAAAAATTTTCGATGAAAGAAATAAAAGTTATAACATATTTCTCTGATGTTAAGTTTTGTAAAGAGACTAAGTATTTGACCTTAACCTTGGGATCAGCGGGGGTTGGACGGTCGTGGATTCGGCACAGCATGGTAGTAGAGCCTTACATGAATGCATGTGTGAAATATTAAGCATTTTAGATGAAGGAAATAGAACTTATAACAATATTTCTCTGATGTCAAGTTGTGTAAAGAGACTAAGTAGGTGACCTTGACGTTGGGATCAGCGGGGGTTGGACGGTCGTGGATTTGGCACAGCATGGTAGTAGAGCCTTACAGGAATGCATGTGTGAAATATTAAGCATTTTAGATAAAACAAATAGAAGTAATAACAATATTTCTCCGATGTTAAGTTTACGGACGCACGGATGCACGCTCGGACGGACAACCGGACTCCAGTATACCCCCCACAACTCGTTGCGGGGGGTATAAATAAGTTGCTGGAGGTAAATCGAAAAAATAGTCCAAAAATAGGTAAACCAGGTGTATTATCGTATCATAGCCTCGTTGTCGTGTATAATAAATACACGATGGAGTGCATGTGCTTGCATGTAACTATAATAGTGTACCTTGGTATTACTTTTGTCGATATTATTGAATTCCTTTTATGACTGGTTGCTGGAGATGGAAATATGTGAAACAGCGAGGATGATCATTATTGCTGTATATCAATGTGACATGATCGGCGAGAACATACTCCTATATTCTTCATGTACTACTGCATGCATGTCAAATGATAAACACAAATGAAATGTGCATTTAGTTATTAGTTTTCTTCAAAGTGAGAGTAACTTTAAACATGTAAACTATCTCATGCTTAGTTAACGTAATTTGCAAGATAAACACATACAAAAATTAAATATATTACAACATAAGCAAATAAAAATATATCACATGGTATGAAAAATTAAGATTCGAACTACATGAGACTTGATGACAAATCTCAAAATCAATATTGAAAAGGAATACTGGCACGGGTATATTTACCTGTCTCACCTATTCTGTGTTTTGTTTATGACCGGTTTGTTTGTAAACAAGTAGCAAGTTATCGGCTGCAGACTATACACCAGGGCTCCAGATAAGGAATTAGTAAATGAGTATTTTCACTCCATCGTATCTGAAGCAATTGGGTATTTCAATATTTTAATTGGGTAAAATAAAATCACAGTACTGTTCATCAACAAACTGCAATTATTGAATAGTTTGCTTCGAAATGAAAACATGTCTTGGCATTTATTAGAATTGTCTCCTTGGAATTGCTTCAGAAATGACTCAATTACTAATTCCTTATCTGGAGCACTGTGTCAGTGTGTGACAAACAGCCACTGGCATGTAAATGACTGATGCTGCCTTAGTAACACGTACCTAATAACCCTAAATAACTGGACACCATTTGTTTAGGAGAAACATATAAAAAATATATTTGGGAAACCCCTTTTAAATTGGGGTTTCCCAAAGCAAATTGTGTCCGATTGTTTAGGGTTAATACGGTACTACCAGAACAAATACATTTTAATGGCATTGCAACTCGAATCAAAATCCCTCGCATAGTATACATGTACAATACAACACAGGCATTCGGCGTGTTTCGGCTTTCATCGGTACAACTCATACATATGAGCAAGGCTTCTAACTTTGGTCGGACACGACCTTGTATCATAACAAAATAACATGTTTAAAATTGTAATTTTCTATGAATTCTATGTATTTCTGCAGGATATTGATAATTCTCAAATGATTATATGAACTTGCCACTACAATATTGACGTTAGAGCCTTAAACACATTATTTAATTTGTGATGATACGAGGTTGTGTCACACCTAGGAAAAGCAGCTGTAATTCGATATTATTTGCATATATATGTTCTATTTTATTTTAGCAAGATAACAATAATTCTCAAATGAACATTCCGCCAAAATATTCACATTAGCATTAATAAAATCGCGGAATGTGTCATGATGCGAGGTCGTATCCGACCAAAGTTAGAAGCCTTGTTCATATATATAGAGGTATACCGATGGAACCGGAAACACGCTGAATACCTGTGAAATATAACAGTTAATGCTATTGCCACAGACACCATACTTAATAATTGGGAAACCACAAAATATCTAATTTGTGAAGTCAGTGTACAAGAAATAAGTTAAAAGCAGTTATAAATTCCAGCCTGCATCCCATTTAGCTGAATAGTGTAATAACACATCAACGAGCCTGCAGTACAACGAAACCCCCAGGTTACATTCTGTTAAACTGTTTCCTAGCCTTGCATGAGAAGCTTCATATCAAGACACTAGTGATAGTCTCTAGAAACTTGACACATTCTCAGTGACAACTCACCAAGTCAGCCTTTAAAGGGTTCTTCCTGCTAATCTGCTTCGCTTTGGGTTGACCCGGCATCTGAACGAAGACGGATTTGGGGGCCACGTTCACCTGTTGTTGTTGTTGTTGTTGCTGATGGTGTTGTGGCACCGTTACCATAGACGCAGCTTTATCCTTCTTTTCCTGAAAGTTTTTGGATACCACATTTATCTACCATGTGGTAGTATTGATTACAAGGTGTATGATCACGTGGTACTAACAACAACAACAAGTACTGAAACTTCCAGAATCCATCCGATTCAAAGTACTTATTCTTTTATAGTGTCCTTATTACGCAACGGATTTTGAATGATGAAATATGGCGCATCAAACACGTCTTGTTAAGCTGCATTTTGGTGGTCTCTGTACGTTGGCCCAAACGTATGATGTTTTTACAACGACATAAGTCTGTGCCGAACTCCCTGGACGACCACATGCAGTTCATGAAGACGCGTTTGCTACGCCATATTTCATCAAAATCCGTTTCATATTAAGGAAAATATCAAATAATACTTACTTTGGAGTGGGCAAGATTTCAACACTTTCAGCCACTGTTGTTGTTGTTATAACCACGTGATCATGCACCTTGGATTATAATCGAAATACAAATCTAATTGTTTCTGTGTTATAGACAGACAGATGGCAGATGGACTACAGTGTGAAAATGTTATACCTCTCGGCATCTTTTGCTCACCTGACTCCATAAACACCAGAGGAGAATGTGACATTGAGTTCATATGTGTTTTAAAAAAATTGTGCTATTTTTAGATGGTGGTCATCTTGGATTAAGCGATGACTCACATTTTACCAACTCTGGAAATGCTTCACCCAAGGATCTTAACTTACTATGAAGTTTGGCCAGCATTGGCCAGCATCGGCCATGTGGTTCCCGAGAAAAAGACGTTCAAAATCTTGAATAAATGGATCTTTTGGCGGCCATCATGGATGACATAATCATCCGATTCCAACAAATATTGTACCAGAGCAATCACCTCATCGATACCTTCAATTTTATATATGAGCCTCGTCGCGAGAAAACCTGTCTTCGGGAAATTCTTGGTCAAATTGACATTTTGTTACTATGACAATGGTATTTGTATGATGAATTGAATGCTTTTTATTTGATCATGATATCTGCAATATTCATTAAGATATTTTATACAACACCACAAATGAGACGACGTCACATAAAAGCGACGTCAAAACGACGTTATCGTATATACGTAGCTACCGGTACACATAGAGTATACGCCAACATTTACAACAGTTTGCAAGTTGACAGATTAGAAGCATGTTGGGCATTGAATAATGAATGTATAGACAGATGAGCTTGATTGTTTTGGTAATACATGAAAGTGAAAAGCGACAAAGACAAACCTGCAAGTTCATGTACCAACAAGTATAAACGTGTGCGCGTGTACGGCGGATTCGGTATACGTATTTCTTCTTTTTGACGTCCTGTTTACTGAGCATTTTAATAATTTATAATTGTAGAAAACCACATAAGTATATGAAACAGACAGTAATATTTACTGTCCATGTATGTCATTTCTGTATTGATTAACTGGTTGGTTCATTGGGTTATACGACAGTTCAGCAAATACAGATGGGAATACACCTGTAAATAGGGAGGACAATACGTTCAACATTAAATGAACATGCCCACTCAGTAGGCACACGTTCTTTATAGATAGTTTTGCATATTCTGTAGATATGACATCTTCAGGCCAAATAAACATTAATTTCACCATAAACCCCACGTACTGATTGGCATTAATATACAATTTATATCAGACGTATTGTTACTGCAATATCAGCTTGTTACACCGCCTTGTGTCTGTTTTGCGTGTGTTACGGTAGCATTTTGTCTTTTGGAGAGTCAACTCACTAAGCTTTCAGTGAGCGAGTATCGTAGCCTATTGTTCTGAAAGAAGCAACTAAACTTCGAAGTCAGGGTGAAACATGCAAATCTCAACGGAAATTACGTCAGCTAAGTTCACGACGTCATATCTTGTGACGTCGTCAGACTCCCGAAGACAGGTTTTCTCGCGACGTGGCTCACATGACAGGAGCATATTCAGTCAAAAATACAATTTGACCCCATGGGCCACACCTATTTTTGACCTCAGGGTCACCTTTTTAACACCTTTGAAAGAGATTCTACATGGATCATTCCTACCAAGTTTCGTCGAAATCCGGCTGGCGGTTCATGAGAAGAATTTTTTTTAAGAATTTGTGCTATTTTTAGACGGCGGCAATCTTGGATAAGCGACGACCTCCGTTTTAACAAATCTGAAAAGGCTTCCACCCATGGACCATAACTTTTAAGTTTGGCTACCATGGGCCAAGCGGTTCATGTGAAGAATTTTTAAATCTCTGATAAAAGAACGACCTTTCGACGGCCATCTTGGATGACATAACCATCCAATTTCGACAATAAATGCACCAGAGTGATCGCCTCGTTGAACCTTCAATTTGATATATAACATGACCATATTCGGTCAAAATTAAAATTTTACCCCACGGGCCACGCCCATTTTTTACCCCGGGGTCACCATTTTAACAACTTTTAAAAGAGCATTGTACATCGATCATTCCTAGCAAATTTCGTCGAAATCCGGTTAGTGGTTCATGAGAAGAAGATTTTAAAAAAAATTATGCTATTTTTGGACGGCGGCCATCTTGGATTAGCGATGACCTCCATCTTAACAAATCTGAAGCGGCTTCACCCATAGACCATAACTTTTAAGTTTGACTACCATGGGCCAAGTGGTTCATGTGAAGAAGAATTTTGAAATCTCTAATAAAAAAACGACCTTTTGACATTTTGGCGGCCATCTTGGATGACATAACCATCCGATTTCGACAAAAAATGCACCAGAGTGTTCGCCTCGTTGATACCTTCGATTTGATATATGACATGACCATATTCGGTCAAAAATAAAATTTGACTCCAATTTGACCCCACGGGCCACGCCCATTTTTGACCCCGGGGTCACCATTTTAACAACTTTGAAAGAGCATTGTACATCGATCATTCCTACCAAGTTTTGTCGAAATCCGGTTGGCGGTTCTTGAGAAGAAGATTTTTGAAGAATCTGTGCTATTTTTAGATGGCGGCCATCTTGGATTGCGTAATGACGTCATTTTAACAATTTTGTAATCCCCCTACCTAAGGACCATGACCATGCAGTTTGGTGACTATAGGCCAAATGGTTACCGAGGAGAAGACGTTTGAAAATGTTCACGGACGACGACGACGGACGACGGACACATTGCGGTAACAATAGCTCACATGAGCTTCACTTAGGTGAGCTAAAAATTGTGGTATCTTTATCATGCTACAGAAAACAATAAACAGACCACAAATATAGCATATTTTCTTATTTTTCCATGAAAACACATCTTGGTATTTCATTAGAATTGTCTCCAAGGAGACAATTCTAATGAAATACCAAGATGTGTTTTCATTCAGAAGCAAATTATTGAATAAGTGCGGTCTGCACATGTGTAAACAGTAGTGTGATTCTATTTTACACAATTAAAATTTTGAAATACCCAATTGCTTCAGAAATGATGGAGTGACAATACTCAATTACTAATTCCTTATCTGGAGCACTGGCACACCATACGGAAGGCACATACATGTGCCAAACACGACGTCTCCATCTATTTGGGATTAAAACTTTTACGACTATTAAAATTAAATTTGCTCATCTACATACCATTAGGAAGTCACATACCAAATCATAGTTTCCAGCTATTAGGGTTTTTATTTGTTTGTTCATTAGTGTTTAACGGCCTATCAACAGCTAAGGTCATGGCCAGGCAAACCAGGGTTGGCCAGGAAATACCGGGGGCGGGAAATTCCTGTCCTGGGAAATACTCACAAAAGTGGGAAACACCGGGAAATATGAATTTTGATGTTATTATTTGATAATTAAAGTTATTTAAATTAAGCTTAAAGCTCAGTAATAGTTAATTAAACAATCAACAACTTAATAATTAGATATAGGGGTTAATTACAATGTACAGATCTGTTTCATTCCCAACTTGGGGTACTCGTCAGGTGGAATATTTGCCAACCATGACATTTATATTTTGGTTGTATTATTTTTTTGTAAAGGACTTCTTCATTTTTTCAGAAGCACCTGAGTGTCTGCTAGATACAATTCACAATGTCATCATGATCAGACTATGTTGAGACAACAGGCTGTTAATTGTCAACCTTCTCCCACACTAATACTCGGTATCAAGAAATGAGAATAAATGATCTTAGCATGCATGACGTGCACACACATAGTCTCTTACAAGTCTTATATGACTGACAATGTACTGTTGTTTTATGCTTTGCATTTGTATTACTTATTTGCATTATTATTATGACATTTATTTAATGTGAAGACTATGGGCCACGATGGTACGTATGAGATACAGTACCTAAAATCGTTACAATTAGCCAAAAGCCTACTAATGTCTACTTATTTGCATGTACATTGATGAGACTTTAATATATTTTAATAAACCATCAGACTATGACAACAGGCTGTTAATTGTCAGCCTTCTCTCACACCTTTAGTGTCGTACTGTATAATAAGAACCCAGGTGGTCTGTATATGGTCATGTGAAGTTGTAAAACAATTACACTTACACTGTACATGGATTATCCCTGTTATCAACAGGGATTTTCTCAAAATTCCAAAAGCAGCTTTTATTTGTGGCAGGTTACTATAGTAATGAGGGGTGTTCTCATATACAATAAAATAGACAGTTGGCAAATACTACATAGACTTGTATATAGGGAAGACTAGATGGCCGCGGCCTGCATATCGCGCCTTGTGGCGAGGCATGGACACTAAAAAAAAAAGATATAGTATAACGAAAAACTTAACCAAATACTTTAACCAAAAACTTCAAAGTAATTTGACCTTGACATTGGGCACAGGGGCAGCACGGGAGGGGGGTAGAATGACAATATAGATGATGATAAACACCAATGTGAAGTTTCAAGGTAATGGGCAAAGCAGTTGCAGAGATATAGTATAACAAAAAACTTTAACCAAAAAACTTAACCAAAAACTTAACCAAAAACTTTAACCGGACACACGCGGAAAGCGCGACATAGTCGGCACTTTACGTACGCCAATGTGCCGACTATATCGCGCTTTTCGCAAGTTGGCGCGACAAAAATTGTCTAGAAAATAATGATGTTTTTTTTCTCTAAATAAACTTATTATTTCTTTTTTTATTGCAGAATGTTTTACCTGTAGGCTTATCAGTCAACACAGATATAAACCATAGTAGATATAGGGGAACATAGAGACTCATCTTGACATTTTGGAATTAAAAAGACCACCAAGATTCATATTTCTCGGTATTTCCCAGTATTTCCCGCCGTCCTGGGAAATACTCTTATTTCCCGGGAAATTGCCAACCCTGGGGCAAACGGGTTCGATCCCATTTTAACCTGCTGCATTGGGGGGAAAATCCCAAAATCAGAACGGAATATTTACATCGAGAACAAATATATTCAGCCCTGAAATTAGAATAACCGGACCTGGTGCCAGGTCCATACCACACCAAAGTCACTTGGCCTCTTCCCCTAAAATAGGATTACGAATATCGTAATACTCACATAAGGGTTATAACCAGATTCAACTGTCACATACAATATGCCAAAGACGTATGTGAGGGCCAAACCAGGTCTCCAGTCGGGATTCCAGTAAGGATGAACCCCGATCGTTAAATTACCCATCGCGTGCTCCCACCTGACACCCACGCTATTAGGGTTTAAAACTTTTACGAATATCAAAATTGTATTTGCACATCTACACACCATAAGGAAGCCACATACCAAATATGAATGTTCCAGCCATCATGGTTTAAAACGTTTACTACTATCAACATTCAATTTGCACATCATAAGGAAGCCACATACCAAACATGAAGTCTCCAGCTATTAGTTTTCAAAAGTTTTTCCACCAAGGCAAAATTTTATGTCAGTATTTTCACTACTCAATTTGAAAATCAATGCGTATTTTCACACTCAATTTGAAAATCAATGCGTATTTTCACATTGCTAATCAATGCGTATTCAGGTAAAATAATTGCGTAAAATACGTCAATACACACCTTATCTGGAGCACTGAAAGTGCATTATTAAATGCGTAAAATACACCAATATATGCCTTATCTGGAGCATTATCAGGTAAACAGGATGTAGTGGTTACTGTAATGCGAAACCTGTATTAGTAATTGAGTATTTTCACTCCATCATTTCTGAAGCAATTGTTTATTTCAATATTTTAATTGGGTAAAATAAAATCACACTACTGTTTACACATCAACAGACAGCAATTATTGAATAGTTTGCTTCGAAATGAAAACATGTCTTGGCATTTCATTAGAATTGTCTCCAAATGAAATACCAAGATGAGCTTTCATGGAAAAAAAGAAATGTATGCTATATTTGTGGTCTGTTTATTGTTTTCTGTAGCATGATAAAGGTACCACAAATTTGTTATTGCTTTTTGATACTCGCTACTTCTGATTTCAATTGGTTTTATTTTACTCAAATACACAGCTTATCTGGAGTTCTGTGTTTAAATTAGACATGGAATATACCAGAGCTCCAGATAAGCTGCGTATTTGCGTAAATACCCAATTAAAATTGCCAAAAAACTCAATTGAAATCAGAAGTAGTGAGTATCAAAAAGCAATGAGAACAATTGTGGTACCTTTATCATGCTGCAGAAAACAATACACAGACCACCAATAGAGAATATTTTTCTTATTTTTTCATGAAAACACGTCTTGGAGACAATTCTAATGAAATGCCAAGATATGTTTTCTTTTCGAAACAAACTATTCAATAATTGCTGTCTGTTGATGTGTAAACAGTAGTGTGATTTTATTTTACCCAATTAAAATTTTGAAATACCCAATTGCTTCAGAAATGATGGAGTAACAATACTCAATAAATAATTCCTTATCTGGAGCCCTGTAAACATATCTTGCCCATTGACAAACCGAATGACCAGCAATTATACAGGTATTGAGAATGGGACTGTAAAAACAGCCTACAAAATGGGCAAAAAGGAACGAACACTGACCAGGTACTGCCATGTTATGTTTTTTCACACTCACCTTGGCATCTCTAAAGCCAGATGATTCTAGTGAGTTTGATAGTTCATCCATTGTCGGATCAGTCTCAGATCCTGAATACACAGTGTCGTCCTGTTCTTGTGAACCCGACATCTTTGTATGTCCAACAATTGGCAGGTCTTTTTCTCCAGTAAAGTCAGCTAGACGTGACGCTACAACATCATTTCCCTTTTTACTGACCCTTTTAGATACTGACATATTCAGTAAAACACAAATTATAAGAAAATTTTTTATAATAAAATAGTGATTGTTCTGTATAATGCTTCATGCCAGTGTTTATAAATTCCTTAGAAAGTGAATAAAACTAATATTTTCACAATGCAGGTGTACATGTCACAATATACGAATAAGACACCAGTTTCACGACACGATTAATTATTCAAGTGGGTATCTGCTTTCAAATAACTTAGGCTGTGCTGCATTCCTTTCACAAGAATGTCAATTGAATAGAGTACCAAATATTTGGGTGATGATACTGTGACAATTTAGCGTGACCTGACCACACACAATATGTGTTTGAAGTTATGTGTCCTAGCCGATTAAACATAATCAACATGCAACAAACTTGTCCTGGTAAAATTAGAATTTAATGATATCATAAAACTGGTACAAGTCAAGAAGTATTTACTGCTATGAAATATGCCATGAATTATTTCATATTAAATCATATTTGTATTTAAAATAGTTCAGGAACAGAAACTGCATGCTAATTAAGAAAGCTAAACAGTGGTTTCTACACTAGTTCTGGCCATGCAGTGTCCAACAGGTCCTTCGCCGGCTGTTTGTAGCTGATATTCCACGCCGATAAGCAAATTAGGTCCCGATATGAGACTAATGTCAGCTGATTCCCACGCTAGTTAAAGCATTGCTTAAGACCTTAAGACATTTTGTAGTAAACGAAAGCGAGGCTGTGACCCAAATTCAATCAACGTTCCGAATCGCCAATTTGCCTGCAAAGAAATCAATTATTTTAGGCTGTGCAATAAAGAATGCAAACAAGCATCAATCGTAATGTAGTAAATATTTTGCCGATTCCATGCCAACGGATAGAAGACATTATTCTAGCAAAATGCGTGTCAGAATCATACAAAACCTTCCAATTACTACAGAGTGTGCAGTTTCTTTTGCGCATCGAGTCTGCTCAGACAGCTTCCGGAAATGACGATTTATTTCTGGTGCGTCTGTGTGACACAGACTGGTACAGACGATGCCCAAAAGGTTATCGCATGACATATGGTAGAGCCTTTTCGATACTGGGTATACTTTTTGACATGTACACGTATGACCGAATAATGAACATTGTTCTGTGATTCCTATCAGTACAGTCTTAGAGTGGGTAAAATATCTGCGGTAAATCGTTTTAAGCAGTTCAAAACACACAGTATGTATATTCTTCTTCTTCTTCTTCTTCTTCTTCTTCTTCTTCTTCTTCTTCTTCTTCTTCTTCTTAGTTCTTGTACGTCCCACCAGTATCCTAATTAGTCGGTAATTTTCGATTAATTAGAACAAAAGAAAGAATACATGGACGGGAATACTCAGTTTAGGGAGCTGGAGCAAATCAGTGGAATTTCCTTTACAACAAGCCGAGACATATAGTTCCACCCTAAATCCTTGCAAGAAGCCAACCATGAAACATAAGACACATATTTACTAAAGTTTTTATCGAATGTTGAAGTTATCAAGCCATACGGTAACGTCGACGGTAACGTACGCCATGGTCGAATCTGGAACAATATTTCCGACGATAGTGTTAGCCCATCATTGAAGGCGTTTAAATGCAGATTGAACAAGTGGTGGCATAACCATATACAAGTAAATTTGCGATCGACCCTATATATAGGTGTTCACGTTGCAACCAACCGAGTGCCTATAACCAATGTCCAAATGCGTCGAAAGAAGTTGAAGGGCTTGACTAAACGCCTAGGAACAGTTTAATACAATATAATACGGACGGACGGGTGAAATGTGATAATTACGAAAATCGTGCTTATCACCCTTGTCCGTGAGCGAAATTGAACCAGTTTGGACTGTTGGACAGTAGACCATTAACCAATTGTAGATATGTATACATTATCGACGCTTATTTGCTGTCTTCGAACGTATAAGGAGTATCTTTGACTGTAACAATTATAGGTATATTGATGAGTGATTGGGAGTGATTTTAAAGGTACATGCCCAAGTAGGCACAAACTGTTCTTTATATCAGAGACATCATCTGAGACATTTTCTGGCAAAATAAACCATATCCAACTTTCGCGGCCACCTTACCTGGACAAAACCCATAGTCAATTTCAGCTGACCAATACGTGATGGTCAGTCGGCAATTTCCGTGATATCGGCTTTTTCGGTTATCACTCGGAAATGTACAGGTGTCACGTGATGTATGCAATTTTATCGCTATGTAAATCGATAATCCATGTACATGTAGTGTGGCGAGTCCACCAATGACCACTGTGATATTCGAATTAACGTGTCAGGTTACCATGTATCTCACTTCCCTAACATGTTTATGTTATTGAAAATGACATTTATGACGACGTAAACATGATTTCCAAAGTTAAATATGTTTTCCGTAATGGACATCGCAAATATTTTATACCAAACGTGGAATTAAATATTCTTCCTTTGTACAAATAAAGTTCAAGGAAGTTTAGTTTGCAGTAAATAATTCGCGATGATTCTGCTTAATTCCCTGTAAATAAAAACAACACATTTCCATTTATTGATAATTTTATAATTTGTGACACTTTCACCAATACTAGTTTCGATAATCGGTGGAAATCTCGTTAATATTGCCGTGAAATCAAGAGAAAACATGCAGCGATACAAATAGTTACAACCAGCGTAAGTAATTTTGTAAACTAACGTAGTCTGATCAAGATTTATAAGTCCCGTGTATGTAAAAAGGGAATTACGTTAATTATTTCTAACGATATCAAATAAAGATGAAATTATATATGTTAAGTAATGCAAGTTTCAATTATGTCAAAGATAATCAAATAAGACAAAGTCTATGCTGACATTACAAGTCAGTAGAACATGCAAATTGAAGAGAACATTTGTTATCATAATTTAACGTTGCACAAATCTGGTAATAAAACAGAGCAATATAGACCAGTTTAGCATTATCATCCTTATGAACGTGAATTTCACTATTATCAATGGAATTACAAAGTTATTCACACAAATAACATTACTAATATGTCAGTTGCTATATGTGTATACTATGATTAGACTGCGCAGATGTAGACCTTATATGCGTGTATGATATTTTATAATCTATTAATTAAAATGTGTACGTGTATGAGTCTGATTTGGGCTTACACTGGTTATTAATCATTATGTAGCCTGCACTATATGTAAATAATTACAGATGACCGATGTACTCGTTATATATATTCTCAGACTGGCGAACTTTTTTTCACTTAATATTTCGGGCAATATACATGTAGCCTAATTCAAGGAGGTTTAGTTTAGTTTGCAGTAAATAGTTCGCGATGATTCTGCTTAATTCCCTAGAAATAAAAACAACACATTTCCATTTATTGACAATTTTATAATTTGTGACACTTTCACCAATATTAGTTTCGATAATCGGTATAAATCCCGTTAATATTGCCATGAAATCAAGAGAAAACATGCAACGATACAAATATTTACCGTACAACCAGCGTAAGTAATTAAATAAATTTGTAAACTAACGTATTCTGACCAAGATTTATAATTCCCGTGTACGTAAAAAGGGAATTACGTTAATTATTTCGAATAAAGATGAAATTATATTAAGTATTGCAGGTTGCAATTAATCAAATAAGACAAAGTCTATGCTGCAATTACAAATCAGTATATCAGTTGCTATGGGTGTATACTATGATCAGACTGCACGGATGCAGAACGTATATGCGTGTATGCTGTTTTCTAATCGATTTTTTAAAATGTGTACGTGTATGAGTCTGATCTGGGCTTACACTGTTCATTAATCATTATGAAGCATGCACTATAGTTATGCGGAGAAAACAACCACACAATCGTAACAATTAGTTGAATCACGTAAATAATTACAGATGACCGATGTACTCGTTATATACATTTTCAGGCTAGCGAACTTTTTATCCGAGTTATTAGCTCGGATTTAGTAACTATATGAAAATTCTCAGTCATTGCAGATATGCTATTGAGTTAAGTGGCGGTCCCAGTGTCACAGTTTGCGGGTTTAACTTTAGAAAAACACGCGGTACTACGCCATAAAAAAGTAGTTCAACAACAGTAAATCAGCGAACTATCTTACCGTTTCAGCGTAATACATGTGTTGTTTTCTTTTGTGTGCTATATGTGTGTTATTCAAAAGTTTTTGTATGCAGTTTTTGTATACTTTATAAACTATAAACTGTCATGTATTAATATGAGTTCTTTGTTATGTATGTTGATATTTTGCGCAATGATATAGAAGGGGCGGGATTTCCCTGTGACGTTTTTCTTGAATGACCAATCAGATTAAAGCTTACATTCTGAACTTTACATAGGTCAATGGCTCGATAAAATCCGACATTGGACAGCGAAATGATGATGATTTAAAGCAGAAACCTTGTTTTTTGACAGTTACATACTGTTTTAATAATCTTGAGCCATCGATATTATTAATCAGTGTCCATTTTACTTAAAAAAACAACTAATCTATAATGAATTTAGTAAAACAGTTCGCGCGGAAATCCAAACTTTCCAAAGAGGTGCTAGCAATGTTTTGATAATTACACGTCGTGTGTGTTAGCGCATACGCTGCCGACAGTCTTGAGACTTGACGTTACACAGCATATACAGTACGATACACTTCACAAAGGAAACGTTGTCTTGAGTTTGAATAAGGATAATAATTATCTCTAGATTATTTGTATTATGAATTAAAACAAGTATATTTAAATAATTAGATATTAATTTAAATAAATATTTCGGCATCATTTACTCAATAAATTAAAAATGAATGTGTAGCTGAAATGAAAGTGAAAGTAGAACGTTATTGTTATATCCTCCGGGTCACAAATCACTGAGTATTCCTGTTTGAATTGGAAAATGATATGAATTTTAAATTTAGGAGACTGTGTCAGGAGAAAATGGACTGATGACATATTTCACCAGTCTATTTCCTGAGCTATGACTGTGACAGGAAAAAAGGGACTGATGACATATGTCACCTGTCGTGTTCCATGCATGACTGCTCGCTCTTGTTTGTAATTGTTGTAAAATATATTACAGTTTAAACTGTGTATACAAAACTATAGTATGTCGAGGGGTATATAGTTTTCGTATTTCCGTCCGTCCGCGTTAAAGAGTTTGGGTACCCATTATCTCTGTGACGGAAAGTCGGAAGGATCTCAAACTTCATATACTTTCTTATCATCAATCATATTTTAATTCCATACCACACTCATGCGGCCTTCATTTCCATGGTCAAGGTCAAATTACTTAGACATTTGCATCCGTACGATTTGCCTTAATGTTTTCTGCAACCGTAAGTCAGATTGACTTCAAACTGCATATACTTCCTTATCATCATCCATATTTGTATTCCATACATGTACCACACCCATGTGGCCTTCATGTCCAAGGCCAAGGTGAAATTACTTTGAACAATCATGTTTGTCAAGATAAATATTGTTTTTGCAACATTGATAATGTATACTGATTCGACGAATATATTGATTTTAAATGGAGTATATATGATTGTGTGAAATATTAAAATGGTTGCCATGATAACCAATATTATTAAACGTTCACATGTTAAGTGTATTGCAAGATGGTAACAGTACTCGAGTGTATTGCATTGATTTTCAAAAAGTAAACACCTTTTCAACAAATACTATTTTTGTATTTTTGTGTTTTCCAATATTGGTTACCATGGTTATATGCATATATATTTCAGAACTAGTGTATAATAACATATGACAAAACAATATATCCTGTGAGTATATATATTCGGGAAATTATTGAGCAAGTGAAACTTGTATGTAGCTGACCATTTAAATAGTTGCTGTCTCAACTACTGACAAGCCGCACTACATCTATTCCGCAAAGTTCCGCATCCCTCCTGGTGCCAATTCTTAAACTACAATGTACTTTCCAACATATGAATTATTAGTATATGTGTCCTCCACAAGCACGTACTGCGAAGGATTTCAGGACTTTCAGTTCTTTGATTTTAAGTTAATATCTCGGGCAATAAATATACATGTAGCCTAATGCAAAACAGCGATTGAAACCAGTGTATACCCAGATAAAGCTGCGCATCCGCACATTCTGAACGGGGCATATCCTGGTTGTATAAATATAGTTCAGGGTTTAGTTTGCAGTAAATAATTCGCGATAATTCTGCTTAATTAATGATTAATTCACCATTACACCATGTATTTATTGGCATTATACATTTTATATCAGACGTAAATTGTCACACTGTCTTCAGGGGCGATAACCGTGTTTCCTTAAAATGTTGACGGACTTTACTATTTATTATATGTATTTATATTTTGATATGCAATGATCACACCTTATATTCTGTCGAAAATGTGTTTTTTTGTTCAGGTGACGCATTTAATTAGTATAAATAATTAAAAAATAGCATGCCTCATTTGCATATGAAAATAGCCTGATAACACCGCGCGTCACTATCAGTAAAATACATATAAATAAATGATTATATCTGCATAGGCTAGCGGGAACTCGTAATTTTTAGAACTGGTGGAATAGTGACACAATTAAACACTTATTTAATTCCTATAAATAACACGTTGTGCCTACTGAGTGGGCGTGTATCTTTAAGGTCGATTATGTTTTTTGTCTGCTGACATGCAGGTTGTTACAGAATGTATGTGCTCACGATATTCCGGTTCAATTCTGCATAATGGGCAGGTGTCTTCCACAGAGTACTTGTTAAATCTGGCATTATTTGCTTGTATGAGGTAGGTCAAAGTCCTTTGCAGACCATTCTCCGAGTCCAATAATAATTCAAACAGTCACTGTTTTAGCCACTCCAATCACTGTAAATTAACTAAAACTAAACCCACATTCCGAGTTAAATCCACAGAATATGTATTTAAAGGTGATGTTACTCAAGATAACTTCTTCTAAATTCTCTGAAAACAACAAAAGCGATAATATTAACGAGTTCCGGCTCGCTTCTATTGTTTTCCGATATTGCGATTTCCTATATCGCACCATATATGACAACGATGCTGAGGTAGGCAATTGCATGATCAGTAATTATAATCGCTTTACTCTCCGGTGTATATTAATGTGGCCGACTGGCGATAGATGGCGCTATCAAATAATTGCGATGACGTATGCATAGAATACCGTTCTGATTTAATACTGGATACAGTTTCATTGTTTATTTATATTATTACATATGTTCTTCATTTTTATCAGTTAATATTCAGTTACATTTCCAGTTGCTAATTCTATTATTTATAGAGTGACACGTATATATATGTATATTGCTACGTTCATTTGGATTCTGCCGGATGTCAACAAAAATGAAGCATAGCAGATCAACGAGGCCACATATGTTGTATGTTGATTGGTTGAATCAAGTGTGAAAATATGAGATAATAGGCACCATGCGCATGTTGCCAGATTCTTAAAATAAATTCGAATATAAAATCTCGATATTTATTGTTTTTTTTTGTTTTTTTTACATATACTGAATGTTTGTTATATTGCATGACTAAACTTGTGAAACTTCAATGTGACTACGCTTATTTGTTCACGATAGTCATGATAGTTAAATTAAATAATTTACTGTTTGTTAATATGATTAAAACACATAGTTCGTTCTTTGACAGATACAAATAATTCAAACTTCACACGCTATAAAAATCACTCAACTTGTTCCAAATATTCTAAAAGCAACATAATTTGACTATATATATAGTTCTCATGGTACTGAGTATTCACATATCTCACCAAAAGAACTGTCAATTATAGTTTTATATATTTAACATTACATATCGTAAATATTGCAACAATAGAACACGGACTAAAATGTGGAATTACATTTTGAATATGTTTTTATTTACAAAATGCTAACATAATGTCTCGGATATTACGGAGGATGTTCAGTAATTTTGTGTACATATGTGTAAATTGAGTTCAATTATATAGTTTTGTTAAATACTAGTGATCAAAGAAAACATTTTTTTAGTTACAATATATCTGTGACACACGTTTGCGACGATTAAAATTGATGCCGCCGTATGCCAACAATTACGGCGAATTACACAAACAATTTATCCAATTGATAAACCACTGTGCAGTGGATGGCTAATTAGTCGGATAAGGTTCAAACAGACTTGCCGCTTCCGAGTGCGATGGGCTAGTGACGGGAAATTTAGTCGCTTTGATAAGTAGTATAATGTTCGGATATATCCTTTCCTCAAGTTCAGGTCCGTATTGTACAGCTCCCGGTCTGTGTATCTGACAGATACGATTATGATTTATGCCTAGTCTGTTATCCGCGCAGTCACCCATGTGGCATTATATATAAGATGTAGATATATTCTTATTACCCAGATACCAGTAGCCGATTTCATCAAAATTGCAAAGTATACTTATGTAGCAAAGTATACTTTGAGGAAGTATAATCATTTATTTTTCTCGAAATGCATTATTTCATACAAAACAAACGACTGCATATATTTGATGATTAAAAGTATGCAGAATTATTATACTGAATTTATTACATTATCAAAGCAATTTTGGCTGTGATAATGTAATAAATTCAGTATAATAAAAATTAATAAATTCATTCTTAAATTTAAAATTTCTCCCTGAAAGTATACTTTTCTAGTAAAGTATGCTTTGCAATGTTGGTGAAATAGGCTACAGGTATCGATGTAAAATCGATTGAAACATGACCGTGTAAATATATAATAATATGTATACAGACCACATTCTACAACTGTAATTATGTCCACTTTGTCGCGCACTGTTACATTTCAATATTTATATTTTGGAACGAGGTCATAAAATGTAAACTGTGAATGTAATTTACATAGGCTGGGTCATAAGAATACACAATACATTGTATTATTATGACCCCGACACATGCAAGGAATCGTGGCTGTACTACGCTTACGTCATAGCACTACGTACGTGACCAACGAAGGGAAATAACCGATGTGAACAGATAATGGGAGGTTAGTCGCGCACTAAAGATTTCTACCACCGATGGCAGAAAAGAAAAGACAAAATGACGGCAGTTAATGGGTGGAACATTGTGAATTTTGTTTTATTTCATATATACAATAAGTATTATAAACGCGAATAGCGGACATATAACCTATAATAGAAAACAGTGTACACAAAGGAGACCAAAGATCCCATTAAATTCAAAATGTTTCCAATTAAGGACTATATAAAGCATACAGCTATAACCATATAATCTACAACGGGCAGGGGCGATAAGGTTGATACTAGTACTGTCCTGGTAAATAAATTACACACACAAGAAATATATAGACAGCGCATAGATGAAAGGAGATGAAAACATTAAAAAAAAAAAGTTTAAACTAAATAAACATCATGCATACATTCATAACATTAGCGCAAGAAAAGATATGTAAGATTAGAAAAAAAGCTTTATAAAGGCTTACGTGCTACTCTCAAAAAATAACACGGTCCTGTCTAGTAGTCAGCATAAGGAGTTCACTGTACCTTTAATCTGTAGACACCTTCAACCCAGCTGTAGTACGGATACCTATAGGTCCCGAATGAAAGGTAGGTAAAGCTAGAATACAGGAGGGTATGTATATTGTTGGACACATATATATAGGTTCAGGTATGTAGGTACACGTGTAAGTAGGTAGGTACATATTAGTGATCGAATAAGGGGTACTATAGTATTTGGCTAATGAGTTGATGGACACATATAAGTAAGCATAAATTGCTTCCAATATTATTATTTTTTGCTAGCTATATCAAGTTGATATATGTGTAGCTCGTGGTCTAGTTAAAGAGTTTAGTAGCAATTGTATATGTGTGGACCTGAAGAAACATATTTTGTTCTCTTCAAATGTTTGCATTACCATATACGAAGTTGTTTTCTATTGGTGAATAAGGTAGGTTGAGGAGGTAGATCTGTCTTTGATGTTGGTAATTAATATTGGTGCAGTGTAACAAGAAATGCCTTACAGTTTCAACAGAGCCGCAGGTACAGTTGGGTGTGTTTACGACGGATGTGCGATGAGCTAAATGATAATCTAAGTCGGGAATGGAGTAACTGTCCCTTTCTAGTACCAATGTTGTATAATCGTGATGATTTTGGAAAGTTTATTGTTCATATGTGCTTTAACTGACATTATAGAACGGATATTACGAACGTTTTCCGGTAGTCTGTTACGGTCCTTAATTATTATATCCCCGTTATATTACGTGAGCCCCTGTTAACTTTCTCTAGTTCGTTAAGAGAATAATGTTTTGGTAGAGTTTGGTGCGACACCGTATAATATGTAGAAACGATGCATTTCTGAGGTTATATCGCGGTTGAATATGTTGGGGAATCAGATCCTTATGGTATTGGAGGCTGTTCTCTTATTCATTTTGTATATCAAGATGTGTTTGCAAAATTGAGGGGTGGCATCTTCTGTTGATATATCCATCCAAATGTGACTAGTTAACGATGTCAAAGTTAAAGTCGTCTATCTTGTTGCAAATTTTAGTTTTAAAAGAACCATTAACGACAGAGATACTTAGGTTGAGAAATGGAGCTTCAGAATTTAAAATATTTGCTTTATTGTGCGTACGTAAGCTCGGAAGTATACGTTTTATTCACCATCAAATTAAAGAAGGTGATATCCAAGTTGAGTATACAATCGAGATTCCGTGATGTGTTATTGTAGACCCAACATGAAATGCACTGCGATTGATTTAAATCTTCAATTACTAGCTCTTTATCACCAACCATATGTTCATACCATAGCCCACCCATATGCACATCCGTGTCCAATTTCAATGTGACATTTGGGTTGAAGGTTTTCTATAATATACATATAATTCGTATTCGTATGATCGACCCAGTGGTACAGTAATGTAGCGGGAACGAATTACCAAAATATATATCTCCTGTTTATCACAGTTCATATTTGCATTAGCAGAATAAGACAAACAAGTCATTAAAATATGAACTAAGATTATTATTTTTCGTTTGATTGATATATTATCTCAATTACATAACCTAAACATTGTGTGACCGAGAAGACAAGTGTTTATATTGATATAGGACGACTAGAGAGACAAGCCGGGTGGGGGGTCGCCCTACATGGAATAGTACAAGCAACAGAGACAAAATGTAAGTGACTGCTATAACGTAGGTTTGTGTATAGAAAAGTCAGTTAAACGAAATACCACATATTGAATATCTGAGTCACTTTAGATTGGATTAACATGAGAACGAATTGAACATCTACACTTGATACGAGATGGATTGAGTACGATATGCCATACGATATCTAGGTGGCGCGCTTAACACTACTTCCTTTTCCTGTAGATTTGTAAACTACACGGTTCGGTATGTAACTTCTTGGTGAAATCCACGCCTATCCATCTTGCATCGGTGTTCATATTAAATATTATTGATCCAAGCTGAATATACAACATAACAGAGTGATCTAAACTTCCAATTTTATGTGTTCGATATTTATAACCGATGTTATTTTGTATGTATCGATTGAGTGGTCACTGGGTAACGTGCTGGAGTTGAGATCCTAAGTTTAACGGGACTGTCTGTAGTCGCCGCATTCAGTCGCAGGGACGCGCATCACTCTTGTGTTTAAAATTATGCTCTCCAACATGTCAGACGACCATGTGGTTTATGCCCGTCTGTTATGACGTAGTTGTATTTGTAAATGTGCGTTTTAAATGTGCGTTTGTAAACCGGCCAATGTATGTACAGATGGACAAAACCTGTAAGTTAACAGGTCTGCATCACTTCCAATGAAGTATTAGAGTCCCAATTCACTATTATAATTAGTTATAATATTATGGTAAATGTCATTTCAAACTCATTTGTAAACTTGAACTTTTGGTAATATCGTTAATTGGTTACGTTTATTTACATAGGACCTTTTGCATACGATACAAATTGCGAAGCGCATGTCGAGGTGTTCTTTCTTTGGTTTTCTTTCTTTGGTTTTCTTTCTTTTGTGGCCCAGGTTTACTCTTCGAAAACCCAAAATACGACCAGACGTGGCTCCGCGCCTTCCCCGGATACTTAAACAACGCATTATTGTTTGTATCTCTCAAAGCATCGAGTGCAACTTCAGCTGCCATTGTTAAGAATGATAAAAACAAAAGCATTCCGAATTTTAAGTAATTACGCGAATGTAATGAAAATGAGCGAAATGGATGGGAAAACAACAGAAATCTTTTTCCTATAATCGATTATGACAAAGCACTATCGATTGTCACCGACGCGGCCCCTTTCGATCAATTTTCGATTATAATCGATCATCGGTCATCATTACTCTGCATAATAGCGAATCGGATCTGATTCGCACTTTAGCAGTTAATGTGAACATTTTTCTGTATTTTTTAACTGAAATGAGTCTTAATATTATGAAAATAACATTCAAGTAATTATGACATAAATTTACATATGTAGATGACCCAATAAAGTAAATTTAAGCTAGAATCTAAAAGTGACTCTGGCTGGAGTACGATGTAGCAAGTGTAACAAAGGTATTTTCCCCCATGTTACAGTAACAACAGTTGCTAGTTACTGTAACGAAAAGACATGGTGTTACAGGTACATGCCCACTCAGTAGGCACAAAATGTTCTTTATAGGAACATAGGCGTAGGAGCGTTTCAATTATTGGGGGGGGGGGCAAGTTGGTAAAAGCGAATTTATTATTGACAAGCAAAAAAAAAAAACGTTCATTTTATATTGGGGGGGGGGGGGCCCAGGCCCACCCCCCCCATTTTTAACAATATTGGGGGGGGGCAGGCCCCCCCCCCCCCACTGTTAACAATATGGGGGGGGGCCAGGCACCCCCCCCCCCCCCCCCCCCCCCCCCCATGTCCAACAATATTGTTATATCATCAATATTCGGGGTGGTGGGGGGCAGGCCTCCCACTTATTATCCCGATTGGATCGGGTGGGGCCCAACTTACTTGTGCGCAATGCACAACATTTCAGAGCCAAATCTCCAAAACCAGGTGTGCGAAGGTGGTCGTTCTTGTGCGTGACGCACATTTGAGTTGATATGTATGCAAGGGTGAAGTTTTGTTAAAATATTCCATATGGTTGCAACAATTAATTGTGTGGATACATCAGATTTTACTGATGGATGAACGGGGCGTTTTAGCCCCCACAGTTTCAACTGATTACTTACAACATGCGGCTGGCTATCTTCAGACTTGTTCTTGTAGAAATAAATCGCGGCCACCAAATTTATTGTTGTTGTATTCCAAAGTTCCGCCGCTTATTTTTCGGCGCACCCCTTCAAGCCACAAGACAGGAAGGGTGACTTGACATTTTATAAGTTCTGTCTGTATTAACGAACATGATTGAAAGCGGTGAAACCGGGATAAAACTTGTATAATTGATGAACAAAAAGAATAAGGTCTACACAGGAAATTTCATCCACCAATTATTGGGGGGGCCAAAGCATATTCTGGCGAAGACTAGAGTTCTACTTCACCGCTCATAACCAAATTCGGTATACATGTTTATCACGGCAAGACGAAGAAGCCTATTGATTTTGAAAAAAAATCCCATTACTTATCTCCCCTTGGCGGCTATTTTTAATTTTCGCACTATCCTTGTCCACGCAATAACTCAAAAGTTCTATTTCACCGATCGAAACCAAATTCTGTATACATGTTTATCATGGCAAGATGAAGAAGCCTATTGATTTTTAAACATTTTCAATACTGATCTCCCCTTGGCAGCCATTTTTAATTTTCGCACTGTATCCTTGTCCACGCAATAACTCAAGTTCTACTTGACCAGCCCCGTGCAGGCACCGGGGCGGGATCAACTGATCCTGAGAATAGTGCTGCAGTAGCCATTGCTTGTCGTAAAAGGCGACTAAACCCTGGCTTAACGATTGGGTTCATACTTTCCGGAACCCACTATACCGGATTTGGCCCTCATGTACATTTTTGGCTTTCTTGTATGTGAGAGTTGAGTCGGGCTATGCCCCATATATAAAAGTAAGATTAGCGCTAATCCTATTACTTTTAGGGGATGGGATAAATGATGCTGGTGTGGCGAGGGCCTGGCACCAGATCAGGTTGTTCTAATTTCAGGACTGAATATATATTTTGATTGTAAATATTGAGTTCTGAAGTTGGGATTTACCCCCCTTGGACAGGTGGATATGGGACTCGACCCCGTTGACCCGTCTGCATGTAGACTCCCTGAGGCTTGTACCTCTATGTCAGAAAAGCGGACGTTAAACCCTATTCACTCACTCACTCACTCTACTTCACCAATCCTAACCAAATTTGGTTTACATGTTTATCACATCAAGATGAGTTATCTCCCCTTGTTGACTGGCCTTGCCTCGACGGGCGTATATTGTGACCTTCGGCACTCTTGTTTTGTATTGAAATCAACAATATAATGCTGGTGTATGTTTGTAAATTGGGGTTCAATCCAAGTGTTTAATATGCAGTTAGATGCTGTATATGTTTAGTTTTATTTAAATATATAAAATGCCAATTAACAAATAGCAGCCATGACGACTCGACTTGATTGGGTCGGTGATGTTCTCGACTAACTCTCCACGAAGTAGAAAGTATTACAAAGAGCGTTTCAAACGCACATTTGGAAAGACTACTCCGTCATAACTAATGTAATGCAGTTTAATGAAATGTGATTAGTCATGTACTCGGAACTACTGCGGATGTAAAGTTTAGATATTCCACCATAAACCTTGTTTCAGATAAAGGCCATAAGACAACATGGCTGTCAAACCGCTTGTCAAGGCGAAGAATGTCAAGAAACGGACCAAGAAATTCATCCGCCACCAGTCTGACCGATACAAGAAAGTCAAGGTTGGTTAGCTCTTTCACCCCTAAGTAATTGAAGTTGATTTTTGTCTCGCCCGCGAAAGCGGAAAGCGAGACGGGTTTTGCTTTTCCGGAGTCGGCAGCGGCGTCACCATTCAATGTTAAGTTTTCAACTTCGTTGACTGGTGTAGCGACATAGTGCAACCTGTTGCATATAAAGCGCAAAACGTACAGCTACATCTGTGCCAGCGCTAGTCGTGACTTCATGACTACAGTCATGATGGCTTACTCTTGTAAAGTGGCATTTTCCCATGGAATTTTCAAAAACAGTGATAAAGTATCAAATTTATATAAACCGGGTTTCCCACTGGTCGTTAAATTCCTGGAAAGTCATGGAATTTGGAAACATGGATTAGAGGCCTGGAAAATCATGGAATTTGGCGCTTTTTGTCTCGCCCGCGAAGCGGCAAGCGAGACATAGGTTTTGCTTTTCCGGAGTCGTCGGCGGCGGCGTCGTCATCATTCAATGTTAAGTTTTCGTGTTACGGTCATTACTTCAACACCTTATCAGCTACAGTCATCAAACTTTATACATACCTTTACTATGATATGTAGATGAACATAGGACTATTAAAAAAAATTCCGGGGTCAAGGTCTAACTATTTCTTTCTATGCTACAAACTGAACATTAATGCATGAAGACCCGTTTTCTCGTGTGCTCTGTACAGGTTACCTGTAGAGACAACAATAGCCTTCTCCAGTTGAACACTTCTGCATGTGCAAGCATGTGCAAATTTCCAGCTTGACCACTAAATGTCCAGCTAAATTATTACAGGTAATTTATACAGGTAAATTATTATACCTGGGTATTGCATTTCCGTAAACTGTGTTGACAATATTGTGGCAATATGTGGACCTGTGCAGATATGATACATATACGACTATTATAAAAATTCTGGGCTCCAGTAGCGAGCATTATTTTTTTTTTTAATTTTTAAACTCTTTTTTTTTTTTTTAAACTTTTTTTCCATTTTTAGCCAGGTTTTTTGGGAAAAAAAATCATTTTAAACTTCCTCTTTTTTTTAATTTTTTTCTTTTTTTCCATTTTTAGCCAGGTTTTTTTGGGGGAAAAATCCACGCTATTGGATTGCCGAAAGCCAGGCGGGCGGGCGGCGTCCACAATCAATGTTAAGTTTTTGTGTTTCAGTCCATTTCTTTGTTACTGTACCACCTAGGACCAACAATCTTTCACAGCTTCATAACCAAGGGGTGCCCACCACATATCACTATCCCACATGTTACCTTTTTTTTTAACTTGACCCATTTTTTCCGCGCAGTCAATTTTAACTTTTCGCATTTACAATGTTAACTTTTCGTGTTTAAGTCCATTTCTTTGGTACTGTACCACCTAGTACCACCAAACTTTCACAGCTTCATAACCAAGGGGTGCCTACCACATACAACTATCCAACATGTGACCTTTTTATTTACCTTTACCTATTATTTCTACGTAATTGTCTTCGCCATTTTCAACATTGACTTTTTAACGTACGTCTGGTTAAAGTTTTTTGGTTAAAGTTTTTCGTTATACTACATATCTGCAACTGCTTCGCCCATTACCTTGGAACTTTACATGGGTGTTTATCATCATCCATATTTTCATCTATTTTCATTCTACCCCCCCCCCCCCCCCCCCCCCCCCCACCCCCCCCCCCCCCCCCCCCCCCCCCGTGCGGCCCCTGTGCCCAATGTCAAGGTCAAATTACTTTGATTTTTTTGTGTACTATATCTCTGCAACTGCTTCCCCCACCCCACCCCCCCCCCCCCCACCCCCCCCCCCCCCCCCCCCCCCCCCCCCCCCCCCCCCCCCCCCCCCCCCCCCCCCCCCCCCCCCCCCCCCCCCCCCCCCCACCCCCTGTGCCCAATGTCAAGGTCAAATTACTTTGATTTTTTTGTGTACTATATCTCTGCAACTGCTTCACCCATTACCTTGATACTTCACATGGGTGTTTATCATCATTGTCGCGCCCGCTTGCAGAAAGCGCGATATAGTCGGCATTTTGGCATACGTCCGTCCGTGTGTCCGGTTAAAGTTTTTCCATCTACTATATCTCTTTTTTTTTTTTAGTGTCCAAGGCGCGACATGCAGGCCACGGCCATCTAGTCTACAAAAAATGTCCCCGTTTCTTGTTGTTTTTTTCAAATTCTTTTTCCATTTTTGTCTAGTAGCATAAGGTCGTAAGTGCTATATACCGACTATTATCATATACTGAAACAATTATTGACTATTGAGCCATAGAATATAATCTGATATTCTATGGCTCACTAGTCAATAATTGTATAATATGTTCGGGCCAGTGAAAATTGCTTTCTGGCCCAGGCTCGAGGTCAAGGGGCGGGACAAGGCGAGACATTTGATTCCGCGGAATTCTTGTTCTGAAAAGGTCATTGAAAGTCATGGAATTTGGATTCCAGTCCAATGATTGGTGTCGTAGGGGAAAGTTCAGTGCAATTTCGTGATTAATTCTCGCTATGAAAGTTGAAGATGATGAAATGTTCATCCGTCTTTTATATTGTCTGTAAGGGCTCCTGGCACCAAATCGGGATTTTGTAAATTCAAAGCTAAATACTTCTCTCCCCATCACCGGTGTATTCCAGGCTCAAAGGTTATGAGTCGATGAGCCGTAAAACACTGTTTCATCATCATCATGCACACAAATATTGGTCCTTCAATTTCGAAAACAGATCCTGGAAAGTCGTGGTATTTGGTTTTACAAAGAGTGGGAACCTTGATCAGAGAAATATGTTATAACGTCTATTTCTTTCATCAAAAATTCTTAATATTTCATGCATGCATTCCTCTAAGGCTCTACTATCATACTGTGACAAATCCCCGCTGATTTCGAGGTCAGTCACATTCTTAATCTCTTTACACAATTTAACATCAGAGAAATCGTTTATAACTTCTATTTCCTTGCTTGGATCTGCTTCACATTTCACACACGCATTGCTCCAATGGACCTCTACCACCCTGTGACAAATTCACATTCGTGCCACCCCCGCTAAGCCCAGAGTCAAGGTCACAAGCCCACACACTTACATATTTAGGGTGCATGGGCCCATGTAAGCCTCGCTTACTGACCAATCTAGTTTTAAATTAACCCTTAGACAGCTACTCACAACAATTTTCGTCTCCTGTTTGGGTCAGTGATGTTCTCGACTATGCCAGCACAAGCTTTTGTATAAGTGCTCACACACTTGTTTGTAATGGTTGTAAAAATCAATAAAGTTTAAATATTTTTTAGATCCGGAGATAATCTAAGTTTATGATCATGACTGTCTAAAGATCCAAATTATGTTGTGTTGGTGAGGTTCTCGACTAATAAAGAGATAATGTACATGTACCACTCCCAAATTGGGACACTTCGGATAATAAATCGGCAGAAAAGGATATAATGCAATCGATGTCGACATTGAACGGTGACCACACTACATTGTACACTAGTGTGGACATTTAATTATCAATGTTCTAGCCAACCAACAGGGTTTTCAATAGCCTCCAGATGTCATGGGGTAATGTTGTTGATTAAGACTAAATTTAAGTGTAAAACACAGATTTTGAATGTTTTATATAGCAAATTTGACCCCTGTGCTGAAAATTCCGTTGAGCCAAATTTAAAACCCTGAACACCACCTTGTTAATAGCACTATTAATTAAAAAAAATATCCGTATACGAGATGCACCATGTGATTTTGTACCCAAGAACATGAACGATATCTAAAGAAAATATTTACGATGCTTCCGTAAATGATGTTGAAAGTTCACAAATGCTAAATTCCATACCGCATTTGATACAAAAAAAATGTCATCTTTTTTTATGTTGTGCTAGTTCCTGTATGATTGTCGTTGTTTCAGTCCAACTGGAGGAAGCCAAAGGGTATTGACAACCGAGTGCGGCGACGATTCAAGGGCCAGTACAAGATGCCAAATATCGGTTACGGTACCGCCAAGGCAACAAAACACGTTTTACCCGACGGTTTCAAAAAGTTCCTCGTTCATAATGTAACAGTAAGTATCTTCTAGCCAACGAAAATTGTATGCATGAATGAAATTACAATGTAATGTGCAAGTCGCCAAACAATTCATTCCCGTACGGATGGAAAACATCCTTCAATTTCTGGGGGATGGGGGGTGGGGGTGGGTAGCGTATGTCTTAATAATATTCCATAGGGATTCACATAATTGTGGCTGTGTATGGGTTTTACGACCATTGTAGATCCAGATCAGCCTGTGGTGCTCCAGGAAAAGATTGTGGCCCATCACAAATATGGCTGAAACTGGAGAAATATGGCTTATGGAGTTTACGACCGTTGTCGATCCAGATCAGCCTGTGCATCTGCAGTCTGATCAGGATCTGCACTGTTGGTCATTCCATCAATGAAACACCCGTCATGCTTCTAACGAGCAATATAGATCGCGATCAGCAGCTACCCTGGTCAGAAAACCCATAAGCCCAATTTCTCCAGTCGCAGCCACATATATTAGAAGTGAATTTTACTGGGATGCACATGTGGGAGCAATTCAGCCAGTGTAGTAAGGGTGCCTGCCTGTCACCAATTCCAGTGTAAAAATCAAGTCGTACAATCCAAACTTTAACTCTGCATGCTGGGAAATTTGTGTGCTATAAATAGTTCAAAATAGCAGATGACAATTCATTATATTTTCTTTTATTTCTCCTTATAAATTTCGTGAATGTCTGGAATTTCAAGACATTTACGGAGAGAAATAAAACATATACTCGTAATTCGTTTGGCGGATATTTTCGCCGCTAGCATGCAAAGAGTTAACTAGAGATGGATTGATATCCTAATAGTAGAGCATTAGATTTCAATACCTAATGTTGCAAGTTCCATCTCCACTCGTAGTATTTCATTCCCACTAATTTTTTTGATTGAGACTCGAACATTAAACCGTTTCACATTTCAGTTTTATCTTTATCGCGGATGGGTTGTGGCCTCTGGGTTCGAACACCTGGGCCCAGTTGCTCAGAAGGTTTGTTAGCTTAACAGACTGTTAAATCCTTAACATTGTCAAGCTAACAGGTTTTGAGCAACCGAGCCCAGACTTCCAATCCGGAGATTGTGGGTTCAAACCTCGCCCTAGGAGTGAAAAGTACTGTCGTAGTATTTCCATCCCACTGGTCTGTCGGATGAGACTTAACTGTGGTCCGTCGCTATTTGACCTTATTGTTGCTGGGACGTTAAACCCGTTCTGGTCACTTTCAGTTTTATCGGGTAACTCCCTTTGTATTGGCCCAATGCTTACCGACTGACAATGTTGTATCGGGCATTGACCTGATACGAATATCCTGCTTACAACGAATTGAAATGGGTGGTTGGTCAGGTGAACGCGACGGTGTAAATTAACGGTGGGGTTCCTCCCCATGGCTTAAAAATATTGACTTTTTGTACTTGCCCGGCTAATTATGTTGTATTTTAATATACTCGCCCTTAAATGACCTTTAATAGCTACTTTCACTTGGCTGTTAATAGGCTGTTAAACCCCAACAAAGTGTTGTTCTCTATATTCTCAATACCGTTTCTAGGAACTGGAGGTGCTACTGATGCAGAACCGGACGTTCGCGGCCGAGATTGCCCACAACGTGTCCAGCAAAAAGCGGAAAACGATCGTGGAGCGCGCTCAACAGTTGGCCATCAAAGTCACAAACCCGAACGCCAGATTACGCTCGGAAGACGACGAGTAGCCGGTGGTTGCATACTAAATAAAGGAGAAAAAATGCACGGGTGTTTGTCTATTTTTCGTACAGTGGAGACCTCGCAGGGGATCCAGATTCGAGAGATTCCACGGGGGTTTGAGTATATTACTTTGGGAAATAAGGTTTCCCGTTCGGCAGTTATATGGTCAGGGAAATTTTTATGCCACCAGGTTTCAAAGAAATGGGTGGCATATAGTGTTTGGACCGTCCGTCCGTCACACTTTTCGGTTAACCACTTTGTCACAGTTTCTCAAATATGCTGCAGGTGGCATCCACGTTCGACAGACGCATTTCTTGTTTCTATAGCAATATGTGGATCTATACTGTTGAATACCAGTGGGCACTGCGCGGCAGTTGGTCAGGAGCAAGTGTAAATTCAAAAATCGAGGTTTCAGCGCAATACGGTCGTAACTCACTTTTTTTTCGAAATGGACTTTTTTGCATTTTCTAATGTATTTTCTAGTAATACAGCATATGTAAAAAGATTAGAATTGAATTCCAATATTTAAGGCCATAAATGGTCATTTGGTATAAGGTCGTAACTCAAAATCGCCAAATAATCTCAGCGCAACAGTCGTAACTCAAATTACATGTGCAACGTATATGTGTGCATTTTATAAAGACTTCTGGTGGATCTATAGTGCACTTTTGAACTAAGCATTTTAAAATACTTATAAAATTAAACAATGTTTCACTGATGAAGCCAAATAAGTTCAGCCAAAAAAAATTTTTTTTTAATTTTATTTAATTGTTCAATATAAATTGCAAATAAAGGGAGAAATAAGTGGTACTGTATACAGTTGAAAATGAGGTTGACCTCATGGTCAGGAGGAAAATAGATTTAAACATTATTTTTATAATCTTAAATGCAATCTGAACGGAATATGCCTAGGGCGGAAGTTGTATGTACCGTATTTATGAAAATGTGTATGGATTACATTTTTGTTCAAATTGTCACGTTCAATTCCGTGACTTGTTTCTAATCTCGGGTAGTATTATGTTAGTGTGTGTATCTTAGAATAGATACTTTCAATTCAATTGGAGGAGACTGTCACATTGTAAGTAAAAAGTTAAAAAAAAACCACCTAATTGTGTAACCGGTAGGTGTGATTTCACTGGCTGTAGCTGCACTGACAGTTTCCTGCCGAAGATTTAGTAGCTCCTGTGCTGAGCATACGATAGAATTGTCATATTTTATTATAAATCTTTTGTTATAGAGATCAGACATTCATGAATGAATTAAGTCGCTCTAAACATGATTGAAATAGTCAGCATAGTTTGTTTCAGATCAATATTTTATGATTTCACAGCCTATTTTGCTTTTAAAGGTTCATTTTTTCGTCATCTGTTGAGCGATAAACATAAGACAGTCATTATTATAATATCAAAGCATATAGTATATGGTCATAAATGGTGTTGTAAACATAAGAATGCAATGTTACAGAGTACCTGAATTGTGTTAGTAGTTGGGCGTGGAAGTCTAAAATTACTAGACTATGTATGTGCCAGCGGCTTTACCATGGTCTTACAAAGCAGCTAATTCAGTGTCATAGAAAAACCATTGTTAATTCAAACATGACAAATGTTACACATGATGTGGACCACATGCATGGGTATTACTATTACCAGATACATACTCCCTTATTTTCTAAAATCTATTATGTTTCATAATTAGTGTAGTTGTCCATGTCTAACTCAAACCGTGTGTTCATAGAATTTACTGTTTACATTGTTTTATTAGACACTTTATACTAATCTATAATTTATAGTGACAGAAATCATGGAAATATATCTTCAATACACAATAATGTAAAAATGATTATATAATTTCATTCAATATTTGAGGCTAAACATGGTTATGTGGAATATCCATGTGTCATTTTAATACGAGTTAAAAGCGAGAAGGCCAAATAATTTCTGACGTAACTAGTTGAAATTGTATTTTTCCAAAAATAATCCGCAATTTTTAAGCTTGGATAATGCATGAATTTTTATAAATTGCTATGATTATGGTTAAAAGCACTATGTATCAGATATGCACAGAAAATATATCCGTAAAAAATGATATGGTGTGATTGGTAAACATGTGCAGAACATCGCACGAAAAACAACACAGTATCTGAAACATCATCCGAGCCACAGTACCTTTAATAACTACATATTATTACTGATGATGGTCGTCTTGTTAACTTCAAGAATGGCTCAATATAATTAAAATAGTTTGTCAGTAGTTTCAAGTTGAAATAAAAAATACTTTTGATTTCAATAAACTGTTTCAAGATAAACAACCCATTATCAAATTATTTTTTTACCATATATGTATGATAATTACAGATGTAATTGTAGGTCAAGGTTATGACACTAATGATGATGTAATTATGTAAAATGTATATCTGCAAGTGGATAAATAAGCAGTACTAGTGGCATCTGTGTATGTACTGATATTAGTGAACAACTTTAATTCAGATATGTACACGGCACATGCTTTAATGAGCTAAAAAAAAATGCTGACCACTGAAGGTCAAGGTCATGACCTTGATGATAATAACATGTTATGCTCAGAACAGAAAATACATCAAGGATATGTTCATTCATTGCCAGTAAATTACTGAAGCTGAAATCAAAATATCAAGTTTTACAACATATTTTTAAAACATTTATTCCGAGTTACGACCGTATTGCGCCAACTATTTGAGCATTTTGGCTGTTATTTTAGCGTAATACGGTCGTAACTCAAATAGTTGCTAATATCACTTTATTTATTTGAATTTTTTTTCATAAGGTTATTTATTTTTCATGTCTTATTACAGAATATAAGTGAAAATGGTACGTAACTGAGTGTAATTGTTCGATTTAGAAATATTTTTGGCTCTCATGAACATTTTACAAAAAGTGAGTTACGACCGTATTGCGCTGAACCCTCGAAATGGGATTCATCCTTAACGGAATCCACATATCCCCCCGAGGTACATTTTATTTTTGGCTTGTTACTCCTAGAGTTGAGCACGGTTTTATATCCAGAGCTCCAGATAAGCTGCGTATTTGCGTAAATACCCAATTAAAATTGCCAAAAAAAAACAATTGAAATCAGAAGTAGCGAGTATCAAAAATCAATAACAAATTTGTGGTACCTTTATCGTGCTACAGAAAAAAAAATAGACCACAAATATAGCATTTTTTTCTTATTTTCCATGGAGACACATCTCGATATTTCATTAGAATGCTCTCCAAGGAGACGATTCTAATGAAATGACAAGACATGTTTTCATTTCGAAGCAAACTATTCAATAATTGCTGTCTGTTTATGTGTAAACAGTAGTCTGATTTTATTTTACCCTATTGAAATACCCAATTGATTCAGAAATGATGGAGTGGGGGCATGTGATGGGTAATTTACCGATCGGGGTTCATCCTTACTGGAATTCCAACTGGAGACCTGGTTTGTCCCTCACATACGTGTTTGGCATTTTGTATGTGACAGTTGAATCTGGTTATACCCCTTGTGTGAGTATTCCGATTATTCGTAATCTTATTTTAGGGGAAGGGGCCAAGTGACTTTGGTGTGGTATGGACCTGACAACAGGTTAGGTTATTCTAATTTCAGGGCTTAAAGGTACATGCCCACCCATTAGGCACACAATGTTCTTTATAGGATTTAAATTAGTGTATAATTTTGTCACTATTCCACCAGTTTTAAAATTTACGAGTGCCCGCTATACAGATATAAACATTTAGTAATGTGTATTTTACTAACTGACGCGCGGTGGTATCGGGCTGTTTTCATATGCAAATGAGGCTTGATCTTTTTAGCTCCTGTGAGCTATTGTTACCGCAATGTGTCCGTCGTCGTTGTCGTCCGTGAACATTTTCAAACGTCTTCTCGGTAACCGCTGCCCCGTGCAGGCACCGGGGCGGGATCAACTGATCCTGAGAATAGTGCTGCAGTAGCCATTGCTTGTCGTAAAAGGCGACTAAACTGGCTTAACGATTGGGTTCATACTTTCCGGAACCCACTATACCAGATTTGGCCCTCATGTACATTTTTGGCTTTCTTGTATGTGAGAGTTGAGTCGGGCTATGCCCCATATATAAAAGTAAGATTAGCGCTAATCCTATACTTTTAGGGGATGGGATAAATGATGCTGGTGTGGCGAGGGCCTGGCACCAGATCAGGTTGTTCTAATTTCAGGACTGAATATATATTTTGATTGTAAATATTGAGTTCTGAAGTTGGGATTTACCCCCCTTTTGGACAGTGGATATGGGACTCGACCCCGTTGACCCGTCTGCGTGTAGACTCCCTGAGGCTTGTACCTCTATGTCAGAAAAGCGGACGTTAAACCCTATTCACTCACTCACTCACTCTCGGTAACCATTGGGCCTATGGTCACCAAACTTCATGGTCATGGTCCTTAGGCAGGGGGATTACAAAATTGTTAAAATGACGTCATTACGTAATCCAAGATGGCCGCCGTCTAAAAATAGCACAAATTCTTAAAAAATCTTCTCAAGAACCGCCAACCGGATTTCGACAAAACTTGTTAGGAATGATCGATGTACATTGCAAGTTGTTAAAATGGTGACCCCGGGGTTAAAAATGGGCGTGGCCATTGGGGTCAAATTTTATTTTTTACTGAATATGGTCATTTCATATATCAAATTGAAGGTATCAATGAGGCGATCACTCTGGTGCATTTTTTGTCGAAATCGGATTGTTATGTCATTCAAGATGGCCGCCGAAAGGTCAAAAGGTCGTTCTTTTATTAGAGATTTCAAAATTCTTCTTCACATGAACCGCTTGGCCTATGGTAGCCAAACTTAAAAGTTATGGTCCATGGGTGAAGCCTTTGCAGATTTGTTAAAATGGAGGTCATCGCTAATCCAAGATGGCCGCTGTCTAAAAATAGCATAAATTCTTAAAAAATCTTCTTCTCATGAACCGCTTGCCGGATTTCGACGAAACTTGGTAGGAATGATCGATGTACATTGCTCTTTCAAAGTTGTTAAAATGGTGACCCCGGGGTCAAAAATGGGCATGGCCCGTGGGGTCAAATTGGGGTCAAATTTTATTTTTGACCGAATATGGTCATGTCATATATCAAATTGAAGGTATCAATGAGGCGATCACTCTGGTGAATTTTCTGTCGAAATCAGATTGTTATGTCATCCAAGATGGCCGCCGAAAGGTCAAAAGGTTCTTTTATTAGATTTCAAAATTCTTCTTCACATGAACCACTTGGCCCATGGTAGCCAAACTTAAAAGTTATGGTCCATGGGTGAAGCCTTTTCAGATTTGTTAAAATAGAGGTCATCGCTAATCCAAGATGGCCGCCATCTAAAAATAGCATAAATTCTTAAAAAATCTTCCTTCTCATGAACCGCTTGCCGGATTTCGAAGAAACTTGGTAGGAATGATCGATGTACATTGCTCTTTCAGACTTGTTAAAATGGTGACCCCGGGGTCAAAAATGGGCGTGGCCCGTGGGGTCAAATTTTATTTTTGACTGAATATGGTCATCTGGAGCCCTGTATATCTATGATAAAAGTGGTAAGAATAGTATTAATTCTATTACTTTTGGTGAGTAGGGCCAAGTTATTCTGGTGTGGTTTGGACATGGATCGGGGTTTTATTGTACTGTTAATGTTCACTTCCGACTGGGATTCCCCACGGTATCCACCACTACCACGATACAGGTGAACTAGGGGAATGGACCCCATTACCGGGGCCAAAATGACAGCTGTTGATGGGTTGTTGCCATTAAATACAGTATACACTCATTACCTCAAACTCTGAAGTCGAGCTACTGATAACTATCTAATTCATCGTTCCGAGTACATGTTTTCCTATATACAAATAATTTTCCTCAGTACCGTTTCTATGAGTGTAGACAGTAAATTGTTTGCACATGCTGGATCTGGGGCCAAGTGGTCGAGATTATTGGCACAAGATCGGGATTATTGTCATCTGGTGCAGTAATTGTGTGTGCCCAACATCAATTCCGGGACAGTCTTTCAGTGCTGCCCAGCCTTTTAGGTACATGCCCACTAGGTAGGCACACACTGTTTTTTTATAGGAATTAAATAAGTATATTTGTGTCCCTATTCCACCAGTTCTAAAAATTGCGAGTGCTATACAGATATAATCATTTATTATATACCTACCCATGTATTTGATAATCATTTATTATATACCTACCCATGAAATACATAGGTATACGATGTAAATAAAAGTCGTGTTCTCATCAATGAAATAAACATATTCCTGTGAAAATATGACCACTTCCGCTATCTATATTCATAACGCGCACCTGCAGTGCCGGGCTGCAAATAGGCTACAAATACACATTCATTACCGTATACAGTCTAAAAAAACTGCTAATTTCCATGGAGCGGTATATAATAAATAGAATATTCATATTTTTGCAACGAATAGGACATATTTGTTCATCGAGTGGTGTGACATGTCCATATTTCACTCGTGCCTAACGGCACTCGTGAAATATAGACATTTCACACCACTCGATGAACATATATGTCATATTCGATGCAAAAATATGAATATCCTCTATTTAGTAATATTTATTTTACTGATAGTGACTGGCGGTAGTATCCGGCTATTTTCATTTGCAAATGAGGCATGCTATATATTCAGAGATTAAATAGTGATGTCCATTAACATTTTATGGAAATACGGTTATTTACATCTGATATAAAATGTATAATAATGCCAATCAATATGTGGGGTAATGGCGATTAATGTTTATTTTGCCAGAAAATGTCTATATAAAGAACATTGTGTGCTTACTGAGTGGACATGTACCTTTAAATGACCTTCGCTGTTTATAGGCCGTTAACCACCAACACACAATCAGTGTTCAATGTACAGTTCTCCCCTCATACAGATGCATTCCCATCTATATATAGTTGCTGTTGAATGGAGTACAATTAAAGCTATGTATTTGTCGTGTGTAACACCTGTAGCCTATTTCACCAACATTATTAATTTTTATGATACTGAATTTATTACATTATCACAGCCATTTTGGCTGTGATATTGTAATAAATTCAGTATAATAATTCTGCATACGTTTAATCATCAAATATATGCAGTCGTTAGTTCTGTATGAAATGATGCATTTCTGGAAAAATAAATGATTACTCACTCAAAGTATACTTTGCTAGATAAGTATACTTTGCAATTTTCATGAAATCGGCTACTGGTCGTGCTGCACATCCAGTCTGGTCAGCATCTACACTGTTATATTGGTTTGGACACGTTAGTGACTGAATAAAGAAATCGAACTTTCGGCATTTTTGCTCAGTGTAGGCGCAGACACTTATCGTTTTTGCTGTCTGATCCACGTCTGCACAGTTCGCAATTTGACTATAAATCCTTATCTTGCTATACTTGTGCTAGCGGAGAATGAGCCAGAATGGACACAATATTGTAAGCCAATATTCGGTTTGAAATATATGTACTCTGTTTTATTAGACCGTACATGACGCTCGTCTGTGTTTATGGGCTCTACAACTGTTGTAAATTTATATTCCGCTACACAAGTTTCGAGCTGAATCACATAAAAGAAAAGAACTTTGCTCGCAATGAAAATGCTAGAATACGAGTTGTCTCCCTTGGTCAATATTCTGACCGTGTGATCTAATGAGTCTGTGCTTGCTTTCGGTTTTGTTTTAACCCATTGCAGACGGTATATAACATTTTCTATAAAAGAAACCCACTATTTTGCTCATTTCTTCTCTAAAATATACGTTGCCACCACGTGGGTGGAAGGTGGGTGCAAGCGATGGGTATTTTAACAATCGGGGTTCATCCTTACCGGAATTCCGACGGGAGACCTGGTTTGTCCCTCACATACGTCTTTGGCATTTTGTATGTGACAGTTAAATCTGGTTATACCCCTTATGTGAGTATCACGATTATTCGTAATCCTATTTTAGGGGAAGGGGCCAAGTGACTTTGGTGTGGTATGAACCTGCCACCAGGTCGGGGTTATTCTAATTTCAGGGCTGAATATACTGTTTCTCGATGTAAATATTCCGTTCTTATTTTGGAATTTTCCTCCCAATGCAGCAGGTTAAAACGGGATCGAACCTGTTTGCCCGGCCTTACATGACCTTAGCTGTTGATAGGCCTTTAAACACCAATAAACAAACAAACAAACGTTGTCGCCACTCATTTGAACCGTCTCCGGTTAAAATGAGTGTTGACAGCATACTTTCATTGAGAAATAAACTAGATAATCAGATTTTTGTTCAACAAAAGTTATTCAGCCCTTCCAGCGGTCCTATAATTCCTATAATTCCTATATTTTTCAGACTTTTTCAAAATGTCCTATAATATCCTATATTTTGGGCAAAATTCCTATAATTCCTATATATTTTTTGGGTAAGCAAAAGGTTGCTTTTTCTTTGGTTAAAATATAACGTTTTTGTTAAATTTGTTGCACTAAATTCATTATGCAATTTAAAGGACATCCATAAGTATTTATTAATGTGATGTTGACATCATTTCAACAAAATTAATTTATGTAGTACCATGATGTGTGCCAATTCATTCTTAATTGTTTTTCAAAAATCCCTTTTTTAATGTAATAAGTTAAGGTAAATGACTTATTTGCACAAATAAATGATTTGTGGTGGAACGCGGCTGGCTAGAAGGGGTGTTGGGAGGCCAGATATAGTGTCCTATTTTTTTTTTCGCTGCTGGAAGGGCTGGTTATTGTACCCTTGGGACTTCAATGGGTTAATCAATGCATTGTGTGGTACCTTCCTGGGGGCCGTTTCACTAAACTTTGTACAACTAAAATGTTCCTATGCTCCATAAATGTAAATCCATCAATTTAAATTTCCAGACTATCCTGGTGATTCTGGGTAGCGGACATACACTATCGTCTGCGCTAACCTTTCCAATATGTGGCGATTTCTTTGTTGCAAAATACTTTAGTGTAGTGCTTGAATTCAAGCAGCTTCATTGGCTGAACTGCTTACACCTTGGGCTAGGACAATCGGACAACCAATCGAGTTGGCATTTCTAATCGATCTTCAGAAACGTTGATACTTTGGGCAAGATTAACTTGGGGGCAGCTGTGTATCTGTGCCGCCGACAAAATGCTTGTTATGGCCGACAAAAGGCTGGTTATGGCGCATAGGCAAGCAGTCTCGGATCATCCAGTGCCATGTTTACCGTTGGTCTCCGAAGTAGCCTAGTGGCCGTCGGGAAAACAATTGTTGACATTGCGGGTTGATAATGAGGGTTAGTCGGTGGATTCATCCCTTACCAACCCACCAAGTCATCTGGGCATGTACTCGTTGTTGTGTTCGAAATCGTGCAGTTTGATTGGCCGAGTCTGGGCTATGCTCGGTGATAAAATAAACATTTTCTCGTTCATAGAATATTTTAACAAAAAGCATAGAACGTCGAATGTTTCATACTAAATGGTTATTATTATTATGTAGACTTCCTCCTTGAAGATAAACCCGGAAGTACAGATCGCCGATAGGCAAGAGCACATGTGAAAGACTCGGACCTGTGACGCACACAAATGTCGATTAAAAAAAATCCCGTTACCCCGCCAACATGGTACAATACGAGACCAAGTGGGTGGGGTAATGGGATTGTTATTCCGAGGTCCGAGTGTATAGGGAATATAGCTTTAGTCCATGTACATACGTATGTATGTACGTCATTAACGCCTTTCATTTTTCAATTACTTATGAACCGCTTTACCGATTTTGATACTTGGCCACAATGTGTGTCTATGGATGGTGCTTTGTTTCACATACGACACACGTCCGACCGCCCAATGTCACTGAGGAATTATGTTCATCTTGTTTGTAAGGCTAATGTTTTGGAAATTGTTTTTTTTATTATCAAGGCTGCCAGGCAGGGGATTAGCTTCGTTGTAACGATGCCCTTGTTATGGTGTCGACTGAGACTTCTTGTACAACTTACTGTTCTGGGAAATGTTTTTAGCTAAAATACCTGAAACACTTCCACAGGGTTAATTGTACCCCCATCAGATGATGCGGAGGGTGTGGTATATATAAGAATACTAGTATGCGTGTCTGGCGCTCTCTAATTATTTGAGTTGATGTAAATATCGGCGTTCCAGGAACGCCAAATCTGCATACACTCAAATAATGCTAGTTCTAAATATTTAATGCTATTAGAGCTAGCAATACTTATTTGAGTTTATGTAGATTTGGCGTTCCATAAAGTACCTACGGCCATGGTCGAGGTCACACTTAGAGGTAAAACTGACGATTTCGTTTCCGCAGTATCAGAGTATAGCTTCTAAACCGATGAATCGAAACATATTTGTAAATGATTTACCGCAAATGTTTGCCACGGTCAAGGTCGCACTTTGTGGTCATAGGTCCAAATAGGGCATGGAATTTCTATGCCGGTGTAAACTGATCCATGTATTTTCAAATGATGTGGAACAAGTGTTTGCCATGATGAAATGATGTGTCTCGCTCAATAGCCATATGCTCAGGTCTGAGGTCCACGGTGGAGTGCATGGGAGAAGGTTTGCAAGAGAAGCTTCTGTGTTTAGCTTATATTTATGGGTGGGAATTGGCTCGTAGGCCGAATTTTGAAGTGTTACATGTGATATATGTTTGTGCAAGACGGACATATGTGTATAATTGTGTGCCGAAATGGGACACTGCTTAGGTCCAATACGGTCCTGTAATTCCGCACAGTGTCCCGGTGCACGGGAGGAGGGAAGAAGAGAGGGGGTAACTGGGTAGAACCTGGCACCGGTGATGCAGAGCAAAACGGGTCCCAGGTAGAACCAATCCACCCCTGGCGGCACTGGACACACAAGTTGGTGCCATTTAGTCGGTAAAAACACGTGCTATTTTCGTCCACATAGTTACCACATACAGACAGCTCCAAGGCAGGCCTGTACCAGAAGCAGGCAAGGGCGGGTAGAAAATTCGGGTGAGCTTCAGCTAACTTGCTGTTTTGGTTAGACTTGATATATATGGCTTACTTTCATAAGAAAGTGTGATAACCGAGTTGCCTGGACATCCTGGCCTAACGTGGCAGTGACATGGACACCACGGGAAGTATGTGTTAACACGTCGCCTGTCCCACTGGTGCGAACTGGCCGCTTTACGACTACACACCAGATAATAACCTATGTAGATGGTAATAATATGTGAGGTATATGTATCTCACTCATGCGCATATTCAATCCAGAACCCGGTAATTATACCCCCCCCCCCGCAACGAGTTGTGGGGTGGGGGGGGGGGGGTATACTGGAGTCAGGTTGTCCGTCCGTCCGTGCGTGCGTGCGTCCGTAAACTTAACATCAGCGAAATATTGTTATAACTTCTATTTCCTTCATCTAAAATGCTTAATATTTCACACATGCATTCCTGTAAGGCTCTACTACCATGCTGTGCCAAATCCACGACCGTCCAATCCCCGTTGATCCCATGGTCAAGGTCAACTACTAAGTCTCTTTACAAAACTTAACATCAGATAAATATTGTTATAATTTCTATTGCCTTCATCTAAAATGGTTAATATTTCACACATGCATTCCTGTAAGGCTCTACTACCATGCTGTGCCATATCCACGACCGTCCAACCCCCGCTGATCCCAAGGTCAAGGTCAAATACATGGTCTCTTTACAAAACTTAACATCAGAGAAATATGTTATAACTTCATCTAAAATTCTTAATATTTCATGTATGCATTCCTCTAAGGCTCTACTATCATGCTTTGACATATCCCCGCTGATCCCAAGGTCAAGGTCACATACTTAGTCTCTACAAAACTTAACATCATAGAAATCGGTTATAACTTCTATTTCCTTTCTCGGATCTGCTTCACATTCACGTTCGTGCCGCCCATGCTAAGCCCAGAGTCAAAGTCACAAGACCACACTTGGAAAATTGTACATATTTAGGGGTACCTGGGCCCACGCGGGGGTATTCCGTAAGCCTCGCTTACTGACCAATCTAGTTGCCGCGGGATATGTATGTATGTGAACAATGCCTAGCACGTAAACTATTACTGAGAGCTTGGGTTCGCAAGTGGGAATAGAGCAAAGTGTAAATGCTTTGATTTAACGACGGCACTGGCTCGATGACCTTGCATGTCGGGACCGACTATTTTTAATTCTCCATCCGATAGGACTAGGCTTGCACGAAGTTGTTTTGCCCAAGGACACGCCATTCGCAGCTGGTAGAGTTGGAATCCAACCCGGGGTCCGGGGGCCCGTTTCACTAAACTCCGTAAGACTAAAATGTTCGTAAGTGCAAATTTAGGATCGTCTGTAAATTTCAATTGATGGATTTACGTTTATTGAGGATAGGCTGCATATGCAGCCTATGCTCAATAAATGTAAACCCAATAATTGTTTACACGAAAACATTGTTAATGTGAAAATTACCGACTATCATAATTTTGCACTTACAAACATTTTAGTCGTACGAAGTTTAGTGAAACGGCGCCCGGGTCCGCAGTCCGACGCTCTACATACTGAGCTAATCCGGCCAACAGGAATATATCGAAAAGCACAGCCCTTTGTACTTACTGGGACGGGTTGATCGGCTAGTGGTGTTGCGCTGGACTATACTACCAGAGATCGTGGGTACAATCCTTGCCTCCGCATTAAGGAGTGTGTATTGTGTTTTCATCACAACGGCGTGTCGGTTGCGAAACTGAGACCCTATCTCTAGATGACCACAGCTGTTGATGTGACGTTAAACACTGTCACTTTAGACTCGCGTGGTCTGGTGGGCATTTCACTAAACTTCGTACGACTAAAATGTCGGTAAGTGCAAATTTAGAATCGTCTGGAAATTTCAATTGATGGATTTACATTTATTGAGCATATGCAGCCTATACTCAATGTAAATCCAATAATTGTTTACAAGAAAACATTAGTAATGTGCAATTTACCGATTATCATAATTTTGCACTTACGAACATTTTTAGTCGTACGAAGTTTAGTAAAACGGACCCCTGGTGTGGTAAGGTTACTACCAGTTCAGTATGTGGCTGTGACTGGAGAAATGGGACTTATGGGATAACGATCTTTATTATATACCTACATATGAAATACATAGTTAAACGATGTAAATAAAAGTCGTATGTTCTCAACAATGAAATAAACAACTTTCGGTGAAAATACGACTACTTCCGCTATCTATATTCATAACGCGCATCTACAGTGCCGGACTGCAAATAGGCTGCAAATACACATTCATTACCGTATATAGTCTAAAAAACTGCTAATTTCCATGGAGCGGTATATAATAAATAGAATATTCATTTTTGTGCAACGAATAAGACATATATGTTCATCTCGTGGTGTGAAATGTCCATATATGGACATATATGGACGTGAAATGTCCATATATTGACATATATGGACATTTCACACCACGAGATGAACATATATGTCATATTCGTTGCACAAATATGAATATCCTCTATATATTGCTTGTTAGTGACATGACGGGCGTTACATTGAATGGAATTGCGAGCAGTGCAGACCCTGATGAGACTGTGCGGATGCGGGATGCACAGGCTGATCTGGATCTACGCTGGTCGCAAAACCCATAAGCCCTATTTCTCCAGTCACAGCCACATGTATATTCTGGATTCAGTGTTTGTAATTTCGGTGCTAAATTTGCTGTATCATTTAGGTGTTGTGTAGTCTGATCTACTACTGTCTGTTTCACGAAAGCTGCCCAAATTTTACGGCCATATAAACAATTCAAAAACAATATTGTTTTCGATAGTATTAAATTAAAAGAAAATTTAAGAATGAGCCTCCTTTTTATTTCGTGAAATTCGGTCAAATATTGATTTTATTACGAAAAATTGATTTCTCTATGGGAATTTAACATGGGGGAAAAAGAGGTACAGGACTTGTGGGAGGAGTCAAAAAACATTTTTTTTTGGAAATTGACTCCGAAACCTAGCTAGACAGCTTGGAAATGATCTAACTAAGAAAACAAAAGTTAAATTTTAAAAATCAGTCCAGTATTTCTGAAATTCTAAAATATTTCCCCATGTTGAATCCCCATAGACATCTTCACTCCGTGAAGATGTCTATGGGGATTTAACATGGGGAAATTTTGTTTTCGGAATAAAATCAATATTTGACCAAATTTCACGAAATAAAAAGAAGGCTCATTCTTAAATTTTCCATTAATTTAATATTATCGAAACAAATATGGTTTTTTAATTGTTTATATGGCCGTAAAATTTGGGCAGCTTTCGTGAAACAGACTATAGTTAAAAACTTGGAAAAAACACATTCAATTACTCATTTTTTGGCACATTGGCGTAAAACTTTTAAATAAACAGGAATTTCTCATCATTCAGGTGAGCTCGACCTGCGCGTTTTAATACATTCCTTTACGTCTGTCGAGTTATATGTAGCATATATATTCAGACGAAATGACAGAAAAAGGACAACTTTCTTGATGTCTGACAGCTTTTGTTGGATTTGCATTTCACTGTCATAGACTGTGACTGGGTGACAGAAGAAATGGAGCTTTTGGGATTTGTGACCAGTGTAGCCCGAGATCAAACAGAATACTCCTGTAGCCTGATAACGACCCATATGGATTGTTAGACGCATGCCGGGTGTTTCATTTATGGAATGGCGAACATTGCAGATCCTGAACAGACTGTGCGGATGCACAGTCTGATCTGGATATACACTGGTCGCAAAACATATAGGGCCCATTGCTCCACTGAAACGGTCATTTAGTGCGGATGCACAGGCTGATCTGGATCTACACTGGTCGCAAAACATATAGGGCCCATTTCTCCACTGAGACGGTCATTTAGACAAAAATGAGGCGCCTCCTTTATGTGCATACAATCTTATGGTGGTATATTTCTGCAATCTACATGACGTTATGGCGTGATGACTTGTAAATGGAAACTCCGTAGGCACAAACTGTTCTTTATAGCAGAGACATCATCTGAGGCATTATCTGGCAAAATAAACATTCATTTACCATACCCCACGTATTGATTGGCATTATTATACATTGTATATCTGACGTAAATTTCAGGGGCGATAGCCGTGTTTCCATAAAGTGTTAACGGACATTACTATCTATTTTCTGTCTTTATTGTTTGATGTGCAATAATCATACTTTATAATCGGTCGAAAATATTATTTGTTCAGGTGACGTATTTAATTAATATAAATAACTAAAAAATAACATGCCTAATTTGCATATGAAAATAGCCCGATACCACCGCGATTCACTATCAGTAAAATAAATATTACTACATGTACATGTAAATGATTATATCTGTATAGCGGGCACTCGTAATTTTTAGAACTGGTGGAATAGTGACACAATTATACACTTATTTATTTCCCATAAAGAACTGTGTGGTGCCTACTGTCGTACTGAGTGGACATGCACCTTTACATGCATCTTGATGGATACGATATACTTTTGTGACCGGAAATGTGGCTTATGCGGTCACGACAATGAGGGGCTAATTAAGTATACTTTGAGGGAGTAATCATTTATGTTTCCCGAAATGCATTATTTCATGTTTAACAAACGACTGCATATATTTGATGACTAAAGGTATGCAGAATTATTATACTGAATTAATTACATTATCACAGCCAAAATGGCTGTGATAATGTAATAAATTCATTATAATAAAAAATAATAAATTTTATCCTTAGATTGAAAATTTCTCCCTCAAAGTGTGCTTGGCCAGATAAGTATACTTTGCAATTTTTGTGAAATAGGCTACTGATCATATAGCTTACTTTAACAGTCTGCTGGAGTGTGACATCCAACGAGGACATACAATGGTATAAGCCCCGTTTCTCCAGTTACTCGCTTTATGCATATCTCGGGCAGTAAGTGTAATAATTGTAGACACGTGATGATGAAAGTGATGTAATATGTGGCCCGTAACGGCACACGGGCTTTATGTATTAATATTATTTTACCAGTGTAACTACACAAATCCTACAACCTGTCTGTTCCACGTTTTTCTGCCGACGAAAGTTAACATGGGGGAAAAAGAGGAGGAAGCAGTGGGGGAGGAGGAAGCAGTGGGAGAGGAGTAAAAAAAACACGAAATATTTTGGAAATAGACTCCGAAACCTGTCTAGATAGCTTGGCAATGATTTAACTAAGAAAACATGTTAGATTTTGAAAATCGGTCCACAAATAAAAAAAAAATTAAAAACATCTAGTTTAGCCCCAATGTTAAATTCCCATAGGAAAATCATGTTTTTTGCAATTAAATCAATATTGATGGAATTTCATCAAATACATTTGGGGAGGGTGTCTTTTATGTTATTGATGAAAAACTACTTACATTTAAATATCTTGTAGATTTAATGCGTTTAATAGCCAAAAGTTCGTCGGCACAAAAACGTGGAACAGACTTTTTTTAGTAGGAGTTTTGATCGTCAATATTTATATTACCCGAAATCCAACAGACAATATAAAGTAGGACCGACTATTCCATTGTTCATCGACGGCTATCGTTCACGGGGGGTGTCTGTTCCACGTTTTGCTGCCGACGAACATTTGGCTTTTAAACACATTAAATCTAAAAAATATTTAAAAGTAAGTACTTTTTCATCAATAACAAAAAGGTCACCCTCCCAAAAAAGAAATTTGATGAAATTCCATCAAATATTAATTTTATTGCGAAAAAACGATTTTCCTGTGAGAATTTAACATGGGGAGTCAATTTCCAAATGTTTTCGTTTTTTGATCCTTTCGGATCAAAAAACGAAAAAAATTGGAAATTGACTCCGAAACCGGGCGAGATAGCTTGAACATGAACTAAGAAAACAAGTTAGATTTTGAAAATCGGTCCACAATTAAAAAAACATTTTAAAAAAAATCTATTTTAGCCCCCATGTTAAATTCCCATAGGAAAATCGTTTTTTCGCAATAAAATCAATATTTGATGGAATTTCATCAAATAATTTTTTTTGGGGATTGTGACTTTTTTGTTATTGATAAAAAAGTATTTACTTTTAAATATTTTTTAGATTTAATGTGTTTAATAGCCAAAAGTTCGTCGGCAGCAAAACGTGGAACAGACGGTAGTCATTTGTGTAGTTATTACAACTTGGGACATTCTGAAGAAGTTTCACCATCGGTGAACATTAAAGTATAAACTTTATTTTATTTTACAACGATTATAAACACGCGCGAGAGCACTTATACAAATGCTTTCGTTGACACAGATGAAGGCGTAAGGGCGGTCATTAATATGGGAGGAAACCGAAGTACCCGGAGGAAATCCTATTGTCCGATCTGGCGACAACCATACCATCTCACATACTGCCCCTGTGAGGATCGAACCTGTGGTCGCATTGGTGAGAACCGCGCTTGTTACCGATTGCGCTAACCGGACAACCAAACAATCGGTGAACATTGGTCGTAGTCGTCGATGAACAAGGCACAGACAAGACTGCGTATGTGAGAACTGAATTGTGGCTGGACTGTTTCTGAACTTGGTAAACCACATTGTCATGGCAGTGTCACTTTATTGTGCATGGAGGAAACATTTACAGTTGTGCAGCATCGGCAAACGTGGCAAAGAGAACACTAGCGCATCCGTGATCAGTCCGTTCATTATCTGCACACATTCGACTCGCTATGACAAACACTATGCACTTATTGCCTTTTTGTGAGGTCAATGCGTGGTTTTATCGACCCTATAAACGTAATATCGACCGGGAAAAAAAAGACAATAATTGTTTATTATAATTGAGAAATTTCCATGTACGCAATTTCAATATTTTTTTGTTTCTCCAGTTCCGAAATGTTTTTGAAATCGTCCAGTCGCCATCTTGATTGGTAAGAACACTGGTGGTTTGAAACACGAAAGGTGATTGGTTGAAATGTTTCATACGTTATGAATCAGTTCGGCCCTTAGAACTTTTGCACGTTTATGAGCAGAAGCTCGGCCAATAGGTAAATATTTAATTCGATATGCTTTTCTCAGCTCAATATCAGTTTTTATTGAAATTCACGTGTCCAGAATCTAGCCAATCACGTACATGGAAATTTCTTAATTTGTAATGAATGGTTTTATTGTTCTCTCCTCTCATCTATTTTATTGTTTATCCTAGTTTCTCGACCAATGAAAGCACAACATTTCGTTTCGATTAATCGCATATTGCGACGCTTTCACCAATATATATTAAATTAATCAATAAATGCTCAGCGCTATAGTTAGAACTGATTTTACGCCTTGTTGTCATCAGTTCACGAGACGCAAAGCATATTACCGCCACACGCGCTCACTTCGTGTCACACCGCGGCCAATCATATACTAGTATAGCGATTCGAAATCGCGTTTAGGGGCGGAGCTTCGCGACTGGGCTGGGTAAACAATAAGTCAGTTATAGTTCACAGTTATAGGTCGAAATTAATTTATTAAAATTTCAATATGTGAACTATAACTATTACTTAAAGGTCAATAAAACAACTTTGTTTTCCAATGATGCAGTTAAAACGTTACATGATAGTTTGGAATCAGCTGAAATATAGAGAACACCAGGCTAGTGTATTTTGATATCAAGTTTATCAGGCAAGGCTAGGAAACGCGTAGGAATTCCGAGGCTTGCCGAGGAATTCCTACCGTTTCCGAGCCGAGCCTGATAAACTTGATATCAAAATACACTAGCCTGGTATTATATTTATCAGGTAACGTTTTATGCTCGAAAATGACATTAGATGACGTCGTATTCTATGGACAGAAGCGGACTTGTTTACGTTGCGTCATTACACTGACATCATTCGGTAACGTCACGTGACGTCATCCGACCAATGGAACGTCAGTTTTCACTTCGTTGTAACCCGGATGTTTATATCAGGGCAATGCCTGATACAACAATATGTTATCAGTCAGTACGTAGTCGGTCAATGCAGGGTAGGTTACCTGATACATTCGCGTTTCACTATGATGTCATCAATGAACAGTTGTTGTTTTTATAAGTGTTTACATTAATTTTATTTTAATTATTTTTCCCTGTTTTATTACATAAACGTGATGGTTTATGATGCAATACTAGTAAACGGAAACAAATGTAAAGACAACATATTTGAACTGGGTTTTAAACAATATATCCATACATTTGCATAACAAATGCATACATGTATATGAAAACTTTTTTATTGGGTTATACTTTTTGAATGGGTTGACCATTTACGTGAAAGTTTTTCAAGTTTGTAGTTACATCACATATCAGTTCACAATTAATATTGTAAAGGTTTTTTTCTGGCCAATTCTTAATTAAAGGAAAATGAGATATAGCTGTCACAGTTACGGAGTTCGGACCTATATATTATTTAATATGGGAGTTGTGCAGCAGATCGAAAAATCTTCACCCTTACACTGCTAACTTAAATTTTGTCGTCTGCTGTTTATTTTATAGTTTTCGATTTTTCTCGTCAAAAACATGATTTGACAGCAGTTTAGAATCATTTCCAATGGAAATGATTCGGAAGTGCTGTCAAACCATGTTTTTATAGACAAAGAAGGAAAAATATAAAGCAACAGCAGACGACAATATTCGTGCTTGGCAGTGTAAGGGTTAACATTGAGGTACTTACTGTCTGTTTCAGGAAACCTGCCCCACTTTTACGGCTATATAAACAATGGAAAAATAATATTGTTTTCTAATATTATTTTTTGGCAAAATTTAAGAACGAGTCTTCGTTTTATCTCGTGAAATGTTGCAAAATATTTATTTTATTACGAGAAATGATTTCGCTGTGGGCATTTAACATGGGGGAAGCTGAATGAGATGCAAGAGTCGGAAAAACGAACAGTTTTGGAAATTGACTCTGAATCCTGGCTAGATATCTTGGAAATGATCCAATTAAGAAAACAAAAGTTATATTTTGAAAATTGGTCCACTATTTCTGAAATTAGAAAACTTTCCCCATTGTCAATGGGGATTTAACACGGGGAATTTTTGTTTTTCACAATAAAATCAATATTGGACCAAATTTAACAAAATAAAACGAAGGTTTATTCTTAAATTTTAATAAAATTTCATATTATCGAAAAACTATTGTTTTTACATTGTTTATATAGCTGTACAATCTGGGCGGGTTTCGTGGAACAGACAGTACTGTAATCACGCTCCAGATAAGGAATTTGTAATTGGGTATGTCACTCCATCATTTCTGAAGCAATTGGGTATTTCAAAATTTAATTGGGCCAAATAAAATCACACTACTGTTTACACAACACACAGTAATTATTGAATGGTTTGCTTCGAAATGAACACATGTCTTGGAAGTTCATTAGAATTGTCTCCTTGGAGACGATTCTAATGAAATACCAAGATGTGTTTTCATGGGAAATAAGAAAAATATTCTATATTTGTGGTATGTTTATTTTTTTCTGTAGCATGATAAAGGTACCACAAATCTTGTATTGGTTTTTGATACTCGCTACTTCTGATTTCAATTTGGGTTTTGGCAATTTTAATTGGGTACTTAAGCAAATACGCAGCTTATCTGGAACTATGTGTAATTAATTCTTATCAGTCTGTATCATATACAAGGTGCATGATCACGTGGTTATAACAACAACAACAGTGGTTGAAAGTGTTGAAATCTTGAAAGTATTATTTTATATTTTCCTTAATATGAAACGGATTTTGATGAAATATGGCGCAGCAAACGCGTCTTCCCAGATGCATTTGGTGGTCCAGTGAGTTTGGCACAGACTTCGACACGGAAATCGATTCTTCGTAAAAACTACAGAAGTTTGGGCGAAAATACAGAGACCACCAAAATGCAGCTTAACAAGACGCGTTTGATGCGCCATATTTCATCAAAATCCGTTGCCTCAATTTAACAATTCGTTCCCTCGAATTAACAGTTCGTTCCCACAAAATAACAATTCATTCCCACGATATAACAATTCGTTCGTGGGAACGAATTGTTATTTTGTGGGAACGAATTGTTAATTCGAGGGAACGAATTATTAAATTGAGGCAACGAATTGTCATTTCGTGGGAACTAGTTGTCATTTCGTGGGAACGAATTGTTAATTCGAGGGAACGAATTGTTATATCGCGGGAACGAATTGTTAATTCGAGGGTACGAATTGTTAAATTGAGGGAACGAATTGTTATTTCGTGGGAACGAATTATTTTAAAAAATCCATGTCCCCTGCGGGGCTCCGTAGACTTAAACAGTTATATTGGACGAAACATTGTCAGACAAAGTTGTTCAAGTGAAAAACAAGCGGAACCCAGTTTGCGACATAGCAACAGGTTAACTGATGTCGTACACCGATATTGACGCCCCTGTGCCTGTTTACGGAAGTTTGTGACATGACGCGTATGAACATAACATGCCATAATGCATTGACACTTCAACTAGCGTGTTATTGCGCCATAAGAAATAGTCTCAATTCCGTTTCCTTTATTTTCACGTTTAATGCTGGACTATTTTAAAAACTAATCTGACCATACGTCAACGTCCCTTTGTGGTTAACGTTTTATTCTGCACATGCTACACTGCTTAAAATACGGGAAAATGAACATATACGTACACATATTGTTGCGAAAGTCCGTAGTCACCGCATGACACCATCCATCCATTCCACACTATTCCCACCTAATATTACCACAGTCTCCCCCGCTTCTACGATATATATACGTATATACATGTCTGTATATTCAGAGTCATTTTGACCGAACGTTCGTCATTCCCAGTCGATCACACTTAGCGTAAAATGTTATGATAATTTATTTTAAAACTTCTGTTTCCACTCTCACACAGTTCACACATGCACGATTCTGATGGCCCTCATGCTGCGACAAAGCCATGACCTCCACCTTCGTGCTAACCATATGGTCAATGTCACGTACAGACTCGGTGCCTTTTGAACAAAACAAAAATACAATTTACAATTTCTTTCTTAGCTTCCGTCCTTGCTAACCACAAGGGACACAGTAGTGTGCTGTAAATAGAGAATAGTAGGTTAGTGCCAGTGAATGGGAAAAAATATCTGGCAAGGCTCAGGAAACGGGATGGGCGAGGCTCTGCCGAGCACATCCCGTTTCCGTTCCCGTTTCCGCCGAGACGGTTCAAATGAGTGGTCACAACATATACTTTGGTTCAGAAATAAGGAAAATAGATAGAGAATAGTAGGTTAGTGCCGTGAATGGGAAAACATATCTGGCAAGGCTCAGGAAACGGGATGGGCGAGGCTCTGCCGAGCACATCCCGTTTCTGTGCCGCGCCAGATATGTTTTCCCATTCACGGCAATAACCTACTATTCTATTTATCCCGTCAACACCTACAAATGGCTGTGAAATGCAAAAATTGTATTGACTGCATATCAACAATGTTTCACGGCACCGTGTTTCACGGCACATACGCACTGTGTTGACGGGATAATATAATTTATGTTTCCTGCTAGGGAACCGTGATATTTTACACGTGCAATGTCTGTTGGGCTGTTACCATGCTATAACAAGTCTACGGTCAAGGTCATGCCAATATAAACGACGTTGGTATCATGATTCGTGCAAGGGGACATGGATTTTTTTTATTAATTCTTTCCCACAAAATAACAATTCGTTCCCTCAATTTAACAATTCGTTCCTTCGAATTAACAATTTGTTCCCACGATATAACAATTCGTTAACTCGAATTAACCATTCGTTCCCACGAAATGACGATTCGTTCGCTCAATTTAACAATTCGTTCCCACGAATTAACAATTCGTTCCCATGGGAACGAATTGTTATTTCGTGGGAACGAATTGTTAAATTGAGGGAACGAATTGTTAATTCGTGGGAACGAATTGTTAAATTGAGGGAACGAATTGTTAATTCGTGGAAACGAATTGTTAATTCGAGGGAACGAATTGCTATTTCGTGGGAACGAATTGTTAAGTCGAGGAAACAAATTGTTAATTCGTGGAAACGAATTTAACAAAAAAAGAAGTCTACGTCCCCTGCGGGGCTCCATAATTCCATATGTACTCCGCACAATTAATGTATAGTTATTTCCATTGTTGACCTTCAGGAGGATTTTGGTGCGTCTCGTTTAACTTTGTTGTTACTACGTGACGCCCTTCGTGTATGTGACCCGTATGTATTATGTCTGGTTATACCCACCTTATGAACCGTGCGTCCGTCCGGGCACATATTCGGGGTCTGGTGGTTGGAGGCGTTGCCTCAGACAAAATAAAACAATGCAACGTAGTAGGTAACCACTTAGGCATGTTGTTTCTTAAGTGGTTATTCTTTCTTTTTTATTAAAACAATGAATGAGAAGACCTGAATTTATCCCGTCAACACAGTGCGTATGTGCCGTGAAACACGGTGCCGTGAAACATTTTTGATATCCTGTCAATACGACCTAATCTCTGCGTATGAATATGCGCGGTGGCTGGGGTTATTTTTTTTGGTGCATTTTAAAGCCATTTGTAGGTGTTGACGGGATAAATACAATAGTAGGTTAGTGCCGTGAATGGGAAAAATATCTGGCGCGGCTCGGAAACGGGATGTGCTCGGCAGAGCATCGCCCATCCCGTTTCCTAAGCCTTGCCAGATATGTTTTCCAATTCACGGCACTAACCTACTATTGTACCACCTGTCATGTATGGACGTCCGTCCGTCCGTACTTCGTCCGGCACGTCTCTTGTAAGGAAAGTGTGGCTTCCCGATGATATGCAGATGCGCAAAGTGAATTTCGAGTTTTAATTTGACCCCCGGGTCATGGATAACTTCACAGTTTGCTTGCTGTTGTACAAATCTGCTAGAGAAACATGCTAAAGCGTTATGGCAGTTAGTCTACATTTGCATGCACATTTGTAGGATATTTACTCGAACATTGTGGTCACGTGATGTAAACAGTGTTGGAGGCGGTGAACATTTCATAAAATGATGGTGATTTAATAAAACAAGCTGGTGTTTTTCTTCCCGTGCCTATATGAGACACGACATGTGATTTTGTACCTAAACATGTGCGGTATCTCATGAAAACTATTTACGATATTTCCTGTAAATGACGTCGAAATTTGAACATTTTGTATAGTAAATGCGGTGGTCAATTCCGCATTTGCTATACAAAGGTCATCATATTTCGACGTCATTTACAGAAAATATCACAGTTTCTGTAAGTGTATTCCATGAAATATAGCACAATTTCAAAGGTACAAAATCACATGGCGTGTGTCATAAGTGATGTATTCTGTTACACGGACACACGCCTACATGTACGACACTCGCTGTCACCGGTGAGACAAGAAACGGACACCTGCCTAACAACTGGGGGATGTTCACATTCACAATTACACAACGTGGCCATGTTGTGTACCATGTACCGTGGCGGAGTAATACCAACATCTATGTCAACAATCTAAATATAGTGTGAACTTCATTTTCGAAGCCAGATAAAGCGTAGAAAGTTATTGTCCACGTATTTGATTTTTAAGGAATTAAATTCGAGGGAGCTCTAGCGACCGCAGCATTTAGTTCCTGGAAAATCCGATATGCGAACAATAACTGACTTATAGTTCAGCCAAGTGAACAAGAAAATGTTCCATCCGAGTATTGTTTTGTCCATTTCCTGTCGAACATTTAATCATTAAATCTAGCAATACACAACTTATTTGGGTTAAACGTTGCAATATGTGAAATAGTGGAGCACAATGCTGCCCAGCGATTGGCTTAGAAAGACGGGCGAACTAGTATACAATCATAACCGATGCAGTGTTCGTCACAACCGATGGCGAACAAAATAGCATGCATACTCTGATTTTTCAGAAGCAATAATTATAGGATGACTTGCACTTGCACGAGCGATAATTTAATATGATATTTCAGTCAACGAGTGTAATACATGTCATGTTAAAACCAGGTACATTGTAAATGATAAACTAGAGGTTATGTTTGTAAATCATGTCATTGCCCCCTGGCATATTTGATAATATAACAAAGTAGAAACTAGTATAATATATAGGGTGATATACTTGAAAGTGGTGGCACATATTCATCCAGCGGGTTACATGATGGAGAAACTCGTACACACATTGCTACATAAACATGTCTAAGTGTTTTATCGACCTTGTAAAGGTCAGAAAGGTCAATGTCAAGTCATTTGTTGCGTCAGTGTCGTAAACATGGATAAGTGTTTCATCGACCTTATGGAGGTCAATGCCAAGTCATTGGTTGCGTCAGTGTCGTAAACATGGAGTTTCATCGACCTTGTGAAGGTCAGAAAGGTCAATGTCTTGTTATTATTGGTTGCGTTAGTTTGTCGTATGTGGCCACATGTATCACGTGAGCGAATATTAAAGCAATCCATTCAGTAATATTGAAGTTATGGCATGATGGAGAAACTCATGAAATAATGTCCACACAAATGAGCACGGACGGACGGACGGACGTACCGGTGGATGGACGGACGGACGGAACTTCAAAATCAAAGTAATATACCTACTTGCTATCGCATATGTAACACGTCATGCGACATGTGCGATATTTCATGAAAAATATTTAAAAAATGTACCATATTTTCCGTAAATGTCGTCGAAAGATGACAAAATTGTCATAGCAAATGCGGAATAGTATTCTGCATTTGCGATGCAAATTTCGTCATCTTTTGACGTCAATTACAGAAAATATCACATTTTCTGTCCATATATTTCATGAAAAATCGCACATGTTCTTAGGTACAAGGTACAAAACCAGTAAAGCGTGTCTCATATGAGGCGTAATCATAAGCGAGGCAGTATCCATCGATATTGTGGGTCCGGGGTTGGAGTCTGAATTTAATTGCCGTAAAACACAGGAAAGTGCATTTCGAAGAGCTCGAAAATAGGGCAACACACGTTGCGAACGGTAACTCTAACTCTTGCAATTACTACTACGGACGGCACGGGAGTAGATTGCAAGAGTTACCTTCGTAACTAGACACCCCCCGTTCCCCAAATGCTGGATCCGCCCCTGTATGTAAGTAGTAATACACTACTGTCTGTTCCACGTTTTTCTGCCGACGAACTTTTGGCTATTAAACACGTTAAATCTAAAAAATATTTAAAAGTAAGTATCATCAATAACAAAAGTCACCCTCCCTAAAAAAAATTGTTCCATGAAATTCCATCAAATATTGATTTTATTACGAAAAAACGATTTTGCTTTAACATGGGGAGTCAATTTCCAAAACTTTTCCTTTTTTGATCCTGAAGGATATAAAAACGAAAAAATTTGGAAATTGACTCCGAAACCTGGCAAGATAGCTTGAAAATGATGTAATTAAGAAAACAAAAGTTAGATTTTGAAAATCTGTCCACAAATAACAAAATATTTAAAAAAATATATATTTTTAGCCCCCATGTCTTTTTTTGTGATTGATGAAAAAGTACTTATTTTAAATATTTGTTAGATTTAATGTGTTTAATGGACAAATGTTCGTCGGCAGTAAAACGTGGAACAGACAGTCGGTACTGTGAAAGTACATTTTATGCGATGATTCCTGTCTGTTTTATATACATGTCGGTAGCACAACTAAACAACGAGTTGGCCCTATCACATGGGTGGCTGGTAGGTGAGAGCATGTAATGCCCGGGTTTCAACCTTACCGGAATTCCGAATGGATACCTGGTTTGGCCCTCGCATACGTCTTTGGCATCTTGTATGTGAATCTGGTTTCGTTAGTATTACGATTATTCGTAATCCTATTTTAGGGGGAGGGGCCAAGTGACTTGGTGTGGTATGGACCTAGCTACAACAATCCGCCTCCGATATGTTATCTACGGTTACAATTTGACCCATTCAAAAAATGTGAGCATCGAAGTGCATACCCAAACCTGTTGCAGGTAGGTCAAAATTGAGTAAACTGTATAGTGTATACCTTTAAACAAATAATCTTTGATGTATAATTGGTAAATTGCCCAAAATAATAGAACAGGGAAATCAGTTTCCCATGGAAGCCATCTTTTATCTTGTTGTTGTTCAAAATTCAACATAACGAAATGAAGATATACATGCAAATGACAAATAAACACCTTGACACGGTAAAATAACCAATTTCTGCATGTGTATATTCTTTATTAATAATTTATTGATACAACTTTGACAATGTTATAACGCTAACATATCAAACGTGCCGGATAACCGATTGCAAAAATCCATTCCTTACATTAAACAGATGGGTTTAAATTGCTGCCCTCGCGAGAGGTATGCATCGGGGTAGCAATTTTGTTTCTAGTATGGACCTGGCATCAGATCAGGTTATTCTAATTGCAGGGCTGAATATATTTTTTTCTCGATGTAATTATTTCGTTATGATTTGGGATCCTCCCCCCGCCCCAATGCAGCACGTTAAAACGGGATCGAAACCGTTTGCCCGGCCTTACATGATCTCAGCTGCTGATAGGCCGTTAAACACCAACAAACATACATTGACCTATCACATGCGATATGAAACGTACACATATCAGTAATGCACTTGCTATACTAAAACCGCATCACAATTGTGTCTTGTAGTCATGTTTGGCAATTATCATGGATCTCCTGACTGTCTTGTAATGTTAAAACTACGGAGTCCTGCAGGGGACGTAGAATTCTTTTTTTATTAATTCGTTCCCACGAAATAACAAATCCTTCCCTCAATTTAACAATTCGTTCCCACGAATCAACAATTCGTTCCCTCAATTTAACAATTCGTTCCTAATTATTAACAATTCGTTCCAACGAAATAACAATTCGTTCCCACAGGAACGAATTGTTAATTCGTGGAAACGAATTGTTATATCGTGGGAACGAATTGTTAATTCGAGGGAACGTATTGTTAAATTGAGGGAACGAATTGTCATTTCGTGGGAACGAATTGTTAATTCGAGGGAACGAATTGTTATATTGTGGGAACGAATTGTTAATTCGATGGAACGAATTGTTAAATTGAGGAAACGAATTGTTATTTTGTGGGAACGAATTAATGACACATAAGCCATGTCCCCTGCGGGGCTCCGTATAAAACACCTTTAGGATTGAGTGGTAAGTTTCTGTGGAGGTTGCTATATAGAGTGAAACTTCTCTAAACCGAACACTAAAATAAATAGTATTCTATTAGTTTTGATCGATTTTAATGTCATTTATACTATTGATAATGTATGTTTATGATTGCAAAGTATATATGTGTGTTTTAGGTAGGTCATAGCCTCCATATTCAGAGTGGAGCCTCTCTAAACCGGACACTCCGGGGAGCTCCCAGTGTGTCCGGTTTAGAGAGGTTCCACTGTACAAACGTCCACACGAATAACAGACAATAATATATGGTTAATACGGTTACTACACAGTGTAAATAGGGCAGAATACAATGAAAAACACCACGAGGTAAAAAGTAGTGTCAGTTACAAATGACTACGCGTCTCGTCTTTGCGGCTTCGCCTTTTTGTGCTGCGGTATTTTATTGCTTCCCATGGTATGTATTTGCATCGTACCGCTTTGATGCAAATGTAAATATACATATATAGCACTAAGAAAACCGCAAGTGCTAGACGATACCGCCAACATGCTCGTTGCCTATTGTTCTCGCGTCACCATCCTCGCTTATGCATCATGTGTCATTAAATGAACGGCATGGGATTGTTTTAATGAACGGAAAGAAGCGTACAATAACCCTCTAAATCGGACACTCGAGAAAATATAGATGTTTACCTTAGCCGTGTTTCGCTGTTATGTGTCTCTGATTATAATGACTTTTCATGATTGTAAAACACTAGAATGTGTCATGGAGTGCTCACATGTCTGATTTACAGTGGAACATCTCCAAACCGATACCTCCCAGGGTGTCCGGTTTGGAGAGGTTCCACTACATACACAGATACATTCATACATGTACAAGCGGGATGAAATTGGTTACCATATGCTGGAAGGGGGAGATGATACGTGCTAATATAGGAATGAATGAAAGGCCTCGTCCAGTATTCCCGCGACTTTTCCAAGTTTATATCCCCGGTAAATTCCACAAAAAGGCCATTCATTCCTTATAATTCCAGCATTTGAAATAAATTCATCAAGAAAATGTGTTTATTTTTCGTTTTCTTAAGAATTATTTTAACTGCGCCTCACGGTTACGGAAAGTAGTTCGGCATGGGAGTTTACTGGGATATAAATTTTGGACAGAGACTTGCTATGGGCCAATCAAATGTTAGGGAATTGTGTAAATATTTTTGTGCTGGAATTATTTGGTGTTATTTATCTTCCGTGGCACGTTATGTCTGATTTACAGTGGAACGTCTCCAAACCGGACACACTGGGAGGTCCGGACACCATAGGGACCTCCCAGGGTGTACGGTTTGGAGAGGTTCCAATGTACTCCTATGTATGGGGGGATTCACGAAGTACCAATACGGAAGCTGAAACTTGTGAACTGGCATACATATACATGACCATTCAAACGTTACACCTTCCTATTGAAACTTACTGAATCCTTTCATATATTGGATTAGTAGTATTTTATCATAATTACAGCACACAAATATTTACACAATTCCCTAACATTTGATTGGCCCGTAGCAAGTCTCTGTCCACAATTTATATCCCAGTAAACTCCCACGCCGAACTACGTTCCGTAACCGTGAGGCGCAGTTAAAATAATTCTTAAGAAAACGGGTAAAATAAACATATTTTCTTGATGAATTTATTTCAAATGCTGGAATTATAAGGAATTAATGGCGTTTTTGTGGAATTTATCGGGGATATAAACTTGGAAAAGTCGCGGGAATACTGGACGAGGCCTTCCGGCCTTCGTCCAGTATTCCCGCGACTTTTCCAAGTTTATACCCCGATAAATTCCACAAAAACGCCATTCATTCCTATAACACAACCTTGCATCTGCACTATATATGGGGTTAAATATGTCAATTCTGTGTCATGCAATGAAGGATTTGGTGGAAGAATGGGGCTAAATGTATGTTACACTTAAAGGAGAATAACACATTCCCCAAAACCGATACATTTGCATTATATAGCTATATTAAAGAGCCTATATTAAAGACATATCGTGGCTTTACTTGACTTGCATTTATTATAACCCCCCCCCCCCCACCCCCCCCCCCCCCCCCCCCCCCCCCCCCCCCCCCCCCCACCCCCAACCCCCCCCCCCCCCCCCCCCCCCCCCCCCCCCCCCCCCCCCCCCCCCCCCCCCCCCCCCCCCCCCTGAACCCGCCTCTGGTCTGGTAACGATGCATATTGCTTAGAAGCATGACATGTGTTTCATTGATGGAAATGTGAACAGTGCAGATCTTGATCAGACTGTGCAAATTGTGCATACAATTATCAGACTGCTGCTTTTGTAAGCTGATCTAGCTCTATACTGGTGGCAGAGACAATATGCCAGGTTTAGTAAGACAGTGAATCATATTTCGCATCAAAGAGTGTCATATACTGCTATCTGAATTTCAAAGATATTGTAGTCCCCTGGTTAGCCCCAGGGATGTTTCTGCTGGTCGTAAAACATATTTACACAGCACATGAGAAAACATCACTTGTTGCTGTGTCCTAAGAATTATAAATTTCATTAGGTAGATCCTGCTTTTAGGCTTGTCAAAATCTTTACTTTAATTTCAGTTATATTCAGCAAATAAATAAAATAAAATCTGATTATGGGCTACATCATTCATTATAGGAATGAATGGCGTTTTTGTGGAATTTATCGGGGTATAAACTTGGAAAAGTCGCGGGAATACTGGACGAAGGCCGGAAGGCCTCGTCCAGTATTCCCACGACTTTTCCAAGTTTATATCCCCGACAAATTCCACAAAAAGGCCATTCATTCCTTATAATTCCAGCATTTGAAATACATTCATCAAGAAAATGTGTTTATTTTCAGTTTTCTTAAGAATTATTTTAACTGCGCCTGACGGTTACGGAAAGTAGTTCGGTATGGAGTTTACTGGGATATAAATTCTGGACAGAGACTTGCTACGGACCAATCAAATGTTAGGGAATTGTGTAAATATTTTTGTGCTGGAATTATTTGACATTGTATGGTACGGTATCGTACTGCAGACGTTGTATTTTGCTGGTTGTAAACATGATCCTGTCTGTTTTGTAATGAAACAGTATACTTCAACTTCAATGAAATACTGTATAGGTTATATTTTTTTTAAATTGGAAATCTCCCTCAAAATTGTTACTAAAATTTCAGTATGGTACATAAGAAAACACACCAGTGCATTAGACTATTCGTTATCATGGATATGATTGTTTCAATTCGTGAGTAATGTATTATACTGCAGATTGTAATGACTGTTTGACTGGATGACTAACAGTGCATACGCTGATCGGACAGTACAGGGTGCAGACAAGTATGGGTCTACACTGATTGTAAGCACAATAAGCATGGCTTAGTTATATTAATGGTAGTAATGGTAGACATGTAACACACGTCTGGATAAAGGTGTGAACAACAAGTGTTGACTTGTGGACAAGATATACGGAAATGGAATATTTCGAGGTTATCAACATACGTATTACTAGTTCGATTTTGTTAGTTTATTAATCTTATTATATATTAATTAAAGCTTGAGCGATGTTTCGGTCAAATAGGTGCCGTTTTTACCGATTAGGTGATATGCTTGTACACGGCCCCGCACTGTGACATCACGTCTATTCAAGATGGCGACTTACAGGCGATTTGAAGCCAGTTACAAAACATGAATAATATAGAGGATATTCCATCGTACATTTTGAACAGCGGAAAATAATACACGAGTGTGCGTCGGCTTCCGCGTAAGCAACGAGTGAGCGTAGAGAACATGTTGCTTCCACGGACGCCGACGGACACGAGTGTATTATTTTCGCTATTCAAACATGTACGATGGAATATCCTATTTATTACACTTCCACGGTGGATATATATGCACATTTAATTTATTTTTGAGATTATAATCAATGAATTGTGATGTGCGCATAACTAGTTATACAATGACGTGTTTTCCCGCGTTTTGACGTTACGTTGTGTGACATCAAATGTGACGTCATGTAAACTTTTTGAAATCCAAATTACGCAGCTGTTTCTATGAACCAGATATATTTGAGTGCATGTTTGGAATGTGTTCAATCACATTAACATTCTAGATTAGTCGAGACCTTTTCCAAATGTTCAAATAACTTTATTTTGACTGTAATACAAATTAAACATTTTGCATGGTAGCTCGTGGTTTCCAAGAAAACAGGTGCGCAATTACGGGTGTTCTCATCACGGTGCATTATTTGTAAGGAGTTGATTACGGGTTTTCTCTCACAGCGTAATCAGTGCAAATAATTTGCAAGAGTGTAATAAAATGGCATTGACCGGTTTTTTTCCGCGACGTTATCTACCGCGTTCGTTGTTATTTAGAATGAATGAATGAATAATATGAATCCAGCGAGTCCGTTCCTATATTTTAAGATTAGAGAATACCAAATGACAAAAGTAGTCCGGTATAAAACAATAGTGCGGGCGTTTTGAGGTCACAGACAAAATTTGCTTGCAAATCTTGATCCATTACTACCCAGTTTCACCTGAGAAACATTTTGGGGTGCTCTTAACGCCAGTTTTCAGCATGTGTGTAGCATTTAAAAGAAAACACTGAACCTACTGGTCACGTGATGTAAAATTTCCGTGGCCAGAAAATGTAAACAATATTGGGGAACATGACGAGGTTAGGTTTTTGTTTCTTAGGAGTATGTGAACATATTGTTTAATTCATGCAGGACCAGTACAGAAAGGCTGCAGGTCATGTACAAGTAGGTCCCACAACATCCATACGAATGGTGAATGTAGGAGAGACTGGCCTTATTGGATGGGATTCGGTTAAATTATATAGTAAAACTATTTGGTGTGTTCTAGCCTGAAGGCCAGAAATGAAGATGATCTCTCAATATATGCAAAAGATACAGCTTCCAAATCGGGATTTTTTGAACGGCCCTCGTACATATAAATAGCGTTTTATAAAATATAGTGGCGCTATGTCCCAAATAAGGGAATGCAACTGTCTTGAAAAGCACGTTATTCTTCCAGAAAAGATCTGAATTTAACAAGGAGAAGACGGTAGAAGAAGAATGAATTAAAATGATAACTAAATCGACCAAGTATAGGCGAATCGATACTTTTCAGATACACTACAAAATGTGTCTCATATGAATTTCATATATTTTTCATATGAATTTCATATGAAAAGTTCATATGCAAATGATATAAAGTGAGCCGATATGCAATTCATATGCAAAATCTTCATATGAATTGCATATGTAACATATGTAACATATGAAGTTCATATGAACATTTCATATGAAAACAATTAATATGAAATTCAGATGAAAATTGTTTCATATGAAATGCGTATGCAAAGTCTTCATATGAAATTCTTATGTTTTACATATGTTTTACATATGATTTGTTTTCATGTGAATTGCATATGTGGCACATTTTGCTGTGTACATGTATATGGATTTATATTGTCGTGGACGTTCATTGATTCATGATATCTGTGGCACCAATGTACATGGTGTTATATATACAGTGGAACCTCTCTAAACCGGACACCCTGGGGATGTCCCCAGGGTGTCCGATATAGAGAGGTTTCACTGTAAATCAGACATTTGATCATTCTGAGCCATAGTTGTGTGCTATGCGATCACGAACATACATGGCAGACAGACAGTATCACCTGAGATAAATGACCAAGAAACTCATCAAAATTAAGATCAAATGTGTTTTCTTGGTGTCCGGTTTACAGATGTTCCACTGTATATTGTTATATGTTGTTTTATTCCAAAGTTTAATACACAATATTGGTTCTAACTTTCAATATTTGAAATGTGTTTATATCTGAGCAAAACTATTTACAGAAACTGTGATATTTTCACGACAGTGACGTCGATAGTTAACGAAATTGTCATAGCAAATGCAGTTTGCTCTGAATATGTCGGCAACTTCAGACGGTGAAAATATCGTAAATTTTGCAAATACAATTTATGTTTCAAGAGAAATCGCTTAGTACAAAATATATCACATGATTTGTCTCAAATGTTGGTCTTGAAATGCCATCGTATGCGATGAATTATTTCTCGACGTACTACCGAGACGAAGGGCGTATATAGAGTTACATTATTGAACATAGGCTGCATATGCAGCCTATGCTCAATAAATATAAATCCATTTTAGCCCTTCGTCTCTGCAGTATGTCGAGAAATAATTCACTGATAGACTCGTAGCATTTTTCCTCATCACATATACATTTTCGAGCAGCATAAACATGTCCATACTACTATTAACCCTTACACCGCTATCTTATTTGTTTTGTCGTCTGCTGTTTATTTTTTATTTTCCATTTTTATCATCAAAAACATGCTTTGACAGCACTTTAGAATAATTTACAACGTGCTTTGACGGCACTTCAGAATAATTTCCAATGGAAGGAAATGATTCTGAAGTGCTATCAAAGCACGTTGTAAATTATTCTAAAGTGCTGTCAACGCATGTTTTATTTAGAAATAAGGCAAGATATAAAAACAACAGCAGACGAAAATTGTTGTGAGTAGCGGTCTAAGGGTTAACATATATTATAGAACCTGTGAACATACCCATTTTCATCGGTTTGAGCCGGTTAATAAAAAATGACATTTATAATTTACCGCCGCTGTGTCTTTCATTCATCTCTACTGTCACATTAATCATGATGTCGTTATGTAACAAAACAAATATGCACCTTTAAGCTGGTGAATAAAACAAATCCGTATTTGCATAATATACTATACATCATTTGTAGAATGTATAGTCGTTTCACCAGTTTTCGTAGTTGTCGGACTTTTCGGGGTATTCACATATTTTGTAATGTATAGGAATGTGTGCTGCCGCGATGTGTCTTACGTCAGATGCTGAACATAAGCAAGACTTGACCTACATTAAGTCCTTTAAAAATGCCACCAAATCCAGTGTTTGGACTAAATCATGTCATTTGTGTCATTTTTGTCATTTATGTATTATGCTTTTATGCGTCCGTCATTAACCTGCACTTTAATATTGCTAAACTCATTTAAGGAATAAATCCATGGGCTGTTGCGTTTACTGTAGTGTTAACAACATTTGGTCTGTTGGAAGGACTCCTAGTTAAATTTAAACAGACCACATTTTATCCCGTCAACACAATGCGTATGTGCCGTGAAACACGGTGCCGTGAAACATTTTTGATATCCTGTCAATACGACCTAATCACTGCGTATGAATATGTGCAGTGGCTGGGATTTTTTTTTTGCATTTTAAAGCTATTAGTAGGTGTAGACGGGATAAATAGAATAGTAGGTTAGTGCCGTGAATGGGAAAAATATCTGGCGCGCCTCGGAAACAGGATGTGCTCGGCAGAGTCTCGCCCATCCCGTTTCCTAAGCCTTGCCAGATATTTGTTCCCATTCACGGCACGAACCTACTATTCTCTATATTCCATACTACAGTAAACGCATCAGCCCATGATTGTATTACTTATATTTTCATTGCATTTTCAGATAGTTTCAAAAATGTAAGTAACCAAATACAGCGTTAAAATTAAGAATCAAAAACGTCATTGTGTCATAATTCCAGCACAAAAATATTTACACAATTCCCTAACATTTGATTGGTCCGTAGCAAGTCTCTGTCCAAAATGTATATCCCAGTAAACTCCCACGCCGAACTACTTTCCGTAACCGTCATGCGCAGTTAAAATAATTCTCAAGAAAACGGAATATAAACACATTTTCTTGATGAATTTATTTCAAATGAATTATAAGGAATGAATGGCGTTTTTGTTGAATTTATCGGGGATATAAACTTGGAAAAGTCGCGGGAATACTGGACGAGGCCTTCTGGCCTTCGTCCAGTATTCCCGCGACTTTTCCAAGTTTATACCCCGATAAATTCCACAAAAAGGCCATTCATTCCTATAGCAATTCACAGAACAGCGACGTTGTCGGTCCATAGCGTCAATTGACAACGACGATGAACGTCATGTATTTTAAAGGTACATATCCACTCACTAGACACAAAATGTTCTTTATGTCACAGAAATCATCTGATACATTTTCTGGCAAAATAAACATTCATTCACCATTACCCCACGTATTGAGCGGCATTATTATACATGTTATATCATAGGTAAATTTCCACACTGATATCAGGGGAGATAACCGTGTTTCCTTTAAATGTTTGACAAAGACCATACATTACAATCTGTCGAAAATATTATTTTTTTTCAGGTGACGCATTTAATTAGTATAAATAAGTAAAACATATCATGCCTCATTTGCATATGAAACTAGCCTGATACCACTGCGAGTCACTATCAGTAAAATACATATTAGTAAATTATTATATCTGTATAGCGAGAATTCTTAATTTTTACAACTGGTGGAATAATGACACCATTATACACTTATTTAATTCCTACCCAGAACACATTGTGACTACTGAGTGGGTATGTACCTGTAATGAAACACGATTATCGCCCCTGATATCAGTGTGGAAATTTACGTCTGATATAAAATGTATAATAATGCCAATCAATATGTGGGGTAATGGTGACTGAATGTTTATTTTGCCTAAAAATGTCTCAAATGATGTCTCTGATATAAAGAACATTGTGTGCCTACTGAGTGGGCATGTGCCTGTAATATTGCTAAAATCATTTAAGGAATGAAACCATGGGCTGTTGCGTTTACTGTAGTACGAAACACATTTTGTCTGTTTGGGTACCACATTCCAGATTATAATATAGGGAGACAGATCGGTTTGTATATTCTGGCAAAATAAACATTCAGTCATGTATAATAATGCCAATCAATACGTGGGGTAATGGGGAATTAATGTTTATTTTGCCAAAAAAATGTCTCAGGTGACGTCTCTAATATAAGTAACAGTTTGAGTGGGCATGTATCATTAACTATGCAGGTAACAAACAGCCCGCCACTCAATAAGTGAGGCCATCAATTGCTGTGTTGCATTTCCTCGTCTATTGGGTCGGACTGGTGTCTCGTATCGAGGACATATATGAGACAAGCCGTGTGATCTTGTACCTAAGAACAAATTTACAAAATTGACTATATTTTCTGTAAATGATGTCGAAATGTGACGTAATTTTCATAGCAAATGCGGCAATTCCGCATTTGCTATGAACATTTCGTCACCGTTCGGCGTCATTTACAGAAAATATCAGTTTCTGTAAATATATTTCATAAAAAAATCGCATAGTGGAGAAATGGGGCTTATGGGTCTTGCGACCAGTCTAGATCCTGATTAGGCTGTGCGGATGCATTGTTTGCCATTGTATCAATGAATATAAATATGTCACGCTTCTAATAAGCAATATCGATCGTTATAAGGCTACATGAACGTGCTATTTGATCAGGAGCTACACTGCTCAAAATCCCATAAGTCCCATTTCTCCAGTCACAGGCACACAATCGACTCTGGAGACGCCATCCACGACGAAGAAGATTGAAGAACGATGCGAACGGATATGTACTACTGTTGTATATAATTGTTGTATTTATGCGTGTTGTATATCCATGACTGTGCATATGTGTCTCGCCAGATGGCGGCCCAATAGTGGTATGTATGAGTATTTAATACATGTATGTACTGCATGTAATATTTGTATGGTCCCCCGGTTGAGAAAACGTACATTTCGACAGATGACCAGTGTAGGCCCAGATCAGGAATTATACATTCAATTATTGCAAATGTTGTAAGCTACCTTTTCTCAGATATGTATGTGGTAAACAAAAATCGATCTGATATAATTAAATTGCGGCATGCTAAACCGAAAGATTTTTGGAAAATGTTTAGCGGACGTAAAACGGCAGCTAGTAGCGAAATCACTATCGACGATTTTTTCACACATTTTAGAGATCTGTCAACTGAAGTAAATTTTGGTAGCAATCCAGAGGCTGATGTGTTTTGTTCATACCATGAATTTTGCGCAAATAATAGAGATCAGGATGAGTTAGATCGCCCAATTTCGATAAATGATGTAAAATCCGCGATACGTGTGCTCTCCCGAAACAAGGCATCATCTGCAGATTACCTGATTAACGAATATTTTCTAGAAACTGGAGATATCATCGCCGCGCACCTGGTAGACGTATTTAATATGGTGTTCGATACTGGCTACTTTCCCGAGATGTGGACAAAGGGTATTATAATACCGTTACACAAAAAAAGGTGGCATCGATGACACGAATAACTATAGGGGCATACCTCTGGTTAGTTGCATGGCGAAATTATTTACAACAATCCTCAATAAACGACTAACTGATTGGTGCGAAGCAAACAGTATACTAACGGATGTGCAATTTGGATTCCGGAAAGGTAGATCTACCGTAGACGCGATCTTTGTACTCAGTAGTCTCATTGAAAAAACTCTAAATTATAAAAATAGGCTCTATTGTGCATTCGTGGATCTGCGGAAAGCTTTTGACTCCGTTAACAGAAACGCGCTCTGGTATAAATTACACCAATGCGGAATTGGCGGGAAAATGCTCTGAATAACACGTTCAATGTATATGCTGGTGCAATCGTGCGTAAAACACTGCGGTACGTACTCGGAATTTTTCGAATACTCGATCGGATTGAGACAAGGGGAGGTAATGTCCCCTTTGATGTTTTCTGTCTTCCTAGAAGATCTAGAATTATACTTACAAGATCACGTGGGCAGTGGACTAGAGCTTGGCGAGCTATAGCTCGTTTTATTGCTATTTGCAGACGATATGGTTATTCTCGGTAAATCTGTTGATGAACTACAACATAGTTTAGATATGCTTCACGACTACTGCGATAAGTGGGGTCTCGATGTAAATACAGACAAGACAAAAATAGTGGTTTTCCGAAAACGCGGCCCCACTAGGCGTAATGAAAATTGGACTTATAATGGCATGAATATCGAGGTTGTAAATGATTTCAACTATTTAAGTGTAGTGTTCAATTACACAGGTTCGTTTGTACTGAATAACCAAACTTTGAGTGGAAAGGGTATCAAAGCTATGAACGTGTTGCTGATGAATATTAGGAAAACAATATCCCGCCAAGATACATGGGTCAGCTCTTCGATGCATTCGTATCTTCAACTCTAAATTACGGCTCAGAAGTATGGGGTTTTAGCAAATCCAAAGAATTAGAAAGAATCCATCTCAAATTTTGCAAGTCAGTTTTAGGTGTGAGGGCGTCGACGAGCAGCGCAGGTGTTTATGGCGAGATAGCACGTTTTCCTCTATACATACAGCGATATGTTAAAATCGTTCAATATTGGGGCAAAGTGTTAAGTACGAACAATTGCATTGTATCAGCATTATATGAATCCGCTAGGCTTGATGCAGACAATTGCAAAGTCAATTGGGTATCAAAGCTCAAGAGCTTACTATTCAACTTTGGGTTTGGAGATGCATGGGAAAACCAACATGTTTTAGATCACACCAGATTTGTATGTTTATTCAAGCAGCGGATAAAAGATTGCTTCCTTCAAAAGTGGAAAAGTGATATTGAGACTAGTAGAGCCATGTCATTTTATAAACACCTTAAATCAAGCTTTGAACTAGAAAACTATTTGTTAGTAGTAGATAAACCGGCCCTAAGGAAATGTCTAACTAGAATACGATTGGGTACTCATGGGCTGCGGATAGAAACAGGGAGATATGGCAGAAATCGTATTGAGCAAAACATTATGTAATATACCTGCACATTATGTAATATAGGAGACATTGAGGACGCTTATCATTTCATGATCATATGTCCCTCGCTCGATCATATTCGCAGCCGATACATCTCCACATTCTATACTAGAAGACCAAGCGTATTCAAGTTCATTTCCTTATTAGCCACCGATCATAAAGCCACACTTGTAAAATTATGTAAATATCTTAGAGATGCATTTGATTACAGAAAAACAGCCATCCTCTAATTATTCAGTATGTTAACATGAAACATGTGTTCACACTTTGTATACTTTGTATATTGTGTTTATATGACGAGAAACTATGTAATAGTTTAAGTTAATAAAACATTATATTCTATGTAAAATATGTAATACATGTATCTGTATTTATGTTCTAGAAAGTTATTAAAATACATTACTTTACATAGTTCATATAGTTTTATTTCCAATTCCAGGCCCAACATGTCTCAATACACACATTGTTTTTGCTGACGAAAATATGCTAACGTATGTCTTCTATTCAACATATTGTGTATCTGGTGACGGCTGACAAATGATGGCTGACAAATGATGGCTAACAAATGCTGCAGATTTGCATGCTGATTAATAAAGGTGATATTGAAGCTAACGAAGTATTCCTTCGGTTATTTCAGAAAACACCAAAGCGAGTTTCCCCTATTCCACACGCAAAAACAACAACATAACATATGCCTAATTTCATTAAATACGTTTAGAAAGTTTACAAAGTTTACAATATATTTCATAAATAAAGTCAAAAGTTGACAAAAGTTTCGCATGTACTCTTAATATTTTTTCAACATTTACAGAAAATATTGTAAATTTTGGTTTTATGCAAATGAGGCATGATATTTTTTAATTATTCATATTAATTATATTTGTCACCTGAAAAAAAAATCGACAGATCATAAAGTATGCTCATTGGAAACACGTTTATCGCCCTTGATATCAGTGTGGAAATTTACGTCTGATGGAGAAGAAAATGTATAATAATGCTGATAAATACGTGGAGTAATGGTAAATGAATGTTCATTTTGCCAGAAAATGACTCAGATGATATAAAGAACATTTTGTGCCTATTGTGTGAATATTAATTTTCTGTATTAATTCTTTGATGTGCAATGATCATACTTTATAATCTGTCGAAATACATTTCCAGGTGACGCATTTAATTAATATAAATACTTAAAAAAATATCATGCCTCATTTGCATATGAAAATAGCCTGATACCACCGCGTGTCACTATCAGTAAAATAATTATTATTACATGATTTTATCTGTATAGCGGGCACTCGTAATTTTTAGAACTGGTGGAATATAGTGACACAATTATACACTTATGTAATTCCTATAAAGAACAGTTGTGCCGACTGAGTGGGCATGTACCTTTACTATTTACATGTAACAACTTGGTTGGTGGCTCCAGCATTAAGGTTCACACGCTCATGGAGCAAGCGAAGGTGATGACATAGCACATTTCTCTCAAATTACCAGCTACGCGTAAGCACACATGAACACATATGAGACACGACATGCGATTTTGTACCTTCGGACATCTGCGTAATTTCATGAAATACGTTTACAAAATTTACAATAATTTCCGTAAATGCCGTCAAAATTTGACAATTTTTTCAGAGTATATGCGGAATTATATTTCGCATGTACTCTGAAAATGTTGTCAGCTTTTGACATTATTTATGAAAAGTATTATACATTTTGTAAACGTACTTAATGAAATTACGCAGATGTCCGAAGGTAGAAAATCGCATGGCGTGTCTCGATTATTATGTGGCTGTGCCTGGAGAAATGGGGCTTATGGAATTTGTGACCAGTGCCGCTCCTGATAAAAAAAATCACTTCTGTAGCCTGAAAACGATCTGTATTGCTTGTTAGAAGTATCACTGGTGTTTCATTGATGGAATGGCGTACGATGTAGATCCTGATCAGATATGGATCAAAACTGGTCTCACAGTCAATAAGCCACATACATATGTATTTCAGTATAATGAATATCTTCCAGCTGACTTCTGCGTAAATTTAAATAAAATCTGTCATTTGTATGGATATAAGCCTCGCGACTGCCCTGGGCAATAAATTATACATATAACCTCTCTTGACCCGTCGTAATTTGTGACGAATCTATGTAAGTATATACATAATTAACTAACTACTGCTGATGCATTTTAGTACGTATGCGCATTTCTACAATATATTATTACACGTATGCACCATTTGTCATAACTGCACACTGCCTGCGTGACAAAATACAATTTGCGCCGTTTATGACCAGATCAGCAGTTTTACTTGCAACACATTTGAAATGAGCCACCGACTTAACATACAGAAAATTGCATCAATGTGTATCCTGCTCAACTGCGCATGTGCGTAGTGTAAGGTATTCCATGGTTTCAATCCGCTTACTATGTCGCCCTCTTCTTAGCGAAGCAACATCGTACGTAGCTGTTAGACTCGTAGTTAGTTAACTACGCATGTGGGAAGTTATGTCATGATCAACTATATTCATTTATAGTTCACCCTACTTGCTAAGCCAATCGCTGGACAGCATTGTGTTCCACTTATTTCACATATTGCAAGATTTAACCCCAATAAGTTACATAATACCAGATTTAAAGACTACCTGTTCGATAGTAAACGTAAAATCAATACACGGATGGGCAATGTACACTTGGCTGAACTATAAGCATATTGCTGTTCACATATTGGATTTCTTCAGGAACTAAATGCTGCTCCCTCGCATTTAATTCCTTAAAAATCCAATATGTGAACAATAACTTATACATAGCGGCAATAGGGATTGTGAACAGGATACACCCAGACCAGACTGCGCTAATGCGCAGGCTGGTCTGGGTGTACACTGGACACATACTTCGCCCAAAGTCATTTTATCAATGTTGATCCAGGTGTTAGTTTTGCCCGGAGGCGGATACGTTTTAAAATAGTACATACACCAAAGTTAGCCTCGCCTGTGGACATCAAGTTGTCTTGTGATATGCCGCACAGACACCGCTTGACAAGTTCCTGGTATTTAAATATATACATAACTAACAGGAAACACATCAGTTAACTTGTCTTCAAAACGAGTCACAGGAGAGAACCTTGGTTGTTCAGAGTATCGTCTTCCAAGAAAGCGTTCCAAGGTAGCGCATACAGTCTCATACAAGTTGGTGAAACGGATAATTTAATTATATATAAATGTGCACAGTATTTCTGAGTGAACCCATTTGTGTCAATGAGTCGCCTGAAACAATTGGTTAAAATTGATTATAATTCTGAAAAATAGCTATCGTTGCAAACGCTAGTTTATTTGTTTGTTGTTTTTTTTTTGTTTTTTTTTAGGGTGGGTTTTTTTTTTTTTTGGCAATCGACGGGTCTGTAATGGAAATTTCTTTCTAAATAAATTGAATATTATCTGATGATTTCTTCACAACACAGATCAATAGTTCATACTGTTTCCTTACAGATACGTGTCTATATAGCGAAAATGCAAATTATCTCCCCTGTTTAAGGTGCGTACTTTGGAGGTAAATATCTTATTTCTCCATCAAAAATGGCAAGTTGGGCGTGCTTTAGAATCGTCTCATTGAGACGATTCTAAAGCACTCCCTACTTGCCATTGAGACGATTCTAAAGCACTCCCAACTTGCCATTTTTGATGGAGAAATAAGAAATTTACCTCCAAATTACGCACCTGAACTGGAGCTCTGTAAATAGCGAAAATGCAAATTATCTCCCCTGTTTATCAACGTTTTTGAATTTAAAGTAAACATATTTATGGAATTCGATCAATGAAATGGTGCGATTGATTGATCAATAGCCTATTTCACCAACGTTGTAAAGTATACTTTTCTAGCAAAGTATACTTTGAGGGAGAAATTTTCAATTTTATAATAAATTTGTTATTTGTTATTATTATACTGAATTTATTACATTATCACAGCCATTTTGGCTGCGATCATGTAATAAATTCAGTATAATAATTCTGCATACTTTTAATCATCAAATATATGCAGTCGTTCGTTCTATATGAAATAATGCATTTCAGGAAAAATAAATGATTACTCCCTGAAAGTATACTTTGCTAGAAAAGTATACTTTGCTACAGGGTCAATTGAAGTGCATGCTGTGAAAAAAACATATGAGACACGCCATGTGATTGTATACCTAAGAACATGTGCTATATCTCGATGAAAAATAATCACAAACTTTAAGATATTTTCCGTAAATGACGTCAAAAGTTGACAAACGTTTCGATTCAAGATTCAAGATTATTTCGTAACGTGAACATGATATGTTCATAGTTACATACAGAAGTTATATCACAAATATCAAACAAGTGCAGATACGATACCATTAAATGTATTGCTGCATGTACAGGGCAGGAGATGGTTTTCGCTGCAGGAACCCGCATGCCACAAAGAGACACACGGATTCCTCGAGCAAAAAGCACCCCGAACAAATGAGGAATGATAATTTCGTCATATTTCCACGTCATTTACAGAAATATCCTACTTTCTGTAAATATTTTTCATGAAAAATCACATGTCATGAGAAAATAGCCTGATAACACCGCGAGTCACTATCAGTAAAATAAATCTTACTAAATGATTATATCTGTATAGCGGGCACTCGTAATTTTTAGAACTGGTGGAATAGTGACACAATTATACAGTTATTTAAATATATTACATAACATTTTGTGCCTACTGAGTGGGCATGTACCTTTAAGTACAAAATCGCATGGCGTGCCTCATGTTGAATATCTGTAGCCTATTTCACCAACATTGCAAACTATACTTATCTAGCAAAGTATACTTTGAGGGAGAAATCTTCAATTTACGGAAAAATTTATTAATATTTATTATACTGAATTTATTACATTATCACAGCCATTTTGGCTGTGCTAATGTAATCAATTCAGTATAATAATTCTGCATACTTTTAATCATCAAATATATGCAGTCGTAGTTCTATCTGGAATAATGCATTTCGGGAAAAATATATGATTACTCCCTCAAAGTATACTTTGCTATATAAGTATACTTTGCAATTTTGATGAAATCGGCTACTGAGCCATCATCCGAGCGATTGTGGCTTTAAGATGTGGTGTGGTGTGCTGCACATGCATCACTTGTCAGCTTCATTTAATTTATAAACAGACACATAAGATGAAATACATTAGTTACGGAGCCCCACAGGGCACGTAGAATTATTTTTGTTTTATTAATTCGTTCCCACGAAATAACAATTCGTTCCATCAATTTGAACAATTCGTTCCCACGAATTAACAATTCGTTCCCTAAATTTAACAATTCGTTTCCACGAATAATATTATCGAAAAAAATATTGTTTTTGAATTGTCTATATAGCCGTAAAATTTGGGCAGCTTTCGTGAAACAGACAGTAGTTGACTTGTCTTCAAAACGAGCGGGAGGAAAAACCACAAGTTGTCCAGTATGCCGTCGTTTTTTTAGTAACCGCATACAGACGCATAATGCATACTATTCTTAAAGGTATGCTACCGGTGCACTGCATACTCCGTTTAAAGCACGTATTACGTCACTTTTGTTCCCATGTCTCAGTTCAGGTAAAAATACGTTATCTCCTGTTCCCTTTCAACATTCAAATATTCCCTTAATATATACAATGTCTCTATTCCAAAGTACTACTTTACACGAGGACCGACCAACTTCAAGGTATATGATCACGTGGTACTAACAACAACAACAAGTACCGATTCAAAGTACGTATTCTTGTATAGTGTCCTTATTACGTAACGGATTTTGATGTAATATGGCGCATCACACGCGTCTTGTTAAGCTGCATTTGGTGGTCGATTCTTCGCAAAAACGACATAAGTCTGTGCCAAACTCCCTAGACCACCAAATTCATCTCATGAAGACGCTTTTGCTGCTCCATATTTCATAAAAATCCGTTGCATACTACTTACTTTGGAGTGGGCGACGTTGTTGTTGTTGTAACCACGTGATCATGCACCTTGTACTTCACACTCGTCTGATGACTAGGTGTAGCTCTTTAAACTCACACCTGTATTCAAAAAATATAACAGATAACCCCAACCGTGTATGCGGACAAATCGAGGACACTGACCACTTCTTTCAGCAATGCAATTTGTACAATCAACATCGACAGCTACTATACAACGAATTTACAAACATATGTCGGCCAACATCCAACATACTCTTATATGGTATACCGGAAGCGAACATAGAAACAAACACTGCAATATTTAAGCAGTACAAACATATTGTCAATACAAATGTTTTGCACGCTGGTATGGCATACTTTTTGTCTCCGTTACTTACTTTCTACCAAGCAGTTGACACAACGCGAACCCAGGGATTCCGCTGGCGATCGCCACTTTCGTAATTAGTGATGCAAATAAACAATTGGCGATACAAAAATTAAATTTTCGAAAAAAAAAAGAAAAAAAAAAAAGTGACGATTTTTTTATTTTCCCCAACGGAATCCCAGCGAACATGTTGGAAGCGCTCACTATGGCCGGGTGGACAGTCCTGTGTCGGTGTCACCCACCCACACATCATCAACGACCTTCTAGAGAGCTACACGCACATCACTCTCCGCTACTGGGACTACCTGTGTAGACGCATGGGGCCGTTTCACTAAACTTCGTGCGACTAAAATGTTCGTAAGTGCAAAATTATGATAGTCTGTAAACAATTATTGGATTTACATTTATTGAGCATAGGCTGCATATGCAGCCTATGCTCAATAAATGTAAATCCATCAATTGAAATTTACAGACTATTCTAAATCTTTCGCCCCTAAGTAACTGGAATGGACACTCCCATGTTATTTAGACTATTCCATTTTCCTGAAAAGGGTACTGTTCTAGAAACAGAAATTGTCTGCAAATAGTGCATATCCTGATGAGACGACTCATTAAGAACCGGAGCATCTGGATAAGCACTGATTGCAACCGTTACAGGGATTCCGCTGGTGGTGGGGGGGGGGGGGAGGGGGAATCGCCACTTCAAAAAAAAATAAATTGAAGTGGCTATTTTTTTTCGAAAATTGTATTTTTGTATCGCCAATTGTTTATTTGTATATTTGTATCGCCAATTGCGAAAGTGGCGATCGCCAGAGGAATCCCTGCCGTTATGATATGTCTGTAGTGTTGAAAGGGATAACAAGTGCATATCATATTGATGTTTTATCACCACTTGATTAATCACAGTTAAGGCGTAGCATAGGACATAATACACAAGCCGACAGTTGGATTGAGTGCACATATGTGATTGATGTAATTATTATTCGAATGAGTGGGCCAGTTATCCATAGATTGGATCACTCTATCCGTCCATGTTGACACTCCGTTACATTGACTTATTACCCATTCGGAAACAGACTCGCATAAGCAACTTCAAGGTGCATGATCACGTGGTTACAGCAACAACAACAAAGTCGCCCACTCCAAAGTAAGTATTATTTGATATTTTCCTTATTACGGTATGCAACGTATTTTGATGAAATATGGAACAGCAAACACGTCTTCATGAGCTGTATTTGGTGGTATATAGAGTTTGGCACAGACTTATTTCGTTTTTTGCGAAGAATCGATTTCTGTGTCGGAGACACAGAAATCGATTCTTCGCAAAAACGACAGAAGTTTGGGCGAAAATAAAGAGACCACCAAATGCAGCTTAACAAGACGCGTTTGATGCGCCATATTTCATCAAAATCCGTTACGTAAAAAGGACACTATACAAGAATACGTACTTTGAATCGGTACTTGTTGTTGTTGTTGTTGTTGTTGTTGTTGTTGTTGTTGTTGTTGTTAGTATCACGTGAACTTGCTTTCTTCTGAATCCCATTGATATTACCTCCAGTTGTGTTCGTTATTTACATCATGTACATATCAAGTAACACTAATATGAATAAAATATGTTTATATTAAGACAAATTACTTAGAAGTATGACTTGCATCTTGTTGTTGAATTTGTGTTAAAGACTGTTATGTATATATATATATATATATATTGACGAAATGTCAACTTTCAACATCATTTACAGAAAATTCACATATCAATTATAATCATATTGGTTTCAGTAAATGCGTCGGCAAGCTGTCAATCAGTGGTCAGCGCGTATTTGGTCAATGCACAGTCGGCTGGTTATATGATACACACATGTATGTAATGGAGCTCCTATAATGGCAATATGATGCAAGACTGACGGACGACTGTAACCATGACAATCTTGACAACAGTGGGTTTGAATCCAGCTTACTGTCACTGCGTTGTCAACGTCATTTGCATACATGTGTTTATATATACATATTAATTGCATGTGTAATCTATAATCCGAGTCAGCTTGATACAACCAATTCAGTAATATTCAAGTTTGGAAACAGAAACCGTAGACCCGGAGCCCGGGCTGATATTCAGCGTTGGTTGTAGACACCAATGTGTTCCCTTTTCGAAGTATGTGCCGTCAGCTGAAAACAAATGGACTATTATACAACAATGGTAGATCCAGATTATCCTGAATAGTTTGTACATGGTTAACTTCGACAGTATACTCGTTTTACTAACGGCATTGGTGCTACTTTATTGTCTGAATGGCAAACAGCGTAGGCCCAGATCAGACTGCGCGGATGCGCAGGCTGATCTGGGACTATGCTGGTCGCATATATGGAAAGTTTCCGTTTGTCAGTTCGGCTCATTAACATGCCTTATTACGAGGCTACAGTTGGACAGGTATATAAATTCCCAGATTATGTATGAATGCATTCATAATACGTTCATTTCACTTGGATTAAAATTAAAATGATGGGGATATGTTCCAGTTTAATATATCCAGCAAGAAATGGACTATTCGCGCTTAAGCATATATTGCACACTTGCAGAGTATTAAACTAGCTGCAGACATCTGGAACATTTTATATAGTATAGGTATGTATTTTATATTAAACATATATGATTAATTACATGCGCAGAAGCTAATTACATTACCAATACATTATATTTCAATGTATTTCTTTTTTTAATTATTCCATCATTTTAGTTGTATAGCCTCACAAGGTTACACATGGCAAAGTTGCCGTTGTACTGTTGTTAACAACTAGTTGTCCCATGGACTATTAGCGGTTAAGCATATATTGCACACTTGCAGAGCATTAAACTAGCTGCAGAAATCCGGAACATTTTATATAGTATAGGTATGTATTTTATATTAAACATATATGATTAATTACATGCGCAGAGGCTAATTACATTACCAATACATTATATTTCAATGTATTTCTTTTTTTAATTATTCCATCATTTTAGTTGTATAGTCTCACAAGGTTACACATGGCAAAGTTGCCGTTGTACTGTTGTTAACAACTAGATGTCCCATAAAAAGTCAGAACTGGTTGATCATTTCAATACGGGGCAATACTAGAACGGACAAGTACTAACTCTGTTTTACTTATACAGTAGATCCTCTCTAAACCGGACACGTATGTAGTCTTTGTATCATTAGTTTTATGCGTTTTGTTGGTGTCCTTTTATGATGAGAATGCCTTTTCAAGTTCGCAAAGCACAACTGCATACCTTGGCTTAGTCATATTTCAGATTTGCAGTGGAACATCTCTACCTCCCAGGGTGTCCGGTTTAGAGAGGTTCCACTGTATTGACGCTATTAAGTAGCTTGACAATACATACCAATTTGCAGCTAAGATAAAAGTATTCGGTTCTAAAACCAATATCGGCTTCCGTGTTGGTGCAATGGCATTGTATATCGATGATAATATTTGAAAATCTGCCTTTTGGCGGTAAACAAGTTTTTGGTTGTTGTTTTTACTGATTTTATTGTTCTTGTTTTATTAATTTAGCATCTTTGAAGTTACACACAACCCCTGGATAGTGTTGGCTCGCCAGCCCATCATTGAGTGCTTATTCGTGAGAATAAGTTTTGTACCTTCGGACATCTGCTTAATTTCATGAAATACGATTATATAATTTACAATATTTTCCGTAAATGGTGTCAAAAGTTGACAAAATCATAGTGCGCATGTACTCTGATAATTTTGTCAACGTTTGACTTTATTTATGAAAATTATTGTAAATTTTGTAAACGTATTTGATGAAATTACGTGGCGTGTCTCATAAAAGAGACGTTGACTCATTTGATAAGAAACTTGGCACTTCTTTATGAAGTCGGTAGCACCGTTTATTAGTTATTGAATCATCAATCATCGAATCACCGTTTCTTTCTCTCAGATATTGGTTTTAAACAATAGAGTTTATGTCGTAAAATAAATTGACAAAACATAACAAAATTCACAGATTATATTAAATTGAATTCTGCGTAAGATCTGAATTTGTCAATTATCGACGGAATATACGGAAACAATGAAACACTGTATCAATGAAATCAGTATCGGCAAAAAACGACGATGACGCTAGGGAGGTAATACCCAACCGAGCCCTGTTCGTATATTATTCAATGTTTCGGACCAAGAAATTTATATCCTGTCCTTTTCGTGACACGGTAATCTAATTTAATCTTTATGATGTTCAATACGGAGTTACATTGGTCAAAACCGCAATCTTCTCATTGCGGTCTCTATTGGGACTTTGGTTGCGAAAATGTACATTTCGATGTTTGCGACCAACGTAGTCCCAGATCAGACTGCGTGTCCGCGCAGTCAGATCAGTGTCTACGTTGTTCGCCATTCATTCAGTGAAGAAACCTTACTACCGTCAGTAAACTATTTAGATTTTAATTCCAATGTGTCACTTTGCTGGTTGATCAATGTCTAAAATTGCCGTGTATATTGTATAGTCTCCTTCTTAGGTCGGCTATCACGATTTAAAGATACCCTGTCTTAGATGATTAATAAATATGTTTATGTTTACTTTTAAAGGCGCAGTTTCGGCTATTCAATATGTGTTGTTTGGCTTCTTGCACTTCAAATGACCTGTATCAATCACCCACATCACTTTATTTGATCACATTTCTTAGTTACTTTTCGAATTACAAAGTATACTCATTTTTGTTTACTATTCCAAAACAATATTTCAAGTGACTCATATATATAATGGTGGTCACAAATACGATATCAATTTAATTTGTTTTATTGCTTTCAGTGCATATCTGATCCACTGCCTTTAACATTCATTCACTTATTTATGTATTGGCGAACCTCGGAATTCATTTTGCATTGACTTCCAAGCATTGCCTGATAAACTTGATATCAAAGGACCCTAGTCTGGTAGTCTCGATATTTCATCCTATCTATTCCGTTATCTATACATACACACCGCCCAGGAATTCCTACGCGTTTCCTAGCCTTGCCTGATAAACTGGATATACACAACCGACTGCGTTAATCTTGCCCAGATTATCAACGTTTCCAACATATATTGGCCATGCCAACTTGCAATCAAGCAGTTTGATTGGTTGAGTCTGAGCTGTCACACAGCTCAGACTCAGCCAATCAATCTGCTTGATTTCAAGCACAATATTCAAGTATTTGGAAATAACGAACTTGACAAATATTGGCAAGAATAACGCAGGCGGTCGTGTATAGAAACTGCTGTCGGTATTCCCGATATATCAACCCATCCATTCCATTCTCTACAGAAACATTGGCCAGGAATTCCTACGAATTTCCTGGCCAGGAATCCTACGAATTTCCTGGCTGACCTGATAAATTTGACGTCAGAAGTCAATAGCCTTGTATTCTCCAGAACTCGGTCAACTAATTGTCCCGACCTCACGCAGATGGAACAGATTTTTGGCGGGAATAGATTGATCGTCGGGTTCGATGCGAGGTCGTCATACACCGCCAGTCACAGTTAAAGACGCTGGCTCTCAGATATGCGCAAAAATGATACTAAATAAATAAATAAAAAAGTAAAACTATTGTAATTATTGATTTGTATCGTATTTCTAAACCCATAACGTACGTCCGTGGATAAGCGTATTAACCCATTACTTTTGGAATGCACCTTTAAGGGTATGACATTTATTAAATATTTTATTTTTATTTTGGTATTTCTCAATGAAAGTATATGTTGTGACCACTCATTTGAATCGGCTCGACGAGACGGTTTAAATAGTGGTCATGGCATATAAATAATAAATAATTAATAAACAAAATATTTAGGACTTTCCGCAAACATAATGGCGTACCCGCAGCATGAAGGGTACACATTATGTATATATCATAGTACTGAAAAAAAATACTAGCTTTGCAAACGCCAGTTTTTTCGGCAGTGAATGGTTACTAGTTTAATGTATGTATATTAATTCAACTAGTGTTTATAATGGACATCTACTAGTCTTTCGAAATGCATAATATAATAATAATAATAATAATAATATAGTACTATAATTTCACAACTAAAATTGTTATAAATCATAAAATGTACCTCCTCGTACGGGAGTAGCAGAACTGCACTACCGAGTTTTCTCCCTTGTGTATCACAGTCCATGATTCTTTATTGCACAAAGTAGACTTTCACAGTGTAAAACACACCGTGTGATAAAACTCATAATACTCGTACACTAGTGTAATAAATCTGCAAATGAAGCCGGTACAGAAAACAGGCTAGGCGGTCATTACAGCTTCAACGTATTGTGCTGTGCTTATGCAATAAATATAATTTAACATTTGCGATGGTTTGATATGATATTTATTTAACGAGTTCACTGATATCATAAGAAACTCGGCTGCCGAGTTTCTTATGAAATCAGTAAACTCGTTCAATAAATATCATATTAAATCAACACAAATGTTAGATTCTATTTATTGAATAATCTAAGACGCATTACTTGAAGCTGTACTGATCACCCGGCATGTTTACTTGTATGTAGTGGTCTCATTTGCATATTTATTACACTAGGGTATTGTGATTTTTATTACACTGTGTTATTTATGCAATAAATAGCGGAGAAAAAAACACAAACTCGTTGGAATTTGATAGAATAAAATAGTGCATTTTGTTGATATAGATCATTTGCAGTTCATAAATTGAAATTGAAAACAAAACACATATCTGAGGCACAGTACCTTTAATGGGCTTTATTAGGCATTACACGACTATGACGTCACTTGACAATGTGCTGATTCAGCGTTACGTAAATTCGATCATACGGCGTCTGAAGGAGCGTAAGAGTGCGAGTCGAGTTCATGCGTGATTTCGACATAATGAAATATCGTCGGTAAGTCATCATTCTTTAATTTACATACAGCGTGTATAATTATTGCGTTTGGTGAAAATGTGAATTTTGAAACCTCGTATATGCGTCACTGTATGACGTAACAGTTGTGTGGGGGGACCGTTTCACTAAACTTCACGACTAAACTTTCTGTAAGTGCAAATATCGGATAGTCTGGAAATTTAAATTGGTGAATTTACATTTATTGAGCATAGGCTGCATGCTCAATGAATGTAAATACGAAGTTTAGTGAAACAAGCGCTTGATTATACAATCGTTAACATTTGCTTAATCATGTAACGTGGGATCGAATTATCGTTTATCATTCGGTGTTTCTTTAATTTTGTTCAGTTTTTCACTTTCGTTTCATCGCAGTCTCTGAACATGTGAGGCACACTCACTTTAAACAATTAGCTAATTGGTTTATTGCCGGCCCGCTAAATTATGAGCTGTTGTCAATGCAATGATACTTCTAATTATAACAATGTCGTTCACAAATATGACAATAAAATGTGACCTGCTCGCAAAACTGTCATTGCTACGGAGTCCCGCAGGGGACATGGATTTTTTTTTATTAATTCGTTCCCACGATATAACAATTTGTTCCCTCGAATTAACAATTCGATCCCACGATGTAACAATTCGTTCCCACGATATAACAATTTGTTCTTTCGAAATAACAATTCGTTCCCACGAAATGACAATTCGTTCCCTCAATTTAACAATTCGTTCCCTCGTATTAACAATTCGTTCCCACAATATAACAATTCGTTCCCACGAATTAACAATTCGTTCCCGTGGGTTAAATTGAGGGAACGAATTGTCATTTCACGGGAACGAATTAATAAAAAAATGCACCGTACATTGCGGTATTTGTGACCAGCAATAATTTTCGAAAAAAAAATCAAATTTTGTTTTCTTTCTTGGATTTCTTTTCGAAAATTGTAATTTTACGTGTATCAGGGTTTTCCGTGCGTTCTAACAGTTCTCCTGGTCCGATTAGAGACGTTCGACTGTACGCTGTATGTTCTCATCTAAGAAAGAAACAACTTCCTGTATCAGTCATTCCGGTATCTATACAGATATTCGTATACATTATTGTTCACATATTGGACCTTTAAGGAATTAAATGCGAGGGAGCGGTAGCGACCGCAGCATTTAGTTCCTGAAAAATTCAATATGTGAACAATAACATACTTATAGTTCAGCCAAGTGTACAAATGCAATATTCGAGTATTGATTTTCCATTTCCTGTTATTAAAGCTGGTAATATATAGCTTATTGTAGTTAAACGTTGCACTATGTGAAATAAGTTGAGCAAAATGCTGCCCAGCGAACGTCTTAGAAAGTAAGGCGTACTATAAATATACTTAATTGTCAAAACTGACGTAGGCTGCATATGTCAATACACATGTTACCGTATACAGTCAAAGAAACTGACTATTGTGCGTTGTATGGGATACGAACGTATCATTTATATGTGTGCAACGAATATGGCATATACATGTATTTATTCCGTCAAATGTGCCGTGAAACACGGGGCCGTGAAACATTTTTGATATCCTGTCAATACGACCTAATTACTGCGTATGAATATGTGCGGTGACTGGGGTTATTTTTCAAGTATTGCATTTTAAAGCTATTTGTAGGTGTTGACGGGATAAATAGAATAGTAGGTTAGTACCGTGAATAGGAAACAAATATCTGACGCGGCACGGAAACGGGATGTGCTCGGCAGAGCCTCGCCCATCCCGTTTCCTAAGCCTTGCCAGATATTTTTTCCCATTCACGGTACTAACCTACTATTTTCTATGTTCATCTCATGGTGTGCAATGTCCAGATTTTATTCGGCATTTGTGAAATGGACATTTCACACAACTCCGTAAAACATATGTCTGTACATGCGATAGAACGGCGTTTGCAGCAGCCATCGTAGTCTCAGTCTCGGTTTACAGTCTGATCAGGATATACACTATTCGCCACCAAATCAATGAAGTAACTTTTCATTTGTGCAGCAAACACAAATAATTCCAGCACAAAAATATTTACACAATTCCCTAACATTTGATTGGTCCGTAGCAAGTCTCTGTCCAAAATTTATATCCCAGTAAACTCCCATGCCGAACTACTTTCCGTAACCGTCAGGTGCAGTTAAAATAATTCTTAAGAAAACGGAAAATTAAACACATTTTCTTGATGAATTTATTGCAAATGCTGGAATTATAAGGAATGAATGGCATTTTTGTGGAATTTATCGGGGATATAAACTTAGAAAAGTCGCGGGAATACTGGACGAGGCCTTCCGGCCTTCGTCCAGTATTCCCGCGACTTTTCCAAGTTTATACCCCGATAAATTCCACAAAAAGGCCATTCATTCCTATATTAACAGAGTCAACTCTGTGAATATATAGAGGCTATTCATATGTTTGGCAACGAATATGACCGGTGTCCCAAGTATATCCATCAGCGACCAAAAATAGGCCGCAACGCAACGATATTGCACGCTGCAGAACTCATGCATATACCCACATACGAATCAAATAACAGATTATTCAGGCGCGGATCCAGGATTTCGAGTTAGGTGGGGGGGGGCGTAACTATTTTGCAATACTTGACTATATTACCGAACGAGCTATGCTTGTTAGCTCGTTCGATAATATAGTCAAGTATTGCAAAATAGTCGACCGAGCAGAGCTCGGGATAACGCTAGGGGGGGGGGGGGGGGGTCTGGGGGCATTCCCCCCGGATTTGTTTTGAAATCTATATCGCATTTCCTGCGTTCTGGCGCATTTTGGAGCAAAAATATTGACACTTTCACAGTATGTTTAGACATTATTTTTGATTGAAAACGTTTAAATTTTGAAACAATAAGACACGACCGAAAAATGAATGGAATACATGGCACTTGACATGAAACGTGCCTTGTAACTTGTAAAAAATCTTTACTCGGCGAATTTTAGGGGGGGGCACGCGCCGGGGCCGCTGAACCCCCTCCCCCCCCCCCCCCCCTGAATCTGCCCATGTAATTATAGTAGTGCATAGGGTTACATAGGGTGAGATATATCCATGGATTGTTCGAACTCATATATGGCACATATCGTCCAAAGCCATCCAACGCATTCAGTCGTTTATTCTAAATACAACCATTGTGATTTGGTGAGTACAGTTCACCGACTATTGTATAGAGATTGTTAAACTCAATGCTTATTCACCTAGGGGCACTATTCACAGTAATGGGTTCATGCATTGACATCGTGCACACCGATGGACTGTGTGGGGTGAACGATCATTGCGTTAGTTGAAGAAAGGGATTTACACCTCGGTCATTTATCATTGCAAAAAGACTGTGAATTTTCTGTGAATTCTTTCTTACACAAAAAGTAAACTGGATTTGGAATTAAATGTACATTAACCTGGTTGGTATATTTTACACATACATGTATTGTTGCTTTTTTCTGTGAAGTCATTCAAATGACACATTCACTGTTTGATGTCCATGTTTCATCGATGTAATATGTCAGTTGAAGAACTTCACGTCCGAACCGCCTCAGTGTCTATACCAGTGGTGAATTCGGGGGATGCGTGGACCCGGGGGCCCGCCCTTTCACGATTCCAGATTTTCTTTTTGCAATTAATAATCTGCCTGATTCTGTAAAAATAGCACGCACTGTCCAATAAGGATGATTTTATCATAGCAATGTCCATATAGTATAAAGAGCCCATTCAGAAGTTATCTACACAATGTGCCTCATCATTCGAGCAGCATGTACTGAAATTTAGTCTTTCGAATTTCGACACCTCCCCACACACACACCTCCCCCACCCCCTCCCCCCCCCCTTCGGCGAAATTCTGGATCCGCCACCGTATACTGTAATTGTAATGGACATTTCGGTAAGAGCCAACAAGTAGTCAACACTGGTCCCTCAAACAGGACTCGGCTGAGGATATAGAAAATAGTAGGTTAGTGCCGTGAATGGGAAAAATATCCGGCAAGGATCAATAATTTCTTTATTTCTCATCAGAAGTATATGTTGTGACCACTCATTTGAACCGTCTCGCCGAGACGGTTCAAATGAGTGGTCACAACATATACTTTGGTTCAGAAATAAGGAAAATAGATAGAGAATAGTAGGTTAGTGCCGTGAATGGGAAAACATATCTGGCAAGGCTCAGGAAACGGGATGGGCGAGGCTCTGCCGAGCACATCCCGTTTCTGTGCCGCGCCAGATATGTTTTACCATTCACGGCAATAACCTACTATTCTATTTATCCCGTCAAAACCTATAAATGGCTGTAAAATGCAAAAATAGTATTGACTAGATATCAAAAATGTTTCACGGCACCGTGTTTCACGGCACATACGCACTGTGTTGACGGGATAAAGCTTAGACAATCTCAGCTCTACGGATGTGTTTTTACTATTTCATCTGTCTTTTATATTTTCTGTATCACGGATACAGAAAATATAAAAGACAGATGAAATAGTAAAACACATCCGTAGAGCTGAGATTTTCTAAGCTAGGCTGAGGAATGTCTGATCTGGGCCTACACTGTTTGTCACTATGTCACTCTTGTGTCCTCGCTGCTGTTCACATCACAATTAGACCGTAATCCGACAATGTAGTGTAGTAATTGGAATCAATGTCAACATTTTTTCCGAGTACATAACTCTTAATTACATTACATTGCATTTCATTGAATAAGCGTTATGACGGAGTTGTATTTCCAAATTTGATTTTGAAGCGTTCTTTGTTTACTTTCCTTTCTCCTTCGTGGAGTGTCACCTAAGAAGTTTGCTACTACACACTTCACTACATGAGTTTATGATCATATGTTTGTCCCATGTTGTAGAATCGTCTCTCAATATCAATATATCGATTTATGAACACCAATGCCATGCATAGTATTGCTATAATAATTCCAGCACAAACATATTTACACAATTCCCTAACATTTGATTGGCCCGTAGCAACACTCTGTCCAAAATGTATATCCCAATAAACTCCCACGCCGAACTACTTTCCGTAACCGTGAGGCGCAGTTAAAATAATTATTAAGAAAACGGAAAATAAACACATTTTCTTGATGAATTTATTTCAAATGCAGGAATTATAAGGAATGAATGGCCTTTTTGTGGAATTTATCGGGGATATAAACTTGGAAAAGTCGCGGGAATACTGGACGAGGCCTTCCGGCCTTCGTCCAGTATTCCCGCGACTTTTCCAAGTTTATACCCGATAAATTCCACAAAAAAAGGACATTCATTCCTATAATGTTTGTCCCATGTTGTATAATCCTCTCTCAATAGCAATATAGCGAAGTATGAACACCAATGCCATGCATAGTATTGCTATAATGTAGTGCGCGAAATGGAAACCTTATTCCGCAAATGAATACTTGGAAAAGTCGCGGGAATACTGGACGAAGGCCGGAAGGCCTCGTCCAGTATTCCCGCGACTTTTCCAAGTATACCATTGACTGTGGTGTAGCGATATAGTGCAACCTATTGCCTATAAAGTGGAAAACGTGCAGCTATATATTCTAATATTCATCCTGCATCACCCTCTATCGAAGATAATGTGCAGCTGCGCGTCTCTGCATGTTAGTACGGTGACGAGAGATGGTAAAGAATGACTGTAAGACTGGAATAAAAGCATAAGTGTTATGTATGTCATTTAGGGCAGACATGCATTAAGATCAGGTTAAAAACAATGGGTCCAACTCTAAGGACTGGAGTGGTGCACCCCTCGTACTAGTCGTGACTGCATCACTGTCTTGATATAGTCATGATAGCTTCCTCTTGTAAAGTGGCATTTTCCTGTGGAATTTTCAAAAACAGCGATAAAGTATCAAATTAAATATTTTTAAATGAAATAACTTGTGGGTTATTTCAATATGCATGTAAATAGTAGTAGTGAATTTCTTTAAGATTTTATTGTTTATAGAAATAAAAAAAATCATTTTTATTGAAAAAAATCAATAATATCTGAAAAGTTTTTTTTGTTTGTAAAAAATTGTATTGAAATCAACAATATAATGCTGGTGTATGTTTGTAAATGTAAACTAGGGTTCAATCCAAGTGTTTATGCAGTTAGATGCTGTATATGTTTAGTTTTATTGAAAAATATTAAATGCCAATAAACAAATAGCAGCCATCACGATCCAACTTGATTGGGTCGGTGATGTTCTCGACTACCCTCGTACAGCCCGCTTGAAAGCTTCAAGACTGGGCTGCACGGCAACAGTGCCCAGACGACTTCCAATGCACAACTATGCATAGAAATAGAGAATAGTAGGTTAGTGCTGTGAATGGAAAAAAATATCTGGCAAGGCTCAGGAAACGGGATGGGCGAGGCTCTGCCGAGCACATCCCGTTTCCGTGCCGCGCCATATATTTTCTTCCATTCACGGCACTAACCTACTATTCTATTTATCCCGTCAACACATACAAATGGCTTTAAAATGCAAAGAAATAATCCCGGCAACCGCACATATTCATACGCAGTGAGTAGGTCGTATTGACAGTATATCAAAAAAGTTCACGGCACCGTGTTTCACGGCACATACGCACTGTGTTCACGGGATAAAGAACGAGTACTGGTGGTAGCTACAATTTGTATGAATTTGTATGTAGGTCAATTGGTGCTATATAAAGATTTGCTGCAAATGCCACATGTCCTTTACCCATTCCGCGACCCAAACGGAACTACTGTCACAGACTGACATATTCTGACGTCTTCCGCAGTCCGTCCGTCAAACAAAACCACAAAGTAAATCCTACCTAAGTTTATCTTCCGTGATTGACATAAAATTGCGATGGTATCGTTTTTTGAGACTTAAGAGATATTCACGATGACCGCCAAATAAGAGATATTCACGATGACCGCCAAATAAGAGATATTCACGATGACCGCCAAATACAGTACATGTACAATAGTTTGCCTTACATAATAAATACACACACTTGAACTTTAGCACATCAGCACGTATATGTCAACACACGCAGTGTACATGACCTCATCTATTTACTTTATTGCAATTAAGTGTAACATGAATCAAACCGCAGGCGACATCAATCAGACAAATGCCTGAAAAAAAAGTTAAAAATATATAGAAATGACAGATGCCCATAAAATACCACCATCAGCGCCAAGTATGCTATATTTAAACCGCCAAGATGAACGGGAGCTTGTGAATTAAGATGTTGACTCGTGTTAACCCCGTTCAATTGGCATATTCTTGCTGCGGGCAAATACTTTTCCATACATAAGGAATGTTTCACACGTGCGACAGCTCCCCATGTATGACCTGTAGCAGATTTAATCAAAATTGCAAAGTATACTTATCTAGCAAAGTATACTTTGAGGGAGTAACCATTTATTTTTCCCGAAATGCATTATTTCATATAGAACTAACGACTGCATATATTTAATTATTAAAAGTATGCAGAATTATTATACTGAATTTATCACATTATCACAGCCAAAATGGCTGTGATAATGTAATAAATTCAGTATAATAAAAAATAATAAATTTATCCTTAAAGTGAAAATTTCTCCCTCATAGTATACTTTGCTAGATAAGTATACTTTGCCATGTTGGTGAAATAGGCTACTGATCAGACTGTGCGGATAATCTGGGGCTACGCTGGTTACAACTCAATAAAGCAATAGTATTACTCTCCCGTGGTGAGTTATATATTATGTAAATTAAATTAAAAGAAGATGTATAACTCGAGGGTCCTTTTCACTGAACTTCGTACGAAACAAATGTTAGTACCACGATGCTTTTAGGTCCCCGCTGATAATTGGAGGTGCCCTATAGGTTTCGCCCTGTCTGTCCTCCGCCCGTCCGGTTAATTTGTGTAGGATTTTCTCAAATCGCCTATAGGCACCCTAACTCCGTTTACAAACCACATTTTCTAGTTTGTAATTATACTTACCACATTAACGGGGTTTATCCCGTGAACACAGTGCGTATGTGCCGTGAAACACGGTGCCGTGAAACATTTTTTTGATATCCTGTCAATACGACCTAATCACTTCGTATGAATATACTAGTCGATTATCCGATTTTGAGGATGCGGCTGGGGTTATTTTTTTTTTTGCATTTTAAAGCTATTTGTAGTGTTGACAGGATAAATAGAATAGTAGGTTAGCGGCGTGAATGGGAAAATATCTGGCGGTGCACTGAAACGGGATGTGCTCGGCAGAGCCACGCCAATCCCGTTTCCTAAGCCTTGCCAGGTATTTTTCCCATTCACGGCACTGAACCTAATATTCTGTACTTATTTAATGCTGGGTGCATGCCGCGCCATCGACTTCTCTATGTTTTGTCTAAATAAACTATACTGGTGTCTGTAACGGAAACACGTCTCCAAATATGTAGCCTATTTCACCAACATTGCAACGTATCTAGCAAAGTATACTTTGAGGGAGAAATTTTCAATTTAAAATATATTCATTAATGTTTATTGTACTGAATTTATTACATTATCACAGCCGGGAAAAATAACTTAGCCATTTCTGAAGCCAATTTCCCGGCTTAATTATATACACGTGAACGATAGTCGTCGATGAACAATAGTCGGCTCTACATCGCATGTTTATCACGGCAAGACAGTATTGATGTTCAAAAGTTTCTGATTAGTTATCTCCCTTTGGCAGCCATTTTTAGCTCGGCTATTCGAAGAATAGTTAGAGCTTATGTTGTCACCCCGGCGTCGGCGTCGGCGTCGGCGTCGGCGTCGGCGTCGGCGTCACCGTCACGCCTTGGTTACGGTTTTTAGTCAACCTTGTACATGGAATACTACTGGCCCTACACCCACCATACTTGGACAACTTCATCTCCTAGTGATGTACATCAATAACCCCTTAACTATATTTGACCTTGACCTACATTTCCTCTTGAATTACTTAGTTAATTCCCATTGGTTAAGCTTTTTAGTCAAGCTTGTAGATGCAATACTCCTGGCCCTACACCAACCATACTTGGACAACTTCATCTCCTAGTGATGTACATCAACAACCCCTGATCTATATTTGACCTTGACCTACATTTAACCTTGAATTACTTAATTCCCCTTGGTTACGGTTTTTAGTCAACCTTGGTTAAGGGTTTTACTCAAGCTTGTACATGGAATACTATTGTGCATACAGACACCATACTTGGACAACCTTTTCTGATATTGATGTACATCAATAACCCCTGATCTATATTTGACCTTGACCTACATTTCCTCTTGAATTACTTAATTACTTCTCTTTGGTTAAGGTTTTTAGTCAAGCTTGTAGATGGAATACTCCTGGCCCTACACCAACCATACTTGCACAACTTCATCTCCTAGTGATGTACATCAACAACCGCTGACCTATATTTGACATTGACCTACATTTAACCTTGAATTACTTAGTTAATTCCCCTGGGTTAAGGTTTTTAGTCAACCTTGGTTAAGGTTTTTAGTCAAGCTTGTAGATGGAATACTATTGTGCATACAGACACCATACGTGGATAACTTTTTCTCATAGGGATGCACATTAATAACCCCTGACCTATATTTTACATTCACCTACATTTAACCTTGAATTTCTTGGTTAATGTTTATATTCAAGCTTGTATATGGAATACTCCTGGAATCAACCATACTTGGAAAACTTCATCTCCTAGTGATGTACATCAATAACCCCTGACCTATATCTGACATTGACCTACATTTAACCTTGAATTACTTACCTAATTTCCCTTGGTTAAGGTTTTTAGTCAACCTTGGTTAAGGTTTTTATGCAGGCCGCAGCCACCTTGTTTGTCAAGCTATGTGTACATCGACAACCCTCGTAGTCGAGCTATGCTGTTCTCCTACAGCTCTTGTTAATTTTCGCATTCTGTAGTATTCTTGTTGGCGTCTGATTAATTGTAAGAATGTAATAAAAAACAATGTAAAAACTGTTTCCCCTAGAAACTCTAGTTTGTGTGACAGCATAGATTCACGATGTGTATAGTACGTCACGGGCACCTGCTATTTACGCAATACATAACTAGAGATCTACCTGACGGATCGTAATCAAATTCGATATACATGTTTATCACCGCACGCCGAATAAACTCTGCGGCACACGAAGCGTTATCAGACCTTTAAAGGTACATGCCCACTCAGTAGGCACAAACTGTTCTTTATATCAGATACAATATCTGAGACATTTTCTGGCAAAATAAACATTCATTCACCATTACCCCACGTATTGATTGGCATTGTTATACATTTTATATCACACGTAAATTTCCACACTGATATCAGGGGCGATAACCGTGTTTCCTTAAAATGTTAACGAACATTACTATTTATTATCTGTATTTATTTGTTGATGTGCAATGATCATACTTTATAATCTCATTTGAATATGAAAATAGCCTGATACCACCGCGAGTCACCATCAGTAAAATAAATACTACTAGATGAGTATATCTGTATAGCGGGCACTTAAAAGTGGTGGAATAGTGACACAATTATGCAATCAATTCATATAAAGAACATTTTGTGCCTACTGAGTGGGCATGTACCTTTAATACTTAAAGTATTGTTCTTAATGTACTGCGTATACATGTATAGTGCCTTTAATATGACCAAGCATTTATATACGCGCGGTCATGAACCCAGTGTCACCTGCCATGATATGCCAGCATATGCAGCTAAGCGACAGTTTGTCTTTCCGAGATATGTTGTCATAAATATGGCTGTGACAGGAGAAATGGGGCTTACGGGATTTGTGACCAGTGTAATTACTGATCAACTAACACGCTCGTGTAGCCTGATAACGATCTATATTGCTTGTTAGAAGCATGATGGAATTGATTGATGGAATGGCGAACAGTGCAGATCCTGATCAGACTGTGCGGATGCGGATGCACAGTCTGATCTGGATCTACACTGGTCGCAAAACCCATAAGCCCACTTGCTCCAGTCACAGCCACACATGTCTGAGAAAGGCGAGATTTTGTTTATCTTTAGATTTATTGCCTCTAAGACTATTAAATCTGGATATGACAAGGAAATATATAAATGTTAGTACATTTTACCACAGGTTCTTGAATAACGGTTCATATTTAGGTGCTTAATGCGTTATTTCGGTATCTCTGTCGGTTTGGGTGCATTGTTACCAATATACAATTTACGTCACCTCCCACGAATTACACGTATACGTACAGTATTTAAGGTCATTTTGACAGTATAGAGGTGGTCCGAAAGTTCGGAACGGCGATTGTGTAGATACTTGGTAATTACTGTCGTGTGTAATGTTTGAACATTAGTAGTTGCACACAACTATGTAAATTGCCTAAAACCAACGAAATCCACCCACAAAGACCCAAATCAATCATCTGTTCAAACACCTGTGCATTTTACCTGTACATAATAGCCGTATACTATTGTCATTCCAAATGTGACACTGGTGCTCGCGGTTACAGGTGTTTGAATAGATGGTCATTATGTTTGTGTCATATGGGTATTTTGGTGGATTTGGGTATATTTTGGTGGATTTCGTTGGATTTTGGTAATTTACATAGTTTTGTGAAACTACTAATGCTCAAACATTACACACGACAGAAATCGTCAATTATCTACAAATACACAGTTCCATTCGATTCGATTCGACACAGTTACAAACTCCCGGGCCCCTTTTATACTGTCAAAATACCATGATACCTGTAATTCGCGGGAGGTGACGTAAATTTGTATGTTGGTAACACGGCACACAAACCACCAGAGATGCTGAAATAACCGCAAATAAAATCTAGCCGAGATCTTAACGTTTGTGAACATATATTGGCATATTTGGATTGGGGCAAACAAATTTAGCCAAGACTGAATTAAAACAAAATGGAAACTAATGTGGGGAAATAACAGATTTAAATTGCTTGGAATTACTTTTGACACAGATTTAGAAAAAATTGTGAACATAAATTTCTCGGAAAAAATGAGGCTCATAAAAAAAAGAGAAAAAATCAACAGCTGGAACAAAAGGTACTTAACACCATTAGGCCGAATCACAGTCATAAAGTCTCTTCTTCTCCCATCTTTAAATTACCTGTTTATATCCCTACCTAGCCCCAGTCAAACATGTGTTAAAGATATCAGCAGCATTATGTATGAATTTTTTTGGCAAGGTAAATCACGAGTAAAAGGCACTATCACATGCGAACAATATAAGGATGGCGGACTAAAAATGCCAAATATTGAGGACTATATATCATCTTTAAAAACAACATGGGTAAGAAGAATAGTGTGCAACAAATACAAATTTATAAACATTTTAAATACAGAAATTGATACAGATAATATTTTTAAATTGGGAGATATGTACATCGAACAAAAAAATAGGAAAAATTTCAAACCTTTTTAGGCGGGATGTTTTAAAAGCTCATCTAAAATTACAAAATAAGCTTAAGCCGATAAACATGGATGCATTTCTTTCTAGCCTATTATTTTTTAATAAGGACATAACATGTGGGACAACCTTCTTCAATAAGGCATGGTTTGATAAGGGAATATGTTTTATAAATGACATTATCAAAATTGATGGAACTTTTGCCTCTCGAAATGAACTTAAAAACAATTTCAACATAAATATAAACTTTCTTCAATATTATGGCCTTGTCAAAGCAATAAAAGATTGGGGTAAAAGTTTGAAACTTATCAATATCGAAAAAAAGTTACAAATGCCATTTACTCCATACAAGCTAAAAATATACATAAAAAACAAAACCGGGACAAAAGACATGTACCTCGCATTAAACTCCAATTCTGAAACTCCAGCTGGTAAAATTAAATGGAACTCCATCTATAATTTTAACAATGAAACATGGAAGAAAATATATTTATGGCCGCATATCATAACAAAAGACACAACTCGAAAATGGTTCCAGTACTGAATAAACCACAATATTCTGGCCACAAATGATTTCCAAAATAAGATTAAAATTGTCAGTAGTCCATTATGTACATTCTGTAAGAATTTCTCATAAACAATAAAACATTTGTTTTGGGATTGTAAGGTTACAAAAAAACATATTTAGGGAACTTCAAGCATGGTTAGCGACCAAAAATACAACTATTACAATTAACGAAAAATCATTCATCTTTGGGATTTACAAAAAAACAATAAGTATCTTCAAACAATTAATACTATTAGAAACTAAATACTATCTCTATTATTGCCGGTGTTCAAAAGTAGTACCAAGTCTCAGCATACTGAAGCATCGAATTCAACTAGTGTATGAAACATCCAGGAAGGCAGCAATAATGGCCAACAAACTTGAAAATTTTATAAACATTTGGGAAGACTTTATCATTTCAAAAGTTTAATTTATGTAACAAAAAATACCAAAATAAGATTTCATCTTCAGCTGAGTTAGTTGCTGGTGCTATAATAAATCTCTGCTTTTGTGCCGTTTTTATGCCACCGGTCTCGAAGAGCCGGGTGGCATATTGTTTTTGGACCGTCCGTCTGTCCGTCTGTCCGTCCGTCCTGTCTCTGTCTGTCTGTCCGTCCGTCCGTCCGTCCGGTCTGTCTGTCTGTCTGTCCGTCCGTCCGTCCGTCCGTCCGTCCGTCCGTCCGTCCGTCCGTGTCTGTCTGTCTGTCTGTCTGTCTGTCTGTCTGTCTGTCTGTCTGTCTGTCTGTCTGTCTGTCTGTCTGTCTGTCTGTCTGTCTGTCTGTCTGTCTGTCTGTCTGTCTGTCTGTCTGTCTGTCTGTCTGTCTGTCTGTCTGTCTGTCTGTCTGTCTGTCCGTCCGTCCGTCCGTCCGTCCGTCCGTCCGTCCGTCCGTCCGTCCGTCCGTCCGTCCGTCCGTCCGTCCGTCCGTCCGCTGCCTGTCTGTCTGTCTGTCTGTCTGTCTGTCTTGCCTGCCTGTCTGTCTGTCTGTCTGTCTGTCTGTCTGTCTGTCTGTCCGGGCACACATTAGGGTACTTATGGGGTAGGGGGCGTGGTCTAAGACAATGGGTTAGGGTTAGAACACAATGGAACTTAATCCGTACCCCGTAAGCATATTGTGTCTTACGGGGTATTTCCTTTGATCTTTTATATAGCAAGTACCCCCTAAGGTCCGAAATGTAAGTTCGTCCGTCCGTCCGTCCGTCCGTCCCACTTTTCGGTTAACCACTTTGTCACAGTTTCTCAAATATGCTGCAGGTGGCATCCGCGTTCGACAGACGCATTTCTTGTTTTTTCTTCCTTTCTTTGTTTTAACCCCTTCCCCAACCCCTCCCCATTCCCCATTCCACCTCATATTATAGGTTTGGGAAATAAAGACATTATAAATATGAATCTAGTAGAAGAATATAATATACACAGAGTAATACAGGTTCAAGCAAAGACCATGATCTGACGGAACCAGCCGCGTTTTGTTTTATAACCAGTGTGGGGATCGGAACAGATTGTACATTGGATTGTCAATACATAATGTTACGAACAACTTTAACATTTAATCCTTTCAGCCCTAAATAATTGGAATGGATTATATATAATATGTTAATTTTCGGTCAATCCATTCAACACAAAATACTTTTCAAATAATCTATTTATACTTTTTTTTAACAAATATGAAAATTACTTGCAAAGAGTGCAGATCCTGATGAGCTGGCTCGTCTGGATTTACAATGTTTAAAAACACCTATATAAACGGCTGTAGTGTTGAAAGGGTTAATACACGATTTAAACATGTAGATGCACATTAGGATTGAACTTCACTTTTTACAGAGTGGGGCTGGTTCAGTTGGATCATGGGTAAGGTGAATGATAACATGAGCCGCGTCGCGAGAAAACATGTCTTCGGGAAATTCTTGGTCAAATTAACATTTGGTTACAATGACAATGGTATTTGTATGATGCATTGCATGCTTTTTATTTGATCTGCAATGTTCATTAAGATATTATATTTTATACAACACCACTATTCAGGTCGTTTGAGCAAATGAGACGTCACGTAAAAGCCCCGTCAAACGACGTTACAATATATATAGTAAATACATGGTTCGTGCCGTCGAATATAACAAATTAATATTTAATATATTCGGTTGAGCCTTAGACAGCTTTATTGGGGCGAGCTTTAGCGAGCCCCTATAAAGTTGTCGAGGCGAAACCAAATATATTTTATATTCTACGGCACTAATCATGTATTTAATTTATACCGCATACTAAACGTAATTGATTGAACGTGCGTGACGTCATGTTTTGACGTCATTCCCTCGCCATGTGTCACAAATCCAGTGACTTGATTCAAAGCAAAATGGCGGCATCCACGATAGGTAGATTCGGTATTGTATCTGATTAAATATCCGATTAAATATCCGATTTATTTACGATGCGCTTCAATATTGGCTCGAGTTAGACTACACAGTTGTCATAACAAGCATTGCATACACAATGGACATGTCCGTGTCGTTGGTTACGTCGCATATACTGTTACTGTAAAGATGGACAAAATTCAGCTGCACCGACAGTGACTTCGATTTTAATATTAAGGGTACATGCCCATGCAGTAGGCTCAAACTGTTCTTTATAGGAATTAAAGAAATGTATAATTGTGTCACTAGTCCACCAGTTATAAAAATGCAAGTGCCCGCTATACAGATATAATCAATTAGTAATATTTATTTTACTGATAGTGACGCGCGGTGGTATCAGGTTATTTTCATATGCAAATGAGGCATGATATTTTTTAATTATTTATACTAATTAAATGTGTCACCTGAACAAATTATATTTTCGACAGATTATCAATTATGATCATTGCACATCAAAAAATAAATAGAATAAATAGCATACAGAGAATCAATAGTAATTTTCGTTAACATTTTAATGAAACACGGTTATCGCCCCTGATATCAGTGTGTAAATTTACGGCTAATATAAAATGTATAATAATGCCAATCAATACGTGGAATAACGGTGAATGAATGTTTATTTTGCCAGAAAATGTGTCAGATGATGTCTCTGATGTAAGTAACATTCTGTGCCTACTGAGTGGGCATGTACATTTAAGCTACTTCAGGTATAGCATATTAGGTTACTTCAGATATAAACAGCATTTATTCAAACCCTTTAGAATGCTTTTCAAATAGTAATGGTCGTGAAACTAAGTGTAGTGTGTCTATTGTTCATGTTAATTTCAACTAAAAATAGTTGTATCCATTAATCATGTTGATATTCGATAAGACGTTTTGTTATCCGTATCCGGATCCTGTAATGCTACACAATATTATTCATACACAATCCGTGGGTGGCAGGTGGGAGCATGCGATGGGTAATTTAACGATCGGGTTTCATCCTTATCGGAATCCCGACTGGAGACCTGGTTTGGCCCTCACATACGTCTTTGGCATTTTGTATGTGACAGTTGAATCTGGTTATACCCCTTATAAGAGTAATCCTACCGGTATTACTTTTAAATAGGGGAAGGGGCTAAGTGACTTTGGTGCGGTATGGACCTGGCACCAGGTCAGGTTATTCTAATTTCAGGGCTGAATATGTTGTATCTCGATGTAAATATTCCGTTCTGATTTTGGGATTTCCCCCCAATGCAGCAGGTTAAAACGGGATCGAACCTGTTTGCCCGGCCTTACATGACCTTAGCTGTTGATAGGCCGTTAAACACCAATAAACAAACAAAAATCATACAAAATCCGAGGACTTTGTATTTTATTTTACTTGATATGTATACTATAATAGACTGTGATACACAGGGGAGATACTTCATAAATTAAATGAGCTAAATGCCAGTAATCACACGTTGTGTATGTGTGGATGCGTCAATCCATATAAGCCAAAGTTAGGATCGTCTAGAAATTTCAATTGATGGATCTACATTTATTGAGCATAGGCTGCATATGCAGCCTATGCTCAATAAATGTAAATCCAATACTTCATAAATTAAATGAGCTAAATGCCAGTAAGCACACGTTGTGCATGTGTGGATGCGTCAATCCATTTAAGCCAAAATTAGGATCGTCTAGAAATTTCAATTGATGGATCTACATTTATTGAGCATAGGCTGCATATGCTCAATAAATGTAAATCCAATAATTGTTTACAAGAAAAAGTGTTGATGTGCAATTTACAGACTATCATAATTGTACACTTACGAACATTTTAGTCGTACGAAGTTTAGTGAAACGGCCCCCTGGAAGTTCCAGTACGTGTTGTTGTTGTAACCACGTGATCATACACTGGCAACATAGTTCATGCACTCTCCAGCACCTATGATGAAATAGGAACACTCTGCCATCTGCTTTAATAAGTTACATTATGTATTGTTTATTCAAATAAAGCCATATATCAATTACATAATATATATTTATGGTACGTGACATATGACAACTCAAAAGGTGTATGATAATTAATTGTCAGAACACACTGTAACGTGGATAGTGAAAATAAAGGGGCCTGTGGAAAAGGGGGGCTATGTCACTTTTTGACATAGCACCCCTTTTCCACCGACCCCTTCATTCCACTATCCTTGGGTTAAATCCCTTATGGACTTAAATCCCCATTTTGCACTGACCCCTGACTATATTTGTTTTTATGTTAATAATCCGTTCTGATTTTGGGTTTTTCCCCAAGGCAGCAGGTTAAATGCGGGAACGAACCCGTAGGTCCGGCCTTAAATGGCTTTGCTGTTGATAGGCCGTTAAACACTAATAAATCAAATCCACACAATAGTTTATGTTGACATTTTCTCACGGTATAATTGTTTTATTGCAGCTCCATTTATCACAGCCAATGTTGATAAATAGGTTTGCATAAACTTGGAAAAGTCGCGGGAATACTGGACGAAGGCCGGAAGGCCGCCTCGTCCAGTATTCCCGCGACTTTTCCAAGTTTAGATGCAATGCATATTTTGTCAACGTATTTTATTCACTTTTATTTATTGCATTTTGTTTGTTTAATTGTCAATGAAATGCATTAATTATAAGTATTACCATACTGAAAACGTGCATTGTATATTTAAAACTGTTCCTTAACAAGGGGACGTTAATAAAGAATAAATAGAAAAATAATGGGTGTTCCCCGAGACTCCTAATTATTGGTACGTTTGAATAAATAAATAAACTATATTTGTAATTCGCCAATTAAATTTGCGTCAAATTGTACTTAGGCGACACGTGACTGCTCTAGTTACCGACCAAGGTTGGTAAATAATAGTATCTATCTGTTCGTAATCCTATTTTAGGAGAAGGGGCTAAGTGACTTTGGTGTGGTATGGACCTGCCACCAGGTCAGGTTATTCTAATTTCAGGGCTGAATATATTGTTTCTCGATGTAAATATTCAGTTCTAATTTTGGAATTTTCCCCCCAATGCAGCAGGTTAAAACGGGATCGAACCCGTTTGCCCGGCCATACATGACCTTAGCTGTTGATAGGCCGTTAAACACCAATAAACAAAAAGTATCTGTCTGATGTGTTATGTATATGAGCGTTAACGACCACAACACTTAGTTCCTTAAAATCCATATGTGAACAATAACATGTTTATAATTAGCCGGGTTTATAAGGCAGTCTCCAATCCCAGTGTTGCTTTTCCATTTCCTGTCAAACAGGTAGTCATTAAATCTGGCAATATGTAACTTAACCGGTAAGAGGGGGAGGGGGTAATCTTGCAATATCTGAAATAAGTGGAGCGCGATATTGGCTCATCTGGGGCCCGTTTCACTAAACTTCGTACGACTACAATGTTCGTAAGTGCAAATTTAGGATCGTCTGGAAATTTCTTTTTATGAATTTACATTTATTGAGCATAGGCTGCATATGCAGCCTATGCTCAATAAATGCAAATCCAATAATTGTTTACAAGAAAACAGTGTTAATGTGAAATTTACAGACTATCATAACTTTGCACTTACGGACATTTTAGTCGCACGAAGTTTAGTGAAACGGACCCCTGGATCTACACTATTTGCCAATACCATTGTGGTGATGATTAAAGTCGGTAAGGTAACTCGACGAGATGAATAAGTGAATAGTGTCCATAGCTTTAATCACGTTTTCATTCACGTCTCACGTTTACCTGGCGATCTAAATTAAGAAAGTGCTAATTAGTATGTTGACGTTTACAGTTATAGTTGCGAGTAAAGCAACTTGGTCTGATGGATTGCATCATAACTCACTTTTCCCGCACATCCGCATACACATACCAGACTGTGACTTGTGAAATGTATGGTGGCACATGTTTGCCATCGAGATGTCGAGATGTTGACATACTATATCGCAACATGTCGACAAAACGTGAAACTATGTTGACATGTTGAGATAAATCATGTCGACATAATGTGATAAGTTATCACAACAAGTCGACATACCGTGATAGTGTAACACAACATGTCGACATAACACAATAAGTTAACACAATATGTCGACATAACGTGACGAGTTACACTATGTCGACATACTGTGATATTTTATCTCAAGATGTCGACATAACGTGATAGTTCATGTCAACAAGTCGGAATACCGTGATAAGTTATCGCGACAAGTCGACATAACGTGATAGCTTAACACATGTCGACATAACGTGATAGTTTAACACGTTATGTCGACATGTCGTGATATTTAAGTTAACATGTTGCAATCAATTATTTCAACATCTCGACATCTTCGTGGCAAATATATGCCCCCATAGAAATGGGACTTATATATGTACAGTGAAACCTCTCTAAACCGGACACCATGGGAGGTCCCCAATGTATCCGGCTTAGAGATTCCCCACTGTATTTCAGACAGATGAGCACTCCAAGACATACATATGTACTTTACGATCATGAACATGCATTATAACCGGGAAAAGTGATAATTAAATACATAAAAAGTAAGCATACAACTGTGTGTAGGGTGTCCGGTTTAGAGAGGTTCTACTGTAACTGCGTGTGTCGCCGAGTGACGCCATGTACAATGGAATTAGCGTATATATTTACATTGTGCTTAAATTCATAATGGAAACGCCCATTCAACATGCACTTGATATTACTTACGTACGTCCATCCTTCCGCTTATATGGTTACGTTAAAATGGTTGTCAGAGTTTTTCAAGATGTCACAACTGACGATTTCTTCAATATCGTGCATGCGACAATTAACATGATCTTGACCGTCAGTTTTACATGATGAAGGTCGCTGAAACGTTTAGCCTTTTTACGCTAAAATTCGCATGTCCGTCCGTCCGTGCTTCTGGTGAGGAGTATATGGCAATTTGAGGCGCCCATTCGTCAGCGAGGGGTCATAGTCAAATAAAATACCACGACCTCCTATTTAGTTGCTGATGTGGAAATATAATTTCTGAAATCATGCACAAAATATACTTTTGCAATTCGTGGTGGGTTGGAGCGGAATAATAAATCGGTTACGAGTGAAACTGTCAGTCACAAATGTACGGAGCCCCGAAGGGGACATGGATTTTTTTTTATTAATTCGTTCCCACGAAATAACAATTCGTTCCCTCAATTTAACACTTCGTTCCCACGAATTAATAATTCGTTCCCACGAATTAACAATTCGTTCCCTCAATTTAACAATTCGTTCCCACGAAATAATAATTCGTTCCCACGGGAATTGTTACTTCGTGGGAACGAATTGCTATATCGTGGGAACGAATTGTTAATTCGAGGGAACTAATTGTTAAATCGAGGGAACGAATTGTTATTTCGTGGGAACGAATTGTTAATTCGAGGGAACGACTTGTTATATCGTGGGAACGAATTGTTAATTCGTGGGAACGAATTGTTAAATTGAGGAACGAATTGTTCATTCGTGGGGACGAATTGTTAAACTAAGGGAACGAATTGTCATTTCGTGGAAACGAATTAATACAAAAAAAAGAATTCTACGTCCCCTGCGGGGCTCCGTACTACAAATGCGTCAGATGTGGAGAGGAAATGTACTACATCATGTGTACAATAGGATGGGCGCCAAATTTGTGTGTTATACATATTTCTACATATTATACAATCGTTACATGGTGTAAACTTAAACGTGTAATAGTTCCCGTTTTGGAACCGTATGTGTGCAGTCATGAAAACGGGCTTATTGCCCCAGATCATCCAATGCATCCGGGCAGCCTGATCATTTAACCAGTGACAACTGGTGACAACTGGTGCTTCGCCCTATACATGAAAACCTAGTTGCTAACAGTAATTCTTGCGATCTACTCCCGTACCGACCGTCCGGTTAAATTGAGGGAACGAATTGTTAATTCGTGGGAACGAATTGCAATTTCGTGGGAACGAATTAATAAAAAAAATAATTCTACATCCCCTGCGGGGCTCCGTAAACATCAACGGTGGCCCCATTATTTGTAAGCACTTCATATACCAATAATTCCAGCACAAACATATTTACACAATTCCCTAACATTTGTTTGGTCCGTAGCAAGTCTCTGTCCAAAACTACCGGGGCGGGATCAACTGATCCTGAGAATAGTGCTGCAGTAGCCATTGCTTGTCGTAAAAGGCGACTAAACTGGCTTAACGATTGGGTTCATACTTTCCGGAACCCACTATACCGGATTTGGCCCTCATGTACATTTTTGGCTTTCTTGTATGTGAGAGTTGAGTCGGGCTATGCCCCATATATAAAAGTAAGATTAGCGCTAATCCTGTTACTTTTAGGGGATGGGATAAATGATGCTGGTGTGGCGAGGGCCTGGCACCAGATCAGGTTGTTCTAATTTCAGGACTGAATATATATTTAGATTGTAAATATTGAGTTCTGAAGTTGGGATTTACCCCCCTCGGACAGGTGGATACGGGACTCGACCCCGTTGACCCGTCTGCGTGTAAACTCCCTGAGGCTTGTACCTCTATGTCAGAAAAGCGGACGTTAAACCCTATTCACTCACTCACTCACTCACTGTCCAAAACTTATATCCCAGTAAACTCCCATGCCGAACTACTTTCCGTAACCGTCAGGCGCAGTTAAAATAATTCTTAAGAAAACGGAAAATAAACACATTTTCTTGATGAATTTATTTCAAATGCTGAAATTATAAGGAATGAATGGCCTTTTTGTGGAATTTATCGGGGATATAAACTTGGAAAACTCGCGGGAATACTGGACGAGGCCTTCCGGCCTTTGTCCAGTATTCAAGTTTATACCCCGATAAATTCCACAAAAAGGCCATTCATTCCTACAGTCGACAAAGCATATTAAATATTGTAGTGATTTTACCGAGTCTCTTACGCTTCTAAAGACGTTTAACCCTAACTGGAATGGACTGTGATATGCTAATGTTCCGACCAATCCAATGGTCACAAAATGATTTTCAGATTCGTCCATTTATGAAAAGGGGGTATTTGTTGTTCTCAAAAAATATGAAAATTACTTTCAAAACAGTGCAGATCCTGATGAGACGGCTCGTTACGAGCCGGCTCGTTTGGATATGCACTGTTTGCATAAACCGCTATAGCGGGCTTTCGGGTTCAAAGGGTTAAAGTAGGATGCCGATATGTGTGTCAATGAGCTTGCGATGCGAGACTCGACTCGTAAACTATAGGAATTCCTCGACAAGCCTCGAAGTTCCTACGCGTTTCCGAGCCTCGCCGATAAACAATGTATCAAAATATACTAGATTTGTATTCTATATATTCATTACAGACGTGTGACCGCCGCAATAGACTTCTACCTGGAGGGATACTAGGCTCGGCTCGGGAACGGTAGGAAGCCTCGGAAACCCTACGCGTTTCCTAGCATCGCTTGAACATATTTATGTTACAGTAAACTAACTAATATTCTTAACGTTTCCATTACTGACGTGTGAGCCAAAATGAGCCAAAATGAGCTTTAACAAGCAGTGCACCCAGGCTCTGCTTGGAAACGGTAGGAATTCCTCGGCGAGCCTCGGAATTCCTACGAGTTTCCTAGCATCGCCTAATAGGAAAACTAGTCTACTATTCTCTACGTTTCCATTACAGTCGTGTGACCGCCGCCACAATGGGCTTCAACCAGCAGCGCTCCAACTCCGTCGTGTGCGGAATGCTGGCTCCGCCTTCAGCCGCCGGGCGTAAGGGCCGCAGATTCTCCTGCCCGCCCGCTTACGCCGTGGAAAACGCCGTCATGATTAAGCGGCCGCCCTATTCCCAGATATCGTTCGACGAGCTCCATCTGAGATCTGAAGAGGACAAAAAGAAGCCTCTGTCTGAAATTCTGAAAAAGAAGTGTATGTGTACGAGACAGAGGTTATGGAAGGTATTCTCGTCCTACCTGCCTATCATTAAGGTGTTAAGGTATTACAATATGAAGGATAACATGATGATTGACATCATGTCCGGTATAACTATAGGTATCCTGCATATCCCGCAGGCGCTGGCCTTTGGGCTTCTCACGTCGGTGAAAGTGGAAAATGGTTTATATACTTCTGTGTGGCCCGTGCTTCTTTACGTATTCTTTGGTACGTCGGCGCACGTTTCCATGGGAACTAGCGCAGTTATATGCATCGTAACTGCGGCTGTGGTAGACAGACAAGCTGACGGGTTCAAGCTCGCAAACCCACACCTTCTCCCTGCCGTGAGTAGTAATTCGAGTAACGTGACTTTACAGTGGGAGGATATTCCCGAATTCATGGACTACAAAGAGGCGACAGCAATGGGTATCGCCTTCTTCACCGGCGCCATACTGCTCGCCATGGGATTCCTCAAACTGGGCTTCATCACCGCCTACTTATCGGACTCTTTCTTCAGCGCATTTACTTCCGGTGCTGGTGTACACATCGCTACCAGTCAAATACCGGCAATGCTCGGATTGAAGGTACAGCGATATTCCGGCGTACTGAAAATAGTGAAGACCTACGGTGCCATATTTGAGGTGATAGACCAGGCGAATTTAGCTGCATTAATTGTGGCCTTGTTAAGCGGTGTGGCGATTTTGTTTGTTAAGGACGTGATCAACGAGAGATTAAAGAACAAGATACCGATACCGATTCCCATCGAATTGTTCGTGGTCATCTGTACAACGCTGGCGTCCTACTACATGAACCTGTCGGACAAATACAAAGTGGATGTTGTGGAACACATCCCGTCAGACATTCCGCTTCCAGTAATGCCGTCATTCGCGGGCGTAGAGACGTATTTAGTCGACTGTTTTGTGCTAGCGATCCTTATATTCGCAAACACGATCGCCATGGCCAAGGTCTGTGCAAAACGTCACAACTATGAGGTGAATGACAGCCAGGAATTGATAGCATATGGCATGTGCAACTTCGCCAGCTCCTTCCTACGGTGCTTCCCCTCGTCTGTAGCGCCTCCCAGGTCGATGGTTGCTAGCTCGATGAACACCAAGACGACGATTTGTGGAGTATTCTCCACGGCACTTCTCATCTTACTTATTGTCGCGATGAGCACTCTTTTCGAACCGCTTCCTAAATCCGCGCTGGCAGCTATAATCATCGTGGCACTCAAAGGACTGTTTATCCAGTTAAAAGATTGCGTTAAGTTCTGGAAGGTCAACAAAATCGATTTCGTGATCTGGTTTTTCACGTTGATGAGCGTCGTATTCTTGGACATCGACTTCGGGTTGGGGATCGGAGTGATCGTGTCACTGATCACGGTCGTCTTCCAGGCTCAGTTTGCCAGAGGCTACCGGGTCGGCCGCACCATAAAGGACAACGTAGCCGTCGAACACAAACGATACGCCGACTCCATGGAGGTTTCCGGAATCAAGGTATTCCGCTTTCATTCGAATTTGTTCTTTGCAAACGCGGAAATATTCCGGACATCGCTGTACCGTCATACTGTGAACCCGAAAAAGCTGTTAAAATTCATAAAGAAACAAGAACGCAAGAAGGCCAAGGCGGATAAAACAAATAAACGCCCATCCGTCGACAACGCGGTACATTATGACAATAAGAGTGAAAGTGGATTCGTGAAGACGGACGAACCAGCGAAAATCGACATCCATATAATTCTACCAAACGGCACCTCACAGTCCGCGGGGCCGGACATCGCGCCACTTACAACCGGAAACGTAAGCAAACTGTCGAACATGCGCAAGGGTCTACCCCTCGAACGAACATCGTCCAATGACTCTCGCCGTAGTTCAATGTCCGGTCAGGACAATTTGGCGTTTACAACAAAGGACGACATGTTTTCGGGGATCAAAGGTCTTGAGGCGCCGGGCGAATTCGACCTGTACCGCCGCAACATGAGCATCTCGACAATCGCCACGATGATGAGCGAGGACGAACAGGAGGATCCCGAAGACGGACAGGAAGTCGTCACGGACGAGCGGGTCCAACGCATGCGCAGGATTCACCACGTGGTATTGGATATGTCCTCGACAAACTATGTTGACATATCCGGTGCAAACACGCTAAGTTACGTATCGAAAGAATACGAACATGTAAATATTAAACTGTTCCTGGCCAACGTATCGTACGACGTGCGTCAGACTATGCAGCACGCGGGGACGTTCGACACTATTCCACAGGAGCGGGTGTTTATAGACGTGCATGACGCGATAGCCGTGGCCAAGCTGGAGATGATTATACCGCTGCCCAAGGACGGATTGGAAGACTTTACAATGGACGAAGCGGTGGAAGACAAATATATCTCCATGATGTAGATATAGTCATCGTGTATATATATACCAGGGGCTCATTTCACGAAACATCGTACGACTAAGAAGTTCGTAAGTGCAAAAATAAAACGTACAAAGTTCGCATAATCAGCCTATTTTGTTAAATACTAGATGAATTTGTTTCAGATGTAATGAATCTTATATGTAGGTGAAAAAGCTAGCATTAATCAATCACGTTAACGTGTGAAGTGAATTTATAGAAATCTCATTACGAACATGTGTATCGTACTAAGTTTCGTGAAACGGGCCCCAGTATTGTAAATAGGTTAACCCTTCATACGCGGTTGACGGAAATTGCCGTCTGCTGTTTTTCATTTTTGCTTTAATTCTTAACAAAAAACTGGTTTTTACAGCACATGAGAATCGTCTCCACTGGAGACGATTCTCATGTGCTGTCAAAACCAGGTTTTTGTCGAGAAATATTGAAAATAAAACATTTCCAGCAGATGACAACAATTAATTCAGCGTAGTAAGGGTTAACGGACATCGAACAGTTTTAGTAGCTTCCCCTGGAACTACTTTCGAAGCATAATCAGTGTTAGAATTAATAGAGTGTGTCGGTTTTACTTCACGTTCCCTAGTTTACCAGTTAACTTCCCTTTGAAAGGTTTTTCCCCTCGAACTACTTCCGAGACCTCATTGAACTTAGAAATGGCGAAAATTAAAACTAAGCAACGTGACGTCAAACCAACACATTCTGAAACTAATCAACGTGACGTCAAATAAACAAGTTCCGAAATTAATCAACGTGACGTAAAACCGACACATTCCGTGACGTAAAACCAAACAATACCGAAAAAAACCCAGCTTGACGTAAAACCGAAACTAATCAACGTGACGGTAAACTGACACATTCAGTGATTTAAGACCAACAGATTCCGAAACTAATCCACGTGACGTAAAACCGGCAAATTCCGCCAATTATAATGTCAATGACGGCTCGGAAGTATTTCTAATGGAGGAAGTTGCACGAAGGGAAGATAATTGTGATGTTCCAAGTTTGATAACATATTTATAAGACTTACAGATTTATAAATGTAGTCATAATGTAGATATCAAAATGTACATGTATACAAAATAGATCCCGGTTCCCATGGAACCGCATTTGGTACATGCATAGGGTTACATTGATTTATTAACAGGAAACGTAAATTGTCGTCTGATGAAGATTTATGTTTCGTCTTCTTTCTCAATAAAAACATGGATTGACAACACTTTAGAATCATTTCCATTGGAAATGATTATAAAGTGTTGTCAAAACATGGTTCTGATGAGAGAAATGGAAAATAAACAGCAGACGACACATTTTAATTCAGCATTGTAATGGTAAATGATTATACTACAAAGCATGTCCGTCCATACTTCAATATTCGAAATGTCACTTCTACAAATGTGACTGACTGGAGAAATAGGGCTTATGGGATTTATGACCAGTGTAGCTCCTGATCAACTGGCACAATGATATAGCTTGATAATAATCTATATCGCTTGCTAGAAGCGTGATGGGTGTTTCATTGATGGAATGCCAAACTGCAGATCCTGATCAGACTGCGGATGCACAGGTTGATCCGGAGCTGCACTGATCGCAAAACTCGTAAGTCCCATTTCTCCAGTCACAGCCACAAACATGCTATGCAATGGTATGGTTTAAGTCGCACATCGCTTGAAAACAGTGACTTCTGGCCATGCGCACGCACCCGTTTGGGCGTCGTGTTATTGATGTTACTAAACGGTTATGTAAATAGCAGAACTGTAGACATGTTATATAATATACATATATTTATATTTAGACTGAATACTTGTACATATAACTTGTATTCGGCGTTCACAATCACATTATTTCTGTTATTGTCCGTCTGACCCTATATGCATGTATATTGTCATCCTACCATGATGTATCGTATGTACCTCAGCTCTGAGATCATGACCAATGTACATACGAGGTGCGGTCATAAAATTCTCAGACTTTCTTGATAAACAGTTTAAGATACACATTGTTCATCTTTATATGACATTTACATCTGGTCACATTGATTTGAGATTTGACCAAATGCTTCTTTAGATATAAGCAAATCCTAGAACTTTGTGACTGCACCTCGTACGTCTTGATATGAAGTAGTCACGTAGCTCGTACAGAAGAAAGATTTTCACTAACGTGGCACTGTCATCATGACTGTTGCGCAGCCATAATATGTGAATGAACAGTAGGGACTAGAGACATTGCGACCAGTCTAGGTCTAGTTGCGGACAGTAACTCTGTAAAACTCCCGTACCGACGGAGTTTTACAGAGTTACTGTCCGCAACTAGTCTAGCTCCTGATCTTCTATCACACGACTGCAGCCCGAGTTGATCTACACTCAGGGTATGAGATCACGTGGTCGATTGTTTACACTGCAGTAATGGCGGCGCCTATGATGCCTCATACATATTATTGCAGTTTCTTCCGTGTAATGATCATCATTGAAAGGAAGAAACCGCAGTCGTATTGATGAAAATAAGACTTACGCGAGACCCCATGGGTGCCGTCATTACTGTAATGTAAACAATATGCCACGTGATCCCATGCCCTGTACACTGTTTGTTAAAGCATGCCTTGTGTTTTATTAATTGAACTGAATGCATTAAGCCTTCTTCCTATGGCATAGCTATTACAGCTGAATTTGTACTGTTTGTCACTTATTTATAAGGCTAGGTTTGTATTGTTAAGTCTCTATTTAACGACTATTGGACTTAGTATAGATGAAACGGGTTTTTGAACACAGTTTATATATTGTATTGTACATGTGACTGTAAATTATAAATAACGGTCGAGAAACACAAAGTTGTCGGCGTAATCCAACTAAATTTTAAAGTTACAACACAGTCGGGAAATCCGAACGATACAAATATTACAATAATGAACTAGAGACGGTAACTCCGTAAACGCATGGAAAAGTCCAGCGACTCTACTTAACACGTAGTCCTTAACTGAGATGTACACATAGATCCTCTTTTTTTATAAAGCGTACAACCACTATATATATGATGGCAGAGGAAAGGTAATTAATTTGCATCGACAGAATGTGTCGAACATAAACAGTTTGGCAATCAGATAAGTCCTGCATAAAGCCATAACTGATGAAATGTAACCCATAAACAATTGTTTGTGTTGACAGACACATTATATGGAGGAAACGCAATGACAGACAATGAACATTTTGCCCTTATTAGATAATAAGATTATGCAAGTATATGATGTTTGACATCTAAATGTGTTTATAAGTCTATAATGTTGCCTTTAAGCAGAGGACTGGCATATCTTTTGTACCAATCTGATACAATCAGGCAGTTTTCATAATCAATTAATGACAGCTGAAATGGTTGACAAATAACGATGTGAAATATATATATTACTACCATAATATAGCCATGGCATCGTGAAAAATGGTCCACATGCGTTTGACTAACTAGCGTAGACGAGTATGTCCATTTGCACAAACTGACCATGCAGGGTCCGCACTGCTGTTTGCCATTTGAGTGTTGAGGAGTGTTGAGGAGTGTAACGAATATTGTAGAGAGTTGCCAAAATACAGGTGCGTGTTATCATAGCTAGACATTCCATATGTGTTACCTCAGTTTTTTTGTCTGCCATCAACTACGGATGTTCTGGTCAAATATACAGTACATGTGCTATATAGTAAACTCATACGTGCCGTAAACAATTTTAAGCATTGCGGTTACGTATTTGTAAAATATGATTTTGTGAGTTTCTAACAATGTGAGGATAGGAGAGTACGTGTCTCAATGATGAACCAATCCTTAAGCATCTACATATTCACTGTTGATTCACGTGGGTGGCAGGTGGGAGCATGCGATGGGTAATTTAACGATCGGGGTTCATCCTTACCGGAATCCCAACTGGAGACCTGGTTTGGCCCTCACATACGTCTTGTATGTGACAGTTGAATCTGGTTATACCCCTTATAAGAGTAATCCTACCGGTATTACTGTTAAATAGGGGAAGGGGCCAAGTGACTTTGGTGCAGTATGGACCTGGCACCAGGTCAGGTTATTCTAATTTCAGGGATGAATATGTTGTATCTCGATGTAAATATTCCGTTCTGATTTTGGGATTTTCCCCCCAATGCAGCAGGTTAAAACGGGATCGAACCTGTTTGCCCGGCCTTACATGACCTTAGCTGTTGATAGGCCGTTAAACACCAATAAACAAACAAACACTGTTGATTCACACCTTCAAGGCTGAAACTTGTTATTGTAACAATGTTGAATGTTCAATGTTCCCCATTGTTATTGTGAAATATTCAGTTCTGATTTTGGGACCCCCCCCCCATTTGTATATGTACTTGAACATGTACATGTACTTGTACATGTAATATATGGGATTTAGTACCTTAAATGACCTTAGCTGTTGATAGGCCGTTAAACCCCAACAAACAAAACAATGTTCCCCAAAATGTAGTTACGAACAGTAACTATTGCAATCTACTGCCGTACCGTCCGTAGCACGGACGGCACGGGAGTAGATTTCAAGAGTCACTGTTCGCAACTATATGACCTTATTAACGGACGTAACACTCTAATTAATCAAGTCAGGTTGACAAAACTGGAAGGGCGTGGTAATATCGTGCATTTTTAATTTATAATGAATTTGACAGTGGAATATGCAAAGCATTATTACCAACATTAAAAATATAGATATTCGACGGCAAGTGCAATCATGTCCATTATATCATATATGTGGCCATATGTGACTCAATGTGCATGATCACGTGGTTACAACAACAACAACAACGTCGCCCACTCCAAAGTAAGTATTATTTTATATTTTCCTTAATTTGCAACGGATTTTGATGACATATGGCGCAGCAAACGCGTCTTCATGAGCTGCATTTGGTGGTCCATGGAGTTCGGCACAGATTGATGTCATTTTTGCGAAAAATCAATTTCCGTATCGGTAGACACGGAAATCGATTCTTCGCAAAAACGACAGAAGTTTGAGCGAAAATACAAATACCACCAAATGTAGCTTAATAAGACGCGTTTGATGCGCCATATTTCATCAAAATCCGTTACATAATAAGGACAATATAAAATAATACATACTTTGAATAAGATAGATTCTGGAAGTTTCAGTACTTGTTGTTGTTGTTGTTGTTGTTAGTACCACGTGATCATACACCTTGTGAATGTGACTGGAGAAATGGGGCTTATGACATCTGTGGCCAGTGTAGCTCGAATACTACTACAGCATGATAAAAATAATCTACTGTGTTAGACCTATGTTGGATGTTGAACTGAATGAATGACGAACAGTGTAGACCCTGATCAGACTGCGCGGAAGCGCAGTCTGATGTGGGTCTATACTGGTCGCAATGAATATAAGCCCAATGTTTGCAATCACAGTCACAAATATGTCTTGTATAAAGTTGTAATATATTGTATATTGTTCTAGATTTTAACACTAGAAAATTATATACAACTAAACGGAATTAAATGAGTATTAACTAGATGTACGTGTACATGTTTTCTATAATAAATATGCCGTGAATGCCCAGTGGGTTGGGAGCATGCGAAACGTAATTTAACGATGGGTTCATCGTTACTGGACTCAAAAATATACTTTCATAGTATGTCACCCCACCGGTTGTTTGGATATAATTTTAAACTGAAGTCCCGTCCCTAAATGACCTTAGCTGTATGTAACTGGGACGTTAAACCCATTCATTTTTATTTTTAACTGGAATCCCGATATCCCTGGTTTGATCATCGGGTACATTTATTGGACGTGAGAGTTGAATTTGGCTATACCAAACACAGGAGTAGTAACAACGTGTTGTGCTAATCATTTTACTTTTAGGCGGTGCGGATAAGAGTCTCTGGGGTGGTGAGGACGTGACCCCAGATCAGGTTATTTTATTTTCAAGGCTGACTATATTCCAATTCTGAGATCAGTCTCCCGTGCCCCCAACCGCGATTCAGGGTTCAGTTCTAGGGCGTCAGTATTTCTGAGATACTTTGTATGTCCTGCTCTACTATGCCTTTTAGATGGGGACTTTAAAAGGCGGTCCCGTGTATCAAATTTGAGGGAGAGTCTGTGCACGTTAAAGAACCAGGGACTATTATAATAAGAGCTGGTTTGCTCTGTCTCCACGAGACGACATGCAAGGTCATCGAGCCAGTGCCGTCGTTAAATCCAAGCATGTACATGATTGAACCTCGTTAACAGGGTCAAAATAGACTTTAGCTATATGTAGACAAGTACACATTAAAATGTTGCCGTGAATGCAGAATTAACACGATTCAAACGACCATGGAATAATTGCCATATATTCAAGCACATACGTGGCTGTGACTGGACAACTGGGTCTATGGAGTTTGCGACCAGTGTAGCTCCTGATCAAATAGTACGCTCATCTAGGCTGATAACTTGCTTGTTAGAAGCATCACATGTGTTTCATTGATTGAATGGTGAACAGTGCAGATCCTGATCAGACTGTACGGATACACAGGCTGATCTGGATCTACACTGGTCGCAAATCCCATAAGCACCATTTCTCCAGTCACATGTAGCCACATATATTAATCAGCTTAATGTTAACAATTAGATGCATAATGTATCACACTGCATCAATTGTCAAACTGATTTGTCAACTCCTATTTACTCTTGCATCATCCATATACATGTAAATTACATCCATGTACAACACGATACAATTCCACGGCCATTTGAAGTATGTCACCAGCTTAGAAAATAATACCTTACGACGTGTGAAACCGGCGAAAACCCAGATAAGAGTGAAAATCGACGCAGTCTGTTCAGGTCGCATAGTTACGCTTTTCGCCATTCAAACAATCCGAAATTACTATATATCATTGTTGTCGAGCTCTCTTGCTGAAAGCGAGACATAGTGACCACAATGACGTCCGGGTGTCCGTGTGTCCGTGAGTACGTGCGTCAGTCTGTCCGTCCATCCGTCTGAAATATGTGTTAAAGTTTTTAAATACCTTATATATCTGCAGTCCTAAGTCACATTGACTTGAAACTGCATATGCTTATTAGTCAGCATCCATATATTAATGCTGTATCCCACGCATGCGGCCCCTGAGCCCAAGGTCAAGGTCAAAATTTGCGTTAAAGTTTTCAGATACCTACTATTTGCTTGAAACTTTGTATGCTTATTGGTCATCATCCATATATTCATTCTGTGTCCCACTCATGCGGCCCCTGTGCCCCAATGTCAATGCCAAATGACTTAGAAGTTTGCATTATTATAAAATCTGCGTTAAAGTTTGTACATACCTTATATCTCCACAATTGTTACTCCAATTACTTCCAACTTCCAATACATCCTTTTCATCATCCATATTTTCATTCCATAGCCTGCCCATGTGGTCCACATGCCCAAGATCAAAGTCAAATGACTGAAATTTGTGTTAATGTTTTTACATACCTTATATCTCCACAACACTTACTCCGATTCACTTCCAACATCCAATACTTCTTATTCATCATCCATATTTTCATTCTATAGCCTGCCATTGTGGTCCACATGCCCAAGGTCAATGTCAAATTTGTGTTAAAGTTTTTACATACCTTATATGCACAACACTTACTCCTATTTACTTCAAACTTCGAATAATTCTTTATTACAAGGTCAATGTCAAATGACTGGAATTTGCGTTGAAGCTTTTACATACATGTACCTTATATCTCGACAACCCTTAATTCAAACTTCAAATAAATACACACCGAGACCATTAAATGCCTCGGCGGGATCGACATGCGGGCCGCGGCCATCTGGAATATTAGTTCGCCCTACTTGGTAAGTCAAACACTGGGCAGCATTGTGCTCCATTTATTTCACATATTGCAACGTTTTACCCTAATAAGTTATAATATTACCAGATTTAATGATAATTGTTCAACAGGAAATGGAAAATCAATACTCGGATTGGACATTGCATTACACACTTGGCTGAACTATAAGTATGTTATTGTTCATATATTGGATTTTTCAGGAACTTACTCCTGCGGTCGCTAGCGTTCTCTCGCATTTAATCCCTTAACAATTCAGTATGTGAACAATAACTAAATCAAAATGCTTGGAGTTAACGACGGCACTGGCTCGATGACCTTGCACGTCCAAGAATGGAAGATAGGAAGGAGGTGGATACAGAGGAAACCGGCCTCTGGGGGCCTAACTCTAATTAGGATAGTCCTCTCTGGTTTTTTAAAGAACTCTCCTTCAAATCTGATACACGTGTCCGCCGTTTAAAGTCCCCATCTGAAAGGACTAGTAGAACAGGAAATACAAAGTATCTGAGAAATAATGACGCCCTGGAACTGAACGCTGAATCGAAACCGGGTCGCCAGCGTGGTAATCCGACGGTGTTACCCCTCGGCCATACGATGAGCATGACCTACACTTGTCATATGTATCCTAACGGTCTTTTTATCAGCCAGCGGTCCAACGATTGGTCACGATTTGAAAATTACTCGCGTAGTATGTTCATCCCACTGGTCTGTCGGATGAGACTTTAAACTGTTGTCCATCTCTATATGACATATGCTGTTGATGGGACGTTACACTCATTAAAATTCATTTTTAGCGCGCCTTCCGAAGGGTCCAAGGCTCCAAGGGTCCTCTGCGCTACTGCTACGTCCGTGCCGCCCCTTCTAAGTCCAGGGTCAAGGTCACATACTTTGTGCATCTCGAAACCTTAACGCGCAGTCGCTCGGGTAAATAATGGCCTATATTTTCTGTTTCCTTGCTTGCATTTGCTTCATATTTCACACACGCTTTGCTCCAAGGGTCCTCTACTGCACTGTGGCAAATCCACGTTCAAATGTGCCCTCGGTTCCTTTGCTGCCACCGGGCGCGCTTCGTTGTCCTCTGACAACTCTTGTTGACATAAGCGGTCGTAAAGCGGGATCAGAGTCAGTTATTCCCCTTTGGAAATTTACAGAGACCCGGTCCTATGTTGTATTTTAGCGTTTATTTCTGACTGAATGCTACTTCATTTCAGACTGTGAACAGTGTAGACCCATATCAGACTGCACATGGGTCTACATTGTTCGCAGTCTGAATTGTATTCAGTAAGAAATAAACGCTGTGCAGTCTGATCTGAGTCTATACACGGTTTGCAATGAAATTAATAGTAAGTGTTAAAATATAAATGTGACAAATAATAAGTCCCGGATCATATTGTGCAGATGTACGATGATCTGGATCAACTCTAGTCGAAAACACTATACATGTTAATTGGCACAACAATTCGAGCTACTTCACCCTTTTCAGCTCGCCTGCACGAAGTGCAGAAGAGCTTATGGCATACCCCCCGGCGTCGTCGGCGTCCACAAGCTTAACGTTGGGGTAAATGTCTTATAACTTTTGTTTCCTTTCATGGAACACCTTGTTATTTCATACATGCATTCCTTAGATGACCCTCTATCATGCTGTAGCAAATCAACGACCCACCACCCAACCCTTACCCCAAGGTCAAAGTCACAAACTTAGCACATTCATAAACTTAACGTTGGGGTAAACGTTTTATAACATCTGTTTCCTTTCATGGAACGCCTTGATATTTCATACATGCATTCATCTGAGCAAATCCATGACCCACCCCACACCTTTCCCCAAGATCAACATCATAAACTTAACGTTGGAGTAAATGTCTTTTTATAACTTCTGTTTCTTTACAGGGAACCCTTGGTATTTCATACATGCATCCATCTGATGATACTCTATCGTGCTATAGCAAATTCATGACTCACCCCCACCCCTTTCCCCAAGGTCAAGGTCACAAACTTAGCACATTTATAAGCTTAACGTTGGGCTAAATGTCTTATAACATCTGTTTCCTTTCATGGAACGCCTTGATATCTCATACATGCATATTCATCTGATGATACTCTATCGTGCTATAGCAAATCCATGACCCACCGCCCACCCCTTATTCCAGGGTCAAGGTCACAAACTTAGCACATTCATAAACTTAACGCTGGGGTAAATGTCTTATAACATCTGTTTTCTTTCATGGAACGCCTTGATATTTCATACATACTTTCCTTAGATGACCCTCTATCATGCTGTAGCAAATCCACAACCCACCACCCAACCCTTACCCCAAGGTCAAGGTCACACACTTAGCATGTCCATAAACTTAACGTTGGGGTAAATGCATTCATCTGATGATTATGGTGGCTGATTAGGGACATTTCGCCTCGTCGCTCCGTCGCTCCGTCGCCACGAAGTTTATCGCTCCTTCGCGGCGACGGAGCGATAATTATAGCTCCTTCGCGGCGAAGGAGCGACGAGACGAAGTTTAGTGTCCTTAAACTTCGCTTCGTCGCTTCGTCGCTTCGTCGCCCCGTCGCCCCGTCGCTCCGTCGCTTCGTCGCCCAGTCGCTCCGTCACCACGACGGAGCGATAATTATCGCTTCTTCGCGGCGACGGAGCGATAAACTTCGTGGCGACGGAGCGACGGAGCGAAGTTTAAGGACACTAAACTTCGCCTCGTCGCTCCTTCGCCGCGACGGAGCGATAAACTTTGTGGCGACGAAGCGACGGAGCGATAATTATCGCTCCTTTGCGGCGACGGAGCGATAATTATCGCTCCTTCGCGGCGAAGGAGCGACGAGACGAAGTTTAGTATCCTTAAACTTCGCTCCGTCGCTCCGTCGCCACGAAGTTATATCGCTCCGTCGACGCGAAGAAGCGATAATTATCGCTCCGTCGTGGCGACGAAGCGACGGAGCGATGAAGCGACGGAGCGACGGGGCGACGAAGCGACGAAGCGACGAAGCGAAGTTTAAGGATACTAAACTTCGTCTCGTCGCTCCTTCGCCGCGAAGGAGCGATAATTATCGCTCCGTCGCCGCGAAGGAGCGATAAACTTCGTGGCGACGGAACGATGAGGCGAAATGTCTCTAATCAGCCACCATAGATGATCCTCTATTGTGCTACAGCAAATCCATGACGCACCCCCACCCCTTTCCCCAAGATCAACATCATAACCTTAACGTTGGAGTAAATGTCTTTTTATAACTTCTGTTTCTTTACAGGGAACGCCTTGCTATTTCATACATGCATTCATCTGATGATTCTCTATTGTGTTACAGCAAATCCATGACCCACCCACCCCACCCCTTTCCCCAAGTCAAAGGTCACAAATTTAGCACATTCATACATGCATTCCTCATGTGAAAAGCTATCATGCTGTAGAAAATTACCAACTTAGTGCGTTCATAAACTTAACGTTGGGTTAAATTTTGTTTTACTTCTGTTTTCAGGGAGAGCATTGATATTTCATACATGCATTCATCTTAATATGCTATAACATGCTATAGCAAATCCACGACCCACCTTCCACCACTGACCCCAATGTCAAGGTCCACCGCAAACCCCTTAACCAAAGGTCAAGTTATATAATATTCATATTTTGTTTATACAACTGTGCCAAGTTTGAGTGAAGGCTGCCAACAGGCGAGCTTCGTTGTCTTCTGACAACTCTTGTTACAAACACTAATGCCATAAAATATACAATTTGGACCGGATTTCCATTAATAAATATCAGTCAATAACCAGTAGACTGAGTAGTGCTGTACTCTACGCCGGCGTAAAATATTTCACGTCGAAAGAACATACTGTGTAAACACAGTTTCGTTTAGTAGACGGCGCAATAATTATGCGCCGGCTACTAGACGCAAAATGCGTTTATGTGATAATAGCTCTAAGTGTAGTAACATAATTGCTACCTCGCTACGATACCCTCCTTAGATAACCATATCGTAGACAACTAGTGTAGCTATAAGAAGAGCTGAGCGGAATCTCGTCATGAAACCGATCCATTTGTCGACGTGAAACAGTTTACGCATGCGCGGAGTACAGCACTAGTGAAATCCGCATATTTTCTCAATCGAAGATATGCAACATATAGAAAACAAGGAAACAAATGCTCTACAATAAGTAATTGAGACACGCATTGGGATTTTTACCTTCGGACATCTGCTTAATTTAATGAAATACGTTTACAAAATTTACAATATTTTCCGTAAATTGCGTCGAAAGTTGAAAGAAAATATTCAGAATACATGTGGAATTATAATCCGCATGTACTCTGAATGTTTTGTCAACTTTTGACTTTATTTATGAAAAATATTGTACATTTTGTAAACGTATTTAATGATATTACGCAGATGCCAGAAGGTACAATAAAATCACATGGCAAGTTATTGTAACATGACAATCGGTGTATACAGTAGGTGTGGTAGAAACTGACAATCTATTATTGGCAAGCTGCGACCAGTATTTTTGTTTTTGTTTAGTGTTCTTCAGGTTGGTCCATAACAACAACATTTCCATAACGGACCAATCCTCTCTGCGACTGAGTCTGAAAATAAATAAAAAAAAAAAAAGAAACGATCGCAACAATTTACCATGAATGTAACTTCAGAGGTGTGTTAAAATTGGACCTAGGGCTTAAACGGGCCAAAGCATGGCCCACTAAACTACTAGTAGTCACAACACCCACTATATCATGCGTAAATGTATGTAGGAAGTGTTCATAAATTGTTCATGAAAGAACGTTTGTGGGTAACTGATTTGATGGGCCTTGGTGTATTATTAAGTACGGTAATGTGACCAAGGGAGTCAGTCGGAAGCTCTCCCGTTTGTCAGTACTTTCAGCATTTTGATTTTGCTGTTCTTTTCTCTATAAAACAGAAAAATCAAAGTGCTGAAAGTACTGACATACGGGAGAGCTTTCTACTCCTTTGATGTGACCAACCATGGCAACACGTGTTTATTAAAGTTGTATACAGTGTAGCTTCTGAGCAGCTACGTCTTTCATGGACTGAGACAGTGCGCATGTGCAGGCTGATCTGGGACTGCAATGATCGTAAACCAGTTGTATTATAACGGGCATCATACATGTGAAAAAAAGAGTACACAAGCGTTCGCGAACATCAGGGTCCCGGATCAGCCACACGCGATCGGCATGTTGATAGGATAGTGTATTGTACTGGTCTAGACATGTAGAAAACAAAATAAAATGCGGTAATAATATGATAGTGAAAAAGTATTATAAATTATAATACTTTAACTATAGAATGACTGCATTTTATTTTGTTTCCTATATATCTAAACCAGTATAATACACTATCCTATCAATGTGCCGATCGCCTGTGGGATCCGGATGCATATACGCTCGGTATATCAGGGACTACACTGTTCGCCACCCTACCTGAGGACAATATGAAGGAACGGCAAAGACAGTGGGGTCAGTGATTGTCGCCGTGACGTTGGTATACAGGCTCGTGGTCAGCATGTAATCTGTAAAGACGTAGAGAATACCAGTAGCCTATTTCACCAACATTGCAAAGTATAATTATCTAGCAAAGTATACTTTGAGGGAGAAATTTTCAATTTTAGGATAAATTTATTAATTTTTATTATACTGAATTTATTACATTATCACAGCCAATTTGGCTGTGATAATCTAATAAATTCAGTATAATAAGTATGCATACTTTTAATCATCAAATATATGCAGTTGTTATTTCTATATGAAATAATGCATTTCATGAAAAATAAATGATTACTCCATCAAAGAATACTTTGCTAGAAAAGTATACTTTGCAATAATTCCAGTACAAAAATATTTACACAATTCCTAACATTTGATTGGTCCATAGCAAGTCTCTGTCCAAAATTTATATCCCAGTAAACTCCCACGCAGAACTACTTTCCGTAACCGTGAGGCGCAGTTAAAATAATTCTTAAGAAAACGGAAGATAAACACATTTTCTTGATGAATTTATTGCAAATTCTGGAATTATAAGGAATGAATGGCCTTTTTGTGGAATTTATCGGGGTATAAACTTGGAAAAGTCGCGGGAATACTGGACGAAGGCCTTCCATTTATCGGGGTATAAACTTGGAAAAGTCGCGGGAATACTGGACGAAGGCCTTCCTGCCTTCGTCCAGTATTCACGCGACTTTTCCAAGTTTATACCCCGATAAATTCCACAAAAAGGCCATTCATTCCTATAATGTTGGTTAAATAGGCTACTGGCTAGTGTCTGTTGATATCATGTTTATCAGGCAAGGCTAGGAAACGAGTATGAATTCCGAGGCTCTCCTCGGAATTCCTACCGTTTCCGAGGCCAACATGATAACTTGATAAAAAATACACTAGCATGGTAATAGTATTTATAAGGTAATGTTTTGGGTTATATAATGAGCAATTATGACATTGTTTTCGTTGAAAAGAACCCGGCTTGTTATTCCACTGACGTAATTCGGTAACGTCGTGTGACGTCGTTTGACCAATGAAACGTCAGTTTTCAATTTGTAGTAACCCGGATATTCGTATCAGATCAGTGCCTGATACAGCAATATGTTATCGTCAGTATGTATTCGGCCAATACAAAGTTAGTTACCTGATAAATGAGAGGATTTGATGGGACATGATGTGAAACGATACAGAACTGATGGCAAACAAAACAAGGGCATCAGTATCGCTAAGCTAATCCAGTCGGCCACTGGCAGCCTTGATAATAACAAAAATTAACATGTTTGCCTTACAACAAGGTGAACAAAAGTCCTCAGTGACCTTGACGTTGAGTGCTCGTACGTGTATCAAAACACCATCCCTAGACACACATTGTGGCCAAATATTATCAAAATCGGTCAATAGGTTATTGAAAAATGAAAGGTGCTACTAACGCGCATACGTACATGGACTAACGTTTTATCACATATTGCCTATCGGCGAGGGGATAATAACGGGACATCGTGCAACACGATTAAAGCTGCTCGAAATTGGTAAACTTAGAAAATCTGTCAAAACCGACAGATGCTCCTCGGAGCAAACTTAACTTGTAACATTGGGACAAACTCAGCCAATCATAGCAATCAAAGGACAAAACTCTGAAACCGGTCACAAGGGCGTTGTCAGTGGAGGTTCGATGCGTTCGTACGAACCCCCTTTTTGAAACCAGTAGGATTTTATTTATGTACATGAGGTAGGTCTTCGATAGCCATTTCCAGTGCTTGAATGAGTAGGCGTTATATTAATTTAATGCCTTTTTTTTAAAATAAAACACAGTCAAGCGACGTCAAACGTATTGCAATATGCCCATTTTCAAAAATACGCTTCTTAAATTGACACAAAACTATTTGCCCAGGAGCTAGCCGATGTCCAAACCCGGATGCAGCATTTGGCTTCTGGAAATCAAAAACCTCCCGGGGCAGTGAAACAACCGAAATATGTCAGGGGTCCCCTGGACCCCTTACATATTTCGGTTGCTTTACTTTGTATGTAAGTTCCACGTTCGCTTGCCATGTTATTATGCATTATACTCTATAGTACTCTCGTATATAGAGGAAATAAAGACTGATTGCATAGGACGGATACCTGGACCGCCAGACAGGTGTGACATCGTGGTGCGCATGCACTTATCCGGCGTGACGCCAATGCGCATGCTCCCACCGGACATCTTGTCTTGTATGAACCAGACGTCAACATTGACGCCAGCTGGGTAGGCGTACGTGCCGAAGAAAGTGGCGTCCTCTGAAATTTAAAATGTTATACGAAGCCACCCATCTGCATTAGTGGAAACAGTTTTCATTAATTCGGATGGCTAACTTGATATTGTTTTGACACTCAAATAAGTGAATTTTTAAATTTGTTTTATTTTGTATCATTTGTTCCCTATTTAATAAGGAAGCAAATCCATAATACATTTGTAAAAGTAAAATACGCATTGAATTTGAAATATGGGGGCATAATACTCTTTAGATGCAAAACTTATCTGGAGCTCTGGTCTTAGAATATTATCACATAGTATAGCCATATAGCAATACACTGTCATTCACAGAAAGGGCGAGGCATCATCTCTGACTTGGATGAAACTACTTTGATCTGAAGAGTAGTCGATAAGGCAGTTTCTTTATGCTGATTTAATTGCGGTGGATTTAATGTCCTCCTGCACGAGAAGGTCGCCATCTTACCCAGCATGCACGGCTTGTCCATCATACCCTGGATGTCCATCTTTGTACATATTTTATCTTTGATTGTAAATTTCGCACCCTAAAATTGACAATATTTGGATCAACATCCAATGCAATACGGGGTATTGTTAGCTAAAATTCCATTCCACGTGATAATAAGGCATACATACTGTCCAGACTTGAATAATATGTCGAGTAGTTGGTTGACATCACAGGCACTTTGTGGTATGAACGAGAAAAGCCTCTTTAAATCATACCCAATTATACTCTGATAGTAAATATCTAGAAGGTAGGACACTCGCCATCTTTTCAACCAACGGAAGTGGAGTATTTACCTTGGGCCCGGCTCGCTAATTCAGTAATTGTAACGCGCGAGAAGGCCGGGACCAGCAGGGTCCCGGCCTTCTCGTGCGCTACAATTACTGAATTAGCTAGCCGGGCCCAAGGTACACCAGTACCACTTCCGTTGATTGAAACGATGGCGAGTGTACTACCTTCCCGATATTTAATATCAGAGTATAAGTGGGTATGATTTAAAAAGGCTTTTCTCGTTCATACCACAAAGTGGGTATGCTTTAAACAGTGTTTTGTCCTTGATACCACAAAGTGCCTATGGTTGACATGTGAATTGAAGAACTACAGCTAGAACCCGCCATTAAACATGTCCCATTGAACTATATATGCATTGGACATTTTGCCGCGATAAATTCATAATGTGCTTACATCTACGATATACAAGTACATAGCACAATAGTATGGTCCGATCTTACTGAAAACATTTGTGTATTGATCTAAATTCCATGGTAGTGAAACTGATATGTTGGCCATCTTGGTTTTTGAACGATCACTTATGATACGATACTGTATGTCATTTCTCTAAAATAGATACATACATTATTAATCCGCGATAATATTCACCAGAAATATATATTCAGGACAAAGGTATACAGTGAATAATTCCAACACAAACAATATTTACACAATTCCCTAACATTTGATTGGTCCGTAGCAAGTCTCTGTCCAGAATTTATATCCCAGTAAACTCCATGCCGAACTACTTTCCGTAACCGTCAGGCGCAGTTAAAATAATTCTTAATAAAACGGAAAATAAACACATTTTCTTGATGAATTTATTTCGAATGCTGGAATTATAAGAAATGAATGGCCTTTTAACGACGAATTCTAGACTGCGCGGATGCACGGTCTAATTTGTGGTGCTGCATGCTTGTAAGTCTAAAGACTAAATTCGAAGTTCTACCTGTATATACTTGTAGATCACCCAGGTGTGTTCGATTATGCCCATCGTCTCATTGGTGAGTTTCTGTCGGTACGCAAGTTGCTTCCCTTGCCAGTCATAGTACAGGTCCGACGTGGCGTACCCGACGGAGGCGTGGTCAAGGTCACGGTTGTATTCGCCTACCAAGTTTAATTGCAATACAACGGCTGTGAGGCTATACATGGGATAAACAGAAAATGCAATGAACAGGGTGTCCGACTTAGAGAGGCTCCATTGCAATTCATGTTTATACGAGCACCGCAAGACATGTCAGTGTGTTTCAGCCTGAGCGGTCATGAGAAAATATATCACGGTATCATTATAATAAACGCAGAGTGACGAATCAATCCCAACACACTGTGCTTTTGTGAGCGTCCCAGAGACGTTTTGTTGATGCTTTTCTTAGTACTTTTATAGACAAAATGTCAGCGGGATCGATATAATCTGCTAGCTATTGATATATCAACTTTGCACCAGGTAGTCTGCATTAGTTCAGTTTTCCATCGCCGTTGGCCATAGTATGGCTGGCCATCTTCAACGACGACATTTTGGATCAAGAAACACACATTCAACAGTTTAGAGGATGTGTATTAAAGCAGTAGACAATATATCTAAAATAAAACGTTATATAAGTAGTGTATACAATAAAAAGCTAAAGCCATATTATGGTGTTTTAGCTGCAATCTTGGACGCCCACATGGATTTTGGGAAATGCTCAAAGACCGCAAAGTGTCATCTTTCTGATTCCAATAATAGACGATGTGTAGATGCAAACTCACCAATCCACATTCAAGGTGTATGATCACGTGGTACTAACAACAACAACAAGTACTGAAATTTCCAGAATCCATCTGATTCAAAGTACGTATTCTTTTATAGTGTCCTAATTACGTAACGGAAATATGGCTCATCAAACGCGTATTGTTAAGCTGCATTTGGTGGTCTCTGTATTTTCTCCCAAACTTCTGTCATTTTTGCGACGAATCGATTCCCGTGTTTACCCTGGACCACCAAATGCTGCTCATGAAGACGCGTTTGCTGCGCCATATTTCATCAAAATCCGTTGCTTATTAAGGAAAATATCAAATAATACTTACTTTGGAGTGGGCGACGTTGTTGTTGTTGTAACCACGTGACCATGCACCTTGACATTGTATATACGCTACCATTGTTCGGCCCAAAAATGGCCATATATCGGCAGGACTACCAGTTGTTAAAATACATGAATATAGTTGGTGAATACATTAAGAATACTAACGATTTATGTCAACTCCAGCACCTGGATATATAACATTGCATTAAGTGTTTAACAAAACAATAAATGACGGAATTATGAAATGTAAAAATATCCCATTATACCATTATTACCTATAGTGTCGACGACGTTGGCGCTCCATTGCTCGGGTCCACAACAGGGCGACGGTGCACCAAGAATGGCGGGAACCAGGAGCAGTAGCGTCACAAGCGTTTCCATTGGTTTATTTCTGTTTACTGCAGTGGATAATATACGTCACGAGTATTTAGACCCACTGTGGTATGTGGCTGTGACTGGAGAAATGGAACTCATGAGATTGGTGGCCATGGTGTTTAATAAATGGAATGTATCGGGAGACAGATTCGGATAACCAGCTTGCTTTCTTCTTAATCCCATTCATATGACCTGGAGTTTTGCTCGTGATTTACATCATATACATATCATGTAACATAATATGAATAATATATATGTTTATACTAATACATGGAATGGCGCACAGTGCAGATCCCCACCTGCCCACTCAGCAGGCAAAAAATGTTCTTTATAGAAATTAAATGAGTGTATAAGTATTATACATATAATAACTATTCCACCAGTTCTAAAAATTACGGGTGTCCGCTATACAGATATAATCATTTAGTAATATTTATTTTACTTAAAGTGATTTGTGATTTGCGGTGGTACTATCAGGCTATTTTCATATTTTCATCTGATATAAAGACCAGTTCGCGCCTACTGAGTGGACATGTACCTTTAAATGTATATGCAGTGATTGCCGATTGTGTAGGAAACTGTATGTTTAACAATGTTATTGAAATGGCACGTGTATTTGATGTGCATTACCTTACACTGATCGTATAAGTTTGCAAAAGTTCCGATCCGTTTGTCTTACACTGACGAATATGTATTCTAGTAGTATGTATACATGCGTACGTGTATAATTATTACACATTCATGAACATATATATATATAATCGCGATGTAACACAGTGTAAATGTAACCTGCTATCAAACTCCAAACATCTAAATTGATAACAAATCACTCTTTGTACAGTGTGATATCACTTGTAAAGTTGTGAGTTTCAAGTTGAATTGACAGATAGTACGATATTACTTGACGGGCGAACGGACGGACGTGTTGGTCATTTACTAACATCATACTTGGACTGGCGAAAAGAAGAATGGCGTGCAACGATTGACAGACAACCACCAATAGCTAGGATGGTCATTTCCATGACTGATATGTTCATTACATTTGTTTTATAGTTGATTTTACTACATAAAACATGTATTATAATTCCTATACCTCTTTCAAAAATGTTGGCTAACTCACCCGAAAATTCTAAATGGCCGCCAATGGCAACTGAAATATATTAAGTGCAATAGCTCTGCAATATAAAAGGGCACTTTGAAATGTATTAAGTGCAAATATGTAATATAATTCCTATAAATTTGTCTAACTCTGCTAGAGGCGAAAATTCAAAATGGCCGCCAAGTGCATTTTGAAATATATTAAGTGCAATAGCTCTGCAATGCCATTGCAGAGCTATTGCACTTAATATATTTCAAAATGCCCTTGGCGGCCATTTTGAATTTTCGGCTGAATGGGATGAGCAAGAAATGCAAATAAAGTAATAAGCCTGCCATAAAATGGCCCTACTAAACTGTCTCGTTATCATGTCAGGCGTCCAGCAACAAAATCAGGGCAAATCTAAATTAATATATGCGACATCAACATTTTGCCGTCTGCTTTTTCTATGTTTGTAGTTTCCATTGTGCGAAACAAAAACATGGTTTTGCAGCACTTTGGACAGTAGTGTATGTACATATAACGCAGCAGCACCATAATGCAACAAACTACATGCGTGACCTTGACCCGGTTAATAGTAGCATTAGGCTACGAATGCAGTTAACATGCGGTAGAGCATTACCAGATACAATCAAGCGATCCTTGATATCGCCGAAAACGACTACAAGAAAGAAGGTATACATTTGATGTGCGGTTTTATTACACGTGTGTATTGGTGTCAATGTCTGTGCAAGTAGTACTAGTATATTGTCAGAGTGTGCTTAGAGCTATCGCATAAACGCATGTTTCGTCTAGTAAACTGCGCATTGCGCCGGTTACTAGACGAAAATATGTTTGTATCATGTAACAAACTTTGTATTGGCTGAATACCGTAATAACCTTAAGTATTCGGACACCATTTATTTGGGGAAACACATACACATATATGGTTTCCCTACAACTGTCAGCTGCCAATATATAGAGAATAGTAGGTTAGTGCCGTGAATGGGAAACAATATCTGGCAAGGCTCAGGAAACGGGATGGGCGAGGCTCTGCCGAGCACATCCCGTTTCCGTGCCGCGCCAGATATGTTTTCCCATTCACGGCACTAACCTACTATTCTATTTATCCCGTCAACACCTTCAAATGGCTTTAAAATGCAAAAATTGTATTGACTGAATATCAAAAATGTTTCACGGCACCGTGTTTCACGGCACATACGCACTGTGTTGACGGGATAATTAGGGATATTATGGCAGTACTGTACTGGTTTAATCACAATAGCAATGTATTTGGATACAATTTGTTTTGGGAAACTCCTGTTTCTATGTTTCCCAAAACGTAACTATTTTGCAATACTTGACTATATTATCGAACACGCAAGGGGGGTCCGGGGGTATTCCCCCCTCCCCCCCCCCCCCCCGGAAATATTTTGAAATCTACATCGCATTTCCTGCGTTCTGGCGCATTTTGGAGCAAAAAAACAACAATAAACAATAAATTCACAACGCGAACGTAGAAACGTGCCTTGTAACTTGATTATCCGGGTTACAACACATTGAACGTTTATATTTCATTGGTCGAATGGCGTCACATGACGTTACCGAATGACGTCAGTGGAATGACGTCACTTAAAACAAGTCCGCGTTCTTTTCAACGAAAATCACGTCATATTTGATAATTATGTTCAAACGCTACCTGATCAATAGAATACCATGGTAGTGTCTTTTGATATCAAGTGCATCAGGCTCGGCCGGAAACTATTGGAATTCCTCGGCGGGTCTCGGAATTCCTACGCGTTCCCTACCATTGCCTGATAAACTTGATCAAGCCTATCAAATGACACTAACTTGGTATTCATATGGCTGAATGGGAATTCGTCAGGAGTCCGGTGCCTATTTCGACGTGACACATTTTACGCGCTCCTGGAGTCTGAAATTGGACTTTTGAGACCGTCTGCTGAGAAACACAGGTTGAACTAACGGACCGAGGTCTATAAATACATTAAATCTGCCTAAAAGCATCAATAAATGATAAACAAATAAGCTAAACAATTTGTATAAGTCTATATGGAGGGAATAATAAAAAATGTTTAGCTTATTTATTTTTCATTTATTGATGCTTTTAGGCATATTTAATGTATTTATAGACCTCGGTCCGCCGTTACTTCAACCTGTGCTGAGAAACTGTATCTCTCAATTATAAACGTTCGTAATTCTCCGGAAATATCCGAACCGGTTCCGACGAACAACGGAGTCGACATTTATCAAGGGAAGCTACTCTAGAAGGTCAAGGTTTGGCAAAAACTGTGTAAAAAGATTGCTTCATCACATCGTGAATATTTGCATTGTTTACATATGACAACTGAAATACTGCATAGCATTTGCTATACAATAGATAATTCTGTATTTGAATGCTAATCTCTATGTCGATCCGCGTCATTTTGAAGTAGAAATCGGTTTTGGATAACTGCTAATTGGGGGCACTCTACTTGCCAATTAATTGGGCCACATATCACACTAGCAGAGCATGATTTCTATTTTGTAACTGTTAGGTGATGGCAAGAGCGTCGCTGCATGTAGGTCAAAATGCTCAGGCTTGCACATCATTTTGAAAAGAAACTGGCAAAATGTAGATCTAGGATACATGTAGAGAAATATCCCTTTTAAAAAATTGAGGGCAATGACCTCGGACCCCACTAGCTGTGCTTGGTAGAAAAATGGTGTGTGCCTAAGCGCCTGGATGGTTCGTTACCGAGACCTACCCATTGGCGCCTCGTGGTTTGACGAAATCAATCTGGCTGATTCCATCGATCTGCGAGGCGCAAACGGCTAGGTCAGGTCCGTACGCAGAGGGGGTGCGACGGCTGCGTACGCATCCCCTTAGCTCTTTCAACACCACAGACCTGTACAGTAATATTGACAAAAAGTGTAGATCCAGATAAGCCGTCTCGTTAGGATCTGCACTTTTTGCAAGTAATTGAGAACTGGATAATCTTTAGAACAAAAAGACCCCATGTTCATAAATGGACTGGTCTGAAAATCATTTTGTGATGATTGGATTGGTTGCAAAATTAACACATCAAAATCCATTGCAGTTACTTATGGGTGAAAGAGTTAATCTGCCGAGGTCTGTCCGTGGATGTGCAAGAAACATTTTTTAGCCCTTCACACCGTCGATAACACGCCCCCGTCAAGTTAATTAATTCCTGCGTACGGGCCTGTAGATCCCAGTAGCGACAACATTACCAAACTGTTCAGCATAATGCAACGTCTGCACTGAAGATAATCGCAGCTAACGTGGATGTCTTTTATTTAGTAAAAGTCATCCGTATTGACTGAGATTATCTGTTAGCAATAATGAAATATTTCTGTGAACGTACAGAAGTGTCGTTATTAAACTAACCAAAAATAAATCTGCCAAAAAGAACTCCAGATAAAGAATTAGTAATTGAGTAATTTCACTCCATCATATCTGAAGCAAATGGGTATTTCAATATTTTAATTGGGTAAAATAAAATCACACTACTGTTTACACATCAACATACAGCAATTATTGAATAGTTTTCTTCGAAATGAAAACATGTCTTGGCATTTCATTAGAATTGTCTCCTTGGAGACAATTCTAATGAAATACCCAGATGTGTTTTCATGGAAAATAAGAAAAATATGCTATATTTGTGGTCTGTTTATTGTTTTCTGCAGCATGATAAAGGTACCACAAAATTGTAATTGCTTTTTGATAGTCGTTACTTCTGATTTAAATTGGGTTTTTTGGCAATTTTAATTGGGTAATTACGCAAATAAGCAGCTTATCTGGAGCTTTGGCCAAAGTATGCAACAAAATTTGCTGTTTTCTGAAAAATTGAATTGTCCACTGGCACATGATTTTTATGTCTGACTTTCACACCAATCAGCTTACTATGTTGTGCCTCGATCTTGGATTTAAAAGGACAATTTAAAGGTTTCCCCATAGTAATGGGAGGATCCACTATGTTAACCCATTTATTTCGGAATACACCTTTGCGGGTATAAAATTTATTAAATTTTTATTTTTTATTTCTCAATGAAAGTATATGTTGTGACCACTCATTTGAACCGTCTTGACGAGACGGTTCAAATGGTGGTCGCGACATATGCTTCTGAGCGCATAGAAGGAAGATATTTAGGATTTTCCGCAAACATTATGACGTATCCTTAGCATGAAAAGGGTTAAGGTACAGTAAGTATCCTGGGTGGGAGAATTTCCCCCGGGCTTGCTCAAGGCACAACATTATGTTCGCATATTCTGCTACATAGAAGCAGAGCTCCAGATAAGCTGCGTATTTGCGTAAATACCCAATTAAAATTGCCAAAAACCCAATTGAAATCAGAAGTAGCGAGTATTAAAAAGCAATAACAATTTTGTGGTACCTTTATCATGCTGCAGAAAACAATAAACAGACCACAAATATGGCATATTTTTCTTATTTTCCATGAAAACACATCTTGGTATTTCATTAGAATTGTCTCCAAGGAGACAATTCTAATGAAATGCCAAGACATGTTTTCATTTCGAAGAAAACTAATTCAATAATTGCTGTCTGTTTATGTGTAAACAGTAGTGTGATTTTATTTTACCCAATTAAAATTTTGAAATGCCCAATTGCTTCAAAAAATGATGTATTGAAAATACTCCATTACTAACTCCTTATCTGGAGCCCTGTAGAAGTATTTCAGGTATTCTTGCTTTTTTTACCGCCATACGTTTTTGACATCTTTATCATTGAACATAAATCACAAAAAATTACTTGGTACTTTTATCTCGTGTATTTGTATATTGTGAATTGCAGTCAGAGACAGACAGAATGGATGACAAGTCAAAGTTCACGTTTACCCTGAGAGGTGGCAGCAAAATGCCTGCAATAGCGCTCGGTACACATGCACCTAAAGATGTAAGTTTACATGTATACAGACATGAATATTTCAAATGTTTATTTAAAGGTACATGCCCACTCGTTAGGCAATGTTCTTTATAGGAATTAAAGAAGTGTATAATTGTGTCGCTATTCCACCAGTTCTAAAAATTGTGAGTGCCCACTATACAGTTATAATCATTTAGTAATATTTATTTTACTGATAGTGACTCGCGGTGGTATCAGGCTATTTTCATATGCAAAGCAAGCATGATATGTTTTAATTATTTATACTAATTAAATGCGTCGCCTGGAAAAATAATATTTTCGACAGATTATAAAGTATGATCATTGCACATCAAAAAATAAATACAAAGAATAAATAGTAATGTCCGTTAACATTTTAAGGAAACACGGTTATTGCCCCCGATGGACTGGTGGAATAGCGAAACAATTATACACTTATTTAATTCATATAAAGAACAGTTTGTGCCTACTGAGTGGGCATGTGCCTTTAATTGTGGATTGCATTATAATGGGCTCTCACAGTGTAACGGCACAGCAGGTATAGAGAATAGTAGGTTAGTGTCGTGAATGGGAAAAATATCCGGCAAGGCTCAAGAATGTCTTTATTTCTCATCAGAAGTATATGTTGTGACCACTCATTTGAACCGTCTCGCCGAGACGATTCAAATGAGTGGTCACAACATATATTTTGGTTAAGAAATAAGGAAAATAGATAGAGAATAGTAGGTTAGTGCTGTGAATGGGAAAAAATATCTGGCAAGGCTCAGGAAACGGGATGGGCGAGGCTCTGCCGAGCACATCCCGTTTCCGTGCCACGCCAGATATTTTTTCCCATTCACGGCACTAACCTACTATTCTATTTATCCCGTCAACACCTACAAATGGCTGTAAAATGCAAAAATTGTATTGACTGGATATCAAAAAATGTTTCACGGCACATACGCACTGTGTTGACGCGATAAATTAATTTACCATGCACACAGGGGTGGAATTCCTGCCCCTTCCCCAGTGCTAGGGGCCAGTAACGGACCGAAGTCTATAAATACGGTACATTAAATATGCCTAAAAGCATCAATGAATGAAGAAAAAAAAATCTTTTTTTTCTTCATTCATTGATGCTTTTAGGCATATTTAATGTATTTATAGACCTCTGTTTTATTTTATTTTTTTACTCACTCCTTATACATGTACCCCATTGTTGAAGTAACGGACCGAGGTCTATAAATACATTAAATATGCCTAAAAGCATCAATGAATAAAGAAAAAAAATTTTTTTTTTCTTCATTCATTAATGCTTTTAGGCATATTTAATGTACCGTATTTATAGACTTCGGTCCATTGCTTCAACCTGTGGGTCCAGGTGGCGGCCGGGGGTATCTGTGAGCCTTTGCTTGCATGCTCTAGTTTGCACATTCATTGCACTAGTATATCACACTACAATGTAGAAACATGTTTATTTAATAAATGTTAGATCACAGTTTGTCTGAATGTACAATGGGATGATATGTGCTTCTATGAAAGATGAGACGGAAAAGATGAAAGGATTGTCATATTTTGATGTGTTATATGCTCAGTCTTGTATGTTTATGACAGGGCTCCAGATAAGAAATTAGTAATTGAGTATTGTCACTCCATCATTTCTGAAGCAATTGGGTATTTCAAATTTTTAATTGGGTAAAATAAAATCACACTACTGTTTACACATCAACAGACAGCAATAATTGAATAGTTTGCTTCGAAATAAAAACATGTCTTGGCATTTCATTAGAATTCTAATGAAATACCAATGTGTTTTCATGGAAAATAAGAAAAATATGCTATAATTGTGGTCTGTTTATTTTTCCTGCAGCATGATAAAGGTACCACGAAATTTGTATTGCTCTTTGATACTCGCTACTTCTGATTTCAATTGGGTTTTTGGCAATTTTAATTGGGTATTTACGCAAATACGCAGCTTATCTGGAGCTCTGTGTATGACCTTGCAGATGAACAGATGTAAAACCACAATCAATCAGTCATTCACTCACACGAGGACATAACCCATAAACATTAGCAAAAATATGCAGAGATACTTGCAGGGCTCCAGATAAGTTTTGTATCAAAAGAGTTTTATACCCCGAGATTTCAAATTCAATTTTACTTTTATCACTGTATTATTGATTTTCTTCCTTATTAAGTTAAGTAGGGAACAAATGATATAACATAAAACAAATTTATAATATAGGAATGGGTCTATAATATAAAAAGGTCTTTCATTCCTTATAATTCCAGCATTTGAAATAAATTCATCAAGAAAATGTGTTTATTTTCCGTTTTCTTAAGAATTATTTTAACTGCGCCTCACGGTTACGGAAAGTAGTTCGGCATGGGAGTTTACTGGGATATAAATTTTGGACAGAGACTTGCTACGGACCAATCAAATATTAGGGAATTGAGTAAATATTTTTGTGCTGGAATTATATTGACTTATTAACACTGTTTGCTTTTTGCAGCTCAACTAAGTAAATTTTCAACTTTATTGCAGTATTTTCACTACTCAATTTGAAAAGCAATGCATATATTTTCACATTGCTGTGAGTATTTTGTACTCCCACTTTTGATTTTCAATACATATTCTGCTAAAATACGCCAATATGCACCTTATCTGGAGCTCTGGGTGTTCTTTATATCACAGAAATAAAACCAAAAAATGTGTCACAGACGAGATGATGTATGTTTGTAGACAGAGGAGCAGGTTATGAAAGCGGTACATACGGCGGTGAAAAACGGGTACCGGCACCTAGACTGTGCCCCCATGTACAGGAACGAACGCGCGATTGGACAGACGATCAAACACCTCATCGTCGAAGGCACGATCACCCGTGAGGACATCTTTGTCTCCAGTAAGGTAAATGCAGGCAGGCCTAGTGCAAGGTGGTACTAACAACAACAACAAGTACCGATTCAAAGTACGTATTCTTGTATAGTGTCCTTATTACGTAACGGATTTTGATGTAATATAGCGCATCAAACGCGTCTTGTTAAGCTGCATTTGGTGGTCTCTTTATTTGCGCCCAAACTTCTGTCATTTTTGCGAAGAATCGATTTCCGCAAAAACGACATACGTCTGTGCCAAACTCCCTAGACCACCAAATGCAGCTCATGAAGACGCGTTTGCTGCGCCATATTTCATCAAAATCCGTTGCATATTAAGGAAAATATCAAATAATACTTACTTTGGAGTGGGCGACGTTATTGTTGTTGTAACCACGTAATCATGCACCTTGTAGTGGATAACTCATGAGCTAGGAGGTTGAAGATACGAGCCTTGGCTCAGGATGATGTAGCCAGTTAGTTAGCTATTATTAGTTAACTCTTTGCATGCTGGGAAACTTGTGGGCTATAAATAGTTCAAAACTAGCGGACGGACAAGAATTCATCATATTTTTGTCGCGCCTGCTTGCAGAAAGCGCGATATAGTCGGCACTTTGGTGTATGTACGTACGTACGTACGTATGTACGTACGCGTGTCCGGTTAAAATTTTTGGTTAAGTTTTTCGGTTAAAGTTTTTGGTTAAGTTTTTTGGTTAATTTCTTTGGTTAAAGTTTTTGGTTAAGTTTTTTGGTTAAAGTTTTTCGTTATACTATATCTCTGCAACTGCTTTGCCCATTACCTTGAAACTTCACATGGGTGTTTACCATCATCTATATTTTCATTCTACCCCCGCCTCCCGTGCGGCCCCTGTGCCCAATGTCAAGGTCAAATTACTTTGAAGTTTTTGGTTAAGTTTTTTGGTTAAAGTTTTTTGTTGTACTATATCTCTGCAACTGCTTTGCCCATTACCTTGAAACTTCACATGGGTGTTTATCATCATCTATATTTTCATTCTACCCCCCTCCCGTGCGGCCCCTGTGCCCAATGTCAAGGTCAAATACTTTGAAGGTTTGTTAAGTTATTTGGTTAAAGTTTTTTGTTGTACTATATCTCTGCAACTGCTTTGCCCATTACCTTAAAACTTCACATGGGTGTTTATCATCATCTATATTTTCATTCTACCCCCCTCCCGTACGGCCCCTGTGCCCAATGTCAAGGTCAAATTACTTTGAAGAAGTTTTTGGTTAAGTTTTTTGGTTAAAGTTTTTCGTTATACTATATCTCTGCAACTGCTTTGCCCATTACCTTGAAACTTCACATGGGTGTTTATCATCATCTATATTTTCATTATACCCCCCTCCCGTGCGGCCCCTGTGCCCAATGTCAAGGTTAAATTACTTTGAAGTTTTTGGTTAAGTTTTTTCGTTAAAGTTTTTCGTTACACTATATCTCTGCAACTGCTTTGCCCATTACCTTGAAACTTCACATGGGTGTTTATCATCATCTATATTTTCATTCTACCCCCTCCCATTCGGCCCCTGTGCCCAATGTCAAGGTTAAATTACTTTGAAGTTTTTGGTTAAAGTTTTTCGTTATACTATATCTCTGCAACTGCTTTGCCCATTACCTTGAAACTTCACATGCGTGTTTATCATCATCTATATTTTCATTCTACCCCCCCCCCCTCCCGAGCGGCCCCTGTGCCCAATGTTAAGGTCAAATTACTTTGCTTGCAGAAAGCGAGATATATTCGTCACTTTGACGTACGTACGTGTGTCCGGTTAAAGTTTTTAATTAAGTTTTTTGGTTAAAGTTTTTTGTTATACTATATCTCTTTTTTTAGTGTCCATGCCTCGCCACAATGCTCGACATGCCATCTAGTCTTGTATTTCTCCCCGTAAATATCATGAATATGTCTTGGAATTTCATTAGAATTGAGTCCTGAGGACTCAATTGTAATGAAATATATATATGAGAGAAATAAAACATATACTCCTAATTCGTTTGGCTGATATTTTCGCCGCTAGCATGCAAAGAGTTAAATAAATGGTTAACCCATTTCATTCTGAGGATATGCCATTTTGATTGCGGAAAACCATACATATTTCTTTAAATGTGCTTAGAAGTATATGTTGTGACCACCATTTGAAGACGGTTCAAATGAGTGGTCGCAACATATACTTTCATTGAGAAATAATAAAAAGTAAAATATTTAAAAAAATTCATACATGTAATGGGTTAAATTGCCTACCTTAGTTAAATAAATGGTTCAATTACCTGCCTGGTGCCTGGCATAGAGGATAGGAATTGGGAAGTAATGCTGTTCAAAGATTGGAATGTCTCTCATAAGTTTTAACTGGCTGGCCCATTCCCTTTTAAAACACATCTGCGTCGCAACTGGGTGGTCGACGGTTCGAGCCCCGCTCGGCTGATTTAGTGAGTCGCCAGTTAGTTAAATAAATGGTACAGTTGAACCTCCCCGAACTGCCACCTCTCTACAACAACCCCCTCACTGTAACAGCCACTATTTTATATCCCACATGGATGATTTCCTCTATATTAAACCCTAAGACTGCTGAGCGCGAAAATTGTTGTCTGCTGTTGCTTTATATTTTGCCTTCTTTCCCAATAAAAACATGGTTTGACAGCACTTTAGAATCATTTCCATTGGAAATGATTCTAAAATGCTGTCAAACCATGTTTTTGATGAGAATTATCGAAGAAAATAAATAAACTGCAGACGACAAAATTCAATTCAGCATTAACCTCCCTACAACAGCCACCTCTCTACAACAGCCAGTTCCGCGTCTTCCATGGGTGGCTGTTGTAGAGAGGTTGCACTGTACATTTGTGTACCTGCCTGGTTCCATGCATAAAAGATAAAAATTGCAACATGCAGCTGTTAACCCTTAAAATGCTGGGAACAAAACTTATGCACATGTTCATTTGAGAATTATTGTTATCTACTGAAATTGCAGTCAGAACATGATTATGCAAAGAATATCGAATTACAGCTGGTTTTCATAGGTCGGACACGACCTCATATGGCAAGTTCAAATGATCATTTGAGAATTATCGTTATCCTGCGGAAATACATAGAATGCATAGAAAATTACAATTTTAAACATGTTATTTTGTTACAATACGAGCTTGTGTCCGACCAGAAGCTACCTACCTTACTAAAAACAACAATGCAAATGGCGTTATTTTAATCTCAAGGGAAGTAATCTTTGTAGTGTATTCAGTATTACCAGCGCCGTTCAATTATAGCAGTACCGACGAAATGACCATATGTTTAATATATGACCATGGCTGTTGCACATGTGGAATACTCGGATCTGTGACACAAAGAAAATTACCATTACAAAAAAATCCATTACCCCACCCACTTGGTCTCATACAGTACTATCTTTTGTAATTCTCATTGTCTTTGTGTCACAGGTCCGAGTATTCCACCTGTGAGCTGTTGCTGGGACGACGTTAAACTCACTTTCACTTTTAGCTATGGAACACATGCCACAGGCCCGACCTAGTCCGTACAAGTTTGAAGAAGTCGCTGGATGACCTTGGGCTAAAATACCTTGACCTTTACCTTATGCACTGGCCAATGGCGTACAAGGTAAGCAATATCAGAATGGTATTTTCTAAAACTTGCTAATTTTAAAATCGTTTTCATTGTACATTTGTTGAACGTTCTAAAGAAATCAAAGTAAATAAATTTCTGCAGTTGTTCTGAATTGTTTTCCAGTTACCTATTCATCAAGACGGTTCAAATGAGTGGTCACAACACATACTTTCATTGAGAAATAACAAAAATAAAATATTTAAAAACATTCATACCCATAAAGGTGTATTCCGCATGTACTGGGTTAACCCTTAGGCTGCTATCATATTTTTTTGGTCGTCTGCTGTTTATTTTCTATTTTCGATTTTTATCATCAAAAACATGCTTTAACAGCACTTTAGAATAATTTACATCATGCTTTGACATCACTTCAGACTGGAAATGATTCTAAAGTGCTGTCAAACCATGTTTTTATTGAGAAATAAGGCAAGATATAAAAGTAACAGCAGACGACACATTTGAACTGCAGTGCTTACCCAAATCTCATCTTATGATGCCTGTTATATGTATATAGGACTATACTGTTATATGTATATAGGACTATACTGTTATATACTGTTATATGTATATAGGACTATACTGTTATATGTATATAGGACTATACTGTTATATGTATATAGGACTATACTGTTATATGTATATAGGACTATACTCTTCTTCCTTAGCTGTTGATAGGCCGTTAAACATTTATAAACAAACAATATACCGTTCTCCATGTACAGGAAGGTGGAGAGTTTGTGCCCAAGGACAGCAACGGCAAGTTGATCCCATCTGATGTGGACTATGTGGAAACATGGAAGGTAGGGACAGTAAAACTCTCTGAACTGGTCACAGGTCAGGGCCGTAACCAGAGATAAAAACCAGACGATGTGAAACAAGTCCCAATATGCGGGTCAGGGAGCATTTTCCCAACCACCCCTGGGATTCGTACATGTTAATTCTTAGCATAAACAAAAATCTGCAAAATGACAGATGATGTGACCGCCTCGTCTGCCTCATCCTGGTACTGCGGGTGGGTGGCAGGTGGGGGCATGCGTTGGATAATTTAACGATCAGGATTCATCCAGAGCTCCAGATAAGCTGCATATTTGCGTAAATACCCAATTAAAATTGCCAAAAACCCAATTGAAATCAGCGAGTATCAAAAAGCAATACAAAATGTGTGGTACTTGAATAAAAACAATAAACAGCCACAAATATATCATATTTTTCTTCTTTTCCATGAAAACACATCTTGGTATTTCATTAGAATTGTCTCCAAGGAGACAATTGTAATGAAATGCCAAGACATGTTTTCATTTTGAAGCAAACTATTCAATAATTTCTGTCTTTTGATGTGTAAACAGTTGTGTGATTTTATTTTATGCAATTAAAATGTTGAAATACACAATTGCTTCAGTAATGATGGAGTGACAATATTCAATTACTAATTCCTTATCTGGAGCTCTGTTCATCCTTACCTGAATCCCGACCGGAGACCTGGTTTGGCCCTCATGTACGTCTTTGGCTTTCTTGTATTATGAGAGTTGAATCTGGTTATACCCCTTATATGAGTATTACGATTATTTGTAATCCTATTACTTTTAATGTAAAGGGCCAAGTGGCTTTGGTGTGGTATGGACCTGGCACTAGGTCAGGTTGTTGTGATTTCAGGGCTGAATATATTTTTTTTCCATGTAAATATTCCGTTCTGATTTTGGGATTTTCCCCTCAATGCAGCAGGTTGAATACGGATCACACCCGTTGGCGTTAAACCCTTTCATTTTCTTTCTGTAATTTGTCTATTCACGATCGCTAAGTACACAATCCTGATGACCTTGTACATTCTTTATCAAAATCATTACGTCATCCAAGATGGCTGCCTAAAGGTCTAACAAATATAATTTATTATCGCTTTCAAACAGCCTTTTCTTACTAATCGATTGGCCGATGCTTGCCAAACTTCATAGTTTTCTTTCGATGAAACATTTACAGATTTTTAAAATTGGAGATCGTCATATAATCCAAGATGGCCGCCATATAAAGTTGTACAAAATCTTTAAACAATATCTTCCCATTATAATCACCAGACTGGTTTCGATAAAACTTTGTAGGAATAATGAATGTATAAACTCTCAGATTTACTTGTGAGAGATATATTATAGGAATTAATGGCCTTTTTGTGGAATTTATCGGGGTATAAACTTGGAAAAGTCGCGGGAATACTGGACGAAGGCCGGAAGGCCTCGTCCAGTATTCCTGCGACTTTTCCAAGTTTATATCCCCGATAAATTCCACAAAAAGGCCATTCATTTCTTATAATTCCAGCATTTGAAATAAATTCATCAAGAAAATGTGTTTATTTTCCATTTTCTTAAGAATTATTTTAACTGCGCCTGACGGTTATGGAAAGTAGTTCGGCATGGGAGTTTACTGGGATATATAATTTTGGACAGAGACTTGCTACGGACCAATCAAATGTTAGGGAATTGTGTAAATATTTTTGTGCTGGGAAATATTGTTTTGTATTATCAAGGTTGCCAGTGAGGGAATTAGCTTACTGATAAGGATGTCCTTGTTTTTCAGGCATTAGAAGACTGTGTGGACGAGGGACTGGTGAGAAATATCGGGCTGTCCAACTTCAGTAGCCGACAGGTGCAGAGGATCCTGGATACGGCGAGGATCAAACCTGCATGTAACCAGGTATTGGGCCCGCACTGGGACTAGGGACACCATCACGGCTCCAGAACGCAGGAAACACCATTTTGAGGGTCTGGGTTGAATTTTATTTCCTAGGGAAGGGCATCCAGATTCCCCGCTCAATAGTCCGCCGTGGCATTAATTTATTCAATGTTACGGGTCTGGGGCCCGTTTCACTAAAATTTGTACGACTAAAATATTCGTAAGTGCAAAATTATGATAGTCTGTAAATTTTACATTAACAATGTTTTCATGTAACCAATTAATGGATTTACATTTATTGAGCATAGGCTGCAAATGCAGCCTATGCTCAATAAATGTAAATCCATCAAATGAGATTTCAAGATGATCCTAAATTTGCACCTACAAACATTTTAGTCGTACAAAGTTTAGTGAAACGGGCCCCTGTTATTTAAGCACATACCATAATAACCCTAAATATTTGGACACCATTTGTTTACTATAGGGGTTTCCCAAAACAATTTGTATCCAAATATTTAGTTAATGCGATAAACCAGTAAAACCATACAAACCCTAAACATTGGGACAGTCTTTATTGTGGAGAAACTGGATATTTATATGTGTTTTCGAGGATAACTAAATATATAGGATTATTACTGTATTGCATCTTGAAATACTTGGGCTACAAGTTCGGACAACATTAGTTGCAGTTCTTACCCTTGTAGCATAATAAAGTAGGTATAGTATTTATGACTTGTATGTATTTATCTGAATGCAATATAGGGTTAACTGTATTGAAATTTTCAAATTTGCGGCGTATATCAGAAAATGATAGGTCGGAAAATAGCGCATCGCCATTAAACATGTTTTCCGACCTATCATTTTCTGATATACGCCGCAAATTTCAAAATTACAATGCGGTTAACCTATTTCTAATACATATTGAAATAATTTGCGACCGTTCATCAACAATGATATACCTGTAATGTATGACCATCAGCCAATCAGATTGCGTGATATTTATAGAGTGCATTAGAATGTGTATTTACATGTACATACAAATCATTTATGGACATATTCTCAAGATTTTAACAACAAATTTATTGCCGATATACATGTAATTAGCTTTCACAAGTGTGACTGTAGCTGGATAAATGAGGCTTATGGACTTGCCAACATTTTGACCAGCATAGAGCCAAAGGTGTCACACTATCCGATAAGGGTCTACAATCAGAAGCACAAATATATACATAAATATCTACAGTTGTTATAAGCTAAATGTCACTGTGACTGGGGAAATGGGGCTCATGGGATTGTGACCAGTGTAGCTCCTGATCAAATAACACACTCCTGTAGCCTGATTACAATCTATATTGCTTGACAGAAGCATAACGGGTGTTTCATTGATGGAATGGCGAACAGTGCAGAACCTGATCAGACTGTGTGGATGCACAGGCTGATCTGGATCTACAGTGGTCGCAAAACCCATAATCCCCATTTCTCAAATCACAGACATTAATATTTCATGGACAGCTTTGGAGAAATCAGAAATTTTATAAAAAAAAAGAAGAAAAGAAACGGAAACAATAGAATGTCTAATTATCAGACTAACAATTTCCTTATTGCCATGGTAACCCCCAGGTGGAGCTCCATCTACACCTATCGAACAGTCGATTGGTCAAATTCTGCCAGGAGAATAACGTTGTAGTGACCGCCTACTGTCCATTCGGATCACCCGGCCGCAAAAGGTAAATGTATCACTGGACAGTGTTGGTGTGGGAAATTTATTTCTTCGACAGCATGTACGAGGGATATTCGAAACATTCCTGAGGCTGCATCTTGTATTTATTGAGGAATCTGATTGATTTCTTCACTTTATTTTTATACAGATTTCCCGAAATTGCTCAATACGCACATCATATACCATTACTATAGCAGCCATTGTTTGGGCAAAATGCAACTCCATAATCAGTTATAATATATATTCATTTTGTACAAATTATATGTAAATTTACTAGTTTGTACCAACGGATATAACGGTACATTTATTGTGATACAGTGTAAGTGGCGGCGTAGTTTAAAGGGACATTATATTCATGATTTTTGAAAAAATACTCTACTGCTGGTTTGTTTCTATTTTTACCCATATAGGTACATACATATCGGATTTCCTATCTTGCTGCGTTCAACAAGATAGAAAATCTGATACTTATGTCCCGATATCGGTGAAAATTGAAACAACCCAGCAGTCCTAGTTTCGTCATATATCTTCAATTAAACCACTTTACACAAGGCCATGATGAAAACATGTTTTTACTTGTTATAGTCTGTTTTCAAAAAGTCGTGATATGCTTTAAAATCCTTTAAACTAAGCAATGTGATGTCAAATAGATAAATTCCGCTATGATGTCGCAGAAGTTGTTCTCAGGGAAGCAATTTGTGATTTTCCCAGTTTTGTAACCTATTTATAACACTGGTGTATTTATTTGTGGCTGTGACTGGAGAAATTGGGCGTATGGGATTTTTGACCAGTGTAGCTTTTGATCAAATAGCACACGTATGTAGCCTGATAACGTTCTATAAGGCGTGTTAGAAGCATGGGTGTTTCATTGATGGAATGGCGACCAGTGCAGATCCTGATCAGACTGTGCGGATGCACAGTCTGATCTGGATCTACACTGGTCGCAAAACCCATATGCCCTATTTACCCAGTCACAGCAATGGTACCATGCACAGCAACATCACTTCTAAACTTTCTGCTTGCCTATTAAATACCAGTGTCTAATCTTGACCAAATTGTAAATCACAAATCTTTTATGCATGTTTATAATATACATAGTATGTATGTATGTTTTATAGTTAGAGAGGGCCTCGGGGAAGATTGGATTTACTGATATTTTACCCTCATTAAATAAAGTCATTATTATTAATATTATTATTATTATTATTACAGCCACAATTCACCCTGTAGGCCTGTACTTATGTCTATTCGACAGTGAGCCGTCACCCACGTGCCTTGAAGAACCTGTGTTATTAGAAATTGCAAAACAGAAAAATAAAACACCTGCTCAGGTATGGCTTTATATGAGACACGTCATGTGAATTTGTACCTTCGGACATCTGCGTAATTTCATTAAATACATTTACAATATTTTTCATAAATTAAGTCGAAAGTAAACCATTTACAGAAAGTAGTGTAACTTTTATAAACGTATATCATGAAATTATGCAGATGTCCAAAGGTACAAAATCACATGGTGTTTCTGATATTTGTGTACATGTATACATCAATGGATACTGGTTGAACACCAATTTCAGTCCAAAAATCAATGTTTTACCTCAATTACATATACTTATTTAATTACATTCTACAAAATTTTACATTACCTGTACATCAGTAAACAGATTGACTCTACTTAATCGAATGGCATGGGAAAACAGGTGTCTATCCTGCTAATTATGCCCCCTATGTGATAGCAAGAGCATATCACAGGTTGAAGTAACGGACCGAGGTCTATAAATACATTAAATATGCCTAAAAGCATCAAAAATGAAAAAAATAAGCTAAAAAAAATGTTTTACTCCCGCCATATAGACTTATGGTATAAGTCTATATGGAGGGAGTAAAAAAAAAAATTACCTTATTATACCCCCACAAACAAAGTTTGTTGGGGGTATATAGGAGTCAGCTTGTCGGTCGGTCTGTCGGTCTGTTGGAAATTCCCTTTCGCTCTATATCTTCTACACCGATGCATGGATTATCAAATGGCTTGCACAAATGTTTGTCATGATGAGAAGGCGTGTCGCGATCAATAACCACGCACCTACGTCCAAGGTCAAGGTCACAGTTGAAGGTCAAAGGTCAAACCTGTAGAAATTCCCTTCCGCTCTATATCTTCTACACCGATGCATGGATTATCAAATGGCTTGGCACAAATGTTTCTCATGATGAGAAGGTGTGTCGCGATCAATAACCACGCGCCTACATCCAAGGTCAAGGTCACAGTTGAAGGTCAAAGGTCAAACCTATCGAAATTCCCTTCTGCTCTATATCTTCTACACCGATGCATGGATTATCAAATGGCTTGTCACAAATGTTTCTCATGATGAGAAGGTGTGTCGCGATCAATAACCACGCACCTACGTCCAAGGTCAAGGTCACAGTTGAAGGTCAAAGGTCAAACCTATTGAAATTCCCTTCCGCTCTATATCTTCTACACCGAAGCATGGATTATCAAATGGCTTGGCACAAATGTTTCTCATGATGAGAAGGTGTGTCGCGATCAATAACCACGCACCTACCTCCAAGGTCAAGGTCACAGTTGAAGGTCAAAGGTCAAAAATATTGAAATTACCAAATGGCTTGGCACAAATGTTTCTCATGATGAGAAGGTGTGTTGCGATCAATAACCACACACCTACGTCCAAGGTCAAGATCACTGTTGAAGGTCAAAGGTCAAACCTATTGAAATTCCCTTCCGCTCTATATCTTCTACACCGATGCATGGATTATCAAATTGCTAACCACGCACCTACGTCCAAGGTCACAGTTGAAGGTCAAAGGTCAAACCTATTGAAATTCCCTTCCGCTCTATATCTTCTACACCGATGCATGGATTATCAAATGGCTTGGCACAAATGTTTCTCAGGATGAGAAGGTGTGTCGCGATCAATAACCACGCACCTACGTCCAAGGTCAAGGTCACAGTTGAAGGTCAAAGGTCAAACCTATTGAAATTCCCTTCCGCTCTATATCTTCTACACTGATGCATGGATTATCACACTATGCCCAGGGTCAAGGTCACAGACTTGATGCGTTTGAAACCTTAACGCTCGGCTAAATGGCTTATAATCAAAAATGCCTCGTTTTCTTTGGCTGCCAGTGGGGGTATTCTTGTGCCGACAGGCCACATTTCTAGTTTTTTTTTAAATTTATTGATGCTTTTAGGCATATTTAATGTATTTATAGACCTCGGTCCGTTACTTCAACCTGTGGATCATATTGCGTTGCTCTTGAAGTTCCGTACATCCGTCCGTCCCTGTACATTTACGTCAAAAGTTTGTAAGAGTTTCTCCAAAATGTAATATCTTTAATATTACGCGATGGATTGCCTCAACACTTGAATCACCTGAATATTTGTCACACACTCACCACACCATTAACACGACCTTGATATTTTTCACCTTCGAAATATCACTGAAACACTTGGCCATTTTGTTATGTAGAAAAAGTTTGTAAGAGTTTCTCCAAGATGTTACATGAAGGATGGCTTTAATACGTGGACATTTGAATCACCTGAACATTTGTCACACACTCGCGCCGCCATTAACACGACCTTGACCTTTGTCGCCTTCGAAATATCGCTGACACACTTAGCAATTTTGTTTTGTTGCTTTACCTCGTTTTATGGTCCAGTATGCCAGGGGGCATTCTCATGTTTTACAAACATAATCTCTAGTTCTAATAAACAGCAGACGACAACATTTATTTTAGCATTGTAAGGGTTAACTATAAAAATAAACAGCAGACGACAAAATTTAATTCAGCAACATAAGAGTCCATAATGCAACATAATCAGCTTCCTCCACTTGCAGGTGACAATCCGGTTCCTACTACAGCAAGGCCTTGGTGTCCTACCCAAAAGTGTGTCGCCCTCCCGGCTACTAGAGAATTTCCAGGTATATACGAATGTGCAGGATGGTATGTGTATCTTAATGATGAATCCATCTTTTACATATATCTTAATGATGAATCCATCTTTGATATATATGTTAAAGGTAAATCACGGTCAAAGTGTATGCGGCATTTTTTCTGTAGTTTATTACTTCCTTATAATGAATTATGCTTACTTCCCTCGAACTATTCACGTTTATACCTGTAATCCGCATTTTAATATCGTACATGAATACCTGTTGTTTTGTTTTTTTTACCCGATTTCCTGAAACGGCATCTGATTGGGTAAAGCCGCGTGACGTCACACCCAGTGAAGAAAGAAAATCATTAGACACTGTCTGACAACGAAAATATGAGCGACTTTGAAAGTGATTTTAACAACACTTCTTATTCTTATGATGGTTCAAGCAGCGATGATGATCAGACCGACGTCCGTCCGAACATGTACGAGCCGTTAGTGGACCAAACTAACACTGGCCTCGTCCAATTGTCCATAGAATAAGCCACGGAAAATCCCCCCGAAATTTCAGAATGGTGGGTATTTCTTTGCATTTTCGTTTAATATTCCAATATTATTCTTTTTAAATATTATATTGCCGAGCTAGATGATTGACGATATATGACACTGTAATGGGTTTTCGCGGAAGTAAGCCAAACGTCCCATTGCAAAGCGGTTCCGACTTTATGCAAACTCGCAGTAATAATATAGTGAATATAGACACAATGACTTTATTTATTCTCACTATTCTATTACATCAGTCCCAGATTTGAAGAATGAAATATGGAAAGTAGACTAGTCAAGTATAGCTTAGATGATCTCACCTATACAGTACGGATGACTTTTACTATTTCATCTGTCTTTTATATTATCTGTATCATTATATACTATCAGCTATATTCCTAACTACACACTGTGTTGATGTTGTTAATACATTGTTGCAGTATTGGGGCAATTTCATCAAGCAGGTACCGGTATGATCATGATGATTGGGAAAAGGTATAAAAGGAACGAACACCAGATCTGATCATGTAAAACTCGTACTTTATTCTCAATGTATATAATTGTATACACGGTGAATGCACATTGCTCAGTTGGTAGAACTAATATGACAACATACACGACATCTGGCTGTCACTGTGTACTTACATGTAACGTAATGTCTCATTATAGATAATAACAGTAAACCCAATAGTGATATAGCTATAACATATTCATACGGTATATACAAAATGTAGAGAATTTTGCATGTGTAGGTGTATAGGTATGACCTATATATGCAAAATTCTCTACATTGTGTATATCAGCGCTTGTGTAGTAGTAGTATTACAGGGCTCCAGATAAGGAATTAGTAATTGAGTATTGTCATCCATCATTTCTGAAGCAATTGGGTATTTCAAAATTTTAATTGGGTAAAATGAAATCACATTACTGTTTACACATCAACAGACAGCAATTATTGAATAATTTGCTTCGAAATAAAAACATGTCTTGGCATTTCATTAGAATTGTCTCCTTGGAGACAATTCTAATGTAATGCCAAGATGTGTTTTCATGGAAAATAAGCAAAATATGTTATATTTGTGGTCTGCAGCATGATAAAGGTACCACAATTTTTTTTATCGCTTTTTGATACTCGCTACTTCTGACTTCAATTGGGTTTTTGGCAATTTTAATTGGGTATTTAAGCAAATATTCAGCTTATCTGGAGCCCTGGTATTGCTTGCAATAATCCCTTTCAACACTACATACCCCTATGCTAATATGTGGAAACATTGCAGATCCTGATGAGATGGCTCATTTTGAGCCATCTCATCCGGATCTGCACTGTTTGTGGAAGTTTTACAAATATAAACCTCAGATAAATGGAATGGTCTAAACTTAACATGGAAGTGTCCAGAAGTTACGTAGGTGTTAAAGGGTTTAATGCATGTGTTCCACATTGTGTGGTTAAATAGGCGAGCGGCGGTTGAAAGGTCTGCTAATATTCATGTAGCATGATAATGACATGTTTCAGGTGTTTGATTTCGAGTTGACGTCGGAGGAAATGAAGCAGATATCATCCCTGAATAAAGACCACAGACTGTGTATAGAACAACTGTAAGTCCCTGTTAACTACAAACTAAGGAGAACACATGGCCCCGCGCTCCAGATAAGTTTTGTATCTAATGAGTATTATACCCCCATATTGCAAATTCAATGCGTATTTTACTGTTACATATGTATTATTGATTTTCTTGCGTTAAAATAGGGAAACAAATGATAACAAATTTAAAAAATCACTTATTTGAGCTGCAAAAAGCACACCCTCAACTATGTAAATTTTCAACTTTATCACAGTATTTTCGCTACTCAATTTGAATTTTCATGCGTAGTGTCGCATTGCTGTGAGTATTTTGTACTCCCACTTTTGATAACCAATGTGTATTCTGCTAAAATAAGTGTGTAAAATACGCCAATACACAACTTATCTGGAGCTATGATGACCCCAGCTAACTAATGCAACCGTTTAACATTTCCACCTATGAAGATTCTGAACATTATCCTAGCCCTTATCTGATGGCAGTAAGCATACATTATCCCTGTATGGGGATGGATACATTGCGTATAACACATTTGTGGCTGTGACTAGAGAACAGGAGTCCGTTTCACTAAACTTCTTACGACTAAAATGTTCGTAAGCGCAATTTTAGAATTGCCTGCAAATTTCAATTGATGGATTTACATTTATTGAGCATAGGCTGCATATGCAGCCTATGCTCAATAAATGTAAATCCAACAATTGTTTACAAGAAAACATTGTTAATGTGAAATTTACAGACTATCATAATTTTGCACTTACGAACATTTTAGTCGTAGGAAGTTTAGTGAAACGGCGGCCCCCTGGGGCTTATGGGATTGGTGACCAGTGTAGCTCCTGATCAAATACCACACTTCTGTACCCTGATAATGGTCTATGGTATATTGCTTGTGAGAATCATGGCGGGTGTTTCATTGTTGGAATGACAAACAGTGCAGATCCTGATCAGACTGTGCGGATGCACAGTCTGATCTGGATACACACTGGTTGCAAAATCCAATTTAAGACTCATATATATGCTTCAATTAGAGGACAGAATTAATAAGCCGAATAGACTGCAAATTGTGTACTTTCATAGTACCGCAGACTTAAAACCGATGGCCCATCTCTATATGACCGTTATAGCTGTTGCACTTGTTTTCTCTTTCAGAGCCGTAGACCACAAGTATTACACATTCAACGACCCGTTCTAACCACGTATCCAGCCCACCTACACACGGATGTCAGAGTTTGTAAATAGGGCATGGGAGACTTGCAATTTTATAATGTCTGCTACCGGTGTTCTTTGAAGCCACTGTAGGCTCACAGCACATTGGTGTAGACTCCGGTTCAATGATTATAACATTTTGCAAGTATTTACTGTGCTCAGTCTTGGCCAATCAAACTGCTTGATTTCGACACAAATTCCGAAGTTTGGTGCTCTTCTCGACCAATCAAACTGCTTGATTTCCACTCAAAATTGCAAAGTTTAAACAGTGCTTAGTCGCGACCAATCAAATTGGTTTTGACTCAAAATGGGGAAGTTTGCTTTGTCATGGCTGAGTTGTGCTTAGTCTCAAACTGAGTGATTTTGACAACGTCTGGGTTGTGCTCTATCTCAGCCAATCAAACTGGAAATTGGAATATGTGCAAACTTTTACAGAACTCGAAATAAGTTTTGTATCTAAGAGTATTATATCCACAGATTTCAAATTCAATGTGTATTTTATTTTACTTTTACAAATGTATTATTGATTTTTTTCCGTATTAAATAGGGAACAAAATTAATGATAAAAAAAAAAAAAAAAAAAAAAAAAAAAATTTCAACTTTATTACAGTATTTTCACTACTCAATTTGAAAATCAATGCGTATTTTCACATTTCTCTGAGTATTTTGTACTCCACTTTTGATAACCAATATGTATTCTGCTAAAATAAGTGTGTAATATACGCAAATACGCACCTCACGCAAATACGCACCTCATCTGGAGCTCTGCTTCTATAGTCCTATGCCCATGCCAGTTTACATAAATGCACTGTCTGTGGAGAATACAGTGGTTGCCATAGCAGACAAACTGGTATTACGGTGGAACCTCTCTAAACAGGACACCCTGGGAGGTCCCAGGGTGTCCTGTTTTAGAGAAGTTCCACTGTAAAACAGATGACTACTTCAAGACGTGCAAGTTTGCTATGTGATCATGATCAGACATCATCACAGATATAGGGCAAAGAACACTATTATCAAAATTAAGCACAACTAACCTTTCTCAGCGTCTGGTTTAGAGAGGTTCCAGCAGGATTTTACTTTTTCCACAGATTTTTATCCCAAAAATCCATTTAATAGTATGTATTTTATACATAGCTTTTTTATTATTGGTAAAATGATAAATTTTATAGATTGACCTTTTTCAATTTTGGTGCAGCATCGCAACATTTGTAGATAATTAACAAAAATCATCTCTTTTGCCATGAGAAAAAATCTTGATAAAATGAAGCTTAGCATATTTTGTCATACATTTTTCTTATTGGTATTCGAGAAAGCATCAGACATATTATTTGCTCATACATGTTTTTCCATAGATATGTTTTTTGGATTAAAATCTGCTGAGAAAATCTACAAAATGGTTGCCATGGTGATAAATAACTATGCAGTACCACCCAAATGCCATACCAAAGATGAAACAGCATTGCCAGTATTTATAGTTTTGTTATCGCTTGTCAGTGTCTATACTAGCTCATATTGCCAATATTTAAATGGACACGATTAATCATGGCATATATGAGACGCGCTAAATAAGTGTGTAATATACACCAATACGCACCTTATCTGGAGCTCTGCTTCTATAGTCCTATGCCCATGCAGTCTGCATAAATGCACTGTCTGTGGAGAATACAGTGGTTGCCATAGCAGACAAACTGGTATTACGGTGGAACCTCTCTAAACAGGACACCCTGGGAGGTCCCAGGGTGTCCTGTTTAGAGAAGTTCCACTGTAAAACAGATGACTACTTCAAGACGTGCAAGTTTGCTTTGTGATCATGATCAGACATCACATCAGAGATAAAGGGCAAAGCAGGGATTCCGCTGGGGATTTTTTTTTTTTTCGAAAATTGTAATTTTTTATTGCCAATTGTTTATTTTTATCACCAATTGCGAAAGTGGCGATCGCCAGCGGAATCCCTGGCAAAGAACAGTATTATCAAAATTAAGCACAACTAATCTTTTTCAGCGTCCGGTTTACAAAGGTTGCACTGTATCCGAGTGCAGGATTTTACTTTTTCCACAGATTTTTATCCCAAAAATCCATCTAATAGTATGTAATAGTCACAGGATTTTTTCACATAGCTTTTTCATTATTGGTAAAATGATAAATTTTGTAGATTGACCTTTTTAAATTTTGGTGCAGCATCGCAACATTTGTAGATAATTAACGACAATAATCTCTTTTGTCATGAGAAAAAGTCTTGAATATATCCATAGATATGTTTTTTGGATTAAAATCTGCTGGGAAAATCTACAAAACGGTTGCCATGGTGATAAATAACTACGCAGTACCACCCACATGCCATACCAAAGATGAAACGGCATTGCCAGTATTTATAATTTTGTTATCGCTTGCCAGTGTCTATACTAGCTCATATTGCCAATGTTTAAATGGACACGATTAATCATGGCATACATGAGACACGCCATGTGACTTTGTACCTTCGGACATCTGCGTGATTTCATTTAAAATACGTTTACAATATTTTTCATAAATAATGTCAAAAGTTGACAAAATTTCAGAGTACATGCGCATGTACTCTGAAGATTTTGTCAACTTGTGACGCCATTTATGGAAAATATTGTAAAGTTTGTAAACGTACTTCATGAAATTACACATATGTCTATGATTTACACATATTTAACACGGTGGAGTCGAAAAGCATTTGTTACCAGTGTAACCTCGGATCAGTCTGCGCATCCACGTGGTCTGATCAGGGCCTACGCTGGTCGCTATTTAGGGACAGAAACACTAAACATTTGGCTAAGTTTGCAGGAATTTTAAAGCAGACCAGCAGCTAGACTGGCCAACAATGTTATACATGTACACTCAATTTCTCCAGTCACAGCCACATATGAGACACGCCATGCGATTTTGTACCTTCGGACATCTGCGTAATTTCATGAAATACGTTTACAAATATTTTCCGTAAATGGCATCAAAAGTTGACAAAATTGTCAGAGTACATGTACATGCGGAGTATGAACATTTTTGATTATGATCATTTATGAAAAATATTGTAAATTTTGTAAACGTATTTAATGAAATTACGCAGATGTCGTAAGGTACAAAATCGCATGGCGCGTCTCATATTATGTGTTTGCTAACAGTTAATGTAGCTTTATTGATACAATAGAGAACAGTGTAGTCGACAATTAGACTGCATTGATTATGTACATCTGGGGATACAGTGGTTGGCAATATCATTTTTGTTAGCTGGTGCTGTATGTTATCCACCTAAATTCATACTCGAAATCAGGCAGTTTGATTGGCCGAGGCTGAGCTCAGCCTCGACCAATCAAACTTCCTTATTTCGAGCACGAGAGCGGGGTATGTCCTCGGAGAATTTCACAGTACCGGTTGTGAGCTTTATTGTATATCCTTGCATCTTTATATGAGGGAGTAATCATTTATTTTTCCTGAAATGCATTATTTCATATAGAACTAACAAATGCATATATTTCATGATTAAAAGTATGCAGAATTATTATACTGAATTTATTACATTATCACAGCCATTAAATGGCTGTGATAATGTAATAAATTCAGTATAATAAAAATTAATAAATGTTTAAAAAAATTGAAAATTTCTCCCTCAAAGTATACTTTGCTACTAAAGTATACTTTGCAATGTTGATGAAATAGGCTTGTGGCTTAATATGGGATTTGTGACGTGTGTAGCTCTTGATCAAATCACACTCATGTAGCCTGATAACGATCTGTATTGCTTGTTAGAAGCATGACGGGTGTTTCACTGATGAACTTACGAACAGTGCAAATCCTGACCAGACTGTGCGGATGCACAGGCTGGTCAGGATCTACACTGGTCACAAAACCGATAAGCCCCATTTCTCCAGTAACAGCCACATATCCAGAGAAACCTTACATGTGTGTATATCCTGAATATTATCTGCTTTTGAAGCCAGAGTAGTTAACTCTTTGCATGCTAGTGGTGAAAATAACAGTTTACGAGTATGTTTCTTATTTCACTCTCGAAATATGTCTTGGAATTTCATTAGAATTGCGTCCTGAGGACGCAATTCTAATGAAATTCCAAGACATATTCATGATATTTATAGGGAGAAATAAAAGAAAATACAATTAATTGTCATCTGCTATTTTTGAACTATTTATAGCCCACAAATTTCCCAGCATGCAAAGAGTTAAACATTGTACAGTTATATGATTGGGCGAAGGGATATCAGAACAGATAGCATGTATTAATGTATGTACTGACTTTACATTGCATTTCATGCCAACTCTTCATTTGTCGGTACCTATTGTCTGTTACGTGGAATGCTGCCTAAGATTTAGTGCTATAAAAACATGCCCAACTGAATTATTTTTTTCATAAAACTATCCAAAACAGAGCCACCTTTTCAAATGGAGTTTCAGGGTGTTCAAATACGTAAAAGTTGGGCAGGTTTATGTGAACCAGACAGTTGTCTTTCAATTGTTCATTTGGTATGCTGTTGGCGCATAATACGAATATGTAATTACAGTAATGCGGTCTGCCATTCATATTCTTTCCAGATGCCATGTGATTTTGTACCTAAGAAGATGTGTGGGTGGCAGGTGGGAGCACGCGATGGGTAATTTAACGATCGGGGTTCATCCTTACCGGAATCACGACTGGAGACCTGGTTTGGCCCTCACATACGTCTTTGGCATTTTGTATGTGACAGTTGAATCTGGTTATACCCCTTACAAGAGTAATCCTACCGGTATTACTTTTAAATAGGGGAAGGGGCCAAGTGACTTTGGTGCGGTATGGACCTGGCACCAGGTCAGGTTATTCTAATTTCAGGGCTGAAGATGTTGTATCTCGATGTAAATATTCCGTTCTGATTTTGGGATTTTCCCCCCAATGCAGCAGGTTAAAACGGGATCGAACCTGTTTGCCCGGCCTTACATGACCTTAGCTGTTGATAGGCCGTTAAACACCAATAAACAAACAAACAAACAAACCTAAGAAGATGTACAATATCTCATGAAAAATATTGAAATAGAATTCCGCACTTGCTATGAAAATTTTGTCAACTCCCGACATCATTTACAGACAATATCACAATTTCTGTAAAATGTTTTTCATGAAAAATTATCTTCTTTGGTACAAAATCACACGGCTTGTCTCATGTCTGTTTATATCACTTTTATGAAATGGGTTACAAACTGGCTTTTCATGTGCTAAATAATGCATTGTATTATCATACAAGGTATTTGTAAATCTGATAAACATAAAACTTTGTGATATTCACTTTTTTTGTTTATTTGATGTACACTTATCTCCGAGAATTAAATAATTAACACTTTCAACCCTGGATAATCGACATTGGCTTTTTCATACTACTTTTTGGAATATTCCATTATTCTAGGTGTATAATCAGGCCCGTAAGTAGAGGGGGTGCGACGGGTGCATATGCACCCCCCTTTTTAACCATTTAAACACCACCGGTCTGTATAGCGGTATTGGCAAAAAGTGTAGATCCAGATGAGCCGGCTCGTGACGAGCCGTCTCATCTGGATCTGCACTTTTTGCAAGTATTTTTCATAATTTTGAGAACAAAAACACCCCATGTGAAAATCATTTGTGATGATTGGATTGGGTTGCAAAATTAACATATCAAAATCCATTCCAGTTACTTAGGGATGAAATGGTTAATCTGCCGAGGTCTGTCCGTGGATGTGCAAAAAAAGTGTTTAGCCCTTTGCGCCGTCGATAACACACCCACCCCCCTAAATTAATTCCTGCGTACAAGCCTGATAATTGTAACACATGCTGTGGATCCTGATGAGACGGCTCATTACGAGCCGTCTCATCAGGATCTACAGTGTTTACACATGTTGGCTTTCTGGCCTCTATGGTTGGAAGGGTTAAAATGATTGTTTAACTGGAATTGATTGGGACATGTTAATTTTCCGACCAATCCATCACAAAATGATTTTCAGACTAGTCGGTTTATAAAAAGTGGGTGATATGAAAATTACTTGCAAAAAAGTGCAGACCCTGATGATATAGTTCTTGTCGTAAACTGACTCATCTGGATCTACACTGTTGGCAAACCCTGCTTTAGAGGTACCGGTATGTACGTGTAGTGTTGAAAGGGTTAATAGAATTTATTGAACAACGGAATCTTGTATAAAATGGGTTTTTATCTTTAAATAATTTAAATTTACATAGTCTTTTGTAAATACACCATGACAGTGTTGCAATAAGCTTTTACATCATCAATTGCATGTATGCCGGGGGTTGACAAAAGGTACCATATTTCGTGTAGTTGGCCCAGACTAGCTGATCAGGATCCACACTATTCGACAATTGTCGTTATCAACAACTATGGTCATTTAAGACGGGGCAAAGGGTTCGATCCCGCATTTTACCTGCTGTATTGGGGGGAAAATCCCAAAATCAGAACGGAATATTTACATCGAAATCGAAATCGAAGGTACACAGGTTTGGTTTGATTTATTGGTGTTTAATGGCCTATCAACAGTTAAGGTCATTTAAGACCGGGCCAATGGGTTTGATCACGCATGTAACCTGCGGGGGGGGGGGGTGGATCACAAAATCAGAATGGAATATTGACATCTAAAAAGAGAAAGATAATTATATTCAGCCCTGAATTTAGCATAACCTGACATGGTAAATGTGTCATGTCATAAGGGGCTTATGACATTTTGTGGATATTCAAACCTTTGATCTAGTGCACTCCTGAAGCCGGATTAGGTTCCAAGCTATCAGTCAGAAGCATTAAGGGTGTTTCATTGACTGCATGGCGAACAGTGCAGGCCCTGATCTGACAGCGCGGATGTCACAACCACATAGAACTGTTTGCCTGTGTACAGGTTGTGAACTCTTCGGGCAGCAGGAATATAACCGGGAACCAACCTAGCATACAGATCACCCATTAAATTGAATCACCTTCAACCATTGGCCGTGGGTGGTTGGTCGGGTGAACATGACGGCGTAAATTAATGGTAGGGGTTCCTCCTTATAGGAATCACGATTTGCCTGGTTTGGCCCTCGGGTACGTTTTTATCTTTGGCTCTTTTGTTACCTGGAGTTTAATTGGGTTATTGCCCGTTATAAAAGTAGTAAGATTATTACTGATCCTACTGCTTTTGGGAGGGGGCCCCCAAGTGATTCTGGTGTCGCGAGGACCTGGCATCAGATCAGGATTTTTCTGATTTCAGGGCTGAATATATATATTGTAAATATTCAGTTCTGATTTTGGGATTTTCCCCCCTATTTGTACATGTACTTGAACATGTACATGTACAGGTAATATATGGGATTTAGTACTAAACCCATTGACCCGGCCTTAAATGACCTTAGCTGGTGATAGGCCGTTAAACCCCAACAAACAAACAAACAAAACATCAACCATTGGCCAATAATTCCAGCACAAAAATATTTACACAATTCCCTAACATTTGATTGGTCCGTAGCAAGTCTCTGTCCAGAATTTATATCCCAGTAAACTCAATGCCGAACTACTTTCCTTAACCGTCAGGCGCAGTTAAAATAATTCTTAAGAAAACGGAAAATAAACATATTTTCTTGATGAATTTATTTCAAATGCTGGAATTATAAGGAATGAATGGCCTTTTTGTGGAATTTATCGGGGATATAAACTTGGAAAAGTCGCGGGAATACTGGACGAGGCCTTCCGGCCTTCGTCCAGTATTCCCGCGACTTTTCCAAGTTTATACCCCGATAAATCCCACAAAAAGGCCATTCATTCCTATGATAACTCTTTAACTATAACTCTTAACTGATCATTTTTGGTCCCAAGTACATGTTTTCCTGTAACTCTCATTAACTCAAAATGTCCTCAGTCCCCTGGACTTTGAGTAAACAAATGTAGACTTGGAAAAGTCGCGGGAATACTGGACGAAGGCCGGAAGGCCTCGTCCAGTATTCCCGCGACTTTTCCAAGTTTATATCGCCGATAAATTCAACAAAAAGGCCATTCATTCCTTATAATTCCAGCATTTGAAATAAATTCATCGAGAAAATGTGTTTATTTTCCGTTTTCTTAAGAATTATTTTAACTGCGCCTGACGGTTACGGAAAGTAGTTCGGCATGGAGTTTACTGGGATATAAATTTCGGACAGAGACTTGCTACTGGCCAATCAAATGTTAGGGAATTGTGTAAATATTTTTGTGCTGGAATTATTGGTCTTTAAATGCCTATCAACAGCTAAGGTCCTGTAAGGCCGGGCAAACGGGTTCGATCCAGCATTTAACCTGCTGCATTGGGGGGAAAATCCCAAAATCAGAACTGAATATTTACACCGAGATTAAATATATTCCACCCTGAAATTAGAATAACATGACCTGGTGCCAGGTCCATACCACACCAAAGTCACTTGGCCATTCCCCTAAAATAGGATTACGAATAATCGTAATACTCACATAAGGGGTATAACCAGATTCAACTGTCACATACAAGAATGCCAAAAAATTATGCGAGGGCCAAACCAGGTCTCTAGTCGGAATGCCGGTAAGAATGAACCCTGATAGTTAAATTACCCATCGCATGCTCCCACCTGCCACCCACTATGGTTTTACTGATTTATCGCAATAAAATATATTTGCTTTGGGAAACCCCTATTTTATAGAAACCACTGTTTTATAGGGGTTTCCCATAACAAATGGTTTCCGAATATTTGGGGATATTACTGTAATATTCAATTCAAGTACAAGTTTTATAATCATAGGCTTTGTATATGCATCTTCGTAGTGTTGGCCATTTATGTGTTAACAATTTTGAAAGGAAATATCGTCCTTGTTTCAGTAAGATTGTGTTGATAATGAAAATTTTCTGAACATGTAATCGAAAACTCAGAACAGTTTTAATATCAGACATCAGTTGGCAACTACATTGAACCAATCGATTTTCAAGCACAAGACTCACACGCTCGTAAAATTTTATAATCATATTACCTGAATTTATTACACTCTTGCAAATTATTTGCACGGGTTTAGCTGTGTTGAAAACCCGTAATCAACTTGTTACAAATAATACACCGTGAAGAGAACACCCGTAATTGTGCGCCTGTTTTCTTCAAAACCACGAGCTACCATGCAAAATATTTAATTTTTATTACAGTCAAAATGAAGTTATTTGAAAATTTGGTAAGGGTCTCGACGAATCTAGGATGTTAATGTGATTGAACACATTCCAAACATGCACTCAAATATATCGGGTTCATAGAAAAAGATGCGTAATTTGGATTTCAAAAAGTTTACATGACGTCACATTTGACGTCACAACTTAACGTCAAAACGCGAAAAAACACATCATTGTATAACTATTCATGCGCACATCACAATTCATTGATTATAATCTCAAAAATAGACTAAATGTGCATATGTGTCCGCCGTGGAAGTGTAATAAATAGGATATTCCATCGTACATGTTTGAATAGCGGAAATAATACACTCGTGTCCGTCGGCGTCCGTGCAAGCAACTCGTTTGCTACGCTCACTCGTTGCTTACACGGAAGCCGACGTACACTCGTGTATTATTTCCCGCTATTCAAAATGTACGATGGAATATCCTCTATTTACTCTATATACTAATCAAATACTGATGGTGCTATGAATATTCTTGCATTTAAATATGGTCCAATGAATATTCCAAGTTAATGTTGTGCTGGTAATGGTTGTGTGTGTAAATCCTGATTTCTCAAAAATGTATGCAGTATTTCAGGACGATCTACAATGTATATTGTTTTCCAAACTCTGATGTTTTTTTCAGAATGTAATCTTTCCATATGACCACTTCTCACGATGTAAACAATGTAGACCCTGATTTGCCTGTGTGTGCCTTATTATGCCATACAAATGCATTACCTGTTTAACCCATAACATCAGGGTATGGGATCACGTGATCTATTGTTTTTACTGCCGTAATGGCAGGTCTCGGGTAAATCTTATTTTTCATCAATGCGACTGCGGTTTCTTCCTTTTAACCCTTTCACCCCTAAGTAACTGAATGGGCTGCGATATGCTAATGTTCCGACCAATCCAATGGTCACAAAATGATTTTCAGATTGTCCATTTATGAAAAGGGGGGTTCTAAGAAATATGAAAATTACTTGCAAAAAATGCAGATCCTGATGAGTCGCCTCGTTACGAGCCGGCTCATCTGGATCTGCACTGTTTGCATAAACCGATATAGCGGGCTTTCGGGTTCAACGGGTTAATGATGACCAATATTCCAGCCGTTAATACTACCGAGTCCACCAATACCAAATTTAGCAGTATTACTTGTGTAGTTAGTCTGAACATTCTGCAGAGAAAATTTGAATCGGAAGAAATTGAGCGTTTAAACTTGGTCTGATCCAAATTTCTCTGCAGAATGTTCGGACTAACTACATAAGTAATGTTGCTAAACTTGGTATTGTTTGACTTGTAGTGTTAACGGCTGGAATATGGTTATCATTAAAAGGAGGAAACCGCAGTCGTATTGATGAAAAATAAGATTTACCCGAGACCTCATGGACGCCGTCATTACTATAGGAATGAATGGCCTTTTTTGGAATTTATCGGGGTATAAACTTGGAAAAGTTGCGGGGATTCTGGACGAAGGCCGATAGGCCTTGTCCGGTATTCCCACGATTTTTCCAAGTTTATATCCCCGATAAATTCCACAAAAAGGCCATTCATTCTTTATAATTCCAGCATTTGAAATAAATTCATCAAGAAAATGTGTTTATTTTTACAGACGGCAGCCATTTGTTTACATTGACAGCACTGACAGCGCACCTGTAGAAAGTAGTTTGGTGTGGGAGTTTACTGGGATATAAATTTTGGACAGAGACTTGCTACGGGCCAATCAAATGTTAGGGAATTGTGTAAATATGTTTGTGTTGGAATTATTGCAGTGTAAACAATAGACCACGGGATCCCATACCCTGAACATGCTGGTATTTTTCGCATGAACATAATATTTTATGCACAGAAGTATATATTGTGACCAATCATTTGAACCGTTTCATCGAAACTGTTCAAATGAGTGGTCACAACATACCTATATTTTTTTAGAAGAAAAATAGCAAAAATTATTTCACTCTGTTCATACCCAGTATATGTGTTATGTATTTAGCATGAATGGGTTAAGCACATATTACATGACAAGATTATACTTGAAGGCTTTTATATATGTTACTGTATTATATAAGACACAATCCATGTGATTTTGTACCTTCGGACATCTGCGTAATTTTATGAAATACGTAAATGGCGTCAAAAGTTGAAAAAAAATTCAGAGTACATGCAGAATTTGATAATTTTGTCAACTTTCGTCTTAATTTATGAAAAATATTGTAAATTTTGTAAACGTATTTAATGAAATTACGCAGATGTCCAAAGGTACAAAATCCCATGGCGTGTCTCATAATGGGCCTGCGTACAAAATGATTTGCCTTATTGCATGAGAATTTTCCGAAAATAGATTTCAAAGATTTTCGATATTATTTGCAAATGACGTCAAAAGTTGACGAAATCTTCAGACAGCATACGTAATTCAATTCCCCGTGTGCTCCCACATTATCGCCAATTTTCATCATCATTTATTGAAATCATCATATTTTTTCTGAATCATTAGCTGTGCAATACGGCAGAAAATCTGATATACTTGCCCAATTAGTCCAAACGAGAATCAGCATTAAACATATCTATATACTGCAATCAATGTTATTATTGCATTTGGTGACGATTGGGAAAAACTGAGTGAACCCTTTCAACCCGACAGGCTATAAAGCCAACATTTGCAAATCTGGGGGCCGTTTCACTAAACTTCTTGCGACTAAAATGTTCGTAAGTGCAAAATTATAGTCAGTAAATTTCACATTAACAATGTTTTCTTGTAAACAATTATTGGACTTACATTTATTGAGCATAGGCTACATATGCATCATATGCTCAATAAATGTAAACCCATCAATTGAATTTTCCAGACGATCCTAAATTTGCACTTACGAACATTTTAGTCGTAGAAAGTTTAGTGAAACGGACCCAAGATGAGCAGGCTCATAACAAGCCGTTATGATGGCAAGCTGTGAAGACCCTGATCAGACTGTGTATCCTTGTCTGGGTATTCACTGTTTGCAAAGGCAATAAATAAGCTAGGTTTTGTCAGATCGGGACTCATATATTGTACACGACACGAGAAAATGGCCCAGTTTAATTACACTTGTGATGTTCTCACCCCTGTAGCCGATTTCATCAACATTGCAAAGTATACTTTTCTAGCAAAGTATACTTTGAGGGAGAAATTTTCAATTTTAGGATAAATTTATTAATTTTTATTATACTGAATATATTACATTATCACAGCCATTTTGGCTGTGATAATGTAATAAATTCAGTATAATAATTATACATAGTTTTAATCATCAAATATATGCAATAGTTAGTTCTGCATGAAATAATGCATTTCGGAAAAATCAATGATTGCTCCCTCAAAGTATACTTTGCTAGTAAAGTATACTTTGCAATGTTGATGAAATAGGCTACTGAAGTCCCCGGAATCGAATTGTTGTGGAAACTAACTGGCTGCTCATGCACATGCACTATGTTTAATGATCATATAGCACATATTACAAAAGTGCGGCGAGAAATGACCCAGTTCAGCCCCAGTTGTGATGTTCTCTCATTCCACATGTCCCATAAATTACCACTTTAATTAACTAACAACTTCGCCGACATTGGTCAATGCATAATTACCACGTATGCTGGTCACGACTGCCAATCGTCCCAAGAGTGGGTGGTTGGTCAGGTGAACGCGACGGCGTAAATTAACGGTAGGGGTTCCTCCTTATAGGAATCACGATTTGCCTGGTTTGGCCCACAGGTGACGGGGAAAAAAAATCACATGACGGTGTATATATATATAGATATTATCTTATACAAGTAACAACAGACTATCAGATTAGTTGTTCCCATCACCTGTGGTTTGGCCCTCAGGTACGTTTTTAGGATTATTCTGATTTCAGGGCTGAATATAGTTTTTTATTGTAAATATTCAGTTCTGATTTTGGGATTTTCCCCCCCATTTGTACAGGTAATATATGGGATTGAGTACTAAACCCATTGACCCGGCCTTAAATGACCCTAGCTGTTGACAGGCTGTTAAACCCCAGCAAACAAACAAACGACCACATAACAAGTCAAAAACAGTATGTTAATAGTCAAACTTCGATGGGTCGAACCCTGGTAAACTCGTCAGCCATGCTTGCCTCAAACTAGCCTTTAGGTCCCGGCAGAATTCCTATATAAATACGTTAAAACTACCCGGTATAGGTCGAACTTGTGAAAGTCGAACAACCCTCAATGCCTCGAATCGCTGTCATGCCCGGTCGTGTATAAATCCACTATAAACACCACAAAAACTCGAACATGTCAGACGATTGTCTCCAGACTAGTTGATTGACTTTCACACCTATTGTTAACCGGTTGTCAAACAAATCTCAAGTGGTCATTTGAGCGTATACAATAACGGCAGTCGTGACCAGCATACGTGGTAATTATGCATTGACCAATGTCGGCGAAGTTGTTAGTTAATTAAAGTGGTAATTTATGGGACATGTGGAATTAAATATCGCTCAGTTTTAATTAATGACCCAAGCATCTGGTCTTTTAAGTTGTAAATCAACATGAACTGTTTTTACTATGATCAGTAATGAGTGTGATGTGTCATCCGATTTATTCGCCATATAAGCAGGTGAAGCGGAAGACTACGAAGCAAGGCGAGATAACAGACTTCTTCAATACCGGACGTGTATAACTTTCATGTATAACTTGTACTGGGTTCCATGTGATAGTAAATTATGATATGCAGTGAATGTGGTTTCGGGTCCGAAGTAGTGATGGGGCGACTGGGCATGATCGTATCGGACGGGGCAATCAAGTCCGCCAATTGTATTTCGTAATCATTTTCTTGTTGTTCTCATGTTCTATTGCTGTATAATGGCTATGTAAATAAAAACACACATGAGTTTGCCGCTTTCTTTATTTTATTAAAGCCTGTTTCTGTTAATAAACGACTGTGACAATCAACCGTAAATGCAAATGTAAGCGCATTTATATGAAACAACGTGTCGTAATGACGACTTGTTTCACTTAGTACACTGACCAACTCGTCGATCTGTAATGGTTACAGTAGAAAATCCCGATGGGTCGAACAACGGATGGGTCGAACTAAAACTTAACCCCGCAGGCTGTTCGACCCATCGAAGTTCGACTGTAATTTAATGTACAATGGATTAGACAAGCATTCAATATGTTTCGAGTTAAATAGCTTATATGTGGCTGTGACTGGAGATATAGGACCTGTGGGTTTTGCGACCAGTGTAGATCCAGATCAGACTGTGCATCCGCACAGTCTGATCAGGATCTGCACTGTTCGCCATTCCATCAATGGAACACTCGCCATGCCTCCAACAAACACTATATTGGTAGATCGTTATCAGGCTGCAGAGTGTGCTATTTGACCAGGATCTACACTGGTCACAATTCCCAGAAGACCCATTTCTCCAGTCACTATAGGAATGAATGGCCTTTTTGTGGAATTTATCGGGTTATAAACTTGGAAAAGTCGCGGGAATACTGGACGAAGCGATAAAAAATTACAATTTTCGAGAGAAAAAAATAAAAAAAAAAGATTTTTTTTCTCGTCCAGTATTCCCGCGACTTTTCCAAGTTTATATCCCCGATAATTTCCACAAAAAGGCCATTCATTACTTATAATTCCAGCATTTGAAATAAATTCATCAAGAAAATGTGTTTATTTTCCGTTTTCTTAAGAAGAATTATTTTAACTGCGCATCACGATTACGGAAAGTAGTTCAGCGTGGGAGTTTACTGGGATATAAATTTTGAACAGAGACTTGCTACGGGCCAATCAAATGTTAGGGAATTGTGTAAATATTTTTGTGCTGGAATTATAGCTACATATTATGTGTGTACACATGACCAATATCCCAACAACGGCTATCTTTTACTCCTTTTCGACACTTTCTTAGTATTGTCCTGAAACTCGTTGAGCGTAATCTCCAAATTTTCCTTCCGCGCTTCAAACTGCAGTCCTTCTATCATCTCGTCCAAGCTCGCTGTACCCTTCAAGAAATTCTCCATGCCGTAAGAGTTCTCTCCGAGACGATGGTCAGTTATCCGTGACTGCTGGAAGTTGTAGGTTCGAATCTTCTCGGAGCGGTCTTTGTGTCCGATCTGTAATTTCCGCTGGTACCGCTCTTTTGACAGCTGTTCCGCTAGCTGGTTGTTGTAAATTCTGGAATATTGTACAAGCGTTAAAGGTACATGCCCACTCAGTAGGCACAAAATATTCATTATGGGAATTAAATAGGTGTATAATTGTGTCACTATTCCATTAGTTCTAAAAATTACAAGTGCCCGCTATACACATATAATCATTTAATAATATTTATTTTTCTGATAGTGACTCGCTGTGGCATCAGGCTATTTTCATATGCAAATGAGGCATGCTATTTTTTAATTATTTATACTATTAATTAAATGTATCAACTGAAAAAATAATATTTTCGACAGATTATAAAGTATGATCATCAAAAAATAAATACAAATGTACAGAGAATAAATAGTAATGTCCGTTAACATCTTAAGGAAACACTGTTATTGCCCCTGATATCAGTGTGAAAATCGGATATATAATATATAATTATGCCAATCAGTACATGGGGTAATGGTGAATGAATGTTTTATTTTGCCAGAAAAATGTCTCTGACAGATGATGTCTGATATAAAGAACATTTTGTGCCTACCGAGTAGGCATGTACCTTTAACCCTTTGAACACGGAAGCCCCCTATAGTGGGATATGCAAACAGTGCAGATCCTGATGAGCCTGCTCGTAACGAGCAGGTTCATCAGGATCTGCACTTTTTGCAAGTAATTTTCATATTTTTTAGAACAAAAACACCCTCTTTCTGACGATTGGGTTGGTCGGAAAATTAGCATATCAATCCATTCCAGTTACTGAACGGGTTAAATATTGGGACACATATTCTGGGAAACACACATTCACATATTGAAGGTACATGCCCATTCAGTAGGCACAAAATGTTCTTTATATCAGAGACATAATCTGAAAAAAGAAAGGTGTTACTAAAGTAAGTACGTACGCATGTATGTACATGGACTAACGCTATATTCCCTCTTGCCTATGGGCGAGGGGATAATGAGGCCGAGCGAGACATCGCATTGAATCATCACTCGTGTAAGATCCTCAATGTCCTGATCCAGTGTCGGGCACCCTGACAGTTACTACACCGGATCACTTTTTGGAGATGGGGAAAGATGACGAACCTTGATCGGAGGGTTTGTAGAGCAAGCTTCCTGTTCTCGATCTGAGACCGCGTGTCTTGGCAGGCAGCTATGGTCCCTGAAACAACAAAATACAACGGTCAATCATTATTGTAAAACTCTTGAGCACATACTCTGATAGTCATAAACAAGGCAAGTGTTAAATATTCCTAAACAAGGCGAATGTCTCGCACGTGAACAATATATTCTCGACCGCATTAAAAATGCAAGTTGGATTTAATTTTGCAACTGGCGAAAGAGGGCTTATGGCCAATGAAAATGTTCATAATTGTGTACATAATTTGGAGTTGAAATTATAGGAAAATGTTTGGTTATTTTCCAGTGAGTTGTCATTCCCACAACACCACTAGCCTATTTCACGAAATGCATTATTTCATATAGAACTAACGACCACATATATTTGATGATTAAGAGTATGCAGAATTATTATACTCAATTTAATACATTATCACAGCCAAAATGGCTGTGATAATGTAATAAATTCAGTATAATAAAAAATAAATTTATCCTTAAAATGAAAATTTCTCCCTCAAAGTGTACTTGGCAAGATAAGTATACTTTGCAATTTTGGTGAAATAGGCTACCGGACATACCGGTAGCTACATTTGGCATCTGTAAAACACCAGGTGATTTCACAAAAAATAATTAGTATACTTATCTTGCTAAGTATACTTTGAGGGAGAAATTTTCAATTTATGCATACATTAATTATACATTAAAATCAAATATTTTTTAACCAAAACAAAATGGCTGTAATAATTCAATAAATACGATATAATAATTCTGCTTAATTTTAATCATCAAAATATAAACAGTTGTTAGTTGTATATGAAATACGGTAAAGCATTTCAGTATTATAAGTAAATAATTACTCCCTCAAAGTATACTTAGCTAGATCACAAGGTGCATGATCACGTGGTTACACAACAACAATGTCTGAAAGTATTGAAATATTATTTGATATTTTCCTTAATATGCAACGGATTTTGATGAAATATGACGCAGCAAGCGTGTCTTCATAACCGGCATGTGGTGGTCTCGGGACTTCGGCACATACTTATGTCGTTTTTTCGAAGAATCGATTTCTGTGTCAGTATTGACAGTAAACACGGAAATTGATTCTTCGCGAAAACGACAAAGTACTGAGACCACCAAATGCAGATTTGATGCGCCATATTTCATTAAAATCTGTTACATATTAAGGACAATACAACAGAATACGTACTTTGAATCGGAGGTGCTTCTGGAGGTTTCAGTAATTGTTGTTGTTGTTGTAACCACGTGATCATGCACGTTGGATCAGTATATTAACAATTTTTGGTGAAATCAACCACAGGTGTTTGTTTTACAGATGCCAAATGTAGATACCTATAGTCTGTTTCACGAAAGCTGCCCAAATTTACGGCCATATAAACAATTCAAAAAACAATATTTGTTTTGATAATATTAAATTAAAGGAAAATTTAAGGAATTAGCCTTCTTTTGATTTCGTTGATGAATTTGGTTCAAATGAAACAGACTGTAGGGCCGCCGTTTCACTAAATATTTGTACGTCTAAATGTTGGTTTTAAGTGCAAATTTATGATCGTTAGGAAATTTTGATTTATGGATTTACATTTATTGAGCATAGGCTGCATATGCAGCCTATGCTCAATAAATGTAAATCCAATAATTGTTTTCAAGAAAACATTGCTAATGTGAAATTTACAGACTATCATTATTTTGCACTTACAAACATTTTAGTCGTACAAAGTTTATTGAAACGGCCTCCTAGTTCCTGTATTTACCCCACACTGCCAGCAAAGAACATAAGTATTTCCCAACTAAATGTCCCCACTGGAAATGGAAGATGCCCAACACAAATTTCTGCTATTTTAACTGGCATGAATATGGACACAGGAAAGTCCAGTCACCCAGGTGTAGATTCTTTGAAAACATTGATTATACCTGCGGCCCGAGGAGGCTGCGGTTTACAACACATTTGTACACTAGACAGGCTGGAAAGGTGATAGACAGATTTATACAAGGAGCCGGATGGAAGGGAAGACAAAATATGGGGCTATATACACTGTAATGGAGCACAAACGGTTACACATGGTGAGATCAGAATGGTATAGACTAGCCTTACCAACAGGGTACAAATAGGCTAGTGATCGTGGAAAATTACAAGTATCTTCCCTTTAATAGAACTTAGGCACAGGAATTGGCCATGTTTTCCGATTTGACATGCCGTTGCTTTGTTTAATTGCTAGTCTGTTGTAGGACTAAGGGAAGTTACTTGTGATTTTCTAAAGTTGGTAACCTATTTCAGGGATTCCGCTGGGGAAAATAAAAAAATCGCCACTTCAAAAAAATTATAATTTTTTTGTTTTTTGGAAGTGGCGATTTTTTTTCTCAAAAATTGTAATTTTTTATCGCCAATTGTTTATTTTTATCGCCAATTGCGAAAGTAGCGATCACCAGCGGAATCCCTGCTATTTATAAGACTGATCACTGGGCCATTCACTGGTTCTGCACCGGCATAAACTGTTTCTCGTCAAAACATGCAACTGTTTCCTACTTGGACCTATTGCATAAACACATTTTTCATCTAGTAACCAGCGTAAATTTATTACGTTGGTTACTAGATGAAAACGTGTTTATGCAGTACCTGTATCTTCTACATGGGAATTCGCCTGGAATCTGGTGCCAATTTAGACGTGAAACTTTTTAGGCTGGTGAGGATTGCAGCACCATTTGATTAATATTAGACAGGGGGAATGTACACACCTGTGGGTAGATGGGTAATCCTGACTGCGCTGTCCGTCTTGTTTACATGCTGACCGCCGCCCCCAGTCGAGGTGTAGGTATCCACTTTCAGATCCTTCGGGTTAAGTACAACATCTATCTGCAAGTTTTTTTGGCCTTATTTGTTGAGTATAAGAAACTATTTTACCCAGACGGGCCACAGGGGCTTACTGTGGTGAAAAACTGCCAGTTTTTCATCACAGTAAGCCCCTGTGGACCGTTTCAGTAAACTTCGTAAGACGAGAGGTTTGTAAGTGCAAAAGATAATTTAAGAATAAGATTTGCACGGACATCCAGAGCTTCAAATAAGCTGCGTAGTTGCTTAAATAACCAATTAAAATTGACAAAAACCCAATTGAAATCAGAAGTAGCGAGTATCAAAAAGCAATAACAATTCTGTGGTACCTTTATCATGCTGCTGAAAACAATAAACAGACCACAAATATAGCATATTTTTCCATGAAGACATCTTGGTATTTCATTAGAATTATCTCCTTGGACACAATTCTAATGAAATGCCAAGACATGTTTTCATTTCAAAGCAAACTATTCAATAATTGCTGTCTGTTGATGTGTAAACAGTAGTGTGATTTTATTTTACCCAATTAAAATTTTGAATGATGGAGTGAAAATACTCAATTACTAATTCCTTATCTGGACCTCTGGACACCCGATGGTGGAAAACTTTAGTGGATCTGTTTGACATGTATTATGTGTGCATGAAGGTGCAAAATGGTCATGTTGGTTAACCATGTTAACGTCAGAAGCAAATTAATAAAAGTCTTTGTATTTTTATCGTAAGAAGTTTTGTGAAACGGGCCCATGCATCTTACACACATGTTTGGATGCAACAGCCTTTTATCCCACCACACTATATTGTGATTATTACCATAATTCCTTATCTGGAGCCCTGTACGTTTCCCAAAATTACTGGTGTCCGAATATTTAGGGTTATTATGGTACATAGGTTATTAATTGCTCTCTAGTACCGACAATGTTGCCAACATTAACCATAGCAACACTATATAGAGGATATTCATATTTTTGCAACAAATATGACATATGTTCATCGAGTGGTGTGGAATGTCCTAACGGCACTCGTGAAATATGGACATTTCACACCACGAGATCAACATATATGTCTTATTCGTTGCAAAAATATGAATATTCTATTTATTATATACCGCTCCATGGAAATTAGCAGTTTTTTAGACTGTATATGGTAATGAATGTGTATTTACAGCATATTTGCAGTCCGGAACTGCAGGTGCGCGTTATGAATATAGATAGCGGAAGTAGTCGTATTTACATCGTATAACTATAAAGTATTTCATAGGTAGGTATATAATAAAGAGCTATATTATGTTTGCAAACAGTGTAGCTCGAGATCTGCACTGTTTGCGGATATTTTCTTCCGATATATGGAATTGTAAAACCCCTTTCTGATAAATGGAATTGTTTAAAACAATAACATGGGAGTGTCCAGTCCAGTTACTTAGGGGTGAAATGCGTAATTGGGCTTTTGTGGTTTTTTAATTGTCTATTTATGCAAATACGCAGCTGATCTGATCCATATGAGTCTGCTCGTAACAAAGTGAAAAGTGAATGGGTTTAACGTCCCACCAACAGCTAGGGTCATATAGAGTCGGCGACCACAGTTTAAAGTCTCATCCGACAGACCAGTGGGATGGAAATACTGTGAAAGTATTTTTGATGCCTAAGGCGAGGTTTGAACCCACAACCTCCGGATTGGAAGTCAGGTGTTCCAACCCCTACGCCACAATCCATCCCTCTGCTCGTAACAAGCCATTTCATCAGGACCTGCACTATTTATGGATACATTCTTACTTCTAAAAACTTTACCCCTTATTGACAATATAATTGTCTGAAAAATAACATGCGAGTGATTTTAATTCGATGGTCTAGTAACATAAGGTCGTAACTGCTATGCTTTAGCATAGCAGTTACGACCTTATGTTACTAGACCATCGAAATGTATATTTATGTAACCACGCTGTTGATCCGGAGTCTGCAATAGCTGTACACACCTCGGTGGCTTGTGGGATAATGGCAACAGATATCGTGCTGGTGTGGACGCGGCCAGCGGTCTCGGTGCGCGGGACTCGCTGTACGCGATGTACGCCACTCTCGTACTTCATCGTGTGATAAACGAGGGGCCCACTCACGGTCGCCGACGCGAAACGGAAGCCACCTGGCGAAACAAATATGATGCAAGCACTGTGGTTATGTCATGAAATGAATTTACAGAAACTATGATATTTTCTGTAAATGACGTTGAAAGATGACTTTCGACATCATTTACAAAAACTATCATAAAGTTTGTAAATAATATTTTGTGAGATATCGCACATATTTGTGGCTGTGAATGGAGAAATGGGGATTATGGGTTTTGCGACCAGTGTAGATCCAGATCAGCCTGTGCATCCACAGTCAGGATCTGTATTGTTTGCCATTGAATTTAATGAAACACCCGTCATGCAATATAGATCATTATCAGGCTATAGGAGTATATGGCATGGCATAAGTCCCATTTCTGCAGTCATAGCTACAAACTACCCTTCCCATGTGCAGGTGGAAGACTCGCACCTAGGACCCAGTAAATGGCCTATTCAAAAAACATTACCCCACACACCCATTTCTATTAGACTAAACAAGAAACGAGGCAAAGCCACGAAGGCCAGGTTTTTTCCAAGCATAGACACTTGGATAACATAATTATACCCACTTTTTGTAGACTAGATGGCCGTGGCCTGCATGTCGCGCCTTGGGGCGAGGCATGGACACTAAAAAAATAGATATAGTAGATGGAAAAACTTTAACCAAAAAACTTTAACCGGACACACGGACGAACGGACGGACGTATGCCAAAATGCCGACGATATCGCGCTTTCCGCAAGCAGGTGCGACAATGATGATAAACACCCATGTGAAGTATCAAGGTATTGGGTGAAGCAGTTGCAGAGATATAGTACACGAAAAAACTTTAACAAAAAAAATTCAAAGTAATTTGACCTTGACATTGGGCACAGGATCGCGCTTTCCGCAAGCAGGTGCGACAATGATGATAAAACACCATGTGAAGTATCAAGGTATTGGTGAAGCAGTTGCAGAGATATAGTACACGAAAAAACTTTAACAAAAAATTCAAAGTAATTTGACCTTGACATTGGGCACAGGATCGCGCTTTCCGCAAGCAGGTGCGACAATGATGATAAACACCCATGTGAAGTATCAAGGTATTGGGTGAAGCAGTTGCAGAAACATAGTACACGAAAAAACTTTAACAAAAAAAAATCAAGTAATTTGACCTTGACATTGGGCACAGGGGCCGCACGGTTGGGGGTTAGAATGAAAATATGGATGATGATAAAAACACCCATGTGAAGTTTCAAGGTAATGGGCGAAGCAGTTGCAGAGATATAGTATAACGAAAAGTTTTAAGCAAAAAACTTTAACCAGACGTACGTTAAAAAGTTAACGTTGAAAATGGCTAAGTCAATTACGTAGAAATAATAGGTGAAGGTAAAAAAATGGTCACATGTTGGATAGTTGTATGTGGTAGGCACCCCTTGGTTATGAAGCTGTGAAAGTTTGGTGGTCCTAGGTGGTACAGTACCAAAGAAATGGACTTAAACACGAAAACTTAACATTGTAAACGCGAAAACTTAACATTGAAAATGGCTAAGTCGACTACGCGGAAAAAATGGGTCAAGATAAAAAAAAAGTAACATGTTGGATAGTGATATGTGGTGGGCACCCATTGATTATGAAGCTGTGAAAGTTTGGTGGTCCTAGGTGGTACAGTAACAAAGAAATGGACTCAAACACGAAAACTTAACATTGATTGTGGACGCCGCCCGCCCGCCGCCCGTCCGCCTTTCGCCAATCCAATAGCCTGGATTTTTTTTCAAAAAACCTGGCTAATAATGATAAAACTATACAGCACAGCCTATTAAACAGAAATAGGTGGGTTTGGGTAACAGGACTCCAGATAAGGAATTAGTAATTCATTATTGTTACTCTATCATTTCCGAAGGAATTGGGTATTTCAAAATTTTAATTGGGTAAAATAAAATTACATTACTGTTTACACATGAACAGACAGCAATTATTGAATAGTTTGCTTCGAAATGAAAACATATCTTGGCATTTCATTAGAATTGTCTCCTAATGAAATACGGTACCAAGATGTGTGTTTTCATGGAAAATAATAAAAATATGCTATATTTGTGTTCTGTTAACTCTTTTTGATTCTCGCTACTTCTGATTCCAATTGGGTTTATGACAATTTTAATTGGGTATTTAAGCAAATACGCAGCTTATCTGGTGCACTGGGGTAACGGTTTTTTTTAATAGGTCATTTACTGGGTCCTACACGTAGGTCCGAGTCTTCCACCTGCGTCCACATGCTCCCAACCCGCTGCCCGCCTGCTATGTGCTCACCAATATCTGTTGCTTCCACCTGTATTCACATGCTCGCAACCTGCTGACCGCCTGCTATGTACTCACCAATATCTGTTGCTTCCACCTGTATTCACATGCTCACAACCTGCTGACCGCCTGCTATGTACTCACCAACATCTGTTGCTTCCACCTGTATTCACATGCTCCCAACCTGCTGACCGCCTGCTATGTGCTCACCAACATCTGTTGCTTCCACCTGTATTCACATGCTCCCAACCTGCTGCCCGCCTGCTATGTACTCACCAACATCTGTTGCTTCCACCTGTATTCACATGCTCCCAACCCGCTGCCCGCCTGCTATGTGCTCACCAATATCTGTTGCTTCCACCTGTATTCACATGCTCCCAACCCGCTGCCCGCCTGCTATGTGCTCACCAATATCTGTTGCTTCCACCTGTATTCACATGCTCCCAACCTCCGACCTGACGCCTGCTATGTGCTCACCAATATCTGTTGCTTCCACCTGTATTCACATGCTCCCAACCTGCTGCCCGCCTGCTATGTGCTCACCAACATCTGTTGCTTCCACCTGTATTCACATGCTCCCAACCTGCTGATCGCCTGCTATGTGCTCACCAACATCTGTTGCTTCCACCTGTATTCACATGCTCCCAACCCGCTGCCCGCCTGCTATGTGCTCACCAATATCTGTTGCTTCACCTGTATTCACATGCTCACAACTGCTGCCGCTGCTATGTGCTCACCAATATCTGTTGCTTCCACCTGTATTCACATGCTCCCAACCTGTTGACCGCCTGCTATGTGCTCACCAATATCTGTTGCATCCACCTGTATTCACATGTTCCCAACCTGCTGACCGCCTGCTATGTGCTCACCAATATCTGTTGCATCCACCTGTATTCACATGCTCCCAACCTGCTGACCGCCTGCTATGTGCTCACCAATATCTGTTGCATCCACCTGTATTCACATGCTCCCAACCTGCTGACCGCCTGCTATGTGCTCACCAATATCTGTTGCTTCCACCTGTATTCACATGCTCCCAACCTGCTGCCCGCCTGCTGTGCTCACCAATATCTGTTGCTTCCACCTGTATTCACATGTTCCCAACCTGCTGCCCGCCTGCTATGTGCTCACCATATCTGTTGCTTCCACCTGTATTCACATGCTCCCAACCTGCTGCCCGCCTGCTATGTGCTCACCAATATCTGTTGCTTCCACCTGTATTCACATGCTCCCAACCTGCTGCCCGCCTGCTATGTGCTCACCAATATCTGTTGCTTCCACCTGTATTCACATGCTCCCAACCTGCTGCCCGCCTGCTATGTGCTCACCAATATCTGTTGCTTCCACCTGTATTCACATGTTCCCAACCCGCTGCCCACCTGCTATGTGCTCACCAATATCTGTTGCTTCCACCTGTATTTACATGCTCCCAACCCGCTGACCACCTGCTATGTGCTCACCAATATCTGTTGCTTCCACCTGTATTCACATGCTCCAAATCTGCTGACCGCCTGCTATGTGCTCACCAATATCTGTTGCTTCCACCTGTATTCACATGCTCCCAACCCGCTGCCCGCCTGCTATGTGCTCACCAATATCTGTTGCTTCCACCTGTATTCACATGCTCACAACCTGCTGACCGCCTGCTATGTGCTCACCAATATCTGTTGCTTCCACCTGTATTCATATGCTCCCAACCTGTTGACCGCCTGCTATGTGCTCACCAATATCTGTTGCTTCCACCTGTATTCACATGCTCCCAACCTGCTGACCGCCTACTATGTGCTCACCAATATCTGTTGCTTCCACCTGTATTCACATGCTCCCAACCCGCTACCCGCCTGCTATGTGCTCACCAATATCTGTTGCTTCCACCTGTATTCACATGCTCACAACCTGCTGACCGCCTGCTATGTGCTCACCAATATCTGTTTGCTTCCACCTGTATTCACATGCTCCCAACCCCGCTGCCGTCTGCTATGTGCTCACCAATATCTGTTGCTTCCACCTGTATTCACATGCTCCCAACCCGCTGACCGCCTGCTATGTGCTCACCAATATCTGTTGCTTCCACCTGTATTCACATGCTCCCAACCCGCTGACCGCCTGCTATGTGCTCACCAATATCTGTTGCTTCCACCTGTATTTACATGCTCCCAACCTGCTGACCGCCTGCTATGTGCTCACCAATATCTGTTGCTTCCACCTGTATTCACATGCTCCCAACCTGCTGACCGCCTGCTATGTGCTCACCAACATCTGTTGCTTCCACCTGTATTCACATGCTCCCAACCTGCTGACCGCCTGCTATGTACTCACCAATATCTGTTGCTTCCACCTGTATTCACATGCTCCCAACCTGCTGCCCACCTGCCATGTGCTCACCAACATCTGTTGCTTCCACCTGTATTCACATGCTCCCAACCTGCTGCCCGCCTGCTATGTGCTCACCAACATCTGTTGCTTCCACCTGTATTCACATGCTCCCAACCTGCTGACCGCCTGCTATGTGCTCACCAATATCTGTTGCTTCCACCTGTATTCACATGCTCCCAACCTGCTGCCCGCCTGCTATGTGCTCACCAATATCTGTTGTATCCAACTTGGCCACATCAAATTGCCAGCCTTTATATGCAGCGTAGTTGGCGTACATATGGAAGATCTCCTTCGCGAACAGCATCGACTCCTGCCCTCCCGCCCCACCTGTGACCTCCAGCATGATGTCATGGTTATCTGTTGCACTCTTTGAGTTAGCAGGTCAAATAACTGTGAATGGAAAGTGAAAAGTGAGGCTGGGTCGCAGATCTCCAGATAAGCTGCGTATTTGCGTAAATACCCAATTAAAATTGCCAAAAACCCAATTGAAATCAGAAGTAGCGAGAATCAAAAAAGAGATAACAATTTTCTGGTACCTTTATCATGCTGCAGAAAACAATAAACAGACCACAAATATAGCATATTTTCTTATTTTCCAAGGAGACAATTCTAACTCGTTTTCATTTCGAAGCAAACTATTCAATAATTACTGTCTGTTGATGCGCAAACAGTAGTGTGGTTTTATTTTACCCAATTAAAATTTTGAAATACCCAATTGCTTCAGAAACGATGGAGTGAAAATACTCAATAACTAATTCCTTATCTGGAGCCCTGTATCACCGTCTGGGTCCCCTTCATAGAAACTTGCCAGCTGTATCAAGGGCATCGTTATCACTAAGCTAATCCCCTCACTGGCAGCCTTGACAATCATTTTTTTTTTAACATTTTTGCCTTACCAACAAGGTGAACATAAGACCTCAGTGACCTTGACCTGGGCGGCTGGACGTGGGTCATATGCAAAACAAAGCATCATCTTTAGACACAAATTGTGGCAAAATATTATCAAAATCGGTGAAGCGGTTCGTAAGTTATTGAAAAAGGAAAGGTGTTACTAATGTGCGCATGCATGTAGGCATGTATTAAAGGTACATGCCCAGTCAGAGGGCACAAACTGTTCTTTATAGGAATTAAACAAGTGTATAATTGTGTCACTGTTCCACCAGTTCTAAAAATTACGAGTGCCCACTAAACAGATATAATAATTTAGTAATATTTATTTTACTGATAGTGACGCGCTGTGGTATCTGAGTTGGTATGTGCCTACTGAGTGGGAATGTACCTTTAATAGCTATATCCCCTATTGGCGAGGTGATAACAAGAGATGGAACAAGAAACGAGGCAAAGCCACGAAGGCCATGTTTTTTCCAAGCATAGACACTTGGATAACATAATTATACCCACTGTTTGTAGACTAGATGGCCGTGGCCTGCATGTCGCGCCTGCGAGGCAGGGACACTAAAAAAATAGATATAGTAGATGGAAAAACTTTAACGAAAAAACTTTAACCGGACACGGACGGACGGAAGGACGGACGTATTCCAAAATGCCGACGATATCGTGCTTTCCGCAAGCGGGTGCGACAATGATGATAAACACCCATGTGAAGTATCAAGGTAATGAGTGAAGCAGTTGCAGAGATATAGTACACAAAAAAACTTTAACAAAAAAATTCAAAGTAATTTGACCTTGACATTGGGCACAGGGGCCGCACGGTTGGGGGTTAGAATGAAAATATGGATGATGATAAACACCCATGTGAAGTTTCAAGGTAATGGGCGAAGCAGTTGCAGAGATATAGTACAACAAAAAAGTTTTAACCAAAAAACTTTAACCAGACGTACGTTAAAAAGTTAACAAGTTAACGTTGAAAATGGGTAAGTCAATTACGTAGAAATAATAGGTGAAGGTAAAAAAATGGTCACATGTTGGATAGTTGTATGTGGTAGCACTTATGAAGCTGTGAAAGTTTGGTGGTCCTAGGTGGTACAGTACCAAAGAAATGGACTTAAACACGAAAACTTAACATTGTAAACGCGAAAACTTAACATTGAAAATGGCTAAGTCGACTGCGCGGAAAAAATGTGTGAAGTTAAAAAAAAAGTAACATGTTGGATAGTGATATGTGGTGGGCACCCCTTGATTATGAAGCTGTGAAAGTTTGGTGGTCCTAGGTGGTACAGTACCAAAGAAATGGACTTAAACACGAAAACTTAACATTGTAAACGCGAAAACATTAACATTGAAAATGGCTAAGTCGACTGCGCGGAAAAAATGGGTGAAGTTAAAAAAAAAGTAACATGTTGGATAGTGATATGTGGTGGGCACCCCTTGATTATGAAGCTGTGAAAGTTTGGTGGTCCTAGGTGGTACAGTACCAAAGAAATGGACTTAAACACGAAAACTTAACATTGTAAACGCGAAAAACATACATTGAAAATGGCTAAGTCGACTGCGCGGAAAAAAATGGGTGAAGTTAAAAAAAAGTAACATGTTGGATAGTGATATGTGGTGGGCACCCCTTGATTATGAAGCTGTGAAAGTTTGGTGGTCCTAGGTGGTACAGTACCAAAGAAATGGACTTAAACACGAAAACTTAACATTGTAAACGCGAAAACTTAACATTGAAAATGGCTAAGTCGACTGCGCGGAAAAAATGGGTGAAGTTAAAAAAAAAGTAACATGTTGGATAGTGATATGTGGTGGGCACCCTTTGATTATGAAGTTGTGAAAGTTTGGTGGTCCTAGGTGGTACAGTAACAAAGAAATGAACTCAAACACGAAAACTTAACATTGATTGTGGACGCCGCCCGCCCGCCCGACCGCCCGGCTTTCGCCAATCCAATAGCCTGGATTTTTTTTCAAAAAACCTGGCTAAAAATGGAGCAAATAAAGGTGAAAGTATTTGTGACCGTGACTGGAGAAATGGGGCTTATGGCATCTGTGACCATTGTAGCTCATACATGTAATCAAATAGCACACTCCTCTAGCCTGATAACAATCTATACTGCTTGTTAGAAGCACGGCGGGTGTTTCATTGATGGAATGGGGAACAGTGCAGATCCTGATCAGACTGTGCTGCACAGTCTGATCTGAATCTACACAGTTCAAACAAGTCATTAGCACCATTTCTTGAGCCACAGCCAACAGTTCCAGCAACAGCTAAGGTCATATATGGGGTCTCAGTTTCAAGTCTCATCCAAAAGACCAGTGGGATGGAAATAATATGAATGTATTTTGTTCATGCCTAGGGCAATGTGCATGATCACTTGGTTACAACAACAACAACGTCGCCCACTCCAAAGTAAGTATTATTTTATATTTTCCTTAATATGCAACGGATTTTGATGAAATATGGCGCAGCAAACGCGTCTTCATGAGCTGCATTTTGGTGGTCTAGGGAGTTTGGCACAGACATGTTGTTTTTGCGAAGAATCGATTTCCGTGTCTCTATCGATTCTTCGCAAAAACGACAGAAGTTTGGGCGAAAATAAAGAGACCACCAAATGCAGCTTAACAAGACGCGTTTGATGCGCCATATTACATCAAAATCCGTTACGTAATAAGGACACTATAAAAGAATACGTACTTTGAATCGGTACTTGTTGTTGTTGTTAGTACCACGTGATCATGCACCTTGTAGAGTGGAGATTGAACCCATAACATTTGGCACTAAAGTCCAATGTTCGATGCACGAGACTCTCCCAACTGGGAATGGAAACCAGAAAGGTCAATTACTTGATTGATTTATTGGTGTTTAATAGCCTATCAACAGCTAAGGTAATTTAAAGCCTGGGCCAACGGGCTTGATCCCGCATGTAAACTGATGCATTGGGGAGAAAATCCCAAAATCAGAACGGAATATTTACCGTACATTGAAATAAATTTTTATTATATCCCTACCCATGAAATACATAGTTATACGATGTAAATAAAAGTCATATGTTCTCATCGATGAAATAAACAACATCCAGTGAAAATACGACTACTTCTGCTATCTATATTCATAACGCGCACCTGCAGTGTCGGACTGCAAATACACATTCATTACCGTATACAGTCTAAAAAACTGCTAATTTCCATGGAGCCGTATATAATAAATATAATATTCATATTTTTGCAACAAATATGACATATATGTTCATCTCGTGGTGTGAAATGTCCATATTTCAAATATGGACATTCCACACCACTCGATGAACATATGTCATATTCGTTATATGAATATCCTCTATATATTCAGCCCTGAAATTAGAATAACCTAACCTGGTGCCAGGTCCAGAACACACCACAGTCACTTGGCCCCTTCCCCTAAAAGTAATAGGATTGGGAATAACTGTATGACTCATACAAGGGGTATAACCAGATTAAACCCTGACATACAAGAATGCCAAAGACGTATCTGAGGGCCAAACCAGGTCTCCGTTCGGGATACCGGTAAGGATGAATCCCGATTGTTAAATTACCCATCGCATGCTCCCACCTGCCACACATGAGGAAGGTGAGGTTGAGCTATAACATTCAGAGAATGCATCAGTATCCTTGTCCTTATCAGTGAATGCACTCACGGTTGTCTCCATCTCCTCTATAGTAGCTTGACAGACTTCCATGTCCTCCTCTGCCATGCTCTTCATATCTGTATCTGTAACCAGTAAGATTGATCTTTTGGGGTTTTAGGTCCGTTGAACAAAAAAGTAATAAAAAGAATTGAATGAGCCTGCATGGGGGAGCACTGAACATTCAGCATTATATTACAATAACAAGAGTTGTCAGAAGACAACGAAGCTCGCCTGTTGGCAGCCTTCAGTCAAACTTGGCACAGTTGCATAAAAAAACATGAATATTATATAACTTGACCTTGGGTTAAGGGGCGTGCGGTGGACCTTGACATTGGGGTCAATGGTGCAAGGTGGGTCGTCGGTTTGCTATAGCATAATATAGCATGTATGAAATTCATGCGCTCCCTGAAAACAGAAGTAAAACAAAATTTAACCCAACTTTATGAACGCACTAAGTTGGTGATTTTCTACAGCATGATAGCTATTCACATGAGGAATGCATGTATGAATGTGCTAAGTTTGTGTCCATCACCTTGGGGAAAGAGGTTGGGGGGGGGTTAAGTTTATGAACATGCTAAGTTTGTGACCTTCATCTTGGGGTAAGGGTTGGGTCGTGGGTTGTGGATTTGTTACAGCATGATAGAGGGTCATCTGAGGAATGCATGTATGAAATATCAAGGCGTTCCATGAAAGGAAACAGATGTTACAAGACATTTACCCCAACGTTAAGTTTGTGAATGTGCTAAGTTTGTGACCTTGACCCTGGGGTAAGGGTTGGGTGGTGGGTCATGGATTTGCTACAGCATGATAGAGGGTCATCTGAGGAATGCATGTATGAAATATCAAGGGGTTACATTTACCCCAACATTAAGTTTGTGGACGACGCCGACGACGCCGACGACGGGGGTATGGCATAAGCTCTTCTGCACTTTGTGCAGGCGAGCTAATAAAAACTTTCAACACTGAAAGACAGTGTCCTGATCCGGTGTCAGGTACCCTTCCAATATCCAGTACTTAACTGAGCCCCAGGTGCGAATGTCGGTAAAATTCACCGTTAAGATATGAATCTTTAAAGGGGCATATCATACAAAAAATAAAAACATGGCCCTGTATAGTGGTGTTTAATTGAAGATATATGATGATACTAGGACTACTGGTTTGTTTCTATTTTTACCCATATATGTAGGTACATAAATATCGGATTTCCTATTTTGTTGCGTTCAACAAGATAGAAAATCTATTACGTATGTACCGATATCGGTGAAACTTGAAACAACCAAGCAGTCCTAGCATCGTCATATATCTTCAGTTAAACCACTTTACCCATGGCCTGTAGACCCAGAGCTCCAGTTAAGGTGCGTAATGTGGAGGTAAATTTCTTATTTCTCCATCAAAAATGGCAAGTTGGGAGTGCTTTAGAATCGTCTCAATGAGACGATTCTAAAGGACTCCCAACTTGCCATTTTTGATGAAGAAATAACAAAAGTTCACACCAAGTTGGTCAAATTACGCACCTTAACTGGAGCTCTGTGTAGACCTACATGTAATATTATTGATGATACAAGCTTTTACAAAAACTTTAACCAACAGAAATAACCATGTAAATATTGTAATTGGAGGTCAAGCTCATACACAGGTCATTTGATTCACAGTGGGTTGCAGTGTACATCACTGGCTGTATACATAATACCATCGAAGATACAAGCTCTTACAAAAACTTTAACCAAGGGAAACAACTATGTAAATATTGCAAGTGTAGGTCACAGTCACACAAAGTTCATGTGCTTCAAAGTGGGTTGTGGTGTGCATCACTGGTTCATGATAGTGTGCAAGTATGGTGGTTGTAGGCCTAATACTATTGAAGATACAAGCAAAAGCTCTTACACAAACTTTAACCTTGTGGACAGACAAGCTGATGGGAAACATTGACCCTTCCTACGCTGTTGACGGAAATTACCGTCTGCTGTTTTTCATTTTTGCATTAATTCTAAACAAAAAAACTGTTTTGACAGCACATTAGAATCGTCTCCAGTGGAGACGATTCTCATGTGCTGTCAAAACCAGGTTGTTGTCGACAAATATTGAAAATAAAACATTTCCAGCAGACGACACAATTTAATTCAGTGTAGTAAGGGTTAAATGCCCACTCCACTATCGAGGTAGGGCATAAAAATACTTTTACAGTATTTCCATCACTTTGGTCATTCACTTTAAACCGAGGTCCCGTCTTAACCCTTCCTACGCTGTTGACGGAAATTGCATATGCAGCCTATGCTCCATAAATGTAAGTTCAATAAGTGTTTACAAGACAACAGTGTTAATGAAAATTTAAATCATAATTTTGCACTTACAAACATTTTAACCACTGTACATGTAACTTACCTTTCAGAAGAACACCAAGTTCAGACAACTCTTCATACTTGACCTTTAGCTCAGTCAGCAGAGTGACTATCGGGATTGACAAGATATTTTGATTATAGTCGCCTGCTTTCTGTGCATCATGTCGACGTCGTTCTTGTATCGCCTCATATTCAGCTATTAAGCTCTCCAGGTAGGATCGGTATAAGTTATTTGTCCAGGTGAACCGCGAAGCTTTAGTTGCCATCCGACGGTGTGTACAAACACACAAAGACAGTTTTTCCGATGGACTGTGGCCCAAGTCCTTGACTAACCAATGATAATGTCTTGGAATTATGTTTTTGGCAGAAAGCACTGGTAAATGTCTTGAATGTCGATAATGCTTAGTTAAATATTTAGATACACTTAACCAACTACCGGTACAAGTTTTTGAATGCAATGTTTCACGACCAGCAGAGGTATGTATCCCATGTTTATGTTGGACGATACATTGTCTCTGCACATGTGTATAATGTCCAGCCAATTTAGATAGTCTTGGTTGAAGCAGCATCATATGATGTGCACATACCTGCCTGTTTATAATGTTCGACACAGTTTCACCATGCAGGTATACACAAGCATTCAAGCTTGAAAGCTTCGTTAATGAGTATGAACCCATCGTAGCACAATCAGTGTTGCAAGTCAGTTTCTCTATGTATTACCGGTAGTAAGACTGGTTCCATCTGCAGTTATCTGTTTTCCTGTACACCTGAAAATAAATACAAACAAGAAATCAGTATCACTTATGGAGGATGTACCCGTCAAAAACTAACACAAATTTCTGTCATTTGATCTAGAGCACAGAAGTCGAATGGGAGGGCTGTAGCATGAAAACATGGATGATGACATTTCATCAAATGATGTTTCAAGCCAATCCAACATACTGCAACTTAGATAGAAGGTACATGTATTGCAATAACATATGTTTAATACAAATTTAACCTTGACCTTGAGCACAGGGGCTACAGTGGGGTCAGCGTGTAAGTGCACACACGAACGAACACGACAGGTTGGAACCAACCTGTCGTGTTCGTTCGTGTGTGCACTTACACGCTGACCCCACTGTACATGGGTGTGCCATAGAATGAAAATAATGATGATGACAAATAAGCATATGCAGTTTCAAGCCAATCTGAAGTATGGTAACAGAGATAGTTGGTAGCCGAAAACATTAACGCAAACAGATAACAGGGCTCCAGATAAGGAATTAGTAATTGAGTATTGTCACACTCCATCATTTCTGAAGAAATTGGATATTTCAAAATTGTAATTGTGTCAAATAGAATCACACTACTATTTACTCATCGCTACTTCTGATTTCAATTGGGTTTTTGGCAATTTTAATTGGGTATTTACGCAAATACGCAGCTTATCTGGCGCCAGGGTGTCCGGTTTAGCAAGGTTTCACTGTAAATCAGGCATTTGATTATTCCGAGCCATAGTTGTGTGCTATGCGATCATGAACAGGCATTATCACCTAAGATAAATGACCAAGAAACCCATCAAAATTATGATCATATGTTTATTGTTGTCCGGTTTAGAGAGGTTCCACTGTATAATTATGTACCACGGAATTACACACTGACATCATATCACAGGCTGATGGCGCCATTCTAATGGATTGAACCATTCATGAATTATTTTGATAAAAATTACATATATCAGAGCTCCAGATAAGATTTGTGTGTAAAGAGTATTATACCCCCTGATTTCAAATTGAATGCGTATTTTATTTTTACAAATGGTTCCTGATTTTTTCCGTTTTCAAATATGGAATAAATGATCAAAACATGAAACAAAGTTAAACATTCACTTATTTGAACTTTTTGCAGCTCAACTAAGTGAATGTTATTAGCGCATTTCACTCCTAAATTTGAAACTCAACGAGTATTTTCCAATTGTTGTATTTTGTACTCACACTTTTGAAAATCAATGCGTATTCAGTTCAAATAAATGTGTAAAATACACCAATACGCGCCTTATCTGGAACTCTGCATATATGTAAGTTTTCTCAAAATAACTTCTAAGCGGCTACAGTTATGTGGGTGGCCACACAAACATGTGATACAATGTACTATGCAATAATTAGCCAATTACACCTAATCACATCAGTAGCCTATTTCACCAACATTGCAAAGTATACTTTTCTAGCAAAGTATACTTTGAGGGAGTAATCATTTATTTTTCCTGAAATGCATTATTTCATATAGAACTAACGACTGCATATATTTGATGATTAAAAGTATGCAGAATTATTATACATAATTTATTACATTATCACAGCCAAAATGGCTGTGATAATGTAATAAATTCAGTATAATAAAAATTAATAAATTTATCCTAAAATTGAAAATTTCTCCCTCAAAGTATACTTTGCTAGAAAAGTATACTTTGCAATGTTGGTGAAATCGGCTACAGAATTGCTCCAGAGATAACAGGAAAATGTAGGTGATTGCAGATGAGCATATACATGTAATATTTTGCCCAACGTGTCATGAAAATCACAAGAGAGTACCCATTCACAGTATGAATTTTCATTACCGGTAACCCTTTCACCACTAAGTAACTGGAATGGATTTTGATATGTTAATTTTGCAACCAATCCAATTGTCACAAAATTATTTTCAGACTAGTCCGTTTATGAAAAGGGAGTGATTTTGTTCTCAAAAATGTGAAAATTACCGTAAAGATTCTAATAGACGCCCATGCTCTAATAGACGCCCACCCCCCACTTTTTACGTTGAAAATTACACATTTTTCGGCCGATTTTCACGAAATTAGTGCCTCTAATAAACGCCCAGTACCGACTTGAAACAAAATCGGAGCTAATTTTCCAATTAGATTTTTTTTCTTTCCATTATTTCGAAAGCAACTTCCTTTAAAATCGGGGAAAAAACATAATTGCTACTTTCACTTTCAAAAGCGGAAGCGAAATTCGACTGTTTCCGGTGTCACAGTAAATTCCTCATCAGCAGTAGCTATTTGCACGGACACAGGGTGATCAGAATTCACACGGTTACGGAGACGCCATTTTCAAAGCATCTCAAATATACATTACCATTAAATTTAACATTTCTACCGACTGTACCATAATGACCAGAGTGGGCCGAAACGTCTTGGCCCAAATGTTTATAAACTGACAGACAGTACAATCAAGTCTGGCGTTTGAGAGTAACGTCCCTTAGTTATGTTTTTGTTCAGATAGCAAAACATCGTATATTTTTTTATCATTTTCCCTTTGCTGAATAACACTTGCCTCTATTAAACACCCACCCTGGACTTCGGAGCCAGTGGTGATTCTAAAATCCGTAAACATAATACACACTTGAAGAATTGTATCTGCCATTATTGCATCGAATGGGCCTCAGGCTGACATGGGAGACCATTGCGTGTTTTCTTTTTAAGATTTGTAAGAGTTATGTCCGCCTGGGAGCCTAATTACCTTGTTCAAGGAGAGGAACTCTATAAGATAGCAATCTGTCGTTCCAATCCTCTATTCACTGCTTGTATACCGAAAATTATGTAATTATTATTTAATAAAATATGTTTATACCAAGAGCCAGCTCATCTGGATCTACACTGTTTGCCAATACATGTGCCACTATACAGGTCTGTAGTGTTGAAAAGGTTAAGGAAATTTGGATGTTCTCATACTTTAACCCTTAGACCGCTACTCACAACAATTGTCGTCTGCTGTTGCTTTTATATCTTGCCTTATTTCTCAATAAAAACATGTTTTGATGGAAATGATTCTGAACTACTTATATGTGATGTCACTGGATGTATACAGTATGCATCAGCATGACAACAGAAAAATGTCATGGTAATAAAAAAATAAAAGTAAACAACGATATAGAGACATGGCATGTTAGTCTAGGACCTAGTTCTGAGTACATAACTCTAATTACATTTCATTACACTGCATTACGTAAGCATTATGACGTAGTCAGTCCAAATGTGCGTTTGAATCATTCTTTGTTTACTTTCTACTTCGTGGATAATACACACTTTATTAGGTAAACCTATGGTAATATTTTTGTGTCATATTTAGAGCTCCAGATAAGCTGCGTATTTGCGTAAATACCCAATTAAAATTGCCAAAAAACTCAATTGAAATCAGAAGTAGCGAGTATCAAAAAGCAATAACAAATTTGTGGTACCTTTATCATGCTACAGAAAACAATAAACAGACCACAAATATAGCATATTTTTCATATTTTCCATGAAAACACATCTTGGTATTTCATTACAATTGTCTCCAAGGACATGTTTTCCTTACGAAGCAAACTATTCAATAATTTCTGTCTGTTGATGTGTAAACAGTAGTGTGATTTTATTTTACCCAAATAAAATATTGAAATACCCAATTGCTTCAGATATGATGGAGTGAAAATACTCAATTACTAATTCCTTATCTGGAGCTCTGCATATTGTAGAATTGTCTCTCAATAACAATATAGTGGAAGCATGAACGTCAGGTTTTTTCTATATTTTAGTGTGCGAAATGCAAGTTCTATTACGCAAATTTTTACCGTTGCCCGTGGTGTAGCGATATTATAGGAATGAATGGCCTTTTTGTGGAATTTATCGGGGTATAAACTTGGAAAAGTCGCGGGAATACTGGACGAAGTCCGGAAGGCCTCGTCCAGTATTCCAGCGACTTTTCCAAGTTTATATCCCCGATAAATTCCACAAAAAGGCCATAGATTCCTTATAATTCCAGCATTTGAAATAAATTCATCAAGAAAATGTGTTTATTTAAAAAAAAAAAAAAAAATAAAAAAAAAAAAAAAAAAAATGGAAAATTGTAATTTATTAAGGCCTCATCCAGTATTCCCGCGACTTTTCTAAGTTTATATCCCCGATAAATTTCAACAAAAAGGCCATTCATTCCTTATAATTCCAGCATTTGAAATAAATTCATCAAGAAAATGTGTTTATTTTCCGTTTTCTTAATAATTATTTTAAAGGCCCTGAACGGCTCAGTATTACAATTTTCCGATTTTTTCAAACACAAAAACTTGTTTGGCAACTGATTTAGTACACAAAACTAACATATACTGCCTAATAGATACATCTCAAGTCTTGAGATTTACATCTTAATCGCAAAGTGAAGACAACAAAAACTTGTGTTGTGTACCACTCAGTGCAAAATATCAATATTGACAAATTAATTCCCGTAACCCAACGGCTTCGGCTCGGAAGCGAAGTCGATAAACTCCGGCTATCGGAATTCATACAGCCGCGAATCAGGGAGTTGGGCAGTTGACCCGAGCTTCTAATCGGAAAATCGATCGGACTTTGAAACACGCCACCTGCTGCTGTTTGTCAACAAATATTGATATTTTCATCGACTACAAACTCATTTTTGTACCAAAATGAATGCAAACAGTTTCAAAGTATGTGTAAATAGAAACCTGTTGGATTTACGTGTGGGAAAACCCAATAGGAGGCCAAATTCGGCAACTTGAGCCGTATTGGGGCTTTAACTGCGCCTCACGGTTACAGAAAGTAGTTCGGCATGGGAGTTTACTGGGATATAAATTTTGGACAGAACTTGCTACGGGCCAATCAAATGTTAGGGAATTGTGTAAATATTTTTGTGCTGGAATTATAGTGCAACCTGTTGCCTACAAAGCGGAAAATGTGCAGATACATGTATCTAGGACCTAACGCGAGTTTTGCAGGACAAGAAACAATCTGGAAGTCGGCGTGACGTATCACTTGTCACGTGACTCAATCTGTTTGGGGGAAACTCAATACATTTTGCTCTAAAATACATCATTTTCATGCCAGAATATTTCACATTTAGAACAACGAAAATACTAAATAGTTATAAGAATATTTGTTAATGACCACTTAACATTATAAATCTGATTTAGCGATTGCAATTCAAAAATTATTCAATTATATAAGAAACAGGTCAGATTTCCCCCTGCACTCCTCGACAGGGGAGATAATTATAACCTGCAGGTGCGCGAAATGGACGAAATCCGGCTTCCAGAATGTTGTCACTTCTGCGAGGGACAATGTTTTACATACAGATTCAACTTATAAAACAAAATATTTCGCCAAATGTTTTTCTTTATTAAAATGGCTAATTGCTTTTCATTTTCTGTCTTTGGAAAAATTACCTGCCTGTGTTCTTAAACAATAATACGGGCGACGAAGTAGCCCGCTTAATGTTACGCGTATATGAAAACTTACCATTCAGTGAAACTAGGTTGAACATATGATTGAAAGTGTAAAATTTGTTTTACCGTAAACCAATCTGGAGCTAGGTGTTTTACGACAGGTGGTATTTTACTAATACGGGCAACAAATAATTTGGCCCAAGGGTCAAATGCTTCTAAAATAAAATGTAGATAACATCGGAAAGTATACTGAATATAGTTTACGAAGATACTGCATTTCAAAATATTTGTGTTGTCGTTGAAGACTAAATTAAAAAAAGCTTTTTTTTCATCACAACGCTGAAGATGTCCCCCAAGGGCGATAATTCAGCAGATAAACCGTGGAACTGTGCGAATGGGCCGAATGCAGCGAAAGTAACGGAAGGCAGAAACAGTCGTTGTATCTCGGCTATTTTAGTTTTTAGCCCGATTTATGCTACGTCAGAAAACATACTGAATATAGCAGGCGAACTATTCTAGTTATTAAATTAAAAAATATTTTGTGTTGTTGTCCTTAACAACACTCGAGAGATGCTTGAAAATATGCGTTTCAAATTATCTGAGTACAAATGCCTTAAATGTGCATTGAATATTTTATGAAAAATAAAATAAAAATATTTTCAATGAAATGGAGTTTCCTTATTCCGTATTTATTTTAACACATCTTTCTCTCTCCCACACCCATGTCTCTCTGTGTCTCATTACCTAGAAACCACAATAATATCTCTCCCCCCCCCCCCCCCCCCCCCCCCCTCTCTCTCTCCCTCCCCCCCCCCCCCCCCCCCCCCCTCCCCCCCCCCCCTCTCTCTCTCTATCTAAACTCATTAGATAAAATCCATAATATTTCTCTCTCTATCTTTCAACATCATTGATAAAGAAGGACAATATATCTCTCTCAACATCATTAGGTAGAAATACCGCACCTGTTGTGATTTGTTTGCAAGACATAGTCAAGCGATCCATGATACTCTGTGGACAATGACTAACAGAAACAAGTATACATTGCAACTGCTGTTTTATTGCGCCTGTTCGGTTGTGTCACAGCCTGTGCTGTATTCACAGTAAGTAGTATAGAGGGATTCAAAATGATACCACCTAACGAGGGTATCATTTTCTCCATATATACTACTCCCACCACCCCCCCGAAAAATCAAAAATTGGTTAACGAGGAAATTGTCTCCCACTAAAAATGGACGTGAAAAAAAAAAAAACATAATGTTTTTCAGACAGTAAATTTTTAAGTATAGAGGGATTCAAAATGATACCACCTAACGATGGTATCATTTATAACCCTCTATACTATTCCCCCCACCACCCCCAAAAAAATCAAAAAAATTAGTTAACGAGGAAATTGTCCCACGAAATATTCAAAATTGGTGTCTATAATACATCATGTTTTTTTCACGTCCAATTGAACATATAAATTTAATAGGTTATAAAAAATATTAATAACAAAATTGTTATAATAAAAAATACACAACGAATTGGACGTTTATATGATTTGGATGAAGGATTTTACGCTGTTGTTTTCTACAGTATTAAAACACGGTAAAATGACAATACTATGTTGATATCGAATACATGAAATATCAGCGTAATTTATTACGCTGCGATAAAAACGTTGCATTTACAATATTAAATTAAACCGGCAATTATGTCGCCGGTATAAGTATCAAAATTTATATAATGAAGCGACTAAATAGGATCGGAGAAACACTAACCGAAACATTATCAAACTAATTTTATAAAACAGTTTTAAAATCAAAAGATTCGTTTTACGGATATGCGTTTCTACAATACGCTTTTGAATAACGAAGAAATTGGAAAATTATTAGAAGAAATTGAAAAATTATTGAACAGAACTAATTTATGTTATAAGCAAGACGAACAATGTTCCAATTCCACGATGTTGTTATGAACATGTAAATTTAGGTGTCCATTTTATAGAGAGATTACACGATTACGTCTTCCAGGATGAAACATAAACACACTGTAATAGTGGTATCATTTTGAATCCCTCTATACTACTGTAATATATACTCACACACGTGGGTGTATTACACAACCCGCATCGATATTCCGGAAGTATTTCTTACATTTTCTTATTGGAGGTTGTCATGTTTTTTATTTTTTTCTAATTTTACTTTTTAATAATTTAGCAACGTTTTTATCACCTATATTAATTAAATAAAAAAAACAAAAATGAACTTGTTATAATATAAACAAATAAAAAATAAACGAGTAAATATTTGGTATTGCACAACACTGTTTTTAGCTTAATATATGTAAAATTAACAACAATAATTTGTCTGGGGGGACGCCCCTGGATAAAATGAGCGCTCAGTGCTTCCGTGCAGGCACTTGCTTCCGTGCAGACACTTCCAAGGTTGCCTAGAATTTCGACACTGATTCCTAGATCAGCTAAAGATAGATGGGGGTGTACTGTACGGGTAGCTATTACACCCGGCTAGCCATGAGATGAGAAAGAGAAAGAGAAAGAGAAAGAACAAAAAAAGATGGCTAGCCGGGTGGGCCCAGAAGGGTTTTAATTTTGCTGGCGCGGGTTCGAGCCTCGGTTAAATACTTTATGTTGTTTTTTTTTGTTTTTTTTTTAATTATTAATAATTTTCTTAATTAATTCTTTAGAATTATCAAAATTATTAATAATTAATTATTTTTTAAAACCACATTTAGTAGGGATAGAAAAAAAAAAATATAGAAAAAATGTTTAGCTCCAACCACGGCGCGAACCCACGACCCTCGCCTCTAATAGATTATCTCCTTAACCCACATCGACCATGTAGGCTGTTATGATAAACATTACCTAGTGTTGTACAATTATCAATTACGAACAATGTTTCAATTACACGGGTTATGAACCATGCGTAAATTAATAGCAAGGTAAACAGAGCCGAGTGTATCAATTACACAGACGGTGTGTATAGTAGTCAATCCTCGACTGAATTTATAATTTACAGTGTAAATAATTAATAATTTTGATAATTCTAAAGAATTAATTAGAAAATTAAAGAAAATTAGAAAAATTATTTTTTAAAATATCACAATGGTGCTGTAACATTTCCTCCGACTTATTTCCAAGTTTTACCCTAAATTTATCCCAATCAGTACACTCAATTTTTGGCATGGTGGCGCGCGCCTTGATCCTTATATCATTTTTTAATTCTTCATATCTCCCCATTTCTTACCACCACGGATTCAAACTCTAAATTTGATATTTTCTTATCGGCCAACGCTTTGGACACCATAAAAACGTCGATGCTTAATTTTTCTTAGACCTAGCGAGAAACGGATATTCTATCATGTTTTCTTTTCTACTTTTTTTTTTCTCGAGTTTTCCACCCGCCGCCCTAATTACCATACAAAGTGTTCCAGATAAAACGGTAATTCCACTCAAAACCCCTGCAAGTTGGAATCATTACAATTGTAGATAGCGTTGCAGCAGTCCCCGCCCCACACAACACAGAAACACTTGCCAGAACCGTACTAGATGCATCATCTATGTTTGCCGCGCCGCCTATAATTTATTAGAGTGTCTTTTTCTATTTGCACATTCTCTAACTAAAATATCCTGCATAGCGACGATATTATTCAACCTAAAATCTGAACTTTTTTCGTTAATTGAATACAGTTTTGTGGTGGAGTTGAATACAGTGTTGGTGGAGTGGTATTGAGAGTTGGATACAGTGTTGGTGGATCGGTATTGACAATTGGAAGGCGGTGATTCGTTTCATAGTTTAAATTTATTTCAATATATTAGTATTTACACAATAAGTTCAATTAACCAATGAGACAATAGTGGAAGAACTCTCCTGAGTCACCGATTTTCGTAACAAAGTTAATAACACTACCTTAGGAAAGTCTAATTCGATCATCACCGAGAACGAAAACCACCGTCGAACTATCTCCAGAGATTTTAGTGACTCCAACCCCCCCGTTCTTCCCCATCTACTACAATATTTATCGCGAAACCCGCGCCCACATTTGGTTTACCATTAGCATTAACCGAGCAGTACCGCCATTTGGATACTTCACCTGCAGCTGTCATAGTGATCCCCCATCTTTATTACTCGCTTTGGCACCGAACGAATATTCATAGTGCCCCACAACCAATGGGCCCCGCTTCTCTCCAGCCCAAACTGTTATGACACGTTTTGGTGTTTTCATTGTTTTCACTATCCGGCAAGCGCATTGTTTGCGTTATATGCCCTCAGTACGAATCTCATAAGAGGCCTCCTCAAGAGCTTTGGTCGCGGCTATACGATCATTGTATTTCAGTTTATCGGATTATTTTTTTCATCTAGTTCATAAGTGTCGCTTCTCTGATGATAAGTCCTCTGAGACGCAACGCATCATAAGCCTCCGTAATGGTTGCCTGGTGGTCTTCTAAGGCTTTATCAATTACCCGACCGGGTCTCTTTTTGAAATTCGGTTATTTTTCATCTAGTTTAGTAAGTGTAGCTTCTCTGTGATAGAGTCCTCTAAGAGCAACACCCTATAAGCCTCCGTAATATCCGCCTGGTGGTCTTCTAGGGCTTTATCAATACCGTTCGGACTCCATCAAGATCAAACCGGGTCTCTATTTAAATTCGGTTATTTTTTCATATAGGTCAGTAAGTGCCCCCGCTTCTCTGTTGAGAGAGTTCTCTGAGCGTAACGCCCCATAAGCCTCCGCAATGGCCTCTTGTGTCTTCTCGGACCCCCTCAACCCCAGACCTGGTCTCTTTTATAAATTCGGCTATTTTTTCATCTAGTTCGGTAAGAAGTGTCGATTCTTTACTGTGAGAGTTCTCTAAGCGCAACGCATCATAAGCCTCCGCAATGGCCTCTGCAAGGTTAGACTGGTGGTCTTCTCGGACTTTATCAATACCCGACCGGGTCTCTTTTCGAAATTTGGTTATTTTTTTATCTAGTTCAGTAAGTGCCGCTTCTCTGATGAGAGAGTCCTCTGAGCGCCAAACACCTCATAAGCCTTCATAAGGTCCGCCTGGTGGTCTTCTCGTGCTTCTCAATACCCACCCGAAGTTGGCCTCATTTCGAAAATCGATTATTTTCCCCGTCTAATTCAGCAAGTGTAGCTTCTTTGCTGGAGAGAGTCTTCTAAGCGCAAACGCATCATAAACCGCCGTAATGTCAACCTGGCGGTCTTCTCGGGTGCTTTATCAATCCCCAACCGGGCCTCTTTCTAAATTTGGTTATTTTTTTACCTAGTTCGTTTAGTTCCGTATGCGTTCTTCTTCACGACTTTGTGTATTCCACAGCCAGGGCATATTCTCTAGTTGTGATAGTAGACTCTTGTGAATCTCGTCCGTGGCCCTCGATATAGTTCTATTAATCAAGGCCTTTGTTTTTTGGGTAGTTAAAAAAAAAGTCGCCCTCTGTCGGGATGAACCCCCTTCTTCTGCAGTTCCAAATTATTTGAATTTGTCACCCAATCGGAAGAACTACCTGGTCCGTAATATACTCATAATGTTGATAATATATATTGACGAACATGCGGTTAATTACTAATTTTCTTAAAATTAATTAATTTGAAATTTCTAGGACGACCGAAATCGGGTAATCGTTCTTTCAACTCTCGCCCTTTATCATCAAGAATATAAATCTTCAACTCGTGGATGTGTCCCGATTCCAAAACTTTAAAAATTTCATCTCGGGGTGTGGGGAAGTCTAACGTTACAGTCTCACCATAGAAACAATCGCTGGCGGGCACAGTTTTCAGGTAATGTGCTGGGGGATCCGTCTACCGTGTTGTACGATGTGTTCACACCCGATCAAGGTGCACCCCGAGAGTTTTCGTGAAGGCGAAGTTTACTGGGGTATCGCCGCGGTGATAACCCACGGGGAAGACAAAGTCCAACGGGTACATTCGCCCTTCCAATCATCCTCGTTTTATGTAAGGGGTGCAAATTTAAATCCTAACATTGAGGAGGCCAACCCCGGAAGTGATCTTTATTTTTTTATTTTTTTATCAACGGACAATTTCGCAATCCCCGTGGCTTTTGAGACTGTGAGAGTGACATTATCAGGCATATTCCTTGCGATTAAAGCTTGGACATCTCTGAAACCCCAAAGGCCAGGACGTAATACGACAGCTGCTTCCCGAATGCGTCTCTCTACTTCTGTAGGACTATCGGACGGTCTCTAGATCTAGACCCTCTCGGAATAGATAAACTGTAACCGTTTCTATTCCTTTGATATCCTTATACAGTTCAATGTTTTTCCACCCAACCGTGAAGGTGATTGATCTAAGACCTACACGGCGTTTTCCCGCAGCAGTTGTCTATTAATTTTTGAAGTTCACAACTCCCTTTTTGAACATTAGTTATAGTAGCAAACATAATAATATCTTTCAATGGATACCAAAGCATTTAGCTTTAACTCTAATGTAAAGTACCGGCGTCGGAGGTAAATACACACAAAAAGACGTTGTTAACCGCCTTGTACACCCAACGTAACGGTTAGACCGGACAGTGGCTTTGCCACCAACTTCCCTAACATCTTTGAAGAACAATATAGGTTGCCCAAGATTACTACGATGGAGGTGGTAAACGGCTGGAAAGCAACACCGATGCAGTTTTGGCAGAACCAAATAAATTTCGCTGTATGGTGCGCAACAGCCGGGTGTGGGAGTTTCATATAAAGACCATCTGACATCCAAGAATGTCATGCTCCGAAGTGTCTACAACTTTCACGTGTATTATACTATTAGGAGGATTCTCAAAGAACTAGGTATCACTACCTCAAGACGACGCCTGGGATCCCTCCATTTCCAACACATATAACCGTATGGCCTTTGAAAGACTGTGTAACGAATTTTACGTTTCAAAAGACGCGGACTGGAGACAGAAAGCATTTCCTACCAGCACCGGCCTCGGGGGGACGTTCTCATTCACGGCCAGTCCGGGAATTGGACACAGACTGATTTTTAGACACGATCACTAACCGGTGACCACATCGTCAGTCGGAACGCCGGGAATTTTGACCCCCGCGACTATGACTTTCGGGACGGAAGTGTCTGGAGGTCGACACTGTGGCGTGTTTTCTTGTAAAATGTTACCTCCGAAAACTGGCTCACGTCGATTACATACAGCAGCTGCTGAGGTTCAGAACGCGTGGGGTACATTTATGTTAGATACGGGTTCTAGGGTTCACGCAGGCCGGGGTTACTCGCGTCAACGACTCCATTTCGCACGTAACGTCTGGGCCATTCTCGGCGCACAGAAGCAAACTCGCAGTTCTATACTGGGCATGGGAACAGCGTTTGATGCACAAAAACAATTTTTGGCACTTGTAGAGGACGCCATCTCAGCTAGGGTGGACCTGGAGAAGGCAATCCAGAATTATCAAGACGTTTTGCAGACTGCCAGCACCCCAGTTAGACTATGTATTTGGAATAGGTCTTTATATGGCGCCGAGCAATATGATACTACGAGACGACCCTCCGGTTGACGGTTACAATAATCAGATCGTAATCGCCACCGTCAACTCAAAAATTGGCCGCAACGGGAACGTGAATACGGATATCATCAAGCGCACCCCCAACAGTGGAACCGATTTCATAAAACACAAAATGGATTACACCTCCCCCAATTCGTAAATCGAACCCAGTACCACCCCAATTCGTAAATTGGATGAACCATCGAAATCCATCAACAGACCAATCGCGATTGGAGAAACACCAATCAATCGTAGATTGGATGAAATTGGAAGCACAACACACGAGGAGGAGAAATTGGGTCTCGTCATCGCCCTCGTGGCGATCGGATTATTTACGCTTTGGTTGTAGGAACTCTCGACAGAGAATAATAGGAGACCAGCGATTGCCACGATTAAAGCCCAGGTATTTTTGGCTAGCCATCCAGGCCGTTTTTGATAATATAGATAGCAAGTAAGAAACGATACTTCCGATCAGTCCAGGTAGTGCGGCAGCCGCCTTTCCAGCTAATTTAGCTAGAAGGACTGGCGAGGGCTTTTAGTTGTTTTTTTATCCACTCCTTGGCTCCACCGGATGGAGAGGGTGCTGGTGCTGGTGCTGGTGCTGGAGCGGGTGGTGGCGCCGCACCACCATGAAAGTTAGAACTATGGTCGATATAGTCATGCCGATAGCAACGAGGATGCTTGCTATCGTGACGCCCTGCTCTCTGAACAGAGTGCGAAGACGCTCACCGAGTGTCGTCTCCTCGTGCAGGACCCTCGAGATTGATTCGCGGATCCGACTTATTTGTGTGCGGAGAGCCTCACGGTTAGCCGAGGCGGCCTCCAAGCGAGCTTCTCTTTCTCATCCCGCAACGACCGCAAGCGTTTTGTTGATTCGCTCGGTAGATTCTCTATCACCACCAGCTTCCTCCAGTTTTCTTTCTTCTAGCGCGATATGTTCATCCAGCGCCGTGAGTTTGGAGAGGTTAAGGACCAGTTCGCCCCGGACCGTTTGTAGAGCCTTATCGAGGCCCCGGAGTTCGCGAAGAGGTAACGGTGGGTCATCGTTGAGTATTTCCCCCATTGTGATTGGACGCTGAACGTGGTCTCCATCGTGTTAATAACGTCGGTGGCTATTTTAGGGACCTCGCTGAGATCAACCGTTTCTATCGCGGTGGCCGTCTTCGCTATAGTTTCGTCGGTAGACTGTAGGGCCTCTACAGCGCGGGCCGGCACAATTGTTTTACCACGCGTCCAATCTGGAAATCCTAGTTCGTTCTTTATGATTTCGCCACCGCCGCCCCGGTTTCCGGCAATGGTGTTTAGCGATAGGGGTTTACCGGTATTCGTGTTGATTATTGGGAGATTTGATGATTTTAGTCGCAACCTACCATGCATATCCAATTCGAACTTGGAGTAGTCGCGACCGACAGACGGGACCAGACCGATTTCTGACAAATTGTTGTAGTAGTCGTTTACAGCTCCTCAAGTAATTCCTGACTTTGACCAACGCTGCTGGTAGCGCCACCTATTTCCCCCAATTGCGATTGGATTGGAACTGGAGTCTCTATGAAGGGCGTTTCGTTATCATCATCATAATCATCGACGAAATCGTCTCTGCCTATTTTTATCCATGTTAATATCGTAATCAGCCATCTATATAATTTTCTTAAAATTAATTACTATTAAAGACAAAACCATACAGGTTTAATAGTTTCAATAATTTTGAAAAAATTAATTATGTCTTCGAGTCAATACGGTCGCAAACTCAATCCATACCGCAGACTGCGTGAGCCCCTCGGGGCAAAAGGCGTGAGACAGAGTGTCGTTATTACGAACAACCCATCGACGATCGACCAGAACCAGCAGCTCTTAGTCCGCTTCCCCAACCTCGGAGCTAACGACGTCATTGTTCCGGGTACTGTTCGCCTCGCTTTCACTATTTCGCTAACGTCGACGGACGCGGACCGAACCGTCGTTCAGAACTTGGGTCGCGCCATAGTCAAGAAGACTATGATAAAGATTTCTGGTAATGAGGTGATGTCGATCGATGACAGCGACGTCTACCATTGCTATCAGGACCTGTGGAAGACGTCACACGAGCTTGAAAACGCTGTCTATCAAGGTATTGACACCAGCAAAAATAATAAGAACGTAACCAAACTTAGAATCGGGGCTGCTAACAAGGCAGATAACAACGCGAGTGACAACGCGGTCGCGGGCGCTTACGGCAACCGCTTCTACATCCCGCTCGACTTTGAGTTGCTGGAGAGTCACAATGCCCTACTATCAGAGCGCTTTGGCTGACCGCCTCGAATACGAACTAACGTTCAACGACTACGGCCGAGTTATCATAACCACCGACCAGTTATCGACGTATACGATCGATAATGTTTCGCTGGAGTACGACATGGTCACGATGCCCGAACTAGCGCGATTGATCAGAACCCAGTACGCCGGGCGCGTTGCCATACTTTACGACCGAGTTCTTCGCCATCGCAAGATGCCGAAAAACAAAAGCGACACATTGTGGAATATTAACGTCAACGTACCCGCCCGCTCGATGAAAGGTATACTGATGTTGTTCGAGGATGCTCGGTTCGCGTTCGGTGCTAGAAAAACCGACAGATTCTATAACCCCAAAATCACGAAGGTAGAGGTGACGATCGAGGGAGTCCCCAATCAACTCTACAGCGCGGGTCTTCGCGCGCACCAGCAGTGGGATGAAGTAAGAAAGCAGTTTGCTGCCGGATCTAAGCGCTCTCCGGAGGTTGCAGCAGTTGCTAAAGACCTGCATCTCTCGGCCGTCTCCCTCGCGGAGTTCCTGAATACCAAATACGCGTTATGGCTAGACATGCGAGCCAGCGACGATGACCAAATACACGGTAGCGGACGCCAAGTTGAGAACGCTAGTGAGGGTGTGACGATCCAGATAACCAAAGAGGCGGACGGAGCCGGGCCATTGAACGTGTACTTATATATAATTACAGACGCACAACTCAACATCGAAGATGGTCGATACGTATCAGCGATCTACTAAATCTAACGATTTATTAATACATAATTTTGAAAAAATTAAGAAATCATCTAACGATTTATTAATACATAATTTTGAAAAAATTAAGAAATCTAGCAATCAATACCAATTCACGATTGGAGATGCTCACTCCGCCATAATATGTGGGCAGACAGGATGTGGAAAAACGGTTTTCATCCTCAACTTACTCGAGGGATCCTACCGCGATGCCTTTCGTCACATTGTGATCCTATGTCCCACTGTGCGACACAACGATACTTATCAGCGGTGCCCGTGGATATGGACCGACCCTGAGGTATACGTTATTGACCCCGGTGATAGGCTTCACGATTGGTTGCGTGGTTTATACCAAATATTTCAGGGCGAGCCCACCCTATACGTGATTGACGATTGCTCAGCCAAGGCGGCGATGACCAAAAAGAAGGACATGCTCTCCGAGCTCGCATTTTCTGGCCGCCATGCGAGGCAAAGCGTATGGATATCCACTCAAAAATACAACGCCGTCCTCAAGGATCTGCGCGAGCAAACGAAATGGGTCGCCCTCTTTCACTGCAAGGACCGAGACTCATTCGATGACTGTCTTCGAGAGAATGACGTTATCCCAACGCGCGAGGAGCGCCTGGAGGTTCGACAGATACTTTCGAAAACTAAGCACGCCAAGCTTCTGCTAAAGACTGATCAACCAACTGCTTATAAAGTTATCAATTAAATCTAAACGATTTTGAAAAAATTAGGAAAATTGCAAAGTAATAAGCTATTGCAATGCTTAGCAATTGCTGAACAATGCTTAGCAATTGCTGAACAATGCTGAACAAATACTGAACAATGCTTAGCAATTGCTGAACAATGCTTAGCAAATGCTGAACAAATGCTGAATAATGCTGAACAAATACTGAACAATGGTTAACAATGTTAACAATTGGTGTCTCCGCTGCGAGCTTTGTTGCGAGCATAATGGTGATCATAAGTATCGGGTGGTGCGCATTTATTATAATAATTTTGAAAAAATTAAATAAATATGTTAAAGTGATGAACTTGTTAGAATAGTTAAATTACTAATTTTGAAAAAAATGAACTGCGACGAACTTCTCGATCAGCTAATAGAAGAAACCTCAACTCCGACTGCCAACAATAATGATCCGACAGAGCAATCGGGATCTGGGTTGAGTGCAACGACTCCGAATGAAAATGAAAATGCGGCGCGACGAGAGCGGCTAGCTGCGCTGGTTGCTGGGGGTGGGGGGACAATCGGAGCATTATCTCGGTAGGCGTCTCTCAGTTTTTCAGGTGGATAAGATGTCAGATGCGGAGATCGATAAAATAATGTATGCGCGATACGAATCCAAATTGGGAGCAGAGATGACAAAAACTCTTGGATCGGCGGCTATTCATTTAGTACGCTACCGCCGTTAGTAGACTTCTCCCTATACCAAACACCGAAGGGTTGATTCACGATCTAGAGACTGACCCTTTTATAGGACACACTCTTAGAACGGCATGCTGCTCAATTTATCACAAGTTTGGAATGTACTTAGCTCCACTAACAACCGCGTTGACCACGGGTAAACACTGTCAATTTGGACATATATGCCCACGAACTATAAGCTCTAATATTAATATTATAAATGATGACACAAGACACACCCACGAGAGTGACGGAGTTGAACCAGATTGCTCCAACACAATCGAACCAGAGTGTTACTCCGCCACTGGATGACATACCGCATATAAAAAATCCCAAAAGACAGGCAGCTGGGCGGGCGGCGGCTGCCACCCGAAAAGTTAAACAAGATAAAATACTCGCCGAGCTTCGAGAGGCTAAACTCCAATCGAGATTGGGGACGGAGACAGCAAAAACATCTGAATACAGAGTTGAGTACAACAACACCCCCAACTTCACGAATTGGAAGCACACTCAAATTCAAAGAATTTGTCACCCAATACCAACTACCGTTGGAGTTGGGCGAATCCGATTGAACCCAAATTCGTGAATTGGAGTTGGGTTGTTGGTGGTGGTCTGGCAGTTGTTGGTGCCCCTGTGCGTGTGGAAATACCAAGAAAAAACAACCAGCCAGTGTTCAGAAGAAAGTTACTAAACACCAATCATCAACAATGTTGAATTTGGATGCGCCCCATTTAAACATTGATCGCGACCCATTTTATATGCAATAATTATAACAATGGCTGAACAAGATGGTAAAATGTTAGTGAATGCGCTTTATCACGCCGTGGTGATATCGGTTTCAGTATCGGGTATGCTCGACTATCAAAGATGGCCCTAGGAGGAACCGCTCCCAAATTGGACTTTACTGTGAGAGACGTAGGGCTCGCGACCTTAGATGTAGCGGCCGCAGTTTGGACCCGAGATTATCTAGTTAAAGCTGGAATTCTACCAGTTAATATATGGAAATAAATGGCTTCAATCGCAGTAATAGTAGGTGGTGCGCTTGTAAACGCATTGGCGTTCAGCGGTAGCAACTTTTATTCTCTAAAATGAAAAGCTCGAACGTGGATGAGGAGCGTAAGCGTCATGATTTAGCTGTAGAACAACTCAATAGCGCAAAGGAAGCATGGTCGAAAAAACGAACCGCCCATCTGGACTGGGTCAATGAAGAGCTTCGCCGCGAAAATCACGCCGCGCAAACTTTTTCAGAACGTTGAAGAAGCCAACCGCGAGTACGCGCTGGCATATCCGCACAAAAGTCTCGATCCAATGGATCCCGAGCCCCAACTTTCAGATTTCTATGTACCGTCAGAGCCCCAAAAGGACCGCGAGATCGCGTTCATCATCGTAAGGGAATGGGTGTGGTGGGTCTCGCCGGCTATTATATTCAATCGAGATTTTAAATTAATTAATTAAAACATTTTTTTTTTATAAATATATATATATAGAACGATGTTAGTTGACGAACTTTATAACGCTATGATTGATGTAGGCTACACTGCCCAAAAACATCGTTTACCTGGTGCAAAGAGTATGATTCGTCTGGCCCGAGATTGTCTCGAGGACGAAAAAGCGGCCACCCTTTTCGCAAAGCGGATGTTAGATTCCTCCACCAATCCTGGGAGATTGGATGAATTAGATTCCCCTCTCCTGTTCCAACCCAAACGCGATTGGGGCTGCAGCGACAATCGCAATTGTACTTCCAACAAAGGTTTATTATTAACGACGCAGTTACCGGACGAACTGGCGAGGGCATGTTGGAGATTGTCCGATATATTAGAATACTTCGCATACGATGAACACGCGCAAACTTGATACCAAACTAACAAGCGCAAGCTGTCGAATACATACTATAGTCCACGCGGCTACTGGAAGGGACTCGCGGCCATCAAGAACCTCGCGGCGGCGACCAAGGTTTCAGAAAACGCTGTCAAGGAATGGCTCAAGAAGCAGGCCATCTGGCAGATCTATTTACCCGCGCCTCACAATATTCCGCGCCCACGAAATTCGACGTGCCAGGTGCCTGAACCAAGTTCACCAAGCGGATCTCCTGTTTCTCCCTCACGATCGCGTCGGTCGCAAAACGTACAAGTACGCACTGACAATCGTTGACGTAGCGAGTCGTTATAAGGGGGCTGAGCCGTTGGCCACTAAAGAGTCTAAGGAAGTGTCCGAGGCTCTTTCCCGAATATATAAGAGGAGTCCTCTCAAATGCCGAATCTTCTCCAGGTCGATCCCGGCCGCGAGTTCATGGGCGCGGTCTCTCATCTATTGTCTAAGCATAAAGTTTCTATCAGACGCGGCCGCGTCAACATCCACCGGGACCAGGGGATCGTGGAACGCTTCAATCGAACCCTGGCTGAGAGACTGTTCGGACACCAATACGCCAAAGAACTTGTAGACCCCCATTCACGGTCGACCGAGTGGGTGGCCAGACTGCCCGCCGTGGTCTCCGCACTGAACGGAGAGGTGACCAGATTGATAGGTAAGAAGCCTGTAGATGCTATCAAGTTTAAAAGGGTGACGAGCAAGCCCTCTGCCGTCTCGCGCGGGCGACCCGTTGGTTTAGAGGAGCAGCGGCTTCCATCAGATATTGACGTCCGGTACCTCTATCAACCGGGAGAGCTCGAAGGTGGCAGCCGCCGCGCGACTGATCCAGTGTGGTCTCTCAATGTATATCATCTAGATCGATCTATTACCAAACCCGATGAGCCCGTGCTCTACTATTTGGATGATGGGCCATCTCGAGGGTTTGTTCGCGAAGAACTTCTTATAGTGTCTTCTGACACCCAGCTACCCCCGATTACTTAAATCAATAGTTGGTTCTGTATGTATTCCGTCTGGTAACACGCGTCTTTTATCGTAGTATGCCGAGAGTCCTAATTTTTGTTGACAGTACGTTTTCATAACGCCGTCTTTCATTTTAAATCCTCTATTTTGTGCTACATCTATAATGTGTTTTCCATCTTCTGTAGTTTCACTTAGTACTCGTTTATATCTATCCCAATTTAAATTGTTAGTTCTCTTGGACATTCCTTTCGCAGAGTTTTTATTAATTTTAATTTGTTCCAAATTATCTTTAGTGAAATTAATTTTTTCTACAAAATAACACTTACTAGATAACGCTATCGCCCTATCCCCGCTAAATTCCATTTTGAAAAGTCCGGGCTCTCTTTCGCTCCATTTATCCCAAGCCAACCATTTATTTTTTTCTTTTTCAAACTCGTCTAGTAAGTTAGGTCTAATCAATTCCTCTATCGTTTTTTCCACTAACTCCTATATACATACTATCTGTATCCATCTGTATTAATTCAAAGTCTTCTCTTTTTATGTATTTATCTAGAAATTCGTAGTAAAATTCCAACATTCTCAATTTAGCTAGTTGATAAACCGCTATTCCACAATGGAATGGTCTCTTTAGCGCACACCTGGGTTTTCTTGAAGATATTTCGTACGCATATCCTATCTCTTCCAAATCATCAAAATACGCGGATCTTAATGCTTTGTCAACACAGGTTTCGTCTCGCGTATATGTCGTATTTAAATGTCTCTCCGTTGCCTCTATCATTTTTCCACAACACGAGTTTCCTAATAATTTCATTATGTCGGCTACTGGTTTCTTATTTGGTTCTACATCGCCTGTTCGTCTTGCGGCTGTAACTTCTTTTGCGAACCATTCGAAGGGTTTACCACAATATAATCTATAACACGATGAACTCCCCGTTATTTCTAGGCCGTGTTTTAAATACCATTTCAACAGTGGCGCGTACAGCAATACTTTAGTGGCGGTCATAGATCCCACCAATTTTCTTCCATTTCCTCTAGTTCTTCCAGTATCTTCCAAATATTTTAACATGTGTGTGGGAAACTTCATCAACCTCTACTTCTCTGTTTATAAATATTGGGGACATTTCAGAAAACTTATGTTTTAAGTTGTGTGGAACTTCTATATCCACCTCCGCAAACCCAAACCAGTCTCCAGATAAAACTCTTTTACAAAACTTTTTAATAAATTTAGGGTTATGTGGGGTATCTATATGGTGATAGTTTCTCTCCCACACGGCATCTCTTTATTTAACGTAGATAAATATAACGCGTTTGCATCGTACCCCAAAACAGCCTTGCAAGGTTTGTTACTTTCATTTGATCTAATATTGGAAACACCGACTTCTGCATAGCGTGTAAATACTATTGATGGACCACCAACTAGAGCGTCCTTCATCATTTCGTATGTTTCTTCTTTTGGTGCATATAGAGCATCCTCCGGTATAATCGTCTTTGAAGATTTTTGTTCTTTAATGGTTCCTCTCAATAAATATTGTATAGCTACTCCAGGTAGTGTTACCGCATCTTTGAAAATATCCACACCTCTGTGTTTATAAAATTCACACATTTTTTCCACCGCTTCTAGGAACGGTGCTACATCTAAATCGTTATAATATTTCAACCAATCTCTGAAAGTTTTCATATTTTCTTCGAAAATTCTACGACATTTACTTAATTCTGTTTCATCTATTAACATTTTCCCAGATAGTTTGGAATACCAATTCTCTATATCGGGTAGTCCTGGGTAATCCAGTTTGTCTGGAGAATCGAACCACTCATAAGGAAAGAAAGATTTCTGTCCTTTGCAGTCGTAGGCTTTATCCAACTATCGTAACTTACACCAGGTCCTAGATAAAGTATTACATCAAGAAATCTAAATTCTGGAGTAAATAGAAATATGTTGCGTTTAGCACGTTTTCCGACCATTACTTTCTTTGTTGTTGCAGATAGTTCAGCCTACTAAATATTACTTTATTAGGTTTATATCGTACTTACTGCTGTTAAAACCCATAACCGGTACGGTACTTGCTCTATCCACTGTTCGATCTTAGCGATTTGGTTTTTACTTAAATGTTCTGTATTAAACCCATATCTTGACCACACTTTCTTCTCTTATAGCTTTTCCCCTGACTTTCAAATTCTTCTACAAATTTTTCTATAAGTTTTGCAGGATCATTATCACAAATATGAGTTACTGTTCCTGAAAAATTATCTCCTATACTAACACTTACCGGAACGTGCTCAGCTTCGTACTCTAAACTATTACCGGTAGTTTCAACTTCTGACTGGAGATATGCCTCAAAATCGTATACTATCTGATATGGATAAAGAGTAGTGTCGCAACCGATCTTTATATCTTTACCCGTCTTTGGAATTCACATTCCCACATAACTACTAGTTGAATTCTTTGCTTTTTCTAATAAATGTATCTCTTCTCATAGTGGATGCGCGTTCTTCTTTTCTATGCTTTGCATGAATCTCACACCCGTGCCAGTAACAGCCGTGATATTGATATACGGTATTGGTTTCTGGACAGTATCCATCTACCGGAGCTCCTAAAATCCATCTTTCACCTCCGTGTCCGCACTGTTCGTGGTGAATGTGAATTCCCTCCCGCTTTTCCACAGAATACATCCAATCGATCGCCCCATAACTGTTAGAACCTTTTGGTAAAACGCTTTCTCGAACGACGAACGCGGGCGCTCTAAATAATTACCATCACATATTACTTTTGTCTCACCTCTCATACATGTTGGTCCGTGTCTCTTCATATTACTACGCTGTCGTGAATTTCTGTTTGCAATTATCGCAGGCGTAAATTTTAGATAGGTTTTTTAAAGGTTTTTTATCAGAAATGCGTGATTATTAAACAGTCCTATTGTCATTGGTTTATTACCTATTTCATTATAGTGCGCTGGTACCTTTTTCAACCACCATACATTACATTCGGTGGTTGATATACTTCTATACCGATTTTAAAAAACTCTTCAACCTTTTTCAGATCTGAAAAAGGAATTGGTGAAACCACATTACTACCAAAATATTGCTTACTAAGTTCTTTCGCCTTTTCTGTACATCTGTCGGGTCTTTTATCTGTCATATGCATAGCTAGACACCTGAACAGACAAAGGTCGTCATTATACTTATCTAAAGAATACATACCTTTTTTATTCTTCAGCCATTCTGGAAGTTCTCCTCCTGCCGCTTCTTTGGATTGTAGTCCCAAATCTATTCCCCTACTACCCTGTATTAGCTTTACGAAAACCTCTACCCACTCTTACAAACTTCCACTTTGTATTCGGTCTGTCTATTTTATCGACATTATTCGTGTTTGCTCCTTATCTGACAGCCATTTTTTTAACGGTTTTCATTGATGATAGTGGTTCGCTACCACCGAGATTTTTTGTGAAATATATAGTTTTAGGTTTTCCATTTTTAATTTCCTCCATATGTTCTAGCTTGTAAGAATATGAATATCTCAAATAAAAATTGGTTGTTAGATACGGAGCGAGTTTATCGGACATGCGTTCAGACTCGTTAATGTTAATGTTTTTACGAAAGGATAATGTAACTACCCGTCTTCCATTTTCTACCTTTTCCAATGTTTCATCGTGAGCCCCCAATATTTCTTCACCTTTTTCCACTATCGCGCTAACGATAGATTTTTCTTATTATTATTTTGGCGTCTAATTTGGGACAAATTATTTGTGCTTGAAGGTATTTGATTACACTAGCCCTTAAACCCCGCAATACTTTCTTTTTGAATTCTGTTACCAACTTCCTCCGCTTTGGATATGTCATTAAATGCCCCTCTTTTATAGGCGCGGGTAAACCGCTTCATAAACGCCTCATTCTTTGTGGCATTTATCAGCTTTGTCAACCCCCTAACTCTCAACCGTGTACTATAAGTAATCCCTAGAGATTCGGCTTCTCTTCTCAAACTTTCTATTTCTGCTCTAGTTTCTGACGTTATCATATTTTCTGTAAACGCCTCATTCTTTGTGGCATTTATCAGCTTTGTCAACCCCCTAACTCTCAACCGTTTACTATAAGTAATCCCTAGAGATTCGGCTTTTCTTCTCAAAACTTTCTATTTCTGCTCTAGTTTCTGACGTTATCATATTTTCTGTAATATACTTTTGTATAACCTATAAAATTTATATGTTCAATTGGTCTTGAAAACATTATGTTTTTTCACTTCTAATTGAATATAAACATAAACATATACATATATAATGGATGTGAGACTTATTGTTGTAAGACGTTTAACGCGTAAAGAATATCTACGAAGGCATCTAGCGAGACGTAGAAAAAATTCCTTGTGTCCCCCCGCAATTTCAATGCCCCAGATGCCCTTGTAAATTCATTAGTGCCCAAACTCTTTGTAGACATAAGCAACTACACTGTCAGGTGGCTACAGGTGAACGTGGTAGACAAGAGCTGGTAGAATTAATTGCTGATCTGCGAAATAAATTATCTATATTGGAGGAGAAAAATGGGGTGTTGGAATATAAACTATCACTCGTGGGCACATTTAAATCAGAAACTTATTAGAATAAATTCATCAAATTGGTGTCAAAAATAAATCCTTTTTAAGACTATTGTTTTATCTGGTCAATTGGACGTGAAAAAAACATGATGTATTTATGACACCAATTTTGAATATTTCGTGGGACAATTTCCTCGTTAACCTAACTATTTTTTTGATTTTTTGGGGGTGGTGGGAATAGTATAGAGGGTTATAAATGATACCATCGTTAGGTGGTATCATTTTGAATCCCTCTATACTTAAATTTATTTACTGTCTGAAAAACATTATGTTTTTTTTTTTTCACGTCCAATTTTTAGTGGGAGACAATTTCCTCGTTAACCAATTTTTGATTTTTCGGGGGGTGGTGGAGTAGTATATAGGGTGGAGAAATGATACCCTCGTTAGGTGGTATCATTTTGAATCCCTCTATACTACTACAGTCCATGACACAAGTGCCTCTTACCAATAGCTGAAGTGAAGCTGTATGTAAAAAGGACACCACTAATACGAAAAATAGTCAAAATGTGCTCAAAGACCACCCGGGATCGAGAAAATAATAGCTTCACTGGAAGGACGCACCTGGAGAATTTATATTGCCGTCACGCTGCACTTAACTTCGCTGATGTGAGTTTAAAAATACAAGACATAATCAAGCGATCCTGGATAATTGGGGAACACAACTACCAGAACAAAGTATACATTGCAAGTGTGCGTCTAGTGCTGTGCTGTAGTCCAGGATACAAACACATCTGACACAGCACTGGGTTAATCAAAAGTAAATGTAAACACAATTGATACAATGGGCAAAATGTGTATAACTCTCGAAGTGACAGTCGTGCTCAATGACGATTGAGATTCCGAAAATTGGGAATAATATCACTGAAGATGCTTAGCCTTGTTATCTTTTCTTAAAATGATCGTAAATGTACTAATACAGTTTCTATAATGCCTAGGCTATTAATGTACTATATATGAAAAGGAAATATCTAAATTGTATCATTGCTTCAAATAAGAGAAGTGCGCCAATGACACCATTTAATTATAATAGAGAAGCTGTAACACTGTGGTAGTTGCGGGAAGTAGATCTGCAATACTACAATATACTACGGTACCGTTTATAGCATACTAACATCATGGTAAAACTATCAATTGATACATTTACTTGCATACACTAACGTCGCCCGTCATAGGTAGTACCTATTTCATATTAACAACAACAACAACAAAAGTGGCTGCGGTCAAACAAATTAAATAAAACTGGTACTGTTGTCGATTGATTGAAATATTTATGGGTGACAGTATTTCCAATCTACTTCATTGAACAAATTACGTGTATGATCCGTTTGCCTTTCGGACCATGCAGCTTGCTTCCGCTGTCATCAAACGTCATCGTCGTCCTTTCTAGTGGGCGCAGACATCTTTCTCAATGAGGCTATGACGACGGCGACTGGACTGGAACTGACTGGTGCTAGGGGGGAGGGGGGTATATGGTTTATAGTCAACACGTACACAAGTCAAAACGTAACCATATAAATCATAGCGACCGCCGTGACTGATAAATGTTGCCCAAAATGTACCCAAAAAATATGGAATTCAAAGACGAATTGCAAATGGTATTCGGGACGAATTCTAATTTGACGGGGAAGTATGTCACAGTACGTAACTCACTATGTGGAGAATGTGTTTGAATCGGTTATAGCGATGGTATATGGTATTCGAGAAGGACACGGGTTCGTATGTACAGGGCCAGTGTGCATTTGTTCTCACACACATGGCATGTTGCACGTATGCTGGCATTGGGATGGCCACCAAACAATGACCATGAACAATTTTCAGGCTAGGCACAAAGAGCATCTGACCTCCATCCTAGCTTCTCCAACATCGAACTAATTATAGTTCTGGTACATTTTTGGCAGTATTTATTAAGTAGACAAATTAAAAATTAGATTAGTACTAATTATATTACCTTTTATGAGGTGGGTCTAAGTGGCTCTGGTGTGTTTTGGCCCAGGCACCAGTAGCCGATTTCATCAAAATTGCAAAGAATACTTATATCTAGCTAAGTATACTTTGAGGGAGTAATCAATTATTTTTCCCGAAATGCATTATGTCATAGAGAACTACCCACTGCATATAGTTGATGATTAAAAGTATGCTGAATTATTATATTGAATGTATTACATTATCACAGCCAAAATTGCTGTGATAATGTAATAAATTCAGTATAATAAACATTAATAAATTTATCCTAAAATTTAAAATTTCTCCGTCAATGTATACTTTGCTAGATATATAAGTATACTTTGCAATTTGGGTGAAATAGGCTCTGTACAGTTCAAGTTATTCTAATTTCAAGTAATTTGAGGGGTGAATTTTTATATTTTCATGTAAATAATCAGTTCTGATCTTGGGACTTTTCCCATCCATGCAGGTGAAATTCTGAATCCGGACTGTTAACCCTGCCCTGGGACGAAGGAACATCTGAAATGTTCAAAATCAATTATAAAACATCGGATCGATACCTGCTGAATTCGTATTTTCATCATTTCGGACCAATACAAGTTCGTACCCGTTTTGGTTATTTATTACCCTTAGTTGAATCATAGGCATGAAAGGATGTACTAATGTTGTACAAGTCGATGTATGGACGGACCCCAAGTTCCATATGTGTGGTAATTCTCTTTATTGTAAGAACTGTTAATACACAGTGTATATGTTTTAAATCAAATATTTCAGTGACAAGCCTCAACTCAACCTTTCTGTTTTGGCCTGGCTTGATTAATGATGGGTCATATATATCCAGTATTCTCTTTTTTGTAAAAACATGACATATATTTATCTTCTACTGAACTTATGAATCAATACTAGTATCAATTTTAGTTATTTATTTAATGGGATTGAACCGCCTTTCAACAGCTATAGTTTCATTTTAGGCAGGGCAGGAACCATACATAAATGTATCCTTCATCCCAGAGTTGATTGACAATTACAGGATTCATTCGGAAATAGCTTCAAGGCGTACTGATTACCTTTTACCATAAATGACTTAAATGGGCATATCAGATTAAAAAAAAAAGACAATTAAAAAGTAAAAACGTGTTTTCATCACGGCCCTGTGTAAAGTCACGGTGGTTTAATTTAAGATATATGACTATACTAGAACCGCAGGGATGTTTCTATTTTCACCCATAAAGGTTAATACATATCGGATTTCCTATCGTTCAACAAGATAGAAATTATGATACTTATGTACCGACATTGGTGAAAATTGAAACAAGTTATCCAGCAGTCCTAGTATATATCTTCAATAAAACCACTTTACACAGGGCCATGATGAACACCCATTTTTTTCTCCAAAAATTCTGATATACCCCTTTAAACGCAGGCGCCAGTGTAATTCATTTATCAACAATAGTATTTGCTGATAATAAGTATTGTGACCTAATACTTGTTTTAACCGCATCCGGATGTTTAACCTTCACATTCTCACCATTGCAACTCAGTGGTGTTTTCATGTTGATTCTATTCTCCCGTACTGGGGCATTGCGGACTCGGAGGGAACATGTTGTTGGCTATTGAGTGAGAGTTTTCTCGAATTTGTTTGCATATATTTAGTGAGAGCTAAATCCTTACACCGCTTAGTTAACCCAATATTGTTAAGAGTTGGAATGTCACTTGATGATGCAGCTTGTTTGATGATGATTCGGTGGCCCATTCTGTTAGTAGGCAGTGAGTCTGTTTGGGTATTTGATGTCCGATCAGCTGGACCAATGCACTTGTAATGAGTTATGTCCGGAATATTTTGACTGTTCCGTACAAGCTTGCTGTGGTTTTTCTCCGGGCACTCCGGTTTTCCTCCACATTAAAAACAGGCCGAGACCACCTGGCTAACTCTGTGCCAGTATGCTGGTCGTGTGGACATAGCAAGCCACGTTTTCTTGGATATTTATTAGACAAGGTAAAGGTCAACTGTGGTGTGTAGGGACAATGCTCTCGCAGTCCAAGGATTTAGGGTGTATAAGTCTCTATAGAGAGATTGAGGCGAAAGATAAGGGGTGTGCCTAATTGGCGCAATGACGGGAAATTGCGCAATGACGGAGAATGACGGAGAATGACGGAGAATGAGGCGCAATGACGGAGAATGACGGAGATAGGGGCGCAATGACCGAGAAAGTTGGCTAATGAACTCATTTATCGACGCAATTGTGGAGGGGTGTGTGATGCATAATCGTTATGTTGTTGCGTTATTTGTTTACAATCACAGGTAGACTGTTATCATTGTTGGAAAATGGCATGTGCAAGGATTTGGTGGGTGTTTTTTTGTTGTTGGATACATGGGCGCAATGACGGAAAAGCATGAATAATTACCAAATGTATCGACGCAAGTGTGGAAGATGTGAAGAGAGTCGTGCATAATAGCTATATTTGGTCATTATCCATCTTTCTCGGCCATTGCGCCACATTCTCCGTCATCCTCCGTCATTCTCCGTCATTGCGCAATGACCGAGAAAGTTGGCTAATGAACTAATTTATCGACGTAATTGTGGAAAATGAGGCGAGAGTGGTGTATATTGAATGGCATTAGCTGTTAATATGCCTTTAATAATCAATATTCAATCAATATATCTATCTTGTACACCCGATTTTTCTTGTGTAGTTGGTGTAATTGGTGCCTGATATATTGACAATCGGAAAGAATCGCAACATTCAATCCATATTTAGAGATTTGCCTTAGGCCCTATTTCTCCACTCACAATCACAATCTATTTGAGACACGCCAGCCATATCATTTTTCACCTTCGGGCATCAGCGTACTTCCATAAACAATATGTACAGAAAACGTAATATTTTTCACAAATGGCATCAAAACTTGTACTTGGCACAAATTGCATAGCACATGCGGAATATATTTAATTATTTACCCCATTTATGGAAAATAAGGTAACAGTTGTAAACGTAGTTTGTGAAATTACGCAGATGCCTGAATGTATAAAAAGCACATGGCGTGTCTCATTTTTTTAATTGAGATATGAATTGTGGTGTATTTGGAACAAATCAAGAGAAAGACCACATAACAGATAATACTATGTTTATTGAATCTTGTTCAACACGTTTTATGAGAAATATAAGTATCGTTCAAGTCTCTCTTTTTTAATAATAAAGTAATTGTGTCAGTACTAAATGTATTGAACTGTATTGAAATGTACAAGATACATATTTATAAATAAAAAAACACACACAGACTTTATATGGTCCCTAACATATTTTCATGGGTATCTAGGAGATATGATTTTGTAAGTATGATGTGCGTAATTTAATGAAACAATTATGTATAGAAACTGTGATAAATTCTGTAAGTGGTTTTGGAAGTTGATGAAAGTCGAGTGCAATTTTCCGGAATAGGATTCCAGCAAATGTTGTCAACTTTCGATGTCATCTACAGAAATGATCTCATCAAAAAAAAAAATTCATTAAAGTATGCACATGTACCTTCGAATGTACGAACTCATATGGTGCGTGGCTTAAATACTCGTGAATATAATGTAAGGACCATCAAACGATTGATTGATTGTTTATAGGTGTTCAACGGCCTATGAACAGCCAGGGTCATGTAAGGCCGGGCCAACAGGATGGACTATCTTGCATTCAACCTGTCCATAATGAGTGAAATTCCCAAAATCAGACCTCAATATTTACAGAAGCTATATACATGTATTGAGTCGTGAAATCAGAATATCCTGACCTGGTGCCAAGTCCATGCCACACCAAAGTCACTTAGCTATTGCCCCAAAGTAACATGATTAGCTATAAGCGTATTACTACTTAATGGAGTATAGCATGATTTAGCTCTAAAGTACCAGGGGCCCAAAACGTTACAAGAGGGCCAAACCATGTAGGTCGGCATTCCGGTAAAGATGAACCCCGATCGTTAAATAACCCATCGCATGCTCCCTCCGTAGTAGCTTGAAATAGCGTTAAATAAGTTTCTATACCGTATCAATAAAAGTCTTAAGACTTAAAATGGCACCAGCAACTTTCTTTAAATATACAAGTTGTAGGAGTAGTTATTGCTACAAGCAAGGGTGTCACCCGAAATTTGCTACTACAAATATAACCTGCTAACCTCTGTATTACATGTATATGTCCCTGTTACCACCCACACCATAAGATGAAAGTGTGGCGGTTTTATGAATTGTATAAACATGTATCATGTATAAGGTTGGACATGTGCAAGTTTTGTAAATATATTTCATGAAGGTATGCACACAATGACAAAGTAACTAATCGAGAAGCAGCGTATGGTCGATTCATGATTAATAGTGCACTACACGGTGCGCGTCGGTGCATAAAAGTCAGATCCCGTCGCATTGTGGTGTGACGGTCCTATGCCTATGTTGATACTTCTTTATTTCATACTGGTATGCTGTGACTTATTAATTAACATATGGACTAACAGATGTTCGATATAACTAATCAATGACCTTTGATACTTGACCTTTTTGAGAGAAAAAACACATATATTTTTATTCCAAATGAAATTCTTATATCAGTCAAGATATATTATCGTACTATCGTCATCGTAGTATCGTAGTATCGTAGTATCGTAGTATCGTAGTATTATCGTAGTATCGTAGTATCGTAGTAGTATCGTAGTATCGTAGTATCGTAGTATCGTAGTATCGTAGTATCGTAGTAGTATCGTAGTATCGTAGTATCGTAGTATATCGTAGTATCGTAGTATCGTCATCGTACTATCGTAGTATCGACCCGATAGCGATATTACGATGGCCTTAACGGAACACCGTACGAAGGTACTTTATGTCGTGGCGCATCTCATACCTAAAGTAACATTTGCGATCACAGGTATAACCACAATTAAGTTTTATTGGCCCTCAACTGGACACTTATCATATCACTAATCTATTTATTGGGCTCCCTACTGAGATTACATAACCGTCTCCGAGATACACAAACTATCGTCATCGTAGTACCGTACTATCGTCATCGTGGTATCGTGATCTCGTAGTATCGACCCGATGGCGATATTACGATGGCCTTAACGGAACACTGTTTATCGTACTATCGTCATCGTGCTATCGTACTATCGTCATCGTAGTATTGTACTCGCACAGCAATTTTTACATGCCTCTGCTCTGATATTCAGTTAGAAATATGTATGTACCTTGTCTAATAAAATTGTTATTAAATTTGAAAGATGTAACAGATATTTTGGATCACCCGGTATATTCCAGTGATAAAACAGCGTAGCAAGGTTGTGACAATTACATGTTATGTATTACAGAAATATGCATTATAGTACATGTATAGCTTGTGTAGAATGTGTACCGTAGAAAGTTGGTGGTAAATATAGAGCATATACATGTAGATACAACTAAAATCGACATGTGCTCTGCCGTATTTGCCAACGTGGGACTTCATTTACAAAACAAGTTGAGCTTTCACATACGCTGAATTCATTTACAAAGAACTAGTCATAAATCGTATATTACCTAATTAGGTGTTTGTAACATTAATGTAATTTATTTTAAACTGTTGTTTAAGACGCTAAAATGACCCGCAATTAATTAAGTCTACCGTCAACAGGATTAAACCAACACTAGAGCAGCTGAAGCTGCATCAACGGTTTGAGGCTTGATGTACTGACAAACGTACACTGGCAAAATGATTAGAAGACATTGCCAATGACGAAAACATATGAAACTCAAAAAAAATTGATGCAATTCCAATGAAATTGAAAAAATAAAGTTTTGTATTTTCAGAATCGCTTGACTATCCTAAGCATTTTTCATTATATAACGTTCTACGAAATGTGTACCGTTAACCCCCTAGTCTGACATTGAAGTTGAGACGATTCTAAAGCACTCACAGCATGTCAGTTCGTATATAAAACCAGTGTCTGATACAGCCCACCATACCTGTCTGGCCTCCACATCGAAGTTTGTCAGCTGTACACACTGTTCTAGGCGGCTAAGTTTATATGCTCGTTCTCAAACTTCAAATGCATGTAGCTCGCGCATTTGAGCAGATAGCTAAAAACTATCAGTGAACTGGAGATAGATAATTTTGTTGGCTTTTTAATGCAAAAAAAATATTTGAAATCGGTTAGATAATAAAAAAGTTATGACCATTTCAAATTTGAAAAATTGAAAACAAACGTCCAAGTTTGAAAGACAATGGAATCAGAACTATTCAAGCCATTGCTCTGAAAAATATCATCTTCTGTGCGGATGAATGTCCCGCGTGACGCTGTCAAAAAATTATGTTGCTGAGATTACTGTACAAATTGGAAACTGTTTTCAAAGACCACCCGTTAAAATAAAATAAAAATCTGAAATTGTTGAGCATTCGGCCTGTTTCGGCTTTCATCGGTATAATTATCATGATTATGTTGAACAACAAAGAAAACTAGAGCAGCTGAAGCTGCATCAACGGTTTGAGGCTTGATGTACTGACAAACGTACACTGGCAAAGTGATTAGAAGACATTGCCAATGACGAAAACATATGAAACTCAAATAAAATTGATGCAATTGCAATGAAATTGAAAAAATAAAGTTTTGTATTTTCAGAATCGCTTGACTATCCTAAGCATTTTTCATTATATAACGTTTCTACGAAATGTGTACCGTTAACCCCCTAGTCTGACATTGAAGTTGAGACGATTCTAAAGCACTCACAGCATGTCAGTTCGTATATAAAATGAAAATTGTTTATATTGTTACTGTGTGATTTAACGTGACGCTGTCAAACTTCAAATGCATGTAGCTCTCTCATTTGAGCAGATAGCTAAAAACTACCAGCGGTGCGGAGATAGAGAATTTTATTGCCTTTTTAATGGAAAAAAAATATTTGAAATCGGTTGAATAATAAAAAAGTTATGACCATTTCAAATTTAAAAACATGAAAGAATCAAACTTCAAATGCCTACAACTCTCTCATTTGGGCAGATAGCCAAAAACTACCAGCGAAATGGAGATAGAGAATTTTGTTGGCTTTTTAATGGAAAAAAAATATTTGAAATCGGTTAGATAATAACAAAGTTATGAACATTTAAAATTTGAAAAATTGAAGAAAAAAAACTTCAAATGCATGTAGCTCTCTCATTTGAGCAGATAGCTAAAAACTACCAGGATGCGGAGATAGAGAATTTTATTGCCTTTTTAATGGAAACAAAATATTTGAAATCGGTTGAATAATAAAAAAGTTATGACCATTTCAATTTTTTTTAAAAACTTCAAATGCCTACAACTCTCTCATTTGGGCAGATAGCCAAAAACTACCAGCGAGGCGGAGATAGAGAATTTTGTTGGCTTTTTAATGCAAAAAAAATATTTGAAATCGGTTAGATAATAAAAAAGTTATGACCATTTCAAATTTGAAAAATGCATTCGGCCTGTTTCGGCTTTCATCGGTATAATTATCATGATTATGTTGAACAACAAAGAAAATAAACTAGAGCAGCTGAAGCTGCATCAACGGTTTGAGGCTTGATGTACTGACAAACGTACACTGGCAAAGTGATTAGAAGACATTGCCAATGACGAAAACATATGAAACTCAAAAAAAATTGATGCAATTCCAATGAAATTGAAAAAAATAAAGTTTTGTATTTTCAGAATCGCTTGACTATCCTAAGCATTTTCATTATATAACGTTCTACGAAATGTTGTACCGTTAACCCCCTAGTCTGACATTGAAGTTGAGACGATTCTAAAGCACTCACAGCATGTCAGTTCGTATATAAAACCAGTGTCTGATACAGCCCACCATACCTGTCTGGCCTCCACCTCGAAGTTTGTCAGCTGTACACACTGTTCTAGGCGGCTAAGTTTATATGCTCGTTCTCAAACTTCAAATGCATGTAGCTCGCGCATTTGAGCAGATAGCTAAAAACTACCAGGGAACCGGAGATAGAGAATTTTATTGGCTTTTTAATGCAAAAAAAATATTTGAAATCGGTTGAATAATAAGGAAGTTATGACCATTTCAATTTTTGTTTTAAAACTTCAAATGCCTACAACTCTCTCATTTGGGCAGATAGCCAAAAACTACCAGCGAAACGGAGATAGAGAATTTTGTTGGCTTTTTAATGCAAAAAAAATATTTGAAATCGGTTAGATAATAAAAAAGTTATGACCATTTCAAATTTGAAAAATTGAAAAAAAACGTCCAAGTTTGAAAGACAATAGAATCAGAACTATTCAAGCCATTGCTCTGAAAAATATCATCTTCTGTGCGGATGAATGTCCCGCGTGACGCTGTCCAAAAATTATGTTGCTGAGATTACTGTACAAATTGGAAACTGTTTTCAAAGACCACCCGTTAAAATAAAATAAAAATCTGAAATTGTTGAGCATTCGGCCTGTTTCGGCTTTCATCGGTATAATTATCATGATTATGTTGAACAACAAAGAAAACTAGAGCAGCTGAAGCTGCATCAACGGTTTGAGGCTTGATGTACTGACAAACGTACACTGGCAAAGTGATTAGAAGACATTGCCAATGACGAAAACATATGAAACTCAAAAAAAATTGATGCAATTGCAATGAAATTGAAAAAATAGTTTTGTATTTTCAGAATCGCTTGACTATCCTAAGCATTTTTCATTATATAACGTTCTACGAAATGTGTACCGTTAACCCCCTAGTCTGACATTGAAGTTGAGACGATTCTAAAGCACTCACAGCATGTCAGTTCGTATATAAAATGAAAATTGTTTACATTGTTACTGTGTGATTTAACGTGACGCTGTCAAACTTCAAATGCATGTAGCTCTCTCATTTGAGCAGATAGCTAAAAACTACCAGCGATGCGGAGATAGAGAATTTTATTGCCTTTTTAATGGAAAAAAAATATTTGAAATCGGTTGAATAATAAAAAAGTGACAAACGTACACTGGCAAAGTGATTAGAAGACATTGCCAATGACGAAAACATAGGAAACTCAAAAAAAATTGATGCAATTGCAATGAATTGAAAAAATAGTTTTGTATTTTCAGAATCGCTTGACTATCCTAAGCATTTTTCATTATATAACGTTCTACGAAATGTGTACCGTTAACCCCCTAGTCTGACATTGAAGTTGAGACGATTCTAAAGCACTCACAGCATGTCAGTTCGTATATAAAATGAAAATTGTTTATATGTTACTGTGTGATTTAACGTGACGCTGTCAAACTTCAAATGCATGTAGCTCTCTCATTTGAGCAGATAGCTAAAAACTACCAGCGATGCGGAGATAGAGAATTTTATTGCCTTTTTAATGGAAAAAAAATATTTGAAATCGGTTGAATAATAAAAAAGTGACAAACGTACACTGGCAAAGTGATTAGAAGACATTGCCAATGACGAAAACATAGGAAACTCAAAAAAAAATTGATGCAATTGCAATGAAATTATTGAAAAATATGTTTTGTATTTTCAGAATCGCTTGACTATCCTAAGCATTTTTCATTATATAACGTTCTACGAAATGTGTACCGTTAACCCCCTAGTCTGACATTGAAGTTGAGACGATTCTAAAGCACTCACAGCATGTCAGTTCGTATATAAAATGAAAATTGTTTATATTGTTACTGTGTGATTTAAACGTGACGCTGTCAAACTTCAAATGCATGTAGCTCTCTCATTTGAGCAGATAGCTAAAAACTAACCAGCGATGCGGAGATAGAGAATTTTATTGCCTTTTTAATGGAAAAAAATATTTGAAATCGGTTGAATAATAAAAAAGTTATGACCATTTCAAATTTAAAAAACATGAAAGAATCAAACTTCAAATGCCTACAACTCTCTCATTTGGGCAGATAGCCAAAAACTACCAGCGGAGCGGAGATAGAGAATTTTGTTGGCTTTTTAATGGAAAAAAATATTTGAAATACGGTTAGATAATAACAAAGTTATGAACATTTAAATTTTTTTGAAAAATTGAAGAAAAAAAACTTCAAATGCATGTAGCTCTCTCATTTGAGCAGATAGCTAAAAACTACCAGTGATGCGGAGATAGAGAATTTTATTGCCTTTTTAATGGAAACAAAATATTTGAAATCGGTTGAATAATAAAAAAGTTATGACCATTTCAATTTTTTTTTAAAAACTCTCAAATGCCTACAACTCTCTCATTTGGGCAGATAGCCAAAAACTACCAGCGAATCGGAGATAGAGAATTTTGTTGGCTTTTTAATGGAAAAAAATGGAAAAAAAATATTTGAAATCGGTTAGATAATAAAAAATAAAAAAGTTATGACCATTTCAAATTTTAAAAATTGAAAAAAAACGTCCAAGTTTGAAAGACAATGAATCAGAACTATTCAAGCCATTGCTCTGAAAATATCATCTTCTGTGCGGATGAATGTCCCGCGTGACGCTGTCAAAAAATTATGTTGCTGATTACTGTACAAATTGGAAACTGTTTTCAAAGACCACCCGTTAGATTTAGCCGCAGCCACAGGCATTCGGCCTGTTTCGGCTTTCATCGGTATAATTATCATGATTATGTTGAACGACAAAGAAAATAAAAAAATGAAAGAACCAAACTTCAAATGCCTACAACTCTCTCATTTGGGCAGATAGCCAAAAACTACCAGCGAAGTGGAGATAGAGAATTGTGTTGGCTTTTTAATGGAAAGAAAATATTTGAAATCGGTTAGATAATAACAAAGTTATGAACATTTCAAATTTGAAAAATTGAAAAAAAAACACTTCAAATGCATGTAGCTCGCGCATTTGAGCAGATAGCTAAAAACTACCAGCGAACCGGAGATAGAGAATTTTATTGGCTTTTTAATGCAAAAAAAATATTTGAAATCGGTTGAATAATAAGGAAGTTATGACCATTTCAATTTTTTTTAAAAACTTCAAATGCCTACAACTCTCTCATTTGGGCAGATAGCCAAAAACTACCAGCGAAATGGAGATAGAGAATTTTGTTGGCTTTTAATGCAAAAAAAATATTTGAAATCGGTTAGATAATAAAAAAGTTATGACCATTTCAAATTTGAAAAATTGAAAAAAAACGTCCAAGTTTGAAAGACAATAAGAATCAGAACTATTCAAGCCATTGCTCTGAAAAATATCATTCTTCTGTGCGGATGAATGTCCCGCGTGACGCTGTCAAAAAATTATGTTGCTGAGATTACTGTACAAATTGGAAACTGTTTTCAAAGACCACCCGTTAAAATAAAATAAAATCTGAAATTGTTGATTTTTTTAATTTTTCTCAATTTCACATGTCTATAGCTCTCTCATTTGAGCAGATAGCCAAACATTGTCAGCGAAGCGAAGATAGAGAATTCTCGCAGCTTTACAATTCAAAAAGAATTTTTGAAATCGGTTGGAAAATAAGGAAGTTATAGGGAATTATATGATATATGACGTCACTTCCGGTTTCGTAAAAAGTGACGTCATGAGAATTCTGAAAATTGAGTTATTCTCGTCTCACTGTTGATGCGAATCGGTATACAAAATTTGAAGTCGATCCGACCAGCCGTTAAAATAAAATAAAATTCGGCCTGTTTCGGCTTTCATCGGTATAATTATCACGGCAGAATAAAAAAAAAAAAAAAAAAAAAAAAAAAAAAAAAAAAAACCAAGGAATACAATAGGTTTTCGGCGAAGCTGAAAGCCGCCTCAAACCTAAAAAATGAAAGAACCAAACTTCAAATGCCTACAACTCTCTCATTTGGGCAGATAGCCAAAAACTACCAGCGAAGTGGAGATAGAGAATTGTGTTGGCTTTTTAATGGAAAGAAAATATTTGAAATCGGTTAGATAATAACAAAGTTATGAACATTTCAAATTTGAAAAATTGAAAAAAAACACTTCAAATGCATGTAGCTCGCGCATTTGAGCAGATAGCTAAAAACTACCAGCGAACCGGAGATAGAGAATTTTATTGGCTTTTTAATGCAAAAAAAATATTTGAAATCGGTTGAATAATAAGGAAGTTATGACCATTTCAATTTTTTTTAAAAACTTCAAATGCCTACAACTCTCTCATTTGGGCAGATAGCCAAAAACTACCAGCGAAACGGAGATAGAGAATTTTGTTGGCTTTTTAATGCAAAAAAAATATTTGAAAAAAAGTTAGATAATAAAAAAGTTATGACCATTTCAAATTTGAAAAATTGAAAAAAAACGTCCAAGTTTGAAAGACAATAGAATCAGAACTATTCAAGCCATTGCTCTGAAAAATATCATCTTCTGTGCGGATGAATGTCCCGCGTGACGCTGTCAAAAAATTATGTTGATGAGATTACTGTACAAATTGGAAACTGTTTTCAAAGACCACCCGTTAAAATAAAATAAAAATCTGAAATTGTTGATTTTTTTCATTTTTCTCAATTTCACATGTCTATAGCTCTCTCATTTGAGCAGATAGCCAAACATTTTCAGCGATGCGAAGATAGAGAATTCTCGCAGCTTTACAATTCAAAAAGAACTTTTGAAATCGGTTGGAAAATAAGGAAGTTATAGGGAATTATATGATATATGACGTCACTTCCGGTTTCGTAAAAAGTGACGTCATGAGAATTCTGAAAATTGCGTTATTCTCGTCTCACTGTTGATGCGAATCGGTATACAAAATTTGAAGTCGATCCGACCAGCGGTTTGGGCTGTAGACTGAAGGGCTGAATAAAAAAACCAAAAAAAAAACCAACGAATACAATAGGTTTTCGGCGCAGCGGAAAGCCGCCTCAAACATAACTAGAGCAGCTGAAGCTGCATCAACGGTTTGAGGCTTCATGTACTGACAAACGTACACTGGCAAAGTGATTAGAAGACATTGCCAATGACGAAAACATATGAAACTCAAAAAAAATTGATGCAATTCCAATGAAATTGAAAAAATAAAGTTTTGTATTTTCAGAATCGCTTGACTATCCTAAGAATTTTTCATTATATAACGTTCTACGAAATGTGTACCGTTAACCCCCTAGTCTGACATTGAAGTTGAGACGATTCTAAAGCACTCACAGCATGTCAGTTCGTATATAAAATGAAAATTGTTTAAGTTCGAGTCCAAATCTAAATCTCCACGTAACTCGTTCCATTTGGTGATTTGGTCGCCAATATTAACCACTATATCTCTCTCTCTGTACTGCCTGTCCCTCAGACATTTCGCCTTTTTTTTGGCCGACGCCGTTTCATACAATTTCCGTCCTGGACGTTTCGACATGTTGATATTCTTGTTTACATATTGGGAAGCCGACTGGCGCGCGTAGTATACTGCGCATGCGCACCGCAAGCCGTGATGTGAAAGTCGTCGTCCACGCACATTATCAAAATAGACTGTTACCGCCGCGCGTCGCTAACAGTAAATTGATAATTAATAAATGATTATATTTGTATAGCGGGCACTCGTAATGTTTAGAACTGGTGGAATAGTGACATAATTATACACTTATTTAATTCCTATAAAGAACATTTTGTGCCTACTGCGTGGGCATGTACCTTTAACAAACGCTGGTCAGTGGTCGCATAGAGTTAACACGCGAAGTGTGCCATCCAACTCTAGACAGTGACCTCATGAACTTAACACGTTGCTAAGATCAAAGGATTTAGCCGCAGCCACAGGCATTCGGCCTGTTTCGGCTTTCATCGGTATAATTATCATGATTATGTTGAACAACAAAGAAAACTAGAGCAGCTGAAGCTGCATCAACGGTTTGAGGCTTGATGTACTGACAAACGTACACTGGCAAAGTGATTAGAAGACATTGCCAATGACGAAAACATATGAAACTCAAAAAAAATTGATGCAATTCCAATGAAATTGAAAAAATAAAGTTTTGTATTTTCAGAATCGCTTGACTATCCTAAGCATTTTTCATTATATAACGTTCTACGAAATGTGTACCGTTAACCCCCTACGTCTGACATTGAAGTTGAGACGATTCTAAAGCACTCACAGCATGTCAGTTCGTATATAAAAATGAAAATAAAAGTTTAAGTTCGAGTCAAAATCTAAATCTCCACGTAACTCGTTCCATTTGGTGATTTGGTCGCCAATATTAACCACTATATCTCTCTCTCTGTACTGCTGTCCCTCAGACATTTCGCCTTTTTTTTTGGCCGACGCCGTTTCATACAATTTCCGTCCTGGACGTTTCGACATGTTGATATTCTTGTTTACATATTGGGAAGCCGACTGGCGCGCGTAGTATACTGCGCATGCGCACCGCAAGCCGTGATGTGAAAGTCGTCGTCCACGCACATTATCAAAATAGACTGTTACCGCCGCGCGTCGCTAACAGTAAATTGATAATTAATAAATGATTATATTTGTATAGCGGGCACTCGTAATGTTTAGAACTGGTGGAATAGTGACATAATTATACACTTATTAATTCCTATAAAGAACATTTTGTGCCTACTGCGTGGGCATGTACCTTTAACAAACGCTGGTCAGTGGTCGCATAGAGTTAACACGCGAAGTGTGCCATCCAACTCTAGACAGTGACCTCATGAACTTAACACGTTGCTAAGATCAAAACAGGATTTAGCCGCAGCCACAGGCATTCGGCCTGTTTCGGCTTTCATCGGTATAATTATCATGATTATGTTGAACAACAAAGAAAACTAGAGCAGCTGAAGCTGCATCAACGGTTTGAGGCTTGATGTACTGACAAACGTACACTGGCAAAGTGATTAGAAGACATTGCCAATGACGAAAACATATGAAACTCAAAAAAATTGATGCAATTCCAATGAAATTGAAAAAATAAAGTTTTGTATTTTCAGAATCGCTTGACTATCCTAAGCATTTTCATTATATAACGTTCTACGAAATGTGTACCGTTAACCCCCTAGTCTGACATTGAAGTTGGAGACGATTCTAAAGCACTCACAGCATGTCAGTTCGTATATAAAACCAGTGTCTGATACAGCCCACCATACCTGTCTGGCCTCCACCTCGAAGTTTGTCAGCTGTACACACTGTTTCTAGGCGGCTAAGTTTATATGCTCGTTCTCAAACTTCAAATGCATGTAGCTCGCGCATTTGAGCAGATAGCTAAAAACTACCAGTGAATTGGAGATAGAGAATTTTATTGGCTTTTTAAAATGCAGAAAAAATATTGAAATCGGTTGAATAATAAGGAAGTTATGACCATTTCAATTTTTTTAAAAACTTAAAAACTTCAAATGCCTACAACTCTCTCATTTGGGCAGATAGCCAAAAACTACCAGCGAAATGGAGATAGAGAATTTTGTTGGCTTTTTAATGCAAAAAAAATATTTGAAATCGGTTAGATAATAAAAAAGTTATGACCATTTCAAATTTGAAAAATTGAAAAAAAACGTCCAAGTTTGAAAGACAATAGAATCAGAACTATTCAAGCCATTGCTCTGAAAAATATCATCTTCTGTGCGGATGAATGTCCCGCGTGACGCTGTCAAAAAATTATGTTGCTGAGATTACTGTACAAATTGGAAACTGTTTTCAAAGACCACCCGTTAAAATAAAATAAAAATCTGAAATTGTTGAGCATTCGGCCTGTTTCGGCTTTCATCGGTATAATTATCATGATTATGTTGAACGACAAAGAAAATAAAAAAATGAAAGAACCAAACTTCAAATGCCTACAACTCTCTCATTTGGGCAGATAGCCAAAAACTACCAGGGAAGCGGAGATAGAGAATTGTGTTGGCTTTTTAATGGAAAGAAAATATTTGAAATCGGTTAGATAATAACAAAGTTATGAACATTTCAAATTTGAAAAATTGAAAAAAAAAACTTCAAATGCATGTAGCTCGCGGTTTGTTGCTGAGATTACTGTACAAATTGGAAACTGTTTTCAAAGACCACCCGTTAAAATAAAATAAAAATCTGAAATTGTTGATTTTTTTCATTTTTCTCAATTCCACATGTCTATAGCTCTCTCATTTGAGCAGATATCCAAACATTGTCAACGAAACGAAGATAGAGAATTCTCGCAGCTTTACAATTCAAAAAGAATTTTTGAAATCGGTTTGAAAATAAGGAAGTTATAGGGAATTATATGATATATGACGTCACTTCCGGTTTCGTAAAAAGTGACGTCATGAGAATTCTGAAAATTGCGTTATTCTCGTCTCACTGTTGATGCGAATCGGTATACTAAATTTGAAGTCGATCCGACCAGCGGTTTGGGCTGTAGACTGAAGGGCTGAATAAAAAAAAAAAAAAAAAAAAAAAAAAAAAAAAAAAACCAACGAAAACAAAAGGTTTGAGGAATCAAATTCCTCAAACCTAACTAGAGCAGCTGAAGCTGCATCAACGGTTTGAGGCTTGATGTACTGACAAACGTACACTGGCAAAGTGATTAGAAGACATTGCCAATGACGAAAACATATGAAACTCAAAAAAATTGATGCAATTCCAATGAAATTGAAAAAATAAAGTTTTGTATTTTCAGAATCGCTTGACTATCCTAAGCATTTTTCATTATATAACGTTCTACGAAATGTGTACCGTTAACCCCCTAGTCTGACATTGAAGTTGGAGACGATTCTAAAGCACTCACAGCATGTCAGTTCGTATATAAAAAACCAGTGTCTGAATACAGCCCACCATACCTGTCTGGCCTCCACCTCGAAGTTTGTCAGCTGTACACACTGATTTCTAGGCGGCTAAGTTTATATGCTCGTTCTCAAACTTCAAATGCATGTAGCTCGCGCATTTGAGCAGATAGCTAAAAACTACCAGTGAATTGGAGATAGAGAATTTTATTGGCTTTTTAATGCAGAAAAAATATTTGAAATCGGTTGAATAATAAGGAAGTTATGACCATTTCAATTTTTTTTAAAAACTTCAAATGCCTACAACTCTCTCATTTGGGCAGATAGCCAAAAACTACCAGCGAAATGGAGATAGAGAATTTTGTTGGCTTTTTAATGCAAAAAAAATATTTGAAATCGGTTAGATAATAAAAAAGTTATGACCATTTCAAATTTGAAAAATTGAAAAAAAACGTCCAAGTTTGAAAGACAATAGAATCAGAAACTATTCAAGCCATTGCTCTGAAAAATATCATCTTCTGTGCGGATGAATGTCCCGCGTGACGCTGTCAAAAAATTATGTTGCTGAGATTACTGTACAAATTGGAAACTGTTTTCAAAGACCACCCGTTAAAATAAAATAAAATCTGAAATTGTTGATTTTTTTTCATTTTTCTCAATTTCACATGTCTATAGCTCTCTCATTTGAGCAGATAGCCAAACATTGTCAGCGAAGCGAAGATAGAGAATTCTCGCAGCTTTACAATTCAGAAAGAATTTTTGAAATCGGTTGGAAAATAGGAAGTTATAGGGAATTATATGATATGACGTCACTTCCGGTTTCGTAAAAAGTGACGTCATGAGAATTCTGAAAATTGAGTTATTCTCGTCTCACTGTTGATGCGAATCGGTATACAAAATTTGAAGTCGATCCGACCAGCGGTTTGGGCTGTAGTCTCGACGGCTGAATAAAAAGAAAAAGAATAAAAAGAACTAGAGCAGCTGAAGCTGCATCAACGGTTTGAGGCTTGATGTATTGACAAACGTACACTGGCAAAGTGATTAGAAGACATTGCCAATGACGAAAACATATGAAACTCAAAAAAAATTGATGCAATTCCGATCAAATTGAAAAAATAAAGTTTTGTATTTTCAGAATCGCTTGACTATCCTAAGCATTTTTCATTATATAACGTTCTACGAAATGTGTACCGTTAACCCCCTAGTCTGACATTGAAGTTGAGACGATTCTAAAGCACTCACAGCATGTCAGTTCGTATATAAAACCAGTGTCTGATACAGCCCACCATACCTGTCTAGCCTCCACCTCGAAGTTTGTCATCTGTACACACTGTTCTAGGCGGCTAAATTTATATGCTCGTTCTCAAACTTCAAATGCATGTAGCTCGCGCATTTGAGCAGATAGCTAAAAACTACCAGCGAATTGGAGATAGAGAATTTTATTGGCTTTTTAATGCAAAAAAAATATTTGAAATTGGTTGAATAATAAGGAAGTTATGACCATTTCAATTTTTAAAAAAAAATTCAAATGCCTACAACTCTCTCATTTGGGCAGATAGCCAAAAACTACCAGCGAAACGGAGATAGAGAATTTTAGTTGGCTTTTTATTGCAAAAAAAATAAAAAAATATTTGAAATCGGTTAGATAATAAAAAAGTTATGACCATTTCAAATTTGAAAAATTGAAAAAAAATTTAAAAAAAAACGTCAAGTTTGAAAGACAATAGAATCAGAACTATTCAAGCCATTGCTCTGAAAATATTCATCTTCTGTGCGGATGAATGTCCCGCGTGACGCTGTCAAAAAAAATTATGTTGCTGAGTTTATTACTGTACAAATTGGAAAACTGTTTCAAAGACCACCGTTAGATTTAGCCGCAGCCACAGGCATTCGGCCTGTTTCGGCTTTCATCGGTATAATTATCATGATTATGTTGAACGACAAAGAAAATAAAAAAATGAAAGAACCAAACTTCAAATGCCTACAACTCTCTCATTTGGGCAGATAGCCAAAACTACCAGCGAAGCGGAGATAGAGAATTGTGTTGGCTTTTTAATGGAAAGAAAATATTTGAAATCGGTTAGATAATAACAAAGTTATGAACATTTCAAATTTGAAAAATTGAAAAAAACAACTTCAAATGCATGTAGCTCGCGCATTTGAGCAGATAGCTAAAAACTACCAGCGAACCGGAGATAGAGAATTAAAAAAAATATTTGAAATCGGTTAGATAATAACAAAGTTATGAACATTTAAAATTTGAAAAATTGAAAAAAAAATGTAGCTCGCGCATTTGAGCAGAATAGTAAAAAAACTACCAGTGAACCGGAGATAGAGAATTTTATTGGCTTTTTAATGCAAAAAAAAATTAATATTTGAAATCGGTTGAATAATAAGGAAGTTATGACCATTTCAATTTTTTTTAAAAACTTCAAATGCCTACAACTCTCTCATTTGGGTATGAGACCCAGCCAAACACTACCAGCGAAATGGAGATAGAGAATTTTGTTGGCTTTTTAATGCAAAAAAAAATATTTGAAATCGGAAATTAAATAATAGAAAATATGACCATTTCAAATTTAAAAATGAAAAATTGAAAAAAAAACGTCCAAGTTTGAAAGACCAATAGAATCAGAACTATTCAAGCCATTGCTCTGAAAAAAAAATATCATCTTCTGTGCGGATGAAGTGTCCCCGCGTGAACGCTGTCAAAAATTAATGTTGCTGAGATTACTGTACAAATTGGAAACTGTTTTTTCAAAGACCACCCGTTAAAATAAAATAAAAATCTGAAATTGTTGATTTTTTTAATTTTTCTCAATTTCACATGTCTATAGCTCTCTCATTTGAGCAGATAGCCAAACATTGTCAGCGAAACGAAGATAGAGAATTCTCGCAGCTTTACAATTCAAAAATAATTTTTGAAATCGGTTGGAAAATAAGGAAGTTATAGGGAATTATATGATATATGACGTCACTTTCGGTTTCGTAAAAAGTGACGTCATGAGAATTCTGAAAATTGAGTTATTCTCGTCTCACTGTTGATGCGAACCGGTATACAAAATTTGAAGTCGATCCGACCAGCCGTTAAAATAAAATAAAATTCGGCCTGTTTCGGCTTTCATCGGTATAATTATCACGGCAGAATAAAAAAAAAAAAAAAAAAAAAAAAAAAAAAAAAAAAAAAAAAAAAAACCAAAAAAAAAAAAAAAAAAAAAAAAAAAAAAAAAACAATAAGGAATACAATAGGTTTTCGGCGAAGCTGAAAGCCGCCTCAAACCTAAAAAGAAAAAAAAAACCAACGAAAACAAAAGGTTTGAGGAATCAAATTCCTCAAACCTAATAAAGTGTGAGAATCAGGATTAAAGCGACACGCGCGCATCGTCCAGATTGTGGATGACGGATCGGCTTGACACCCTGTGGCGAGAAGACTGATTGGCCGGCGCATGGGAAAATCAGGGTTATGGAATAAGTAACGGCTATTCCAATTACAATTCGTGATCTCAATCACAGAAACGTATCCAAAACGTCCAGAAGTCTGAGATTTATTTTCGACGTTTTCTCTTTTCGTCGTTTAAAATGGGAAACAAAGACAAAAGGAAGACATAGATCTAGATCTCGTGAAAGGTCGTACGAAAGTAAACACGATCGGTCGTCCAAGTCGGATAGACGGAAAGAGTACAGGCAATCTCATAAAAGGTTAATATTGTTTGTTTACTTGTTAAAACATGTGGGTGGGGTAGGGCGGGTAACCCGTCCACATGTGTATACCATTCACCAGTGCAATCCGAAATAGCCGAATCTTAGTCTCATGGTATTCTTTAGATCTGAGGTTTTCACCACAGGCAATGTTGAATATCCCCCACCCACTTGAATTCATGTAGTATAACAGACTCTATCTATACATATTGAATACAATGGAATTATTTTAGTAGCCCTGTGGTTTTCACATGCGCATGTTTTTACTATTGCTCCAGCCACCTGTCAAAGATGAATAATCTATTAGAATGAGGTACATAGCCCCAATTCTCAGACTCATGGATTTGTGCCTTCTCATTGATTCAGGGTGGCACGATTTAGCCAAATCTACCCAAATCTTCATGTAATTACTATATTTGTTAATAAATAAAGCTATGCATATCATAATAACGATGTTTGGACCGTCATTAATTAATTGCTCATACCAGGGCCCATTTTAATGTCCAAGGAGACAGTGTGTGAAAACTGTTCTGCCAACTAGTATAATTATTAATTATGCCCCAATTCTCATGGATTCGTGCCTTCTCATTGATTCGTGCCCCTAGAAAACAAGTGAATAAGCATATTCTAAGAATAGTGTTAATTGAAAATTATTTAAAAAAGTTATTTTAAGTTGTTTCCCATCGTTTTCTAAGTTACAGTTACATACAATTGTGATTTACCACATATTTTGTGATTTTCCTACATACTTCCTTAATCTGAAGAGGGTCTGTTCGCAAATGATGCATAAAATGTGATATATGTTGATTTCTTGGTGAATCTAAACTTCTACATATTTACATTTGATTCATCTAGGCAGCAACACTTCTTTATTGTATGAGTGATCAAGGAATGTCACTCAAGTATGCAAAATGTTGTAGGGCACGAACCTGATGAGAAGTTTCAAGATCAATTAGGCGACTTGGGTGGGTTATTTCTAGGGACTCTAAGACTTGCATAAACAACAATTTTGGTTAATTCCTTATGTGCACTCATAGTCAAGTGTTTGAACTTTATGTTGATGTATACATTTTCAGGAATTAATCAGAATATAACACACAATATGAATTTATGTGCTTAGGGGCACGGATCAATGAGAATAGGGACTATATATATATAGTAATATATAATTTAAATATATAAATTACTAACATTTAAAAACTAATACTGCATTAACATTTATATGTGGCTGTGACTGGATACATGGATAAATGGGGCTTATCGAAATTGTAGGTTCTGATTAAATAACACGCTTCCGTAGCCCTGTAACAACCTATATTGCTGGTTAGAAGCATGACTGGGGTTTCATTTATGGAATGACGAATGTTGCAGACGCTGATCAGACTGTGCGGAAGCACAGGAAGCACAGTCTGATCTGGATCTACACTGGTCACAATTACATTTGTCCAGTCACAGCCACATACATGTATGTGCGATATACAATCATGATCGCTGATAACTTAAAGTTAAACAACTGAGATATAATTAATGAGTCTCGATCACAGTAGTCTCCCATTATAATAATGCTATATTAATCGCTTTCCCCACGGAAATATTTGCTTTTATATTCTTCCTTTTTCTCGGTCAAAATGTGCTTATTATATGATATATTGTAGAAAAGTATAATATAATCATAAATGTTATTTTTAATGAAGATTTGGGTAGATTGGGGTAAGATTTGGGTATATTTGGGTAAATCGTGCTGCCGTTGATTCATGCCCCTAGAAAACAAGTGAATAAGCACATTCTAAGAATATTGTTAATTGAAAATTGTTTTAAAAAGGTATTTTAAGTTGTTTTCCACGGTTTTCTAAGTTACAGTTACATACAATTGTGATTTACCACCTATTTTGTGATTTTTCTACATGCTTCCTTAATCTGAAGAGGGTCTGTTCGCAAATTATGCATAAAATGTGATATATGTTGATTTCATGGTGAATCTGGACTTCACCATATTTAAATTTGATGCATCTAGGCAGCAACACTTCTTTATTGTATGAGTGATCAAGGCATGTCACTCAAATGTGCAAAAGTTGTAGGGCATGAACCTGATGAGAAGTTTCAAGATCAATTGCCGTAGGTGACTTGGGTGAGTTATTTCTAGCGATTCTAAGACTTGCATAAACAACACTTTTGGTGAATTCCGTATGTGCACTGATGCTAGTCAAGTGTTTGAACTTTATGTTGATGTATACATTTTCAAGAATTAATCAGAATATAACACACAATATGAATTGGTGTGCTTAGGGGCACGGATCTATGAGAACACGGAATACATCTAAGTGATCATATTTATTACAATTTCTAACTTCTTGAACCAATTTCCTAGCCACGGCATAACCTAGATCCAACAAGTTCCTTCCCAACTCTGTCATTGCATGCTATGAAGTTTTATCTTCAGCAGAGTTACACAAGAGTTGCATCTGTCATGCTTTTCCACGAATCAGAGGTCATGTTATTGCCAAATATGGTAATTGTCCGGTGCACACACCTGCAATATCCTCTATAAATTTATCCATTTAGGTGACTTGGGTGTATTTTTGTCTCGCCCGCGAAGTGGAAAGCGAGACATAGGTTTTGCTTTTCCGGAGTCGTCGGTGTCGGTGTCGGCGTCGGCGTCATCATTCAATGTTAAGTTTTCGTGTTACGGTCATTACTTCAACACCTTATCAGCTACAGTCATCAAACTTTATACATACCTTTACTATGATATGTATATGAATATAGGACTATTAAACAAAATTCCGGGCTCCAGGGTCAAGGTCAAACTCTATTTCTTTCTATGCTACAAACTGAACATTAATGCATGAAGACCCGTTTTCTCGTGCGCTCTGTACACCTTACCTGTGCGTGAACATATTAACTCAATGAAACGAACGTTTACAACTGAGGTCCCAGTTTCGCCGTGTACCAAATACTTTACCAATATGGATGTGAAAGCGGCACTAAAACACTGCAAACAAGGGAAAGCAAGTGGAGACGATGGAATCGACTACGAACATTTACTGTACGGAGGAGACAGTCTTCATACAAGTCTAGCAAAGTTCTACTCCTGTATGCTTATCACTTCATCAGTCCCTACCAAAATGAAACGCGGTATAATAGTGACATTGCACAAAGGTGGAAATAAGCGCAAAGACGACCCGAACAACTACCGTGCGATCACGCTAAGCTCCAGTATCATGAAAGTGTATGAACGTTTACTTTTAGAAAGAATAATATCCAGCAGAGATTCACAAAAATTGTAAAAATTACAAGGTGGTTTCCAAAAAGGAATGGGATGTGTAATGACCTCATTTTTAATGCGCGAAAGCATAGTATTTGCAAAGGAAAATTACAGTAAATTGTGTGTGTTTCCTTGACGTTCAGAAAGCCTTTGATACTGTGTGGCATGATGGATTGTTTTATAAACTTCGACAGAATGAATATAGACCGCAGTATAATCCAATCTATCATGCACATGTATCAGGGTGCTGAGTGTCGTGTTGCCTATAATGGACATACATCTAAGTTATTTCCTGTGCTGCAAGGAACGAAGCAGGGAGGGGTTATCTCCCCATTATTGTATTTAGCGTATATCGACGAGCTAATGCATAGTTTAGAGTCAATAACTGATGGATTAGTTATTTACGATCAGAATTGTAGCTGTCCAACCGTAGCAGATGATATGACTTTAATATTTTTCTCCAAACGTGGACTTAATGCATTGATGGACATTTGTTTCAATTATTCGCGTAAGTGGCATTATAAGTATAATGCATCAAAAAGTGCTGTCATAGTATTTAATGAATCGAAAAATGACTTCTTTACCCGTTATAGAACATGGAACCTCGGTCCGGAAACAGTTGAAGAACGTACTGAATATACTCACCTAGGCATTGTGTGTAAAAAGGAAATTGGAAATTACACAAACGCAATGAATGCCACGACAAAAATGAGATCCACATTCTTTAGCATACTAAACACTGGTGTACATCAACACGGCTTGAACCCACTAACGTCAAAGATAATATATGAACGTATTGTTATCCCAAGAGCACTTTATGGCTGCGAAATCTGGAATGATTTAAACATAAACGAGTTATTAAATTTAGAACGATCACATCGATTCTGTACAAAAACAGACATTGCAAATAGTCTTATAGGCACACACTCGATAGAATCAACAATCGATCGAAACAAACTGAGATTTCTTGGTCAGTTGTGTAGGCTACCAGGTACCAAAACAGTTAAAGTAGTGTTTCTCAACCGACTCACTAGCTATTACAGTAACCCAAGCACGGCCCGTGGATATATTCCCGATATAATACGTATTCTCGGGAAATACAGACTAATGGACACACTGGACAAATTCATGGTAACTGGCATATTTCCTTCAAAATTAGCGTGGAAACAACTAGTAACACGACACGTTGACATACATGAACTACGTGGCTTGCGTGAACGGCTGTTATCGTCAACCATACTATGTGGCTTTATGAATATTCACGACTCTGTGTCACCATTTAATCTGTGGAAAATTCAGCTTAATGATCATACAGTACATGATCAATGCCGCTCAGCCGTGTATCTCTTATGTAGATATTTCTCTGACACGCGATACCAGCATTGCCATAGATGTGGATTCAGCTCCGAACGCATAGTACTGCATTACATTTATGAATGTAATTATTATGAACATGAGAGGCATACATTCTGGAAGGAAATAACATTGAAATGCGGTGAGAGCGTCTACAACAAATTCATCGCACTTACAATACAGCAGCAAATGTATGTACTGTTCGGTAGTGTCACAAATCACATACAGGTCACAGATAGTGAACAAAAGACTCTGCTGTATATATGTCTAAGATACCTGCACAAAGTCAGAGTATTGATCAGTAGAGATACGTAGATGCATAAGCAAAATGGTACGGTACAGATGCTATGAGGTTGCCCTATATATTCATTTCGCATGTATGGCGTCCCGTGTGCTTCAATCCAACTTTGAATGGAATGAGGAATATGAGAGCTAATGAGTGAACTGAATATGCAGGGCACTGATAGTACGTATCCGTTATGTAGTATTTTGAGTCGCACTGCTGTATCATACATGGATATGGTCATACAATATTCGCTAGCCACCTATTTGTACTTGGTCCAGCTATATACATTGAATTATAATGATAATGCAAATGGTTGCTACATTTCTCGATCAATAACCGTCGTTATTGGTCGCGAAGTGTGGCATACATTGCCTTTTCTTTCTTTCTTTTTTTTCAATCTGTACATACGTTCCTAATTCGCTTGACATTGTTACTATACATGTACATGTTATGCTCTCCTATATGGAGGAAATAAAGATTATATATATGTGCAAATTTCCAGCTTGACCACTAAATGTCCAGCTAAATTATTACAGGTAATTTATACAGGTCAATTATTATACCTGGGTATTACATTTCCGTAAACTGTGTTGACAATATTGTGGCAATATGAGGACCTGTGCAGATATGATATGTAGATAAATATAGGACTATTATAAAAATTCTGGGCTCCAGTAGCGAGCATTATTTTTTTGTTAATTTTTAAACTTTTTTTTTTTTATTTTTTTTTCCATTTTTAGCCAGGTGTTTTTGGAAAAAAAAAATCCTTTTAAACTTTTTTTTTTAAACTTTTTGTCCATTTTTAGCCAGGTTTTTTTTTGGGAAAAAATCCAGGCTATTGGATTGGCGAAAGCCAGGCGGGCGGGTGGCGTCCACAATCAATGTTAAGTTTTCGTGTTTCAGTCCATTTCTTTGTTACTGTACCACCTAGGACCACCAAACTTTCACAACTTCATAATCAAGGGGTGCCCACCACATATCACTATCCAACATGTTACATTTTTTTGAACTTGACCCATTTTTTCCGCGCAGTCGACTTAGCCATTTTCAATGTTAAGTTTTCGCGTTTACAATGTTAAGTTTTCGTGTTTAAGTCCATTTCTTTGGTACTGTTCCACCTAGGACCATCAAACTTTCACAGCTTCATAATCAAGGGGTGCCCACCACATATCACTATCCAACATGTTACTTTTTTTTTTAACTTGACCCATTTTTTCCGCGCAATCGACTTAGCCATTTTCAATGTTAACTTTTCGCGTTTTCAATGTTAAGTTTTCGTGTTTAAGTCCATTTCTTTGGTACTGTACCACCTAGGACCACCAAACGTTCACAGTTTCATAACCAAGGGGTGCCCACCACATACAACTATCCAACATACACAGGTGCATTTAGTATGCCGAAAGTTCCGAAAGATAAAAAATTATTAGACATTAAAAGTTAATAATAATACAAATGTAGTAACTTTTAATGTATAATTATGTTATTATTAGACATTAAAAGTTATTACAGAATAGTTTATTGCATTGAGGCAACTGTCTCATGAGCATACATACATGAATATGGTATAATATACGTACAATGCAAGATGGCATAGATGGGTAAACTACTAAATATAATAAATGCAGAAACACCACAATCGTGGCAAATAGGCAAATAGATTTCAGACCATGCCGCGACCACTAATACATATATCATATATTACAGTATTACATTAAAAAGTTATTAGATACTAAAAATTTACTGGACATTAAAATGAGTAACCACAAACATTATATTATAATGACGGATGTTGATCGTGGCTGGTTTATAAATAATCAGAATCGTAAAATCCGTCATCAAGAAAGCGGAAATACATACTTAACAAATAATAAAAACACTTATGGAGATACTCCTTGACAACGTCAACATAAACAAAAGTTTAACGTGTCGACAGATGTATCCGAGGTGGAGGGTGATTAAAGCCGGCCAGCCGACAGACATGAATCGCGAACAGATGGAAATATGGAAAGACCTATGTCAGGCTGGTGGAGGTAATGCCGGCCGGCAGACAAAAACGCAAACATGTGGTCAGATGTATGGGAGGTGGAGGGACATACTGCCGGCCGGTGGACATGTGAAACGCGAGCATATGGATATATGTACATACCTATATAGGGCTGGTGGAGGTACTGTCAGCTGGCAGACAAAAACGCGAACATGTGGTCAGATGTATGGGAGGTGGAGGGACATACTGCCGGCCGGTGGACACGTGAAACGCGAACAGAATAAAACTGATGGATATATGGACATACCTATATAGGGCTGGTGGAGGTACTGCCGGCCGGCAGACAAAAACACTAACATGTGGTCAGATGTATGGAAGGTGGAGGGAGACACGCATAATGCGATGGATATATGGACATATTATGTGGAGGTAGTTACTGCCGGCCGGCCGACAGACAAAAACGCGAAAATATGGGAGGTGGAGGTGGATTTATGGGAGGTGGCAGGAGATACTGTTGGCCGGCGGACATGTGAAAGGCGAACAGACAGATATATGGACATACCTATATCAGGCGGGTTGAGGTACCGCCGGCCGGCAGACAAAAATGCGAAGTCAGATGTATGGGAGGTGGAGGGACATACTGCCGGCCGGTGGACACGTGAAACACGAACAGACGGATATATGGACATACCTATATCAGGCTGGTGGAGGTACCGCCGGACGGCAGACAAAAACGCGAACATGTGCTAACATGTGGTCAGATGTATGGGAGGTGGAGGGAGATACCGCAGGCCGGCGGACACGCGAACAGACAGATATATGGACATATTATGCGGAGGTAGGTACCGCCAGCCGACAGACAAAAATGCGAAAATATGGGAGGTGGAGGTGGGAGGTGGATTTATGGGAGTTGGCGGGAGATACTGCCGGCCAGCGGACATGTGAAATGCGAACAGACGGATATATGGACATGCCTATATCAAGCGGGTTGAGGTACCGCCGGCCGGCAGACAAAAACGCGAACAAATGCTGTCCAGACCGATCGCCTACACTTTAACTCAATGTTCAAGGTCAAGCAAGCAGTACAGCAATACACAGGTGCATTCAGTAGGCCGAAAGTTCCGAAAGATAAAAAATTATTAGACATTAACAGTTAATAATACTACTAACTTGTAATGTCTAATATGTTCTTATTAGACATTAAAAAGTTACTAAATTATTACATTAAACGTTATTAGACATTAAAGGTACATGCCCACTCAGTAGGCACAATATGTTCTTTATAGGAATTAAATAAGTGTATAATCGTGTCACTATTCCACCAGTTCTAAGTTCTAAAAATTACGAGTGCCTGCCTGATATAATCATTTGGTAATGTTTATTTTTTTAGTATTTCAATTTTTTATTCTCTTTGTTACATATAATACATACATGTGCATACACAATTTTACAATTTATGTGTACAAAATGATTGAACAATTGATAGAGGTAAAAACATTTTCTTTGTCTTAGTATATGTGACATGTAACAACAAGTTTTTGTATGATAATGTGTATGGGTGTTGTGGGTATACATGGGTGCGGGGGTTTGGGTCTTGGTTAATGCAACAACAAAAAGAGAGAACGTTTTTGGCATTACTAGTATATATATATCTATGTGTGGGTACTTTGGTATACGTTTTGTTAGTTGAAGTGAAAATCATTCCAGTTTGTATTAAATTGCAACAGTTTATCTTTCATTGTCGCAATTATCTCTTCAATTAAGATTGTTTTCTGTAGATACATATTGAATGAGTTTAGTGTTGGCAGTGTTGAGCAACATTTACATTTGAATATAAAATATTTTGCTAGAAGGATAATGAAATTAATTAGAACCGACCTTTGTTTAGATACTACGTTAATATTACAAAATGATATGTGTTCGTAATTTAGATGTGCATTGTAATTTAGTTTCGATTTCAATAATTCATCTATTTCCGACCAAAAAGTTTGGATAGTTTGACATTCCCAAAACATATGTTTATTTGAATCTACATTCATATTACAAAATTCACACAAGTTTGATGGTTTCAAGTTACATACAAATAGGAAGGAGTTATTTGGTATTATTCTCATTAGGTATTTGTACTGGAATGCTCTTAGTTTTGTGCTTATAGTATTTTTGATAGGTGAGATAAATATTTTCTTCCATTTAATATTTTGAATATTTAATTCATTTTCCAATTTGACAGTGTGTTTTAATATAGTTAATCGCATTGTATTGATTTGTATGTCATATAACATCTTATTGGCCATTTTATTTTCAGGTGTGCCAATGTCAATATTTTCTGTTTTAAATGTTTCTTTCCATGCATCTTTAATATTACCTATTAATGTATAGTACTTTAGGAAATCTCCATTGCTTAAATTGTACAAATTCTTTAGTTCATGAAATGTATAGAAGTTTTTTGTTCTGTAATCGTAAATATTTTTTATAAACATTATAACTTTATCGTGCCAATCTTTATAAAATAATGTATTGCTTTGTTTGATGTTGGTGTTATACCATAATATTTCATTTGATATGACAGGGTGTATATGTTTAAAGTTAATTTTACTCCTCGTTGTAATAATCTCAACTAAAAAAGTATACCTTTTTATTATCTGTTTTGCATCAACTTGATTAAAATTACACTTGAAAAGTAAATCACCACCATACTTGTTCAATTCATTGTTATAAGCTGTTTTCCATTGATTCTGTGATCCCTTTAATCTTTTTATCCAAGATGCTTTTAATGAATGCAAAAAAGCTTGAATATTTATCATTTTTAATCCACAATTTTCGTAGTTTTGAATAATTGTTTTTCTACATATTTTATCAGGTTTTCCATCCCAATGAAAGTCAAACATATATTTATTTATCTCTTTAATGATTTCATCAGATGGATTTTCTAGTACTGTCAGCGGATATACCAGTTTAGGGAATGCAAACGTTTTTAATACTGCTATTTTTCCTATTAGTGTTAGGTTCCATTTTTTCCAACTACTTAGGCAGTTCTGGAATGACTTAATTTTGGGTGTTAGATTTAGTAGTTGCAGTTTTGTTTTATCGTTTGTAAAAGTTATTCCTAGAGTTGAGGCTTGTTCATTGGACCATGTATATAAGTTATTGTTGCACCATTTATTTGTGTTATATCTAGTTGTTCCCAATTTTAAAATAGTACATTTTTCCTTTGTTTAATTTAAACCCAGATATATTTGCAAATTGTTCTAGAGTTCTAACAAGTTCTTTGAACGATTGTTCGTGCCATCAAGTGTAAAGCTTGCATCATCTGCAAAAAGTGTTTGTTATTTATTTCCTCCCCACCAAGAGTTTGACCTTTAATATTTGTGTTACTGTTAATTTTACGTGACAATAGTTCTATGCATAGTATGAAAATATATGCTGATAAAGGACAGCCTTGTCTGACGCCCTTTTTAACGTTAAAGAAATTGGATAGATGACCGTTATTTGTGATACAACTTTTAGCGTCTTTGTAAAATAGAGTTATCCATGAATTAGTGAGTTGCCAAAGTTGAGATGCTGTAGACATTTAATTATAAATTTATGGCTTAGACTATCGAAAGCTTTTTGAAAGTCTGCAAAAAATATCATTCCTGTTTTATTGTTTTCATTTGTGTCATCAATTATTTCCATAAGGGTTCGTACATTTTCTCCAATATATCTTCCTTTAATGAACCCTGTCTGGTTAACATTTATTAGGGTGTTTAATACTTTCTTGATTCTGTTAGCTATTACTTTTGTTGCAATTTTATAGTCAACGTTTAAAAGTGATATTGGTCTCCAGTTTTCAATAAAGAGCGTATTTTTATCTTTTTTTGGTAGTAGAGTAATTATGCCTTGTTTTTGAAGTTCGTTAAGAGTTCCTTCCATTTTCATATGAGTAATTTATCGACTTTATATAATAATCCTTTATATCACTCCAGTAAAGTTTATAAAATTCTGCTGTTAAACCATCGGATCCAGGACTTTTCATGTTTTTCATTTCCTTTAAGGCTAATTGACATTCGTAATCATTTATTATACCATCACATGATTGTTTTTCAGCATCATTTAGTTTATGTTCTGTCGTGTTAATGAAACTGTTATCGTCATTATCTAAATTTAAGTCCTCGTTATATAACCCTTCGTAATAATCTTTAACATGATTCAAGATATTTGCATGGTCTGTTTCGATGTTATTCTGTATGTTTAGCTGTTTAATTGTTCGTTCTTCTGATCGTTTTTTTCTCCATGTTCGAGAAATATTTTGTATTTTTTTCAGCACCGTCCACCCATTCAGCAATTTATCTAATGTATTGTTGTCGTGCGCAATTTGACGATGGATTTTGTATGTTTCTGTCAGTCTTCGCTATATAACCCTTCGTAATAATCTTTAACATGATTCAAGATATTTGCATGGTCTGTTTCGATGTTATTCTGTATGTTTAGCTGTTTAATTGTTCGTTCTTCTGATCGTTTTTTTCTCCATGTTCGAGAAATATTTTGTATTTCATAAAAGGGCTGTTTTGCCAATATCAAAGTAAATTGCCGCAAAGTCTCATATACACATTGTGAAACGTACTGAACATATTTCAACCGGTATTTGTGATTTACATGCAATCAAACTCGAAGATTTTTATCCAAATTTGCCGCCAAAATCCAAGATGGCCACCAATACACCACTACCTTACCCCACCACACTAAACCATACATAAATATATTTTAATTCACCAATTGCAATTATTGGCTTATTAATTCGTATTGAATTATATTTTAGAAGTGAAATACAAGCTTATGATACTTCAATAAATATGTATTGCTTGAGAATATTTAAGGAATAAAACCATGAGCCGTTGCGTTTACTGTCGTAAGAAAAACAGTTGGTCTGTTTAAATTTTAAACAGAAATGCAAATAACAAAATACGGAGTTAAAATTAGGAATATTATTGTTTTACGTCATTTTGTCGCAATTCATAGAACAGCAACGTTGTCGTCAATAGCGGGACGTTCTTGGCAACGACGATGAACGTCATATATTTTAATGGCGTCAAACAAACTTTACTGACGATTCAACAACATCGCGCGGTGTACGTGAATGCAATGCAATGTACTATGATATAAATGTAATACGTTGAATGGGCGTTTCCATTATGAATATAAGGACAGTGTAAATATATCCAAAATGGCCACTAACAATCGCAATCTCCGTTAATTAATCATCGTGTCGATTGTATTACATCAATTAACACTTCAAAACAGCATTACAAACTAAAATGTGTACACATTAAATGTTCATGATAATAGTAAAACTTGCTTGGATAAATGTTTACCAAAATCCAAGATGGCAGCTAAATATGTCGATTTCACATCAATGTCTGTCTATTGGATAGCATTAAGGTTGTTGTACCATTCTTGTGGCCCCATGTAAAGTTTATGGAAATCTAATAAAAAAACTAATAAAAAACCAATAACTGCTTACAACAGTAAACCATACATATTTGTTCAATAAGTCTTTATACAAATGCTGCCAGCAAGGAAATCGCACCATATGCTTTAGTTAGAAAATAATAAGCACATTTTTGTTTGTGTTTGACATGTATAATTTGGCTTCTACACACCTGTGTAGTGACGTAAATATACATGTGCTGCATCAAAATGTGTCTACTATTTGCATATTGTGTATGTGTGTGCGTGTGTGTGTGCGTGTGTGTGTGTGTGTGTGTGTGTGCGTGTGTGCGTGCGTGCGTGCGTGCGTGCGTGCGTGCGTGCGCGCGCGTGTGTGTGTGTGTGCACTTTTATTGGTAGCAGTATCTGCATAAAGACTTACAGATGACAATCATATTGTTTATTTATGTAAGTCGCTATTGTTTTATTAGTAGTTTTTTTTTAGATTTCCATTGAAAGTAACATGGGGCCACAAGAAGGGTACAACTACCTTAAGCATTAAAGAAAACAGTATTACACTGACACAGTAAAACAATGTGTTGTGCCCTTGTACCTAATATAACCCATTGTACCATATTGCATATGATGTATATACTATTTTGTGCGCATGTACCCTATGTAACAAAGCGTATGATATTGTAGATGCTGTAGATTATGTTGTACCATTGTACCATATGTAACCAATTTTACCATAATATAGATGCTGTAGACTATGTTTGCCCTTATATCCTGTGTAACCCATTGTACCATATTGTGGATGCTGTGCCCTTGTACCATATGTAACATAGTGCACCATAATCTAGATGCTGTATACTATTGTGTGCGCGTGTACCCCATGTCACCTATCCTACCCTAGTGTACCCTATTGTATATACGGTAGACTATTAAATGTCATTGTGCCCCATGTAACCCATCGTACGTACCTAATGTAGATGATGTAGACTATTCTGTGCCACTGAACCCATTTTGTATGATGGCACCTCATGTAGACTGTTTTGTATGTTTGTACCCAATGTAGACATTTCATATGTCTGTACCTTATGTAACCCTGTGTTTACAATACCATTTGCTATAAGTGTAGACTAGTGTAGTACTATACTGTATGGGTGTAGACTAGTCTACAAACACGCACACCAGGGAATATGCCATGATTTCTTGACATTTCTAGACACTCCCACTCTCTTCCTCCGTCTCCTTCGCTCTCTCGCTGTCTCGCGCACTCTCTCTCTCTCTCTCTTCTCTCTCTCTTCTCTCTCTCTCTCTCTCTCTCCTCTCTCTCTCTCTCTCTCTCTCTCTTTCTCTCTCTTGTCTTTATATATACTGCTATACCCCCTCTCTCAGAGGGCATACGTTCACCGTCATAATAGTTGAAGATAAAGTAAAATAACCGTGTGGATACCATTTATTAAGCGCCTGAATTATACAACAACAACAACAAACCATGGCCGGTATCAAAAGAAAACCAGAGTCTCAAGTCCCATCAGAAGAGAGTGAAGAATTGATTATCCGTCCTCTGTAAGCAGAACAGTCTTCAAGATGTTCACCCTTTTTGGCGCCCATTTTATTCGGAATTGTCATAACTTGCTTTGTAGCGACACATTTTATTTGTGTCATTAGTTTTCGCGCTTTTGATTTATAGTAGCCCCAATTCTCATGGATTCGTGCCTTCTCGTTGATTCGTGCCCCTAGAAAACAAGTGAATAAGCATATTCTAAGAATAGTGTTAATTGAAAATTATTTTAAAAATGTATTTTAAGTTGTTTCCCACGGTTTTCTAAGTTACAGTTACATACAATTGTGATTTACCACCTATTTTGTAATTTTTCTACATACTTCCTTAATCTGAAGAGGGTCTGTTCGCAAATGATGCATAAAATGTGATATATGTTGATTTCTATGTGAATCTGGACTTCACCATATTTAAATTTGATGCATCTAGGTAGACACTTCTTTATTGTTATGAGTGATCAAGGAATGTCAATCAAATGTGCAAAAAGTTATAGAGCACGAACCTGATGAGAAGTTTCAAAATCATTTAGGCAACTTGGGTGGGTTATTTCTAGGGACTCTTTGACTTGCATAAACAACAATTTTGTCGAATTCCTTATGTGCACTCATAGTCGAGTGTTTGAACTTTATGTTGATGTATACATTTTCAGGAATTAATCAGAATATGACACACAATATAAATTTAAGTGCTTAGGGGCACGGATCCATGAGAATAGGGACTACAGTGGATATACCTAGGTTCTGGATAATAAGCCTTCGCTGGCCAGTTACTAGAGCTATACGCATACAAAAACAATTATTCAAAACTTTTTAAAACAATAAATTTATCGTAAAAGTGCTGTGAAACCAGATTTATCTAAAAAGTCCTGCTTGTTTCCATGTCGTCCATTTTGCTAACTTATCATCCAGGCGCTTGTAGAAAATAGACTGTGACCTTAGACTCTGGATTTATGTTGTTGGGTTATTCTCATCCTGTAGTGTGGCGCACCATCGGGTCAGAGTAAAAAATGGTTATCTAAATTATCAGAGGTGTGTACAGTAAACAATTTTCCACCATTTCCTTTGCCAGTCATAAATGACAATAATATTATCACAAGGCTAATAATCATAATGCAAGATGCTTTCAGATCACGTTTAATTTTCATTTGTGGTACATGCTATTTTACCGTATTCATTCTGGTGCACACTACAGGCAGGATTTATACCAACAACAAGATAATAACAGTCTACAAACTGTAGACTAATATTCTGAGCATTTTTATAATCAACAGAACAATAAATTCTATTAAAAACACTGAGTTTATATCTACATCTGTGTAATCAAATATAATTCTGTGTTAGTTTTTTCTTGTTTTTCATATAAGACCCCTCAGTATAATGAGAAGCTCTATTCTGGTAATTTGACAGCTACCAGTCTGTGTTTACATGACATTGACTGCTCAAAATGGCTAAATAATCCAGTGATGGAGACTGACAGAACCATGCATTAAATCTTTTTCAATAATGGTGTTTATGAGTGGACAAAAGTGGGAATAGCTGAACTACAACATTTTGAAGGTATTCTAACAATTTTGATTAAAACCTTACATAGAAAAGGGTGATGTGGAATATTTTTCTCCATTTGACACATAGGTGTCTACTGCAAAAAATGTCTGGGAAACTGACCGTGAAAGTTTCCGCGATTAGAGACAAATGCGGTTTACGAAAATTCCCGACGCGGGGGTAATCCCGACAAATGGTTACGCTACTGTAGACACTGTCCCAACTGCGTGTGTTCTAATTTTTCCGTGGCTTTTTGTCTTGACTCAAAGCAGCATTTGATGCGAATTCCGTGATGCAACTGTCAATAGTTCTCAAATCACAAATATTAATGTCATTAAATGAAGATGTATTGGAAAATGAGGATATTTACTGTAATTTCGGCTAATTCTGCGCTTCGGCTAATGCGCAATTCCCGTTAAATTTTGCCTAGTGTCAAAATAAACTACATGTATGTTGAATTTGGACTTAACCAGCTGATTAAACGCTCTACTGTGTCATAAGTTTATCACATTCCGAATGTTTGGTTAAAAATTATTCAGAATATGTCAAAATGTGTAAAACCGTTAGACGCTGGTGATGAAATAGCGGTCTTACTTACTAAATCAATATTTCAACAAAGAAACTAACCTTTCATAATATCACTGGATAGTATTGCTTCAACTTTCGTACCAATTTTGATATGCTGATCTAGTATGCTGTTCGCCGTTTTTTGTCTCGCCCGCGAAGCGGAAAGCGAGACATAGGTTTTGCTTTCCCGGAGTCGGCGTCATCATTCAATGTTAAGTTTTCGTGTTACGGTCATTACTTCAACACCTTATCAGCTACAGTCATCAAACTTTATACATACCTTTATTATGATATGTAGATGAATATAGGACTATTAAAAAAAATTCCGGGCTCCAGGGTCAAGGTCAAACTCTATCCAGGCTATTGGATTGGCGAAAGCCAGGCGGGCGGGCGGCATCCACAATCAATGTCAAGTCAAGTGTTTGAATCCATTTCTTTGTTACTGTAACACATAGGACCAACAAACTTTCACAGCTTCATAACCAAGGGGTGCCCACCACATATGACACATGTTACCTTTTTAGCCAGGTTTTTTGAAAAAAAATCCAGGCTATTGGATTGGCGAAAGCCGGGCGGCGGGCGGGCGGCGTCCACAATCAATGTTAAGTTTTCGTGTTTTAGTCCATTTCTTTGTTACTGTACCACCTAGGACCACCAAACTTTCACAGCTTCATAATCAAGGGGTGCCCACCACAAATCACTATCCAACATGTTACTTTTTTTTTAACTTGACCCATTTTTTCCGCGTAGTCGACTTAGCCATTTTCAATGTTAAGTTTTCGCCTTTACAATGTTAAGTTTTCGTGTTTAAGTCCATTTCTTTGGTACTGTACCACCTAGGACCACCAAACTTTCACAGCTTCATAACCAAGGGGTGCCTACCACATATAAATATCCAACATGTGACCATTTTTTTACCTTCACCTATTATTTCTACGTAATTGACTTAGCCATTTTCAACGTTAACTTTTTAACGTACGTCTGGTTAAATTTTTTGGTTAAAACTTTTTTGTTATACTATATCTCTGCAACTGCTTCGCCCATTACCTTGAAACTTCACATGGGTGTTTATCATCGTCCATATTTTCACTCTAACCCCCAACCGTGCGGCCCCTGTGCGCAATGTCAAGGTCAAATTACTTTGAATTTATTTGTTAAAGTTTTTTCGTGTACTATCTCTGCAACTGCTTCACCCATTACCTTGATACTTCACATGGGTGTTTATCATCATTGTCGCACCCGCTTGCGGAAAGCGCGATATCGTCGGCATTTTGGCATACGTACGTCCGTGTGTCCGGTTAAAGTTTTTTCGTTAAAGTTTTTCCATCTACTATATCTATTTTTTTAGTGTCCATGCCTCGCCCCAAGGCACGACATGCAGGCCACGGCTATCTAGTCTACAAAAAGTGGGTATAATTATGTTATCCAAGTGTCCATGCTTGGAAAAAACCTGGCCTTCGTGGCTTTGCCTCGTTTCTTGTTTGCAACTGCTTCACCCATTACCTTGATAGTTTACATGGGTGTTTATCATCATTGTTGCGCCCGCTTGCGGATAGCGCGATATAGTCGGCATTTTGGCATACATCCGTCCGTACGTCCGTGTGTCCGGTTAAAGTTTTTCCATCTACTATATCTCTTTTTTTAGTGTCCATGCTTCGCCCCAAGGCGCGACATGCAGACCACAGCCATCTAGTCTACAAAAAGTGGGTATAATTATGTTATCCAAGTGTCTATGCTTGGAAAAAACCTAGCCTTCGTGGCTTTGCCTCGTTTCTTGTTCTTTTTCTTCAAATTCTTTTTCAATTTTTATCCAGGTTTTTTGACAAAAAAATCCAGGCTATTGGATTGGCGAAGGGCGGGCGGGCGGCGTCCACAATCAATGTTAAGTTTTCGTGTTTGAGTCTATTTCTTTGGGTCAAAAATGGGCGTCGCCCGAGGGGTCAAATAGGGGTCAAATTTTATTTTTAACCGAATATAGTCATGTAATATATCAAATCAAAGGTATCGACGAGACAATCACTCTGGAACATTTTTTGTCTAAATCATATGATTACGTCATCCAAGATGGCCACCGATAGTTCAAATGGTCATTCTTTTACTAAAGATTTCAAACGTCTTCTTCTTTGTAAACTGCTTGGCCGATATTGGCCAAACTTAACTGTAATGGTCTGTGGTTGAAGCCTGTTCATTTTTGTTAAAATGGAGGTCATCACCAAATCCAGATGGCCGCCGTTGAGAAGTAGGTCAAATTCTTAAAAAATCTTCTTCTCACGAACCGCCAGGCCGATTTCGACGATACTGGGTATGAATGATGACGATAGTTAGCGCTGTTTCAGATTTGTTTCATATGGTGGCCCCTGGGTCAAAAATGGGCGTGGCCCGAGGGGTTCAACTAGGGGTCAAATTATATTTTTTGCCCGAATATGGTCATATAATATACAAATCGAAGGTATCGACTAGTTGATCACTCTGGACCATTTTTTTGTCAAATAAATCAGATGATTTTGTCATTCAAGATGGCCACCAAAAGGTAAAAAAGTTGTTCTTTTACTAAAGATTTCAAACGTATTCTTCTTGTGAACTGCTTGGCCCGATATTGGCCAAAACTTAACTGTAATGGTCTGTGGGTGGAGCCTGTCCATTTTTTGTTTAAAATAAAATGGAGGTCATCAACCAAATCCAAGATGTCCGCCGTTGAAAATTAGGTCAAATTGTCAAAAAATCTTCTCTCACAAACCTCCAGGCCGATTTCGACGAAACTTGGTGTGAATGATTGATAGTTAACGCTGTTTCAGATTTGTTCATATGGTGGCCTCTGGGTCAAAAATGGGCGTGGCGCCGAGGGGTCAACTAGGGGTCAAATTATATTTTTGCCCGAATATGGTTATATAATATATCAATCGAAGGTATCGACTAGTCTATCACTCTGGAGCATTTTTTTTTTTTTGTCTAAATCAGATGATTTTGTCATCCAAGATGGCCACCGAAAGGTAAAAAAGTTGTTCTTTTACTAAAGATATTTCAAACGTATTTTCTTCTGTGAACTGCTTGGCCGATATTGGCCAAACTTAACTGTAAATGGTCTGTGGGTGAAGCTGTGTCCATTTTTGTTTAAATTGTGAATGCTTGGCGATATTGGCAAAACTTAACTGTAATGGTCTGTGTGAAGCCTGTCCATTTTTGTTAAAATGGAGGTCATCACCAAATCCAAGATGTCCACGTTGAAAAGTAGGTCAAATTGTCAAAAAAATCTTCTCACAAACCGCCAGGCCGATTTCGACGAAACTTTGTATGAATGATGGATAGTTAACGCTGATTCAGATTTGTTCATATGGTGGCCTCTGGGTCAAAAATGGTCATGGCCCGAGGGGTCAAATAGGGGTCAAATTTTTATTTTTGACCGAATATGGTCATTTTATATATCAATCGAAGGTATAGCAGTAAATCACATGCACATTCGCAATATATGTTAGATCAGAAGGTACCAACAAATTCTGTGGAACATTTGAAGTTGTAAGTGAAGAGTCTTTGTGAAATCAAGATGACCACTATGGAGGCTTTTAGGTGAGCGATACAGGCCCATTTGGGCCTCTTGTTTAACTTGACCCATTTTTTCCGCGCAGTCGACTTAGCCATTTCCAATGTTAAGTTTTCGCGTTTACAATGTTACGTTTTCGTGTTTAAGTCCATTTCTTTGGTACTGTACCACCTAGGACCACCAAACTTTCACAGCTTCATAACCAAGGGGTGCCTACCACACACAACTATCCAACATGTGACCATTTTTTTACCTTCACCTATTATTTCTACTTAATTGACTTAGCCATTTTCAACGTTAACTTTTTAACGTATGTCTGGTTAAATTTTTTTGTTAAAACTTTTTCGTTATACTATATCTCTGCAACTGCTTCGCCCATTACCTTGAAACTTCACATGGGTGTTTATCATCGTCCATATTTTCATTCTAACCACCAACCGTGCGGCCCCTGTGATCATTGTCAAGGTCAAATTACTTTGAATTTATTTGTTATAGTTTTTTCGTGTACTATATCTCTGCAACTGCTTCACCCATTACCTTGATACTTCACATGGGTGTTTATCATCATTGTCGCACCCGCTTGCGGAAAGCGCGATATCGTCGGCATTTTTTAGTGTCCATGCCTCGCCCCAAGGCGCGACATGCAGGCCACGGCCATCTAGTCTACAAAAAGTGAGACATTTGATTCCGCGGAATTCTTGTGTTTACACTACGAGTACTAGATGTGCAGCATTATCCAAAAAAATGGGATGTGTTGAAAAAACTGATGTGACATCATAATTCATACATCACACAATATACGTCATTTAATGATGACAGAATGTTATGACATTTAACCTGTACAGACTTTTTGAACTGCCTAGAATGTTCAGGGAATTTGAACTGAATATAGGCATGGTAATGACATTTAAAGTTGTTTGGAAAGCCTTAGGTGCGCAGTGTTGTGCTTACATGTAGGTCTCACTTTCAGACGGACAATTTAAGATTTTGTCCCTTTTTGTATTAAGATAATGGGGATATTTTGGAATTTTAAGGGACATGGGCAATTTTAGGTTGGAAAATGTCCCCCGGGCTCGCTCTAGGCACAACACTGTGTACGCATAATTAGAAACCATTGCATTTTAAAACATGCTATTCAGATTGGTAGGTATCAGAGCACAAAAAAATCTTCATTCATCCTAACTTTGATGGAAATGGCAAACATACAGACCTTGTTCGTGTTTTAAGCATGCACTTCTCTGACGGTTTATGTGATGCTTTCTTTAGCACATGCCCATGATCATGTTATGGTCGTATGCCTCGGCAGGCGCGACACTGCTTCCGTGGCGGAATTCTTGTGTTCTGAAAAATGTGAAAATTATCGCAAAAAGTGTAGATCCTGATGAGACGGCTCGTCACAAGCCGGCTCATCTGGATCTACACTATTTGCCAATACCACTATACAGGCCTGTGGTGTTGAAAGGGTTAAGCAGTCCACGATTCGATGATAAAACACATATTTAGGACATAACTGAGGACATTATTTTCCTTCTATGAATAACTTACTTTATAAATACTAAAGGTTTTGTGCGAATTTCAGTCTTTCAAAATAGTTAAAACTGCTCTTGAAACGAAAACCGAGTGCCGTTGATTACCGGGTGGCTGGCTACACACATGTGTCTGCAGGGCTCCAGATAAACTGCGTATTTGCTTAAATACCCAATTAAAATTGCCAAAAACCCAATTGAAATCAGAAGTAGTGAGTATCAAAAAGCAATAAACATTTTGTGGTACCTTTATCATGCTGCAGAAAACAATAAACAGACCACAAATATAGCATATTTTTCTTATTTTCCATGAAAACACATCTTGGTATTTCATTAGCATTGTCTATTAATGAAATACCAAGACATGTTTTTATTTTGGAGCAAACTATTCAATAATTGCGGTCTGTTGATGTGTAAACAGTAGTGTTATTTTATTTTACCCAATTAAAATTTTGAAATACCGGTACCCAATTGCCTCAGAAATGATGGAGTGACAATACTCATTTACTAATTCCTTATCTGGAGCTAGTATCTGTATGTTTTTTTGTTTCTTTCAGTGGTGCTGGCCAGGAGGTGGGAAGATCATGTATTATGCTGGAATTCAAGGGCAAGAAGATCATGGTAACGTACCGGGCTACCAGGGATGGATGGTGGCTTACGGGTTAGAACAGCTGACTTCCAAGGTTGTGGGTTCAAACCTCGTCTAGGGCATCAGAAATACTTTCATAGTATTTCCATCCCGCTGGTCTCTTGGATGATACTTTAAACTGTGGTCCCGTCTCTATATGACCCTAGCTGTTGCTGGGACGTTAAACCTGTTCACTTTCTTTTTTGTTTTCTTTTAGAAATGGTTCCCAAAGTCAATGGCTAACATTGTTGGCCCTGATCAGACTGCACTATCAAGCAGGCCAGTCTGAGGCTGCACTAGTCTGTTTAACAAGCCCGTGTTTGCCATAGTGTTTCATGCGGCTGTGACAGGAGAAATGGGGCTTACGTCATTTGTGACCAGTGTAGCTCCTGATCAAATAGCACATTACTGTAGCCAGCTGATGATTTATATTGCTTGTTAGAACCATGACGGGTGTTTCATTGATGGAATGGTGAACAGGGCAGATCCTGATCAGACTGTGCACATGCACAGGCTGATCTGGATCTACGCTGGTCACAAAACCCATAAGCCATATTTCTCCAGTCATAACCACATATTGGCACGATTTGTGTTCCAGTTGGATTGTGGGATACATCCCGGCCTGAATGGGTTTTCCTCGCTTCCCTTCCTCGATCTGGTGGACATTGAAGAAATTGACCTGATACTAGTGAGCCAGTAAGTGCATGTAAACATGACAGACCGTCATCTGAATACCTGGACCTTAAACAATTCATGTTGGATTCCTATTCACAGGTATCAAAAGGTATTGATTTTTTCTTTCTTTACTTCTCAGGGATGGGTTGTTGCCTAAGGGTTAGAACACCTGACTTCCAATCTGGAAGTTGCGGGTTCAAACCTCGCCTTAGGCATCAAAAATACTTTATTTCCATCCCACTGGTCTGTCGGATGAGATTTTAAACTGTGGTCCCGTCTCTGTATGTTGCTGCGACTTTAAACCCTTTCACTTTCTTTACTTCTCAATGAAAGTATATATTGTTACCACTCATTTGAAACAGTCTTCTCAATGTAGATGTACAGTAGTCGCTACTCTGTCCGTGTGTCTATCCATCTGATAGATTTGCGTTAAGTTTCGGATACCTACTATCTTTGTTACCGTAAGTTAGATTGACTTGAAACATCATGTACTTATAAATCATTATCCATAATTTCTTTCTGTAGCCACCAATGCCGCCCCTGTGCTGAAGGTCAATGTCAAATGACTTAGCAGGGATTCCGCTGGGGAAAATAAAAAAATCGCCACTTCAAAAAAACAACAAAACAAAAACAAATCATTTTTTTTTTTTTCCAAAATTGTAATTTTTTATTGGCAATTTTTTATTTTTATCGCCAATTGCGAAAGTGGCGATCGCCAGAGGAATCCCTGACTTAGAAGTTCTTGAGAGGTGCATCCTTCAGTGTTACAGATTTCTTGTTTTCGCTATTTTTAGCTTCCACCTTGACCACTGTGGGGGTCTGCCATACTTCCTGGAGAAAACCGGGTTCAAAGGTCGTTGCTTCATGACCCACGCCTCCAAGGCTATATACAGATGGCTGCTCTCAGATTACGTCAAAGTCAGGTATGCATGTATATAGCTGTGACTGTGACAGCAAATGTATGTTAATGTCATTAAAAATAATACGGCCTTGTTGCGTCTGTATGACGTCTATATGACGCAACAAGGCCGTATTACTTTTAATGACACTAGTCAGGTATTTTCTGTATCAATGGTCTACATCCCAAACCGTTTTTACCAGAGCATTGACTCTGGTTATAGGATGATCACTGTCCAAATCAAGACAAAACGTCTTCAACACGTGGTGTATTCTTACATATCTAAATTATTCCTGTCAAAGTCGACAGATTTTTTTGCAAAACATAATCGCTAGAGCTGCTATATTTACTATTCGTCGTAATAAATGAGTATTTAAGTTTAATAATTAGTGAAAATTGGAATGAAGAACGCCTGTCAGTTGTAACAATTTTGCAACAGGCTGTAGTCTAAAATTAGAACAAAGTCGTTTACCGTAACATACATTAGATCATAGTTCTGCTGAAAGTTGAAAGACGAGGTTATCTCTAGAATGTAAACAATATCTGAATATATTCACAAGAATATACAAGAAACAAGACAATATAGCTTAGTTAAATGTTGCCAAATAATGGTATTATAGTGGCTTAGGAAATAATTTAAGGCAGAAAATGGTTACAATTTCTAAATCATTTAAGTAGAAAATGTAGGTCAACGTCACGTGCTATATGTCCGTTCTTTATTTCATGCTCTGGTGGCAGTACATTCAGTACTTTGATTGACTGATGTACACATATTTAACTAAGTCAGAAAGGCAAGTCAACCTGGCATTCGTTTGTGGTGTATCCAACTTGCCAACACACATGCGTTGCGTGGTTAGAACACCAGGGGGCCGTTTCACTAAACTTCCTACGACTAAAATGTTCGTAAGTGCAAAATTATGATAGTCTGTAAATGTCATCTATCCGGTAATCTATATGGGATCACTGCTAAAGAAACTGTTAACCCTTTCAACACCAACACCACATACCTGTATAGTGGACTAGGCAAACAGTGTAGATCCAGATGAGCCGGCTCGTGACGAGCCGTCTCATCAGGATCTGCACTTTTTGCAAGTAATTTTCATATTGTTGTACCACCTTTTCATAAATGGACTAGTCTGACTATCATTTTGTGATGATTGGATTGGTTGCGGAGTTAACATATGAAAATCCATTCCAGCTACTTATGGGTGGAAGGGTTAATATGAGAATAAATTTGCAGTAACATCGGCACGGACGATATGCTGTACACAGACAAGGACATCGAGAACAGCATGGACAAGATCGAGACGATCAACTTCCACCAGGAGGTGGACGTGGGTGGGGTCAAGTTCTGGTGCTACACCGCCGGCCATGTGCTCGGTGCCGCCATGTTCATGATTGAAATTGCCGGAGTCAAGGTAACGGTGTTTTCATTGATATTCAGGATTTTTTGTCGCGCCCGCTTGCGGACAGCGTGATAATATAGTCGGCACATTGGCGTGCGTACGTACGTCCATCCATATGTGCGTCTGGTTAAAGGTTTTCATTAAAGTTTTTTATCAAAGTGACATGCGGGCCTGCTCCATCTTGTTTTATATACAATAAAGGAAATCTACCAATTTCAGGATTTTTCTGGTCATTTTCAGGGAGTAATTTAAGTCCAATTCCTATCAATGAATGTAGGACTAGGTGTGAGTGGCAGGTGGGAGCATGCGATGGGTAATTTAACAATCAGGGTTCATCCTCACCGGCATCCCGACTGGAGACCTGGTTTGGCCCTCACATATGTCTTTGGCATTTTGTATGTGATAATTGAATCTGGTTATACCCCTTATGTGAGTATTACGATTATACGTCATCCTATTTTAGGGGAAGGGGCCAAGTGACTTGGTGTGGTATGGACCTGGCACCAGGTCAGGTTATTCTAATTTCAGGGCTGAATATATTTTTTCTCGATGTAAATATTCCGTTCTGATTTTTGGGATTTTCCCCCAATGCAACAGGTTAATTTGCAGGATCGAACCCGTTTGCCCGTCATTACATGACCTTAGCTGTTGATAGGCCGTTAAACACCAGTAAACAAACAAACTAATGTAGGTATTATAGTAACCTGACATATATATAGAATACAAGCATTGTGTTTAGAAAATTTAAAATTCATCCCACATGTCTGTTATCAGCTTTCGAAAAAATATACACATGTGTGGCGATACATTTTGTATCTAAACACTATATGGACTATTTTTGTCACGCCAGCTTGCGGACACCTTAATGTTGTCGGCACATCCGGATTAAAGTATTTGGTAAGGTTTTTCAGTATACTACCAAATTCTTGGCGGGCCGTGACCATCTAGTCATTCCGGAACAGGGTCGTGTTGACTTGCATTCTCCAGAGCTCCAGATAAGCTGCGTATTTGCGTAAATACCCAATTAAAATTGCCAAAAACCCAATTGAAATCAGAAGTAGCAAGTATCAAAAAGCAATACAAAATTTGTGGTACCTTTATCATGCTACAGAAACAAATAAACAGACCACAACTATAGCATATTTTTCTTATTTTCCATGAAAACACATCTTGGTATTTCATTAGAAGGAGACAATTCTAATGAATGCCAAGACATGTTTTCATTTCGAAGCAAACTATTCAATAATTGCTATCTGTTCATGTGTAAACAGTAGTGTGATTTGATTTTACCCAATTAAAATATTGAAATACCCAATTGATTCAGATATGATGGAGTGAAAATACTCAATTACTAATTCCTTATCTGGAGCCCTGATTCTCATTTCTCGCCACATATTTATCTCCATTTCCTTATACTGAAATGACAACAAAGGAAACATTTTTCTTTTCTTACACACAATGTAGTAGTATGATTTTATTCATATAGTATAGACCACATTTTTCACTTATATGGCAGGGCTCCAGATAAGGAATTAATAATTGAGTATTGTCACTCCAGCATTTTTGAAGCAATCGGGTATTTAAAAATATTAATTGTGTAAAATAATATCACACTACTGTTTACACATCAACAGACAGCAATTATTGAATAGTTTGCTGCGAAATGAAAACAAGTCTTGGCATTTCATTAGAATTCTAATGAAATACCAAGATGTGTTTTCATGGAAAATAAGAACAAATATGCTATATTTGTGGTCTGTTTATTGTTTTCTGCAGCATGATAAATGTACCACAAAATTGTAATTGCTTTTTGATACTCACTACTTCTGATTTCAATATGGTTTTTGTTAATTTTAATTGGGTATTTAAACAAATACGCAGCTTATCTGGACCTCTGTATAGTATAAAAACGATGTTCCGTGCGTTGCAGGTTTTATACACGGGAGATTTCTCTAGACAAGAGGATCGTCACTTGTGTTCCGCCGAGATTCCCAATGTACATCCGGATGTTGTTATAACGGTAAGAAAACTTGTGGTGAAATTGTTTTTATCATGCCCCCTATGCGACAGCAAGGGAGGCACATTGTGTTGCTCTTGAGGTTCTGTCCGTCCGTCCGCTGATGAATGGGTAGTTATCTGGGCCCGGTTGGCTCAAAGCTTCTGTTAGCTTAACAGACTGTTAAATCCTTAGCATTGCTAAGGATTTAACAGTCTGTTAAGCTGACAGAGGTTTTGAGCAACCGGGCCCTGGCTAAGCGAACAATGGTAGCAAGGGAGGCACATTGTGTTGCTCTTGAGGTTCTGTCCGTCCGTGCTGATGAATGGGTAGTTATCTGGGCCCGGTTTCTCAAAGCTTCTGTTAGCTTAACAGACTGTTAAATCCTTAGCATTGCTAAGGATTTAACAGTCTGTTAAACTAACAGAGGTTTTGAGCAACAGGGCCCTGGCTAAGAGAACAATGGTAGCTGTAAATTCCATTCATTCCGCTCTGTTGTGTCCCTATTTGTATATGCCCGTTTGAAAAAACGGGCGTATTATGTATTCACCTTGTGCGGGTGGGCACAGCTTGTTGTAATTTTTGTATTTTTGAGAACAAAAACACCCCTTTTTATATGTCCGTTAGGCAAGTCGAAGAAGCCTATTGATTTTCAAAAAGATTGAGGACTTATCTCCCCTTGGCGGCCATTATTTAGCTCGACTATTCGAAGAATAAGTAGAGCTTATGTTGTCACCCCGGCGTCACCGTCACGCCTTGGTTAAGGTTTTTAGTCAAGCTTGTATATGGAATACTACTGGCCCTACACCCAACATACTTGGACAACTTCATCTCCTAGTGATGTACATCAATAACCCCTGATCTATATTTGACCTTCACCTACATTTCCTCTTGAATTACTTGGTTAATTCCCCTTGGTTAAGGTTTTTAGTCAACCTTGGTTAAGGTTTTTATAGTCAAGTTTGTATATGCAATACTACTGGCCCTACACCCACCATACTTGGACAACTTCATCTCCTAGTGATGCACATCAATAACCCCTGATCTATATTTGACCTTGACCTACATTTCCTCTTGAATTACTTACTTAATTCCCCTTGGTTAAGGTTTTTAGTCAACCTTGGTTAAGGTTTTTTTTCAAGCTTGTACATTGAATACTATTGTGATCCAGACACCATACTTCGACAACCTTTTCTCATAGGTATGTACATCAATAACCCCTGATCTATATTTGACCTTGACCTACATTTCCTCTTCAATTACTTACTTAATTCCTTTTGGTTAAGGTTTTTAGTCAACCTTCTATATGGAATACTACTGGCCCTACACCCACCATACTTGGACAACTTCATCTCCTAGTGATGTACATCAACAACCCCTGATCTATATTTGACCTTCACCTACATTTCCTCTTGAATTACTTAATTCCCCTTGGTTAACGTTTTTAGTCAAGCTTGTAGATGGAATACTCCTGGCCCTACACCAACCATACTTGGACAACTTCATCTCCTAGTGATCTACATCAACAACCCCTGACCTATATTTGACCTTGACCTACATTTAACCTTGAATTACTTACTTAATTCCCCTTGGTTAAGGTTTTTACTCGACCTTGGTTAAGCTTTTTACTCAAACTTGTACAAGGAATACTATTGTGCATACAGACACCATAATTGGACAACCTTTTCTCATAGTGATGTACATCAATAACCCCTGATCTATATTTCACCTTGACCTACATTTCCTCTTCAATTACTTACTTAATTCTCTTTGGTTAAGGTTTTTAATCAAGCTTGTATATGGAATACTCATGGCCCTACACCAACCATACTTGGACAACTTCATCTCCTAGTGATGTACATCAACAACCCCTGACCTATATTTGACCTTGACCTACATTTAACCTTAAATCACTTACTTAATTCCCCTTGGTTAAGGTTTTTACTCAACCTTAGTTAAGGTTTTTAGTCAAGCTTGTAGATGGAATACTATTGTGCATACAGACAACCATACTTGGAAAACCATGCACCTACGTCCAAGGTCAAGGTCACTGTTGAAGGTCAAAGGTCAAACCTATTGAAATTCCCTTCCGCTCTATATCTTCTACACCGATGCATGGATTATCAAATGGCTTGGCACAAAAGTTTCTCATGATGAGAATGTGTGTCGCGATCAATAACCACGCATCTACGTCCAAGGTCAAGGTCACAGTTGAAGGTCAAAGGTCAAACCTATTGAAATTCCCTTCTGCTCTATATCTTCTACACCGATGCATGGATTATCAAATTGCTAACCACGCACCTACGTCCAAGGTCACAGTTGAAGGTCAAAGGTCAAACCTATTGAAATTCCCTTCCGTTCTATATCTTCTACACCGATGCATGGATTATCAAATGGCTTGGCACAAATGTTTCTCATGATGAGAAGGTGTGTCACAATCAATAACCACGCACTACGTCCAACGTCAAGGTCACAGTTGAAGGTCAAAGGTCAAACCTATTGAAATTCCCTTCCGCTCTATATCTTCTACACCGATGCATGGATTATCAAATGCCTTGGCACAAATGTTTCTCAGGATGAGAAGGTGTGTCGCGATCAATAACCACGCACCTACATCCAAGGTCACAGTTGAAGGTCAAAGGTCAAAAATATTGAAATTCCCAAATGGCTTGGCACAAATGTTTCTCACGATGAGAAGGTGTGTCGCGGTCAATAACCACGCACCTACGTCCAAGGTCAAGGTCACTGTTGAAGGTCAACGGTCAAACCTATTGAAATTCCCTTCCGCTCTATATCTTACACCGATGCATGAATTAATCAAATGGCTTGGCAAAATGTTTCTCATGATGAGAAGGTGTGTCGCGATTAATAACCACGCACCTACGTCCAAGGTCAAGGTCACAGTTGAAGGTCAAAGGTCAAACCTATTGAAATTCCCTTCCGCTCTATATCTTCTACACTGATGCATGGATTATCAAATTGCTAACCACGCACCTACGTCCAAGGTCACAGTTGAAGGTCAAAGGTCAAACCTATTGAAATTCCCTTACCGCTCTATATCTTCTACACCGATGCATGGATTATCAAATGGCTTGGCACAAATGTTTCTCATGATGAGAAGGTGTGTCGCGATCAATAACCACGCACCTATGTCCAAGGTCAAGGTCACAGTTGAAGGTCAAAGGTCAAACCTATTGAAATTCCCTTCCGCTCTATATCTTCTACACCGATGCATGGATTATCAAATGCCTTGGCACAAATGTTTCTCAGGATGAGAAGGTGTGTCTCGATCAATAACCACGCACCTACGTCCAAGGTCCATGTCATAGTTGAAGGTCAAAGGTCAAACCTATTGAAATTCCCTTCCGCTCTATATCTTCTACACCGATGCATGGATTATCACACTATGCCCAGGGTCAAGGTCACAGACTTGATGCGTTTGAAACCTTAAAGCTCGGCTAAATGGCTGATAATCAAAAATGCCTCGTTTTCTTTGGCTGCCAGTGGGGGTATTCGTGTGCCCACAGGCCACATTTCTAGTTTCCCTTGGTTAATGTTTTTAGTCAACCTTGGTTAAGGTTTTTATGCAGGCCGCAGCCACCTTCTTTGTCAAGCTATGTGTACATCGACAACCCTCGTAGTCAAGCTATGCTGTTCTCATACAGCTCTTGTTATTTTCGCATTCCGTATTCTTGTCCGTGCAATAACTTAAGTTCTACTTGATGGATCGTAACCAAATTCGGTATACATAATTACCGATGACTTATCTCCCCTTGGCGGCCATTTTCGTACTCTGTATCCTTGTCCACGCAATAACTCAAGTTAGTTTTTACTGTCACAAGGTCGCTGAAACACTTAACCATTTTTTGCAGTCAAGTATGCCAAGGGTATCCATGTTTTACAAACATAATGTCTAGTTGATGTATAATCACCAGCCTTCACGCAGGTCTTTTGACATATTGTAAAATTGTCTCTGAAAATATCATATCATGTAAAATGTGAATGAAAAATTCACAATTCAGTATTTGCAGGTGAATTTTTCCAAAATAGTTGTAATGGGCGGACCCCCTTGTCCAAATGGCTGTTTTAAGCCCTATTACTTTGTTATCAGTTAACAAGTGTACATTGACAAAATGTCCACTTGATAATCATGGATCCACACTGATACAATGTATTTTGGTGTATCCAGATTAAAAACTACAATTTTTGTCATTTTTGCTACTATCATTACTCCGATGTAATTCTGTAATGTTGATCTACCAACGAAACAACATTACAGAATTACATCGGAGTAATGACTCAACATAAATAATAACTTGTTCCTTTCAAAGCAAACAATATTATACTTTGCTCAGTTCACCGCATAAAGCATTACCTGGTAAATAGAAGGCTTCTATCATCAAGTTTATCAGACTGCTGAAAAACGGTAGGAATTCCTTGTCGATCTTCGGAATTCCTACGCGTTTCCCAGAAATGCCTGATATCTAAGTTGCTATAAAAAAATACTGTGACTGACTGGATAAATGGAGCTTATGGCTTTTGCGACCTGTGTAGATCTATCCAGATCAGCTTGTGCATCTGCACAGTCTGATCCGGATCTGCACAAATCGCCATTCCATCAATGAAACACCTATCGTGCTTCTACAGGGCTCCAAATAAGGAATTAGTAATTGAGTATTGTCACTCCATCATTTCTGAAGCAATTGGGTATTTCAAAATTTTAATTGTGTAAAATAGAATCACACTACTGTTTACACATCAGCAGACCGCACTTATTGAATAGTTTCCTTCTAAATGAAAACACATTTTGGTATTTCATTAGAATTGTCTCCTTGGAGACAATTCGAATGAAATACCATGGTGTGTTTTCATGGTAAAATAAGAAAATATGCTATATTTGTGGTATGTTTATTGTTTTCTGTAGCATGATAAAGATACCACAAATTATTTACGCAAATATGCAGCTTATCTGGAGCAATATAGATTGTTATCCGGCTACAAGAGTGTGCTGTTTTATCGGAAGCTGCCCTTGTCGCTAATCCCACAAGCCCCATTTCTCCAGTCACAGCCACATCATGACATGTATGTTCAGGAGTCCACTTACGGTAGGGATGAATTGTGGCCTAGGGGTTAGAACACTGGACTTCAAATCCAGAGGTTGTGGGTTCAAACCTCGCCTTAGGCGTGAAATAAACTTACATAGTACTTCCATAATACTGGTCTGTCGGATGATACTTTAAACTGTCGTCCCATCTCTATATGACCTTAGCTGTTGCTGGGACATTAAACCCATTCACTTTCACTTTTGATATCCAGTTTATCGGACTCGGCTTGGAACGCATTTCCCAGCCAATAAATACGAGCATGCGCCCGGTTGCTCAAAACCTCTCTTAGCTTAACGGACTGTTAAATCCTTAACAATAACAATTAAGGATTTAACCGTCCGTTAAGCTAACATAGGTTTTGATGTTAAGAATTTAACAGTCCGTTAAGCTATTAAACAGTTGTTTTGATGTTAAGCATTTAATAGCCTGTTAAGCTATTAAACAGGTTTTTGTCTCGCCCGCGAAAGCGGAAAGCGAGACTAAGGTTTTGCTTTTCCAGTGTCAGCAGCGGCGGCGTCGTCATCATTCAATGTTAAGTTTTTGTGTTACGGTCATTACTTCAACACCTTATCAGCTACAGTCATCAAACTTTATACATACCTTTACTATGATAATTATGTAGATGAATATAGGACTATTCTCAGGGCCCCAGGGTCAAGGCCCCAGGGTCAAGGTCAAGGCGGAACAAGGCGGAATTCTTGTGATGTTAAGGATTTAATAGTCCGTTAAGCTAGCAGAGGTTTTGTCGTTAATGATTTAATAGTCTGTTAAGCTAACAGAGGTTTTGAGCAACCGGGCCCAGGTATTCTCTTCTCTCTTTCTTAGGAGTCGACGTATGGCACCCACATTCACGAAGATCGTGAGACAGGGAGGCGAGATTTACGAGCCTTGTTCACGACATCGTGACCCGCGGGGGGCGCTGTCTCATCCCGGTATTTGCCCTCGGCCGTGCGCAGGAGTTACTCCTCATCTTAGGTACAGTTGTCAGATATCTGGCTCCATCATTATGAAACACTGTTCAAATCTCGTACACGAAGTCGAGCAGTATGATTAGTGAGTCCCGTGCAGTGAAATCAGCTACATATAGAACTGCTGTTGATTCCTAGAACAGACTGTAAAATAGCCCATGCTTGTTATTAAAGGTGGTTTAAATCACAAGTGTAAGAATCGGACCTGTCACCTTAAAAAAATGCCAATACCCCACCCACTTGGTCTCGAATTGTACTGTGCTTTATAGCACAGTACAATACAAGACCAAGTGGGTGAGGTAATGTGATTTTTTTAATGGGCATTTTTATTTGTGTCACAGGTCCGAGTCTTCCACCTGTGGCTAAAAAGGGATTTTGCTGCAAGTCGTTTGTAGAAAGAGCATCCGGCACCTGGGACTGGTTTTACTAAACATACATTTGTTTTCAATCATATACTGGTACATATATAGCTGATGTAATCACATGTATTGTGCCTGTTAGTAAAATATGGTATCTTCATTCAACTCCATATGTGTGTTTTGAAAGTATATTTCATAACAATCTTTGTGTGAATATTTTTATCGTATAAAGTTGAAACGGGCCCCTTGTCTGGATCTTAGGGTTGGTTTGTGGCCTAGGGGTTAGAACACCTGTAGCCTATTTCACCAACATTGCAAAGTATACTTTTCTAGCAAATTATATTTTGAGGGAATAATCATTTATTTTTCCCGAAATACATTATTTCATACAGAATTAAAGATATATTTGATGATTAAAAGTATGCAGAATTATTATACTAAATTTATTACATTATCACAGCCATTTTGGCTGTGATAATGTAATAAATTCAGTATAAAAAAAATTAATAAAATTAATCCTTAAATTTAAAATTTCTCCCTCAAAATATACTTTGCTAGAAAAGTATACTTTGCAATGTTGATGAAATCGGCTACAGACTTCCAATATGGAGATTGTGGGTTCAAACCTTGCATAGGCATCAAAAAATACTTTCATAGTATTTCCATCCCATTGGTCTGTTGGATAAGACTTTAAACCGTGGTCCCATCTCTATGACCTTAGCTGTTGGTGGGACGTTAAACCCTTTCACTGTCTGGATCTTGTGAGCTTGCTATTTCTGTGTGCACCTTTTCTACTGTAGACACTTATACCATCATAGGGCACGAAAATTCCACAGGAAAATGCCTGCAGGACGAGTTGAAATTTCAAATATTTGTTTGTAAATTACTTCTTTTTGTCATTTCCATCAAAGTTAGGACTCATGCCCTGCATCACTTCCAGATGAGTATTGGACGAACCACCCCGAGCTCCACGACGTGCCTATATACTATGCATCGTCCCTCGCCAAGAAGTGTATGAGCGTCTACCAGACATACGTGAACGCCATGAACGACAAGATCAAACAGCAGATCTCCATCAGCAACCCGTTTGTTTTCAAACATATATCAAACTTGAAGGTAGTAAAAGTCAAGTGTTTGCTAATTGTCGTGCCCGCTTGCGAATAGTGAGATATAGTCGGGTTAAAGTTTTTTGGTATACTATCAAAGCCTCGGCGGGTGCGACATATGAACCGCTGCCAATTAGTTTTACATTCCTGTGATTTTATAGTCGCATTGGAGAGTGCTTTTGTACATTACAATTCATAATTTGTCATACAGATATGTGACTCTCAGTATCAAAGATTGATTTGTGAGGAGTTTAACCCTTTCACCCCTAAGTAACTGGAATGGATGTTGATATGTTAATTTTGCATCCAATCCAACCGTCACAAAATGCTTTTCAGATTTATAGTTCATTCATGAAAAGGGAGTGTGTTTGCTCTAAAAATATGAAAATTTCTTGCAAAAAGTGCAGATCCTGATGAGACGGCGTACCGAGCCGGCTCATCTGGATCTGCACTGTTTGCAAATATCGCTAAAGAGAGCTTTCGGATTCAAAGGGTTAACCATAAAACATTCTGTGCATCCACACAGTCAGATCAGGCCTACACTGTTAGCTATTGAGTTGCAAAAACATTCCTCATGAAAACTGTAGATGATATATATACTCAACAAAACTAGAAACGTCCCTGTTTTATAGCCGGTGTAGCTCTGTCTATGTATGTACCACATGTTCAAAGTACATGTATTTTAAACCGTGGCGATGTTCAGAATACGATCGTGTAGAGTTTAGCCGATACACACGGTTTACATAGCGGCCAGTGACCGGAACGTTGATTTCAACTTTTTGCACGTGCACGCTATACTTGTCATCGATAAGGTGATTCAGTTTATGTCGTACCATTCATGCGATAGGGGCTATTCGGAAAATTAAAAAACTTTTTTAATTTTTCATTGTTTTCGATATGCCACGGCTTTCCGAAAACGAGCGAAATCAGGCAATTGGGATGCTTGCGGGTGGGATGGCCGCCAGGGCGGTCGCGCCTCGGTTTGGTTGCTGTCGGAAGACGATTGATCGTCTTGCAGCCCGGTACCAGCAGACTGGGGCTGTTCACGACCGGCAGCGACCTGGTAGGCCTCGTGTAACGACGGCTAGAGCCGATCGTTACATTACGTTGACGCACTTACGTCAACGTCGATTGGCAGCCACAGTCACTGCTAGGCGATACGGTGTCTCAGGGCAGACCATTCGCAACCGGTTACGTCGTAACGCCCAACCAATCCGGGCACGCCGCCCGTACATTGGTCAGATAATGACCCAACGTCACCGTGCTGCCAGACTGTTATGGGCGCGACGTCATCTGAACTGGAGAAGGGCTGACTGGAACCGAGTTTTGTTCACCGATGAATCTCGGTTCAAAGTTAGTCATGCTGACGGAAGATTCTGGGTATACAGGCGTAAAAATGAAAGATTCACCGATTGTTGCATTGTTGAGAAGAACAGGTTTGGGGGAGGGAGCGTAATGATCTGGGGTGGGATCATGAGAAACCGGAAGACAGATTTGGTTGTTGTACAGGGCAACATCAATGCACAACGTTATGTTGCAGATGTGCTAAATGCACATGCCTTACCATTTATCCGTCAGCATGGTCCTGGTGTGACATCAATCCCATTGAGCACATATGGGATGAGCTGGGCCGCAAAGCACGAGCTAACCATCAGATTGACAATGTTCGCGATCTTACACGGGCGTTACAACGGGAATGGAGGAATTTGCCCAACGCACTGGTATTGCGTTACGTCACGTCGATGCGGCGTAGGATCATTGCATGCATTCATGCAAATGGTGGCCACACTCTGGTACTAACGAGATTTACTGAATTTGCCACATTACTTATTGAAAGAAATTCCATCTCTAAACATTAAGTAACACATTTCTGAAGTTTTTGTGATTTTTTGATTTTGACCCCTACCGCCCTTGGCCGGTTATCTCTCGAATATTTAACAAGATATCCAAATGCAATTTATTGGCTTTGATACAGAAATGAATGAACTTGTTTTTCCATTTTGATTTTTAAAAGTAACCATTTTGGTTTTTGATGAATCTTTCCTTAAACATGGAGGGACGTTTCTAGTTTTGCTCAGTATATATTGGGCTGTATGAGTGATATCGGGTTGCATGAATGTGCATATAAAATATATAGCAATCTGGAATTATGTCTTCCCCATGAATGGGGAGACATATTGTTTTTAGCTTGGTTGTCCGTCTGTCTGACCGTCCGTCTGTCTGTCCGTCACAAAATTTGTGTCGTGCATATCTCCAAAAGCTTTGAAGTTAGAGTCGTGAAACTTTACAGGAATACTTGTCATTGTGTGAAGTTGCGCAGCTGGGGTTTTAGTTGCGGATTCATCCTGTATTTACGGAGTTATAGCCCTTGACTTAGTGAAAAGTGGGGATTTTCAACTTGTGTCGCGCGTATCTCCAAAAGTATTTCAGTTAGAGTTGCAAAACTTTACAGGAATACTGGTCATCATGTGAAGTTGCGCACCTGGAGTTTTATATGCGGATTCATCCAGTATTCACGGAGTTATGGCCCTTGACTTAGTGAAAAGTGGGGATTTTCAACTTGTGTCGCGCGTATCTCGAAATGTATTTCAGTTGGGGTCGTGAAACTTTACAGGAATACTGGTCATCGTGTGAAGTTGAGCACCTGGTGTTTTAGATGCGGATTCATCCAATATTCACAGAGTTATGGCCCTTGACTTAGTCAAAAGTGGGGATTTTCAACTTGTGTCGCGCGTATCTCCAAAAGTACTTATGCAGAAAATACAAGGTAGCTACATATATGCTGTTGCTGCCTTAAATTCTACTTTTCCAAGTCCTGATAACATGCAGTGGTGGTATTGGGGGAGACATGTTTTTGTCTGAAAAACAATCCTCTAGTTAGCTCCCCTTATCGCAGGGATCATTGTCGCGCCCGCTTGCGGATGGCGCGGTACAGTCGGCACATTGGCATACATACGTCCGTCCGGGTTAAAGTTTTTGGTTACAGTTTTTCGGTATACATGTAAATCAAAGCCTCGGTGGGCACGACATGTGGGCCGAGGCCATCTCATCCTAGATTATTATTTTGGTTTCTTGACGGTCATAGATTCTTAAAAGTATCTCATGAACAATATAAATAATAGATAAATGATCTCAGTAAATTTGGTCAAAATAGCCTGAAATTTATTTTTCTGTTTCTTGCTGGATTTGAAATAATCCCTGTTATTGTGTCGCTATTTTTTCACTGATGATTTACGTGCTCTAAATCCTGATGATTTTCCATAAAATATGTTGAGTTAACAACACAAAATTCAGAGTTTCTGCTGTTCTGATAAATTTCTATTAAAGCTTCATGTTCATGGTTGCAAGCAGTGACGTTAGTATATTAACAATCGAGAGTCATCCAGGGAGTTTATATATTTACTGTTGCAGAGTATGGAGCACTTTGACGACATCGGCCCGTCCGTCGTGTTGGCATCGCCTGGTATGATGCAGAGTGGGCTGTCTCGGGAGCTGTTTGAGAGCTGGTGTACTGACAAACGGAACGGCACCATTATAGCCGGTTACTGTGTGGAGGGCACCCTCGCTAAGGTGAGTGTAGAACTGTTTGAGAGTTTGTGTACTGACAAACAGAAATGGCACCATTATAGCCGGTACTGTGTGGAGGGCACCCTCGCTAAGGTGAGTGTAGAACTGTTTGAGAGTTTGTGTACTGACAAACAGAATGGCACCATTATAGCCAGTTACTGTGTGGAGGGCACCCTCGCTAAGGTGAGTGTAGAACTGTTTGAGAGTTTGTGTACTGACAAACAGAATGGCACCATTATAGCCGGTTACTGTGTGGAGGGCACCCTCGCTAAGATGAGTGTAGAACTGTTGAGAGTTTGTGTACTGACAAACAGAATGGCACCATTATAGCCGGTTACTGTGTGGAGGGCACCCTCGCTAAGATGAGTGTAGAACTGTTTGAGAGTTTGTGTACTGACAAACAGAATGGCACCATTATAGCCGGTTACTGTGTGGAGGGCACCCTCGCTAAGGTGAGTGTAGAACTGTTTGAGTGTTTGTGTACTGACAAACAGAATGGCACCATTATAGCCGGTTACTGTGTCGAGGGCACCCTCGCTAAGGTGAGTGTAGAACTGTTTGAGAGTTTGTGTACTGACAAACAGAATGGCACCATTATAGCCGGTTACTGTGTGGAGGGCACCCTCGCTAAGGTGAGTTTTAATTCAACCGTCACCAGAGAAAGAATACCTTAATACAACAAATGTGACCAGCGTAGCCCCAGATCAGCCTGCGCATCCGTGCAGTCTAATCTGGGCCTACGCTGTTCGCCTTTCAGTCACTTAGACACGATTACTGCCATAAGAAGAAGAATTAGACCTGGTGTGCCATAATAGCTGTCTAATGTGTGGACGGAACTCTCGTCTATGTGAGTTTGTAAATGATTATCATACACTTGGTTTCCTGTTTGTTTATGAAATAGTTGAAAGCATGTAAAAGCATCTTTATACTACAAATGCGTTCTTTTATAGGAATAATTATGATCTTGATGTTGATTCTGTCAATGTTGAACTAGTTTTATCCTCCACTGTTCTTAGTTTATTTTCCATATTTGAACAGGCATACAAACCACAATCAATCATATTATAGTCTTATTTATGTTTGAACAATTGTGATACAATTAATTTATGTTCCCGTCGCAGACGATATTATCGGAGCCCGAAGACATTACAACAATGGCGGGCCAGAAGTTGCCGCTGAAATGTTCCGTTGACTACATCTCCTTCTCCGCCCACACGGACTACAAACAGACGAGCGGCTTCCTGCGCATTCTAAAACCCACACATGTGGTAAGTATTTTTCTAAACTTGTTCAGTTTGCAGATTGTGGTGACTGGTTGGGAGTATGCGATGGGTAATTTAACGATCGGGATCACGACCGGAGACCAGTAGCCGATTTCATCAAGATTGCAAAGTATACTTATCTAGCAAAGTATACTTTGAGGGAGTAACTGCATATATTTGATGATTAAAAGTATGCAGAATTATTATACTGAATTTATTACATTATCACAGCCATTTTGGGAGTGGGGGGGGTGGGGGGATTATGGGCCGGCCCAAAGTCCCCCCCCCCCACCCCCTGTACTACTTATCTTGCATCTGATTTGTATTTATGGTTACAAGTTTTGATGGCGGGGGGGGGGATATGGACCATCCCAAAGTCCCCCCTCACCTTCACCTAATACTTCACCTATACGATGTTGAGGTGGGATTATGGGCCGGCCCAAAGTCCCCCCCCCCCCACCCCACTACTTAATATTATTGCATCTGATTTGTATTTATGGTGACCAGTTCAGAGGGGTGGGGGTGGATTATTGAATTATTATTCAAAGTCCTCCCCCCATCCCACCTAATAATTATCTTGCCGCTGATGTGTATGCATGTCGACAGGCGGGTGGGGGAGGGTTATTATGGGCCGGCCCAAAGTCCCCCCCCCCCCCCCACCCCCCCACCCCCTGTACTACTTTATCTTGCATCTGATTTGTATTTATGGATATACTTTTTTAGCTCACCTGAGCGAAGCTCATGTGAGCTATTGTTACAGCAATGTGTCCGTCGCTCGTCGTCCGTCGTCGTCGTCCGTGAACATTTTCAAACGTCTTCTCCTCGGTAACCATTGGGCCTATAGTCACCAAACTTCATGGTCATGGTCCTTAGGTAGGGAGATTACAAAATTGTTTAAATGTCGTCATTACGTAATCCAAGATGGCCGCCATCTAAAAATAGCACAAATTCTTCAAAAATCTTCTTCTCAAGAACCGCCAACCGGATTTCGACAAAATGGTGACCCCGGGGTCAAAAATGGTCGAAATCGGATGGTTTTGTCGTCCAAGATGGCCGCCGAAAGGTCAAAAGGTCGTTCTTTTATTAGAGATTTCAAAATTCTTCTTCACATGAACCGCTTGGCCCATGGTAGCCAAACTTCAGTTATGGTCCATGAGTGAAGCCTTTTCAGATTTGTTAAAATGGAGGTCATCGCTAATCCAAGATGGCCACCATCTAAAAATATCATAAATTCTTAAAAAATCTTCTTCTCATGAACCGCTGGCCGGATTTCGACGAAACTTTGTATGAATGATCGATGTACAATGCTCTTTCAAAGTTGTTAAAATAGTGACCCCGGGGTCAAAAATAGGTGTGGGTTGTGGGGTCAAATCCCAGCATGCAAAGATTTAAGAAGCAAAAACAGTGTCAGACAGACAGAATTTGAACAGGAGTGCACTGGAAACCAGACAACTGTATTTGTATGGCCTTAAATAATCAGTAATCACACATTTGCACATTTGCGATGTCTGCATGCTAGTAACAGATCTCCAGATAAGTTTTATATCTAAAGTAATATACCCCAAGATTTCAATTTCAATGCATATTTTATTTATACAAATGTATGATTGATTTTATTTCTTCTAAAATAGGGAACAAATGATAATTGTTTTCTTAAAAATTCACTTATTTGAACTGCAAAAAGCAAACACTTTGCTTTTTGCAGCTCAACTAAGTAAATGTTCAACTTCATTACAGTATTTTCACTACTCAATTTAAAAATCAATGCGTATTTTCACATGGCTGTGAGTATGTTGTACTCCCATTTTTGTCGCGCCTGCTTTAGCAGAGGCGCGACTATAGTCGGCGCTTTTTCCTCGTCCGCGTCGTCGTCCGCGTCGTTGTACGCGTCGTTGTCCGCGTCGTCCGGTTTTTTTTGTAAGGCAAGTTATTGTTTTTTCACAACACGGTCAAATGCCTCGGCAGGCGCGATACCGCTTCCGTGGCGGAATTCTTGTTGATAATCAATGCGTATTCAGCTAAAGTAAGTGCGTAAAATACGCCAATACACACTTTATCTGGAGCTCTGTAGTAATGTCTATCCTGGAAGTCATGAGAGCTTATGTCGCCTCGTCGTTGGCACAGGGTTAATGTTTTTGTTAAGCTATCAATATTATCAGGCCTATAGCCAACATGTTTGCACACGATTATAATAACCAACTGGTGTCAAAGGTAGATCACTGTGAGTCACCTTCATACGACCTTGACCTACTTTTGTCATATTTACTTCATTACTACTAGCTACAGCCACCATACTTGCACAACACGAGCCACTCATGTGCACCACAGACTACTTTTAACAATATGACCTTCAAGTGACCTTGATCAACTTTTGCCATATTTACTTCATTACTACTAGCTACAGCCACCATACTAAAATTACTTGCACAACATGAGCCACTCATGTGTGCCACAAACTACTTTTAACAATACTTCAAGTGACCTTGACCAACTTTTGCCACATTTACTTAGCCATTCTCCTTTGTTAACGCTTTTGGTCAGCTTTCTATTTTCAATATGATTGTCGTACAGCCACCATAGTTACAACAACATGAGCCAGTAATCGGCTTCACCTTCTACTGTTGACCTCCTTTTGCACGAATTTCTTAAAGATTTTTCTGGCTAACTTTCGATCTTAATCCTTTGAACCCGAAAGCCCGCTATAGCAGTTTAAACTTTATGCAAACAGTGCAGATCCCGATGAGCCGGCTCGTAACGAGCCGTCTCATCAGGATCTGAACTTTTTGAAAATAATTTTCATATTTTTTAGAACAAAAATAACCCCTTTTCATAAATGGACTAGTCTGACGATCATTTTGTGACGTATGGATTGGTTGCACAATTAACATATCAAAATCCATTCCAGATACTGAGGGGTGAAAGTACTACATGTACATCCAGCATTCTTGCACACCCGCATGAACCAGGGGCCCGTTTCACTAAACTTCTTACAACTAAAATGTTCGTAAGTTCAAATTTAAGATCGTCTGTAAATTTCAATTTATGGATTTACATTTATTGAGCATAGGCTGCATAGTGGGGAATGCTTCGCCGACGCTTGCGTTCTTGAGAGGGATAGGTTTGGGGGTGGCTGGGTTATGGTCTGGGGAGGGATATCTCGCGAGGTAAAGTCACCGTTGAGTGTGGTAGCCGGGAATTTAACCTCCGTAAGATATAGGGATGAAATCCTCCGCCCGGTTGTTGTTCCATTTGTGCAACAGTGTCAACTAATTTTCCAGCATGATAATGCCCGGCCCCATGTAGCCAGAGTTTGTCAAGACTTTCTCGCTGACCATAACATTAACCCATTCAACTGGCCAGCGTACAGTCCCGATTTGTCCACAATCGAACACCTGTGGGACGAACTTGACAGGAGGATAAGGGGGTGTAGGAATACCCCTTCTAATCTCGACCAACTAAGGACTGCATTGTTGGAAGAGTGGAACAATATCCCAATAAGAAGGATAAATGCACTGATGAATTCCATGCACAAGAGAATCAGGGCTGTGACAGATGCGCGAGGGGGGCATACGAGATACTGACAAAACAGTGGATTTCACTGTGCGATATTGGGGGGTACCGTCAATTGTGATTCAATTACTAATGAATTATCGGTCAAAACCTAATGCAATTTTGGTAATGTGTTGACTAAAGATGTTTTTTTAATACTCATATAAAATATTGTATATAACAGCAAACACATCACTTTAAATCACCTCAAATGTTTACCCTGCGTTTCTTTCTTTCAGTATACTTATGTGACTGACTGGAGAAATGGGACTTATGACATTTGTGACCAGTGTAGCTCCTGATCAAGTAGCAGTCCTCTTGTAGCCTGATAACGATATATATTTCTTGTCAGACACATGACAGGTGTTTCATTGATGGAATGGCGAACAGTGCATATCCTGATCAGACTGCGGATGCACAGGCTGATCTGGATCTACACTGGTCGCAAAACCACTTAAGCCACCGTTACTCCAGTCTATCTGCCCCTGTTTGCATTTATGTAAAGTTTCGTATTCTTGTCAATTGATAATTTGAAGGAATAATGCAGGATTTACATTAAAATATATAGGATCGGATAAAGTGAATTAAGAATTGGTCGAGGCCTGAAGTGTGTTGCTATTTATTTGAATTGATAGTGATTTGGTAATAATGCTGTCTAGACATTTTGTGATTCTAAGTCTGATAAAAGCAGTATTTTCTTTATGAACTCTATGGACTTTGAAATTGATATTATTTATTTATTAACTTTTAATTGGTTATTAACTCTTCGCATGCTAGCGGCGAAAATATCCGCCAAACGAATTAGGAGTATATGTTTTATTTCTCTCTGTAAATTTCATTACAATTGTGTCCTCTGGACACAATTCTAATGAAATTCCAAGACATATTCATGACATAAAAGAGAAATAAAAGAAAATATAATGAATTGTCCTCTGCTATTTTTGAACTATTTATAGCCCACAAATTTCCCAGCATGCAAAGAGTTAACTACATGACAATGAAATATGCTTTCTGTACAATTAATAGGTTAATTAATTTTGTCACTGCACCATGGTGATAGCAATCATGTTAACCCTTAAAATGCGAGGAAACAAATTGGAGTCTGTTGTTGTTTTATATTTTGTCTTCTTTCTCAATAAAGAGATGGTTTAATTGATAGTACTTTAGAACTATTTCCAATGGAAATGATTCTAAAGTGTTGTCAAATTATGTTATTGATGAGACAAATGGAAAATAATAAACAGCAGACGACGGAATTTAATTCATCATTGTAAGGCTTAATATACTGAATATATTTTGCGCAGTCTTCATTTAATTAATAGTTGAATCTGGTTATACCCCATTTGTGAGTATTACAATTATTTGTAATCGTATTACTTTTAGGGGTAGGGGCCAAGTGGCTTTGGTGTGGTATGGACCTGGCACCAGATTTCGATGTAAATATTCCGTTCTGATTTTGGGATTTTCCCACCAATGCAGCAGATTAAATATGGTATTGAACCCATTGGCCCGGCCTTGCATGACTTTAGTTAAGCGAAGAATTTTACAACCAACATCCAAATTTGAGATCTGACCGATTTTATGCAAATGAGCATATGTCGGTCGCAGTACATATTTTGTGGGTTGGACTTTTTGATCTTACGTCATAAACTAGTTCCAACGGCTTGATCGCCTTTTCAGTGTGATAAATGTTTTGTTTGCTTTTTATATGCCCATTTGAAAAAACGGGATGTATTATCAGGCATGGGAAATTTCCGGATTTATCCGGATTTGAGGTCCCGGGGACCACTTGTGTGAATCTTGTAAATCCGTTGAGAATGGCGATAAAAAATTACAATTTTCGAAAAAAAAAGAAGAAAAAAAATAATAATATTATTATTTTTTTTTTAAGTGGCGTTTATTTTATTTTCCCCAGCGGAATCCCTGTTATACATGTACTGACTTCTTGTTGCAAGTATTATTTTAAATTGAAATGGATTATGTTGCCAATTTTTCCTAGTTATAGCATATTTTTTCAGGGGAAAATGTGATCTATTTAATGCTAAATATACCTCAGAATGAAGCACAGAGCATCTAGAATTGAAAAAAAAATTGGGGAGAGCATGCCCCCAGACCCACCTATCAAATCGCTGCGCAATCCGCTGCTCAAATAAATTTTCAGGATTGGGGATAGTGTTCCACTCCCATGCCTGATTATGTATTCACGTTGTACGGGCGGGCGTGCAGGCGGGCGGGCACAGCTTGTCCACGCAATAACTAGAGTACTACTTGACCAAATTC